>CM056386.1:15209847-16409847 GCA_029718625.1 Synaphobranchus kaupii
TTAGCAGTCAAAACGCGCTGGAACTGTTTCAGGAAGCATGGCCCGGTCCAAGCATAGATCAAGGCTCTGCTGCTCCTTGTGGCTCGCGCTCCTGTGTGTAATTGCGGTTGTCATTGTGTGCGTAGTTATATTTTCCCAGCACGGATGTTCAGAAGGGAGCTTCAAACAAGCAGCGGTCGCCGCAGACTCACAGATGTGCTCGGAGGTCGGCAGGTAATAAAATAAAGTCCAGTAGCCGTCACGTTCACTGCCCAGCGCTTCAGCTGTGCGTAGTGCAGGCTACGAACGCTATGCATTTGCTTTGAGATTGAGTAGGCTACAGTTTAAACATGTTTTTGAAAAAGTTTGAAAAAGGTGTGCTGTAGATTGAGATTGACTGTAAAGCTTTAGTTTATGAAACATTATAGCCAGTGGTAAACATGTATAATCTGTGCAATATTAATAACAATTTGCTCGTTCTGTAGACAACATGCTTAATTACATTCTGATTAGATGTTCTACAAGATAGTCCGAAGCAGCACTATTTTATTAAGTTTCTTTGAATATGAACACCTTGTGGACATCGCGCGTGTTATAATCGCTAACTGTAAGCAGTTTAAGAGATTAACGCGCAGCTATCTTCTATTTTAAAGGGCGCTATAATGTCCTGACGAAATTGTGTTTTACTCCGGGCCTGGGTAAAAGCCGGAATTGAACGGCGGAATGAAGCTCGGAATGGCCAATAGTGCTCTGTGCCAAAAAAGGACCTCAGTTCATGCTTGCAGCACTCGCTGTGGAATGCGGATCAATACAATCTTAACAGTTTCTGAATGGGCGTCATATGTTGTTTCATTTGAGCACGGAATTTCCATGAAATATAAATTTGAAATATATGAGAAATTGATCAAAACTAATAGCATTACCAGACATGTTTCAGAGCCCCTCATCACCCTTTTGGAATAAGACATCAAGATAAGGTTTTCAACTTTTTAAAGTGTAGATTTTCTTCTTTAGAATGAGTATATTCAATCCTTGATGACTCAATTATAAGTTGATCAAAATTATATTTTAATGGAAAAAGCCTGTTGCAGAGGATATGAATATATTTGAATATAAAGCCCTAAAAATCACATTCCGCATTCTCACATCAAGGCATGATGTATACCAAATGAAAGCTCTGGATCTGCCCTTCAAGTACGTATACATGATGTTATGAGTTCACATGGAAATTGTGCATTATTTGGACTGCAATCAAGTCTGGCCATTACATCTACCATAAGTCAATTATCATTCAGAGCCCCTTATAACCCTAACAGAATAAGACATCAAGAAGAGGTTTTCACCTTTAGAAAGTGCAGACCTCTTCGTTTAAGATGGGTATCTCCAGGTCTTGATGACTCAATGATAAATTGATCAAAATCACATTTCAATGACATCAGTTTGTTAAGATGAAATGGTGTCCATTTCCTCTCCAAGCCCCAAAATTCATATTCTGCATTCACAAATCAAGGCATGGTGTATACCAAATGAAAGCTCTTGATCTGCCCTTCGTGGACATGTATATGTATATGATCTTATGGGTTTGTACAGAAAATATCTATTATTTAATGACTGAAGACGTATATATGTCCTCTTGGTGATGTATGTGTCCTAATTCCACTCCAAATCCCAAAAAAGTTTACTCCCCACAAAGTGTTCCACATCAAATTAAACAGCACAAATGTATCTTTAAAAAGAGTCCAATCAAACTCTGGGGTCTAACTGGCTCTAATAGTGATTCCAGTTTCAATCTACAGATATTTAGAGAAATGAATGGTCCAGTATGACTCCAGTCATGAAATAATATATTTTATTTGTGAAAACCGTAACATCATATGCATGTCCTCAAAGGGTAGATCCCAAGCTTTAATTTGGTATACACCATGCATTGATGTCTGAATGCGGAATGTGATTTGGAGAGAAAAATGGACACCATTGGAGAGAAAATGGACACCATTTAATTCCAACAGACTGATGTAATTAAAACATGATTTTGATTGACTTATCATTGAGTCATCAACGACTGGAGATACCCTTTTTTAACTGAGAGCTCTGCACTTTCTAAAGGTGAAAATCTCATCTTGATGTCTTATTCCGTTAGAGTTATAAGGGGCTCTGAATGATAATTAACTTATGGTAAATGTAATGGCCAAACTTGATTGCAGTCCAAATATTGCACAATTTCTGCATGAACCCATAACATCATGTAGATTTCCTCGAAGGGCAGATCCAGACCTTTAATTTGGTATACATCATGCCTTGATGTCTGAATGCGGAATGTGATTTTTGGTGCTTGGAGAGGAAATGGACACCATTTCATTCCAACAGACTGATATCATTAAAGCATGATTTTGATTGACTTATCATTGAGTCATCAAGAACTGGAGATACTCATATTAAACAGAGAGCTCTGTACTTTCTAAAGGTGAAAACCTCTTCTTGATGTCTTATTCTGTTAGGGTTATATGAGGCTCTGAATGATAATTGACTTATGGTAAATGTAATGGCCAAACTTGATTGCAGTCCAAATAATGCACAATTTCCGCATGAACTCATTACATCATGTATACGTACTCGAAGGGCAGATCCAGAGCTTTAATTTGGTATACATCATACCTTGATGTCTGAATGCGGAATGTGATTTTTGGGGCTTGGAGAGGAAATGAACACCATTTCATTCCAACAGACTGATATCATTAAAACATGATTTTTATTGACTTATCATTGAGACATCAATAACTGGAGATACACATATTAAACGGAGAGCTCTGCACTTTCTAAAGGTGAAAACCTCTTCTTGATGTCTTATTCTGTTAGAGTTATAAGGGGCTCTGAATTATAATTGACTTATGGTAGATGTAATGGCCAGACTTGATTGCAGTCCAAATAATGCACAATTTCCGTGTGAACTCATAACATCATGTATACGTACTTGAAGGACAGATCCAGAGCTTTCATTTGGTATACATCATGCCTTGATGTGAGAATGCAGAATGTCATTTTTAGGGCTTTATATTCAAATATATTTTGAATATCCTCTCCAACAGGCTTTTTCCATTAAAATATAATTTTGATCAACTTATAATTGAGTCATCAAGGATTGAATATACTCATTTTAAAGAAGAAAATCTGCACTTTAAAAAGTTGAAAACCTTATCTTGATGTCTTATTCCAAAATGTGATGAGGGGCTCTGAAACATGACTGGTAATGCTATTAGTTTTGATCAATTTCTCATATATTTCAAATTTATATTTCATGGAAATTCCATGCTCAAATGAAACAACATATGACGCCCATTCAGAAACTGTTAAGATTGTATTGATGCGCATTCCACAGCGAGTGCTGCAAGCATTTGAACTGAGGTCCTTTTTGGCACAGAGCACTATTGGCAATTCCGAGCTTCATTCCGCCGTGCAATTCCGGCTTTTACCCAGGCCCTTTTACTCTGGCGTTGGCATGGAGGTCTCCTTTCATTAATATTAGGAGGGGAAGGTTTGACAGAACCTGAAGCCCAACCATGGCGGACGGTTCACTTGGTCCCGAGATAACGCTCTAATTAATTTCTGATGTCGACAATAATGGGTTTAGAATAGGGTGTGCAGCTCTTTTGTTTTGAAAGGGAGAATTGTTCTGTTTGACAGGAATAAGCTATCGCGGAATGAACCAATTACTCGATCATCACGTTTTATTGGAATCATGGACGAACTGTTAAATAAGTCACTTCTGCAAGGATCAAGTGGTGATATATACAGTGAGCACCATAATTCATTGGACAGTAACATTTTTTGTTATTTTGTTTCTGTACTCTAGCACTTTGATTTTGAAAGGATACAATGACAATGAGGTTGAAGTGCACACTGACAGCTTCAATTTGAAGGTATTTTCATCCATATCGGATGAACTTTCAGAAATGATATAACATTTTGTACATAGCCCCCCCCCCATTTTTGGGCATCAAAAATATTTGACAGTTTAACATAATGTAGAATAAAGTAATAATTTTAAATATTTGGTCGCATATCCTTTGCATGCCATGACTTCCTGATGTCTGTGACCCAACAGCATCAAAAGACTCTTGATATCTTATTTTCTGGTACTCTTACAAGCGATAATATAACTTCTCTGCATTTGACTGGATCTCTATGGGAATTGGGGGGTAGGACTAGATTTAGCTGTAAATTATATTGGAACAGTATGGAATACATGGTTGGCGAAATGGCTGTAAGTCATCAAGGGTCTGAGGTATCAAACGAGCCTTAAACCATCACCCTGATGCCAGATATGCAGTAGATATGGATGGATCACTTTAAGGAGGAGAAGAAACCCTTCAAGTTATCCATCCATATCTACTGCATATCTGGCAGCAGAGTGAAGGTTTAAGGTTGTTTGATACATCAGACCCTTGTTGACTTCGAGCCATTTTGCCAGCCATGTGTTCCATACTGTTCCAGTGTAATTTTCAGATAAATCTAGTCCCACCCCCCAATTCCCATAAAAATCCAAATGCAGAGAGGTTATAGTATCGCTTGTAGGAGTACCAGAAAATAAGATATCAAGTCTTTTGATATTGTTGGGTCACAGACATCAGCAAGTCATGGCATGCAAAGAATATGCAACCAAATATTAAAAATGATTACTTTATTCTACATTATGTTAAACTGTCTAATATGTTTTGATGCCCGGAAATGTGCGGGATTATGTACAAAAGGTTCTATTATTTCTAAACGGATGAAAATACCCTCAAATTAAAGCTGACAGTCTGCACTTCAACCTCATTGTCATTGTAACCTTTCAAACTCAAAGTGCTGGAGTACAGAACCAAAATAACAAAAAATGTGTCACTGTCCAATGAATTATGGTGCTCACTGTGTTTATATATATATATATATATATATATATATATATATACAGTTGAAGTCGGGTGTTTACATACACTTAGGTTGAAGTCATTAAAACTAATTTTTAACCACTCCACAGATTTCATGTTAGCAAACTACCCAGCTAACAAAATGATGTCCTCTAAATGGACCACAAAGTAATTAGGACGTTGGAAATTAACGTTCTACGGACGTTATTTTGTAGGGTTCCTTTGATGTCCTGGGGACGTTTGTCAAAACGACGTTTTCAGGACGTTCTTAATACAGTCATAGGACCATAAAATGACGTCCTGTGCACATCCTCTAAATGGACCACAAAATTATTATGACGCTGTATGACTGTATTAAGAACGTCCTGAAAACGTTGTTTTGACGTTAATAAAAACGTCCCCGGGACATCAAAGGACCCCCTCTAAAATAACGTCTGGAGAATATTCATTTGTAACGTTCTGATAACGTTGTGTTCCATTTAGAGGACGTCCACAGGACGTCATTTTATGGTCCTATGACAGTACTAAGAACCTCCCGAAAACGTCGTTTTGACGTTAAGAAAAACATCCCTGGGACAACAGTGGAACCCTACAAAACAACGTCTGGAGAATGTTAATTTTTAACGTCCTGATAACGTTGTGTTCCATTTAGAGGACGTCCACAGGATGTAATTTTATGGTCCTATGACAGTATTAAGAACGTCCTGAAAACGTCGTTTTTACGTTAAGAAAAACATCCCCGGGACAACAGTGGAACCCTACAAAATATCGCCTGGGGAACGTTCATTTGTAACATCCTGGTAACGTTGTGTTCCATTTAGAGGACGTCCACAGGACATCATTTTATGGTCCTATGACAGTATTAAGAACGTCCCAAAAACGTTGTTTTCACGTTAAGAAAAACATCCCTGGGACAACAGTGGAACCCTACAAATTAACGTCTGGAGAATGTTAATTTTTAACGTCCTGATAACGTTGTGTTCCATTTAGAGGACGTCCACAGGAAGTCATTTTATGGTCCTATGACTGTATTAAGAACGTTTTTATTAATGCCAAAACGTTTTCAGGACATTCTTAATACTATAGAGTCAAATTCATAGAACTATAAAATGACGTTCTGTGGACGTCCTCTTATGTTAGGAGAACCAATCGGAACCACGCGCAGACACCAAGATGTAGTAACAATTATGCTTTAATCAGAGTCGACGGAAACAGGTCAAAGTCCAGCAAACAGTGCAATACAGGGCAAACAGAAACGTAGTCAAATCCAGGCAGGGATCAAAGTCCAAGCAACCAGGGCAATGCGGAGAAGGCAGGGCGAAGTCCCAGAACAGGCAGAGGTCGGAACCGGGAGATCAATCAGAGGGGGCTGGAGAACAGGAGGGTGAAGGGCTGGAGCGGGGGTTGGACGGAGATTGGTCGGCGGGCAGGAGGACTGGAGCAGGGCTGGACGGAGACAGGTAAGGCAGGCAGGAGAACAGGAGCAGGACGGGACAAAACAGGACTGGAGACAGGAACTCAGAACAGGTAAGGAGCAGGCAGGAATAAACGCTGGAAAGTAATGACACAAGCACGGATGCAGGGCACAAGAGGATCTGGCACAGAACAGAGAAACAGGTGAGCTTAAATGCAAGACTGATGAGAAGACAACGAGGAACAGGTGAGACGATAACACATGAGGAAACACATATCAGGTGCGGGAGGCGGAGACATACAATCTGGGAAAGGGAAAACATGAAACGGAAAACAGAAAACACATAGAAACGGAGAAACCAGGAAATGAATTATGACACAGAGGCACGGGACGTGACACTCTAAATTCACCGCAACGTTATTACAACGTAGAAAATTCATGTTCTCCAGGTGTTATTTTGTAGGGGTCCTTTGATGTCCTGGGGATGTTTTTCTTAATGTCAAAACAACGTTTTCAGGACGTTCTTAATACAGTCATAGGACCATAAAATGACGTCCTGTGGACGTCCTCTAAATAGAATACAACGTTATCAGGACGTTAAAAATGAACGTTCTCCAGCCTTTATTTTGTACGATTCCATTGTTGTCCCAGGGACGTTTTTCTTAATGTCAAAACGACGTTTTCAGGACGTTCTTAATACAGTCATAAGACCATAAAATGACGTCATGTGGATGTCCTCTAATTGGACCACAACGTTATCAGGACGTTGAAAATTAACGTTCTCCAGGCATTATTTTGTTGGGTTCCACTATTGTCCCGGCGACGTTTTTCTTAACATCAAAATGATGTTTTCAGGACGTTCTTAATACAGTCAAACAACGTCATAATAACTTTGTGGTCCATTTCGAGGATGTGCATATGACTGTATTAAGAACGTCCTGAAAACGTCATTTTGACGTTATGAAAAGCGTCCCCAGGACATCAAAGCACCCCTACAAAATAACGGCTGGAGAACGTTCATTTCCAATGTCCTAATAACTTTGAGGTCCATTTAGAGGACGCCCTCAGGACGTCATTTTATTAGCTGGGTAGCTGTTTGCAAGATAGCTAGGTCATACACTTGCATTAATGCGGGTCGCGTAGCATGAGAATGCCATCTACGGACTGCGAATAGGTTCAAAAAGATAACTTTTCATAAACGTGCACAACGAAAGTGTTATCTGATTGAACTTCCCGCTTGTAGTTGAGCAGTGATTGGTTATTAGCAAAGATTTTAGATATCTGACTAGCCTACCCTTTTTTTTATTTTTTAAACTTTATTCAACAAGAGATACATACATAGACAAAACACAGAACACAGCAAGGGGTACATATATTAAACTAAACGAATCATTTTATAAAAAGATGTTGTAAGCAGCACACAGATTAACAGTTTTAATTGCGTTCTTGTTTTTAGAAAATTATATTGTTTTCATATAAAGTTGATTTACCTTTATAATATTTCTGTTTATGAATATATTTTGCCAAACGTAAAATAAGGTTAATTTAAAAAAATACATCTTCAAGGGTATTATTGTAATGCATAAAACCAAAAATTATGTTTTCAATATCCGCCTACCCTCTTTGTTATTTGTCATGTTCGAGTGACAGACCCGGAAGTAGCCGAGAAAAATTATAAGTTGGGAACAGGCAAAGATTGTAGATAAGCCAAGATACGCAACTGGCGCCTTTCCCCATTGTATTTTTTGTCCGCACAAGGGGAAGTGATCAGGCATGCGCAGTAGTGTTTTCTATTAGCTTAGCAACTAAAGTTACATCACGTATGCTTAAAGCGGCGAGCTTCTGCAGACGTTCCAGTTCCGAAGCTGGACCTCTTGCTCCGCCTACCCTCTTTGGAACAGGGGATCAGGAAATTCTCCTTGAAAATTCTCCTTGAAGCTCGCAAACTCCAGTGGTCACCAGAGGCATTGCATTGCAGCCTCTGGTGCCAAAAAGCTAATTTCCCAATTGAAGTCCATTTAAAACTACAAAATTACCCAGGCCAAATTATACTATTTTTGACAGTTCTTTTAAATTCTACATTTCTTCTCACCAAACTAATTAATCTCCAGGGACCGGTTTTGTTTCTGAGACCCACAGAAGAAGTTTTTTTTTAAATTCCAATTGGGTCCGCATGTTTAGGTACCCAGTGTGCATGCTCTGGTTCCAAAAAGCCCCGTAGTCTAACATGGCGTCTCCATGAATTGGCTTCATGCACCAATGAGCAGCTCTCATAGGAATCCTTGGAACCGGTAAGCGGAAGCTGTCTCCAGTTCTTCTTATATATCTTGATGGCTACACCCATAAAGACCATAGACATGCATATTAACAGCTTTTTGCTGCAAAGACCCTCACCATAACGCAAAGTGGCCAAACTTTGGCAAAATTACTGTGCCAGCATTTTATTCACTACACATGCAATATGAAGATACTCAAAAAAGAAAACTGAAAATGTGGATGTAAATACATCCAAGTAAATAAAAAAGAAATACAATTTAAAAGATAAATGGCAGATAACACTGAATGTTCATTAACGTGAAAAGAAAACCCCACAACAGAAATGTTGGAAAATATATTTATATCGCAATATTTACATTTCTCATTTGAAATCCTCCTCATGATTAGATCATTGTGATTAGGATCATATTTAGCGTTTTTATATGGAAAAATCATGCAGATGCAATATATTAATCAATCTGAAGATGCAGTTTTTCTGGCTTACTGTGAAATTTCTATCTATTTTATATTCTATTTTCTTTTCTCCATCTGTAATTATGTATGGTACTTAATGTGATCCATTCGTAGCTACTGCATATCTGGCAGCAGAGTAATGGTTTGAGGCTCGTTTGATACCTCAGATACTTGATGACTTACAGCCATTTAGCCAACCATGGGTTCCATACTATTCCCGTGTAATTTACAGCTTAATCTATTCCCACCCCCAATTCCCATAGAGATCCATTCAAATGCAGAGAGATTATAGTATCGCTTGAAATAAGTACCTGAAAATAAGATATCAAGAGTCTTTTGATATCCTTTTATACCCAGTTGTTCAATGTTCTGTGCTGCCCTACAAAGGCAAATAGCAATAATAAAGGTACGGGAGTTTTGTAGGGCAGTACATATATAGTGATATATAGTACATACAAATGTAGAGGTGTACAGATATAGTGGTATACACGTAGAAGCGTACTACGTGTTGTAGAGTGCTACTCAGCTCTACAAAGGTTTGCCTTTGGGCTGTGGTTCCAAAACTCGGTCCTGGGGGAACCCTGTGTATGTTGGTTTTCTTTCCAAGCACAATTGTAATCCCAGTATTTTAGTAAATAATCCCACTGCACTAATGAAGAAAAATTAATATCTTATTCAAATTGTGGTTGAAACGAAAACCAGGATACACAGGGGTCCTCCAGGACCGAGATTGGGAACCACTACCTTGGGGCAGTGTGAAGGTGTCCTACATTATTCCATCACCAAAGGGCCAAATAAAATGTTTTCCAATGTTCTCCCAAGGTCATGTTTAAACCATAACCAAAGCAGGACCAAGGGAGAATGTTTTTCAATGTTGTGTGATGGTGCTGTTTGTATTCCGTGACCAAGGCAGGACCAGAAGAGAAAGTTTTTCAAGGCACTGTGATGGTCATATTGTGACGTTCTTCTGTGACTAAGGTAGGACTAATAAGAAAGTTTTTCAAAGTACTGTGAGGTCATATTGTAACGTTCTTCTGTGACCAAGGTAGGACCAAACGAGAACGTTTTTCAAAGTACTGTGACGGTCATATTGCAACGTTCTTCTGTGACTAAGGTAGGACCAAAAGAGAACGTTTTTCAAAGTACTGTGATGGTCATATTGTAACGTTCTTCTGTGACAAAGGTAGGACTAAACGAGAAAATGTTTCATAGTACTGTGACAGTCATATTGTAACGTTCTTCTGTGACTAAGGTAGGACCAAAAGAGAATGCTTTTCAAAGTACTTTGATGGTCATATTGTAACATTCTTCTGTGACCAAGGTAGGACCAAATGAGAACATTTTTCATAGTACTGTGACAGTCATATTGTAATGTTCTTCTGTGACTAAGGTAGGACCAAATGAGAACATTTTTCATAGTACTGTGACAGTCATATTGTAACGTTCTTCTGTGACTAAGGTAGGACCAAAAGAGAATGTTTTTCAAAGTACTGTGATGGTCATATTGTAACGTTCTTCTGTGACTAAGGTAGGACCAAAAGAGAATGTTTTTCAAAGTACTGTGATGGTCATATTGTAACGTTCTTCTGTGACCAAGGTAGGACCGAAAGAGAATGTTTTTCAAAGTACTGTGATGGTCATATTGTAACGTTCTTCTGTGACTAAGGTAGGACCAAAAGAAAATGTTTTTCAAAGTACTGTGACGGTCATATTGTAACGTTCTTCCGTGACTAAGGTAGGACCAAAAGAGAACGTTTTTCAAAGTACTGTGACGGTCATATTGTAACGTTCTTCCGTGACTAAGGTAGGACCAAACGAGAACGTTTTGCAAAGTACTGTGACGGTAATATTGTAACGTTCTTCTGTGACTAAGGTAGGACCAAAAGAGTATGTTTTTCAAAGTACTGTGATGGTCATATTGTAACGTTCTTCTGTGACCAAGGTAGGACCAAAAGAGAACGTTTTTCAAAGTACTGTGATGGTCATATTGTAACGTTCTTCTGTGACTAAGGTAGGACCAAAAGAGAATGTTTTTCAAAGTACTGTGACGGTCATATTGTAACGTTCTTCTGTGACTAAGGTAGGAACAAAAGAGAACGTTTTTCAAAGTACTTTGATGGTCATATTGTAACGTTCTTCTGTGACCAAGGTAGGACCAAAAGAGAACGTTTTTCAAAGTATTGTGATGGTCATATTGTAACGTTCTTCTGTGACCAAGGTAGGACCAAAAGAGAACTTTTTTCAAAGTACTGTGATGGTCATATTGTAACGTTCTTCTGTGACTAAGGTAGGACCAAAAGAGAATGTTTTTCAAAGTACTGTGACGGTCATATTGTAACGTTCTTCTGTGACCAAGGTAGGACCAAACGAGAACGTTTTGCAAAGTACTGTGACGGTAATATTGTAACGTTCTTCTGTGACTAAGGTAGGACCAAAAGAGTATGTTTTTCAAAGTACTGTGATGGTCATATTGTAACGTTCTTCTGTGACCAAGGTAGGACCAAAAGAGAACGTTTTTCAAAGTACTGTGATGGTCATATTGTAACGTTCTTCTGTGACCAAGGTAGGACCAAAAGAGAACGTTTTTCAAAGTACTGTGACGGTCATATTGTAACGTTCTTCTGTGACCAAGGTAGGAACAAAAGAGAACGTTTTTCAAAGTACTTTGATGGTCATATTGTAACGTTCTTCTGTGACCAAGGTAGGACCAAATGAGAACGTTTTGCAAAGTACTGTGACGGTAATATTGTAACGTTCTTCTGTCACCAAGGTAGGACCAAAAGAGAATGTTTTTCAAAGTACTGTGATGGTCATATTGTAACGTTCTTCTGTGACTAAGGTAGGACCAAAAGAGAATGTTTTTCAAAGTACTGTGATGGTCATATTGTAACGTTCTTCTGTGACCAAGGTAGGACCGAAAGAGAATGTTTTTCAAAGTACTGTGATGGTCATATTGTAACGTTCTTCTGTGACTAAGGTAGGACCAAAAGAAAATGTTTTTCAAAGTACTGTGACGGTCATATTGTAACGTTCTTCCGTGACTAAGGTAGGACCAAAAGAGAACGTTTTTCAAAGTACTGTGACGGTCATATTGTAACGTTCTTCCATGACTAAGGAAGTACCAAAAGAGAACGTTTTTCAAAGTACAGTGACGGTCATATTGTAACGTTCTTCTGTGACCAAGGTAGGACCAAATGAGAACGTTTTGCAAAGTACTGTGACGGTAATATTGTAATGTTCTTCTGTGACTAAGGTAGGACCAAAAGAGTATGTTTTTCAAAGTACTGTGATGGTCATATTGTAACGTTCTTCTGTGACCAAGGTAGGACCAAAAGAGAACGTTTTTCAAAGTATTGTGATGGTCATATTGTAACGTTCTTCTGTGACCAAGGTAGGACCAAAAGATAACTTTTTTCAAAGTACTGTGATGGTCATATTGTAACGTTCTTCTGTGACTAAGGTAGGACCAAAAGAGAATGTTTTTCAAAGTACTGTGACGGTCATATTGTAACGTTCTTCTGTGACTAAGGTAGGAACAAAAGAGAACGTTTTTCAAAGTACTTTGATGGTCATATTGTAACGTTCTTCTGTGACCAAGGTAGGACCAAACGAGAACGTTTTGCAAAGTACTGTGACGGTAATATTGTAACGTTCTTCTGTGACTAAGGTAGGACCAAAAGAGTATGTTTTTCAAAGTACTGTGATGGTCATATTGTAACGTTCTTCTGTGACCAAGGTAGGACCAAAAGAGAACGTTTTTCAAAGTGTTGTGATGGTCATATTGTAACGTTCTTCTGTGACCAAGGTAGGACCAAAAGAGAACATTTTTCAAAGTACTGTGATGGTCATATTGTAACGTTCTTCTCTGACTAAGGTAGGACAAAAAGTGAACGTTTTTCAAAGTACTGTGATGGTCATATTGTAACGTTGTTCCCTGACTAAGGTAGGACCAAAAGAGAACGTTTTTCAAAGTACTGTGACGGTCTTATTGTAACGTTCTTCTGTGACTAAGGTAGGACCAAAAGAGAATGTTTTTCAAAGTACTGTGACGGTCATATTGCAACGTTCTTCTGTGACTAAGGTAGGACCAAAAGAGAACGTTTTTCAAAGTACTGTGATGGTCATATTGTAACGTTCTTCTGTGACAAAGGTAGGACTAAACGAGAAAATGTTTCATAGTACTGTGACAGTCATATTGTAACGTTCTTCTGTGACTAAGGTAGGACCAAAAGAGAATGCTTTTCAAAGTACTTTGATGGTCATATTGTAACATTCTTCTGTGACCAAGGTAGGACCAAATGAGAACATTTTTCATAGTACTGTGACAGTCATATTGTAATGTTCTTCTGTGACTAAGGTAGGACCAAATGAGAACATTTTTCATAGTACTGTGACAGTCATATTGTAACGTTCTTCTGTGACTAAGGTAGGACCAAAAGATAATCTTTTTCAAAGTACTTTGATGGTCATATTGTAACGTTCTTCTCTGACCAAGGTAGGACCAAATGAGAACATTTTGCAAAGTACTGTGACGGTAATATTGTAACGTTCTTCTGTGACTAAGGTAGGACCAAAAGAGTATGTTTTTCAAAGTACTGTGATGGTCATATTGTAACGTTCTTCTGTGACCAAGGTAGGACCAAAAGAGAACGTTTTTCAAAGTGTTGTGATGGTCATATTGTAACGTTCTTCTGTGACCAAGGTAGGACCAAAAGAGAACGTTTTTCAAAGTACTGTGATGGTCATATTGTAACGTTCTTCTGTGACTAAGGTAGGACCAAAAGAGAATGTTTTTCAAAGTACTGTGACGGTCATATTGTAACGTTCTTCTGTGACTAAGGTAGGAACAAAAGAGAACGTTTTTCAAAGTACTTTGATGGTCATATTGTAACGTTCTTCTGTGACTAAGGTAGGACCAAACGAGAACGTTTTGCAAAGTACTGTGACGGTAATATTGTAACGTTCTTCTGTGACTAAGGTAGGACCAAAAGAGTATGTTTTTGTTTTTCAAAGTACTGTGATGGTCATATTGTAACGTTCTTCTGTGACCAAGGTAGGACCAAAAGAGAAAGTTTTTCAAAGTGTTGTGATGGTCATATTGTAACGTTCTTCTCTGACCAAGGTAGGACCAAATGAGAACATTTTTCATAGTACTGTGACAGTCATATTGTAACGTTCTTCTGTGACTAAGGTAGGACCAAAAGATAATCTTTTTCAAAGTACTTTGATAGTCATATTGTAACGTTCTTCTGTGACCAAGGTAGGACCAAATGAGAACATTTTTCATAGTACTGTGACAGTCATATTGTAACGTTCTTCTGTGACTAAGGTAGGACCAAAAGATAATCTTTTTCAAAGTACTTTGATGGTCATATTGTGACGTTCTTCTGTGACCAAGGTAGGACCAAATGAGAACGTTTTTCAAAGTACTGTGACGGTCATATTGTATCGTTGTTCTGTGACCAAGGTAGGACCAAAAGAGAACGTTTTTCAAAGTACTGTGACGGTGATATTGTAACGTTCTTCTGTGACTAAGGTAGGACCAAAAGAGAACGTTTTTCAAAGTACTGTGATGGTCATGTTTGTAACATTACTTCGTCACCATGGTAGGACTAAAAGAGAACGTTACAAAAGGTTATATGAAGGTCTTCCTTTAAACGTTATAATACGACCTTCAGGAGACCTGTTTATAACATTTGAACGTCCAGAACACGTTGTCAGGACGTTTTCAATATAACGTCAGACTTTGACCTAAAGAGAAGGTTACGTAACGTCCTCAGGACGTCATTTGTTTGCTGGGTATAGTGTTGGCAAGTCAGTTATAGGACATCTACTTTGTGCATGACACAAGTCATTTTTCCAACAATTGTTGACAGATTATTTCACTTTTAATTCACTATATCACAATTCCAGTGGGTCAGAAGTTTACATACACTAAGTTGACTGTGCCTTTAATTTTTTTATATTTGGTCGCATATCCTTTGCATGCCATGACTTCCTGATGTCTGCGACCCAACAATATCAAAAGACTCTTTATATCTTATTTTCTGGTACTCCTACAAGCGATACTATAACCTCTCTGCATTTGAATGGATCTCTATGGGAAATGGGGAGTGGGACTAGATTTAGCTGTAAATTACACTGGAACAGTATGGAACACATGGTAGGCTAAATGGCTCCAAGTCATCAAGGGTCTGACGTATCAAACAAGCCTTAAAACATCACTCTGCTGCCAGAAATACATAACTTGAAGGGTTTCTTCTCTGGACTTATTTTTCCATAAAGTTCAATAGAAAATTTACCCTTTCCTTCCTGATTTTCAATTGTATTTCAATTTAAATTTACCCACTGTAAGATGCGTTGCTTTTCGAACGTATAACCATCTAGCCTATGGCCGTTTATTTTCACGCGGTTTGTGTTTTTGCATTTTAGTTACTGTGCAACGCATGATATTTACATTGGATTGTTCTACTCCTTTGTATTACATTGTAACATCCCATTCCGTTGTTCTAGTGCCTTTGAATGGTATAACAAGTTGTGTCTTTGCATATAGCGCCTGCTCTTTCACAGGCCTCTATTGCTGCCATTATTGCTGCTCTATTGCTTATTATAAAATAAAATACAACATATAGACGACATGAACAGAAGAAAGATATTAATGAATGCGGACGAGGCATTAGCATTGCTGAATGATGTGAATGACGAGGAGTCTGATGGAGGTGATGTCTCCGATTTGAGCGATGTCACGTGGGTCGGCGAGGAATCGAACAAATTATTTGACAGCGAGCCAGAGCCTCTGTGAAAAACATGGAGACGATCGGGACCTGTCCAAGCTATGCCCGCATTGTCAACTATGGGCATATGTACAGCATTGTGCCAAGGTAGGAATACATTTAGCACATGCATTCATTCTCATTGTAGGCTACCTAGCTAATAACTCAACTGCATTATGTGCCCTTTAGCTCCTGGAGCAAACGAAGGATGTGTGACAAATGCATCAAAAGATGCTTCTTTTGGACAATGTAATACTTGGCTTGAATTGGCTTTATATTATTTGTGCTGTGTAGATCTGCATTCACTCTTAGGCCTACGGTACGAGCTATGATAGCTAGACGGATATCAATAGTATAAGGTAACTATTGTGACAGATCAGTGTTATAAATAATAGGATACTGTAATGTTATCTAATCTCATATCGTTTCCTCATTTGAAATATTTGTATCATATATGAACAAAAAATAAATCTACTTTCAAAATATGTAGGTGAAGATATGAGTTGTCTAGATATATTTATTAATTTCAAGAAATATTAGTCAAATACACTTAGGCATACTGCACTTGCAGATAATTCCCCCTCCCATGATCTTCCCATGTCTTCCCAAAGTTGTAGAAAAACTCATCGGCATGCTAAGATCAGGTGCTGAACTGGGTCTCCTACAATGAGAACGAATAAAGTTTGCAACACTATATGCTTCCATTGTGTAAATTATTAACATGACAATGTAATAGTTTTTCTGTTTCTTATTCATATATGCCTACCCAATAGTGTCATGGGTTTTGGCAGCCTTTTTTCCTTCTGCGGTCGTTCTCCTTCAGAGCAGTGCGAGGGCGCTCTCGCCTTACTTTTCCATTCCGCTCCAGGTTTTCGCTCTGCCTTGTACTCAGCCGTCTCACCTGTGCGGCGTTACCTGTTGGCTATTTAAGCTCTGTGCTTCCTGCTTCCGGCGCTTCTGTATTGTATTCATTTGCGATTCAGAGGCGGTTAGGTATAGGACTAGGTACTCAAGGAGACCACTTTGCCCCATTGCTTGCTTTGGGGTAACGCAGGACTTGCCTTCAGTGCAATTAGCTTTTTAGGTACCTTTCTCTCTGTTGCACTTTCGGTTTTTCGCTCGGGTTTTCCTTGCCCTGTCTGCTGATGACAAGTGTTGTCTGGTCGTTTCCTGTCCACCTCTCTCTGCCTGCTTTCTTATTGAAGGTCTCCTTTCCTTACTTTAGTTTGTTTTGTTTCTTATCGCCTCTTAGTTTTTCCCTCTCTGTTTTTTGAGAGGTGGAGGTGTCTCTCCCTATTATCTCTCGTGTTTGCGAGTCATTCAGCCATTTACCCACGGGTTGCTTTGATTTCTCCTCTCTTCAGCCTCCCTTTCATTGTTACTCTCTGGTCGAGAGTGGGAGCATTGTTTATTTTCTCACCTTTTCTTTCCCTTTCCATCTTCGGAGTTTCTCCGTTTAGTGCTTCCTATTCGTGGGAACTTTCCAGTACCCTACTGCCGCGTCTGGTCCTCTGAACCCTACGCACCCCCCTCACAGAATACAGAAGCCTTAATGGAGGGACCAGCGGCACCCCAAGGGGTAGAGCAGAGATTAGCTACCCACGAGCAAGGCCTTCAGGCTCTTCAGGCTCTTCAGGCTAGCCAGCAGGCCCTTCATGCTCAGCAGGGTCTATTGCTAGAGCAACTGCGCCATCAGGGGGACTGTCTACGCGATGTACCTGACAGCCTCCGTGCACTCTCTATTTCTGTGGCAGCCCCAGCAGCACAAGCACCGGTCAGCCCCGCCCCCTTACTCCTCCTACCTGCCATTAGGGAGCCCAAACTCCAGCTTCCTCTCAGGTATGATGGGGAACCTGGGAAGTGCAGAGGGTTCCTAACCCAGTGTTTGATTTTTTTTTTTTTAGGGCACAGCCCTCCCGCTTTGAGACCCAGGAGTCCCGGGTTTCATTTATTTTGTCGTTGCTCACCGGTACTGCCCTCGCTTGGGCTGATCCCCTAATTCGCTCTAACGCTCCTTTTATGCGTTATGCGGATGGTCTGATGGAGGAGATGGCGATGGTTTTCGACCATGACGTCTCCGGTCAGGAGACCGCCATGAACCTGACCCGTCTCCGTCAGGGCACCGACACTGTGGCTGGGTTTGCCATCACTTTCCGAGCACTAGCCGGGGAGACGGGGTGGGCCGAGGGCCCGCTCAAGTCCTTATTCTTGAATGCCCTTTCTAACCCCGTTAAGGATGCCTGGCAGTACTCTGGTTGGTGCCCTGGTTACCACGGCCGCGTGGATAACCGCATCAGGGAGCGAGAGAGGCAGACCGGTGGACGGAGGGACCGTCCTCTCCTACTAGCGCCCCCAGTTCGCACTTCCGTTCACCCATTCTCCAATTTATGCAGGTGGATCGGTCCTCCATGCGCGACACTGCTGTTGTTAAAACTCGGGAGAGCTGGTGTCGCTACTGCAGGAGGAGAGGCCATTTAAAGGACCAGTGTCCTAAACTGGGGGGAAACGAGGGAGTGTTTCATTGATGCCAAGTGGGCCAGACAATTAAAAATCCCTGCACACTCCTTATAACATTACATTACAGTCATTTAGCAGACGCCTTTATCCAAAGGGACATACAATAAGTGCATACAGAAACGTCATCGAAGTCACTACAGAACAGACAAGGCAAAGCACATCCTTCCCATAATGTAGCAGCTATCCCTAGTAATGAACGTTGAATGTAGTTCACAGTAAGCTGTGGGTAAATCAGCTATACTACACTTCTATTCTAAATACTATTATAAACTATAACAAACAGACAGGAAAACACAGGGAGCTAGTACCATGAGGTCCTAGATTAGAATATCAGTCAAGGTGGAGTCTGAAGAGGTCTTCAGGCCACGACGGAATGCAGGCAGGGTTAGAGTAGAACGTAAGGGAATGGGAAGTTAATTCCACCACTGAGGAGCCAGGGTGGAAAAGCTCCGCAGTCGGGACGAAATGTTGACGAATCAAGTCACAGTCGCGTCTTCTATCACTCCATACACTGCCACTTTCCCAATGATATCCCCCACCCTCTCTTCTGCAGACAAGAGTCATTTCCGGTACCATCCGGCAGAACTTTTTCATGAATCGTTATTTATTTTTTTATCTCAGCTGTAGTTAACAATTCACAGGAAGCATTTTAGCCCTGGCTATCCCCTGCCAGATAGCGGCTTTTGAGCTAGGCTGGACACCAGTACTAATGCTCCCAATAAGTACATGTTTATTTTCTTGTTCATTCAGCATTTAAAGTTTACCCTCACAGAAAAATCATTTGCTTTCCTGTTGCCTATAATACTGGAGAAAACCGTGTTGGCATGTGCATTTTAAAGGAGTTGACATTGCCAAATATGGATAATAAAATGGGCGTGTGAGTATGGTAATTCATAATCAGTGAACGCGCTTCCTAATATACGATCAAGTCTGATTGATCATACATTTACGCTCAGATCAGACCAACGTTTGAACTATCGGACCAACGCTAGACGACCTCTCATAAACCAATGTGCAAACAGCTAGCATAATCCGCATAGCATAATACGCCGACAGCATAATACGCCGGGAGCCTGCCAACTCGTCCGCTGGTAACCCGATGTTGACCGCTAGCCTCTTGCTATCTGGGTGGATTTTCATGAGAACGCGAGACAGCATTTCACCGACCTTTCAACACAAACATGTTCACTGGGGTAGGTTACAAGTGTAATATAACAACACTTATCTTGAGGTGTGAATTCTGTCCTTATTATTAGAAATATTACACATGTGAAAGCATTTGAAAACCATTTCCTTATTATGCAGAAGATAGCAACACAATGGCAAGCAAACTTCATAACTGTTAGCCAACCAATACCAAACTAGTTAGCTGTATGCTCCTTGCGAGCTAACCATACGGTTCAGTGGAGATTGGAGGCAAAAACGGGAATAGGCCTCCTCACGTGATATTACTGTGACGTAACTAGTATCATCACGTGACTCTTTTCCAAATCTCATCGGTTTGTTGAGTTCAGTGCACCTCCTCAACACTCACCGATGAGTTTTTTAAAATCATGCCTTTCTCTTTTCTGTGCAGCCTAGAAAATTGTTTGATCTAGGAAAAATTTGATTGCCTGCTTCTATTGATTATCATATTGTGAGCTTCTGGCACCTAGATTGAGCTGGGGCGACTGTTGAATTTCACAGTGCAGCATTGGAATTGCATGGCAGAGCTCATCGGTAATACTATTTCCGTGCCATGGATGCCATCTTGCGGTGGTGCCACTTGTGGAAGTACCAAATTGAATAGGGTTGAATGGAACCACATGACCACATTGCCTTTCAAGTTCTTATATAGTTCTGTGGAATAGGCCTATTAGAAGGGCACTTATGGCAAGCCGAATGAACATTAATTCCATATCCCTAATATCCAATTTGCAGTTTCTCACTAGTTGCCCATTTTTCACAACGTGTTCAACATTTTGTCTTACTAGTTCAACGAAACCGTTTTGATATGAAAGATTCTCTTGAGATGGTAAGATGAAGAAACACAGGGCCAAGTTGCATTAAATAATTTAGGAAAGTTTGGATAGCATTGCTTTGGAATAGAGCTAGTTTATTTAGTATGAGCTACGATAGGCAATATTGTTAGTTGTAACTACATTTTGATATCAAGACTTTTAAAGGCAGGCCTAGTTTTTGCAAGTTGGAATTAAAGACTTATAGACAGCGCTATGTAGGCTATGCGTGAGTAACTTGGCATTTTTTACGTTGTAGACGTTTTTGATCTGATATCACTTATTTTTTATAGCTAACTAATGATGAATAATGCATGAAGATAAACACGGAGAGAGAGAGACGCATTCCAAAGAATTGCATGCAGACATTCGCGTAACTATAACGCCCTCTATTGACAAGAATGAGAACAGTTATCCTATTACAGACAGCACACAATTACATTAAAAGAGGTTGTAGATAAGCAGTATTTAATGTGTAATGAAATACAATGAACAGCACCACCTGAGCTATGGATCATGAAGAAGCATGTAAATAAATTAATGAACCAAGTCTATATGGAGACATGCATGCACAGTGGGCTAGATGCAAACACATTCTAGCTGAAAGACATACAGCCTAAATAGCTAGTATAGCCTAAATAGTTTGCATCAGTAAAATATGGAAATACAGTTTTAAAATAGGGCTATTAGTATTCTATAGAAAATTAAATACATTTAACGTTAGGCTTATTCAACACTGGATTGCCGGATGTGTAACTCCAACCTTCCATGTGTGGGCTACGAGCTAGCGAGCGAGCGAGTGAGTTCATAAGCACAGCAGATCGCGGTTTTTTTCCGGTAGTGTAGAACGTTACCTGCGGGAAATGTTTTGGTACCAGTGTTGTCGGGATGTTGTCTTTAATGTTTGTTGCTCTCTCTCTCTCTGTCTCTCTCTTTGTCTGTCTCTCCTTGTCTCTGTCCCCCCTGTTTTGTTTGTTATTGTTTGTTTCACTCAACTGCATCTCAAATGTTAAATTGTTTCTCATAGCGATGTCTTAATTGCTGTACCCTGTGATTTTTATATGGTGATGGAAGAATAAGTTTTTAGCAGGTGCATGCACATATTCTTCCAAGAGAGGGAATGTCGGGTATATACAGTGCATCCGGAAAGTATTCACAGCGCTTCACTTTTTCCACATTTTGTTCTGTTACAGCCTTATTCCAAAATTGATTAAATTCATTTTTACCCTCAAATTTCTACACACAACACTCCATAATGACAATGTGAAAAACGTTTTTTTGAGATTTTTGCAAATTTATTAAAAATAAAAAAATACAATTTCTCATTTACATAAGTATTCATACCCTTTGCTTTAACGTATTTTTAAAGTATCATATTTCATATTTGGTCGCATATCCTTTACATGCTGTTACTTCCTGAAGTCTGTGACCATCAACATCAAAAAACGGTCGATATCTTATTTTCAGGTACTGTTACAAGCGATACTATAACCTCTCTGCATTTGAATGGATCTCTATGGAAATTGGGGGGTGAGACTAGATTCAGCTGTAAATTACACTGGTACAGTATGGAACAAATGGCTGTAAGTTATCAATGGCTGTAAGTTATCAAGGGTCTGAGCTATCAAACGAGCCCCAAACCATCACTCTGTTGCCAGATATGGAGTAGATGTGGATGGATCACTGCAAGGGTTATTGCTATTAAATCATCAATTTCAGACCGTTTAACGTTGTGATGCAAAATTCTATTAATTATGCAACATTATGCTCTTGACGCATGGTTGATTTTCATGGATTTTAAACTTATAGCAAAGTGGGTAGGCGGAGCAAGAGGTCCAATTTCGGGGCTGGAATATCCGCACTTGGATTAAAGCCTTCTACGCCTGTCAACGTCCCAGAGCTGGGAAAAAGCTCTGAAGAAGCATTAAACTCGTTGTTGTCCATTATTATTATTAATTGGTCTAATTCAGGGCTTTAAGCCGGATTTCTTTCCTTCCAAAATAAAGTCTCAGGTTTCCCTAATTTTCAATCAGCTGTAAACGAACCCGAAATAGTGAACAAACTGCTTGCCAGAGAGGTCGAAAAGGGTTATATGATTGGCCCGTTCGATAGCTCGCCATTTCCAATATTCCGCATCAATCTTATAGGAGCAGCCACATGTAAATATTCAGGAAAAAAGCGCCTAATCGACTTATCCGCCCCTCATAATAACTACGCCCAAGCTATTAACAGTATCATCCCCCGCAACCATTTTCCCTGTTTTACGCAACCGCTCGACCACGCGATTCAATTTATCAAACATGCCGGTAAAGGAGCTTGTCTCGGTAAAGCCGACATAACGGATGCATTTAAAAAATCATGCCTCTCCATCCATCCCAATGGCATTTGTCGGCGTCATGTGGGTAATAAAAAATGTATGCCTACTTTTCGGTCAGGCTTACTTTGGTTGTCGTAGGCTAGCAGTCCCCCTATTTTGGATACATTATCGGAAGACTTGCTGGATTCTCCTTAAACTGCAATTGCCCCGTCTTACACCTGCTAGACGATTTCCTAGTGGTAGATTTTCCATACTCCCAGGCGGATCGTCGCGTTACACCGTTTAAAATAAATAAATAAATAAATAAATAAACACGTTTAATGAAATGGGTGTTCCTCTATCCGAGGAAACTTTTAAATGGCCTAGTGTTATCGAGTTTCTGGGCGTTATTTTTTAGATAATCGTGCAGGCTCTCAGCCGTCGGATAAGTTGGCCCGTATTCGGGAAGCTATCAAATATACCGAGAACGCAGAATCTCTTTTTAAAAATTTTTTTTTTTAAAAAGAGCCGCTCTCCCTATTGGGTCATTGCAACTTGCTGTGCAAATTATCCCTCAGGGACGTTCGTTCTAAGACCAATCATGGGTCAAAATAGCGCTAACTTTGGCCGATCTTCAAAAACCGGAAATGCTACTGATTGAAGAGCCGGCTCTAGTGGTGAGCCGAGCTAATGATCTGACTCACTGAAAAGAGCCGGAATGCCCATCTCTAAACGGCATCCCGTTTTTCATAACGACTACGTTGAAACATCAGCTACTTTAAAATTCTTCACCGACGCAGCGCTTTCTATTGCTTTTGAGGTTTTTTATAATACTGTGGTTGCAGAAACATGGCCTAAAGAGCTGCAAACTCTGCCTCGCAATATTCAAATTATAGCTTTGCTCGAACTATACCCAATCATCGTTGCTTGCATCCTACGGGAAACAGCTGGCCAAGGAAACAAATTTTGGCCCATTGCGACAACCAAGCCACATCTTAACAAAGGATGCTCGTCTGTCCCTTTCATCAATAGGCTTGTAGACGCCTGGACTGGATTGCGTTATGCATAATTGGATTTGGACTTGCATTATGAAAAAATTCACGCTTCGCGCTGTTCATTCACCTGGGCTCGACAATAAAATTGTTGATGCCTCGTCCCGATTTAAATTCCAGGAATTCCAAAACCGTGCGCCGATGCAGCCCCTGCTGCAAACCTGTCTTGCCCAGCATTCGACCAAACCATTTTAAATTAATTGGATTGGCAAAATCTACATTAAAAACGTACGACTCAGCTTGGTCTCTTTTCTCTTTCGCGTCGCTTTTCCGTCCACGTCCTACCCGTTAACATTCCAATCGTTTGCGTCTTTATAGTCCACTGGTTCGAGTCAAGGAAAATGCGACCTTCTCTTAAGGCACGCATTGCAGGCATACAATTCTCTTAAGATGCAGGGATCCCTCAGTCGGTAGCCTGTTCGGGAAACCATCCCTCCATCTGCTTTTAAACGGCTTAAAAAGAAAACCCACAAAGCAAAGATAAACACCTTCCCCTCACTTTAAAAAAAATAAAATAATAATAATAATAATAATAATAAATAAATAAATAGTTCACAAACTGGTGTCTCGTTTGAGACACGGGTGTTTTAATTCATTCACACCGTTAAGGGTAGCCTAGAAGTTTCTATTTCCCTTAAATGGTTAATTTAGCTTTGGAAATTGCCTTCAGGTGGTTGGTACATATACTACAAATAAAACTTCTGTAGTTAGAATGGCCCTAGGCATACGGGCGCCATGAAGCCAATATTATACACATCATCCTCCACCACCCTAGGGAGAAGACCAACAAGCGTTGGTATGGTATTAATTGGCATGGACCTGAAGGGATGAAGAGCTTCTCCCCCATAGGCATGTCAGGTTTCATCCGTAGCCAAAAGGTCACACATAGTTCTTCATCACTACACATAGAACTCCCCTGATTAGTTTTGCTCCCATGGAAGTCCAACAGGCGTTGGTACACATAGCCACTGATCCACGTAATGTTAGAGGACTGAGAGCTGGAAGGTCACACATAGTTCTTCATCACTACACATAGAACTCCCCTGATTGGTTTTGCTCCCATGGAAGTCCAACATGCGTTGGTACACATAGCCACTGATCCATGTAAATGTTAAAGGGGCCTTGAGTCGAAGGACAGGACGGCTACATCGGCGGCTGAAAGGTCACACATTGTTCTTCACACTACACATGGAATTTCCCTGGTTAATTTAACGTTCTGGCTCCCAGGGGAAGTCCAACATGCGTTGGTACACATAGCCACTGATCCATGTAACGTTAAAGAGCTTTGTGCTGAAGGACAGGATGGCTTCATTGGTAGCCGGAAGGTCACACATTGTCTTTATCACTACACATAGAACTTCCTGGGGTTGGTTTACACTACATCTGGCACAGGGGAGTCCAACAAGCGTTGGCACACATAACCACTGATCCATGTAACGTTAGAGGGCCTCGTGCTGAAGGACAGCATGGCTTCATCGGTAGCCCGAAGGTCACACATTGTTCTTTATCACTACACGTAGAACTCCTGGGGTTATTTTGCACTGCATCTGGCACAGGGGAGTCCAACGGGCGGGGGTGCACATAGCCACTGATCCATGTAACGTTAGAAGGACCTTGTGCTGAAGGACAGTATGGCTTCATCGGTAGCCAGAAGGTCACACATTGTTCTTCATCACTACACATAGAACTTCCTGGGGTTATTTTGCACTGCTTCTGGCACAGGGGAGTCCAACGGGCGTTGGTGCACATAGCCACTGATCCATGTAACGTTAGAAGGACCTTGTGCTGAAGGACAGTATGGCTTCATTGGTAGCCAGAAGGTCACACATTGTCTTTATCACTACACATAGAACTTCCTGGGGTTGATTTTCACTACATCTGGCACAGGGGAGTCCAACAAGCGTTGGCACACATAACCACTGATCCATGTAACGTTAGAGGGCCTCGTGCTGAAGGACAGCATGGCTTCATCGGTAGCCAGAAGGTCACACATTGTTCTTTATCACTACACGTAGAACTTCCTGGGGTTATTTTGCACTGCATCTGGCACAGGGGAGTCCAACGGCCGGGGGTGCACATAGCCACTGATCCATGTAACGTTAGAAGGACCTTGTGCTGAAGGACAGTATGGCTTCATCGGTAGCCAGAAGGTCACACATTGTTCTTCATCACTACACATGGATTTCCTGGGGTTGGTCCGCACTCCGTCTGGCGCACGGGGGAGTCCAACAGGCGTTGGTGCACATGACATTGATCGTGTGGTATTGGGGGAGCCTTGAGCTGCTGGACAGATCGGCTTCCTCCGAGGCGAGGGGTCGTTGCACGGTCATCACGTGTGCACAGGCTGGCAGCACTTGGCGTATGGTTGTTTTTGGGGTTGTGCAGCTGCCCTCGCCGCCATACCCATGCTTGCTCGCGTGGATGGGCGGGAGGGCTTGGTGAACAGAACCATACCGCCAAACCTAAAATGTGTTGTTTCATAATGTCAATAAAGTTATTTGAACAACAGTGGCCTGACTGAAATCGAGCATAGCGTCAGTTCAGGCAGGTCACGAGAGTGAAACCCGGCCGTAGTTAATCAGCTGACAGCTCAGCTGAGTAGTGACGATTCACCCATCAGTCCATTCACATAACAAGGCGGTCTATTTAACCGCCTCGCCCTACCATGGTGGATCCCCTGTCAGCACACCCGCTGCACAAAACCCCCCCCCCCCACCTCCACCCCAGCTTCATCCTCTTCAGTTTCCCATTGCGCACATACGCCTAGCCTATATCGCTCCTGCATGAATCACTAACATTTTTCGAGTGCCTACTGATTTCTTTTCCTCTCTCCTTCCCGCTTCGGCATCCGCCGGAGCGGTAGCTATAGATCAACAAACATCGTTCTCCAGAAGCAGACGGTCAGCTCCAGCTCCATGCATGTACCCAGCTATGATGCACCTGCCGGGCTTCAATCAGTCTTCCTCACCGGCTCCTTATACATTGACATTTTCATATGTTCGGTCTGCAAATTTCTATTCCGTAATCAGCATTTTAGTAACCAGTGCCAGTCAGCGGCAGATGGACTTCCCCCTCAGAGTCAGGTTCTGTGCAAGGTTTCTTCCTGCTAACAGCAGGGAGTTTTTCCTTGCCACTGTCGCCCTAGGCATGCTCTATGGGGGTTCAGGCCCGGTTCCTTGTAAATTGTTGTGATAATGACACTTAAAAGTGCCATTTATATATATATATATATATATATATATATATATATATATATATATATATATATATATATATAACAGACTGAATGGAATCTGTCAAGGAACCGGGCCTGAACCCCCATAGAGCATGCCTAGGGCGACAGTGGCAAGGAAAAACTCCCTGCTGTTAGCAGGAAGAAACCTTGCACAGAACCTGACTCTGAGGGGGAAGTCCATCTGCCGCTGACTGGCACCGGTTACTAAAATGCTGATTACGGAATAGAAATTTGCAAATGTCAATGTATAAGGAGCCGGTGAGGAAGACTGATTGAAGCCCGGCAGGTGCATCATAGCTGGGTACATGCATGGAGCTGGAGCTGACCGTCTGCTTCTGGAGAACGATGTTTGTTGATCTATAGCTACCGCTCCGGCGGTTGCCGAAGTGGGAAGGAGAGAGGAAAAGAAATCAGTAGGCACTCTAAAAATGTTTGTGATTCATGCAGGAGCGATATAGGCTAGGTGTCTGTGTGCAATGGGGAACTGAAGAGGATGGAGCTGGGGTGGAGGGGGGGGTTTTTGTGTGCAGCGGGTGTGCTGACAGGGGATCCACCATGGTAGGGCGAGGCGGTTAAATAGACTTCCTTGTTATGTGAATGGACTGATGGGTGAATCGTCACTACTCAGCTGAGCTGTCAGCTGATTATCTATGGTCAGGTTTCACTCTCGTGACCTGCCTGAACTGACGCTATGCTCGATTTCAGTCAGGCCACTGTTGTTCAAATAACTTTATTGACATAATGAAACAATACATTTTTAGGTTTGGCGGTATGGTTCTGTTCACCAAGCCCTCCCGCCCATCCACGCGAGCAAGCATGGGTATGGCGGCGAGGGCAGCTGCACAACCCCAAAAACAACCATACGCCAAGTGCTGCCAGCATTGTGCACACGTGATGACCGTGCAACGACCCCTGTCCATCAGTTCAAGGCCCCCCCAATACCACACGATCAATGTCATGTGCACCAACGCCTGTTGGACTCCCCCGTGCGCCAGACGGAGTGCAGATAAACCCCAGGAAATCCATGTGTAGTGATGAAGAACAATGTGTGACCTTCTGGCTACCGATGAAGCCATACTGTCCTTCAGCACAAGGTCCTTCTAACGTTACATGGATCAGTGGCTATGTGCACCAACGCCCGTTGGACTCCCCTGTGCCAGATGCAGTGCAAAATAACCCCAGGAAGTTCTATGTGTAGTGATAAAGAACAATGTGTGACCTTCTGGCTACCGATGAAGCCATCCTGTCCTTCAGCACGAGGCCCTCTAACGTTACATGGATCAGTGGTTATGTGTGCCAACACTTGTTGGACTCCCCTGTGCCAGATGTAGTGTAAACCAACCCCAGGAAGTTCTATGTGTAGTGATAAAGACAATGTGTGACCTTCCGGCTACCAATGAAGCCATCCTGTCCTTCAGCACAAAGCTCTTTAACGTTACATGGATCAGTGGCTATGTGTACCAACGCATGTTGGACTTCCCCTGGGAGCCAGAACGTTAAATTAACCAGGGAAATTCTATGTGTAGTGTGAAGCACAATGTGTGACCTTTCAGCCGCCGATGTAGCCGTCCTGTCCTTCGACTCAAGGCCCCTTTAACATTTACATGGATCAGTGGCTATGTGTACCAATGCATGTTGGACTTCCATGGGAGCAAAACCAATCAGGGGAGTTCTATGTGTAGTGATGAAGAACTATGTGTGACCTTCCAGCTCTCGGTCCTCTAACATTACGTGGATCAGTGGCTATGTGTACCAACGCCTGTTGGACTTCCATGGGAGCAAAACTAATCAGGGGAGTTCTATGTGTAGTGATGAAGAACTATGTGTGACCTTTTGGCTACGGATGAAGCCTGACATGCCTATGGGGGAGAAGCTCTTCATCCCTTCAGGTCCATGCCAATTAATACCATACCAACGCCTGTTGGTCTTCTCCCTAGAGGTCGAGGAGGATGCTGTGCATAACATTGGCTTCATGGCGCCCGTATGCCTAGGGCCATTCTAACTACTGAAGTTGTATTTGTAGTATATGTATATGTACCAACCACCTAAAGGGAATTTCCGAAGCTAAGTTAACCATTTAAAGGAATTAGATCGAATGCTAGGCAGACAGGTTTGCAGCAGGGGCTGCATCGGCGCATGGTTTTGGAATTCCTGGAATTTAAATCGGGACGAGGCATCAACAATTTTATTGTCGAGCCCAGGTGAATGAACAGCGCAAAGCGTCAATTTTTTCATAACGCAAGTCCAAATCCAATTATGCATAACGCAATTCAGTCCAGGCGTCTACTAGCCTATTGGTGAAAGGGACAGACGAGCGTCCTTTGTTAATGATGTTGACGGTGGTTTGGTTGTCGCAATAGGCCAAAATTTGTTTCCTTGGCCAGCTGTTTCCCATAGGATGCAAGCAACGATGATTGGGTATAGTTCGAGCAAAGCTATAAATTGAATATTGCGAGGCAGAGTTTGCAGCTCTTTAGGCCATGTTTCTGCAACCACAGTATTATAAAAAACCCCAAAAACAATAGAAAGCGCTGCGTCGGTAAAGAATTTTAAAGTAGCTGATGTTTCAACGTAGTCGTTATGAAAAACGGGATGCCGTTTAGAGATGGGCATTCCGGCTCTTTTCAGTGAGTCAGATCATTTGGTCGGCTCACCACTAGAGCCGACTCTTCATTCAGTAGCATTTCCGGTTTTTGAAGATCGGCCAAAGTTAGCGATATTTTGACCCATGATTGGTCTTAGAACGTCCCTGAGGGGTAATTCGCATAGCAAGTTGAAATGACCCAATAGGGAGAGTGGCTCCTTTTTAAAAAAAAATTTTTTTAAAAAGAGATTCTGCGTTCTCTGTATATTTGATAGCTCCCCGAATGCGGGCCAATTCATCCGATGGCTGAGAGCCTGCACAATTATCTAAAATAATGCCCAGAAACTCGATAACACTAGGCCATTTAAAAGTTTCCTCGGATAGAGGAATGCCCATTTCATTAAACGTGTTTATTTATTTATTTATTTTAAACGGTGTAACGCGACGATCCGCCTGGGAGTATGGAAAATCTACCACTAAGAAGTCGTCTAGCAGGTGTAAGACGGGGCAATTGCAGTTTAAGGAGAATCCAGCAAGTCTTCCGATAATGTATCGAAAATAGGGGGACTGCTAGCCTACGACAACCAAAAGTAAGCCTGACCGAAAAAGTAGGCCTACATTTTTTATTACCCACATGACGCCGACAAATGCCATTGGGATGGATGGAGAGGCACCTTTACCGGCATGTTTGATAAATTGAATCGCGTGGTCGAGCGGTTGCGTAAAACAGGGAAAATGGTTGCGGGGGATGATACTGTTAATAGCTTGGGCGTAGTTATTATGAGGGGCGGATACGTCGATTAGACGCTTTTTTCTGAATATTTACGTGTGGCTCCTCCTATAAGATTGATGCAGAATATTGGAAATGGCGAGCTATCGAACGGGCCAATCATATAACCCTTTTCGACCTCTCTGGCAAGCAGTTTGTTCACTATTTCGGGTTCGTTTACAGCTGATCGAAAATTAGAGAAACCTGAGACTTTATTTTGGAAGGAAATAAATCCGGCTGAAAGCCCTGAATTAGACCAATTAATAATAATGGACAACAATGAGTTTAATGCTTCTTCAGAGCTTTTCCCAGCTCTGGGACGTTGACAGGCGTAGAAGGCTTTAATCCAAGTGCGGATATTCCAGCCCCAAAATTGGACCTCTTGCTCCACCTACCCACTTTGCTATAAGTTTAAAATCCATAAAAATCACCCATGCGTCAAGAGCATAATGTTGCATAATTAATAGAATTTTGCATCGCAACGTTAAACGGTCTGAAATTGATGATTTAATAGCAACTCACCTTTATTAATAGCTACTAGACATCATTTATTGATGCTTATTATACCACGGCATTGTTGAATACTCGGTTCTGATGGGGTCAATACGCATTCCAAGGTTGTGCATTGATTTTCACCAATGCCTTTTAACGGTGTGTCTTTCGTCCCGCTCGTGTCTCGCTTGCTTTCAACTTGGCTAGCAGCTAAGTCTCACAAGCATGCCATTCGAAACCTATGCTGTCCTTTAGTCAACAGTTGTGTTAAGAAAATTATGCATGTTTGGAAAATTCAAAACATAAACACACTTATACAACCGAAAAACACTTCCGGTTTCGATATTTTACTTTCAGCGGTCAAATATAACTTTGGTCTAGCACTCCGCCAAAAGGGACGCACATCACTGGTTCTTTGCAGAGTGAAATGATTACACATGTGTCACATACTGACTGATCTACGGTATTCGGGTTTCTGTAGTTTTCGCGAAAATCAATGTTATTCTTTCGTCCCGTGTTTCTTTCGTCCCGGTTCTCCCCTAGTAGTATCTACAAAAAGCTACACGCGTAATGTTGCAATGTGAATTAGGGTTGTCTGCAATCAGTAGTATGCTAGGCTAATATAGCCTACAAATCCCTGGCAATGATACAATTTAGCCGTAATAATGATGAATAGGCTACAACACTTAAATTCAACCTGAAAACTATTAGCTAGCTATCCGAGTAGGCTACGCAGATGCAGTAGGCCTACGAGTGCAATTATGTCCCGATAAATGAAAATACCATGCAGGATACAGATCGGCCAACGCAATAACGTGCAAGATATAGAATGTATAATTACATACCCGGTCAACGGTAGGCCTAGTCTTCACATCATTCCCGATTACACACGCAGAACTAGTTACGATAATAGTTCGAGCAGCAGTGCGTTAGGACGTGAACTATGTAGACTAATCATTGTCACATATGTTTATTTATTCATTTATTTATTTTCTCCCCACTTACGTATCAGCATCCGTGAACGGCCACGAACCTCTCGTATCAGAAGCCAGCTCAATGAATAGCCTAGTCGGACCGCGTCCACGAAGTATCAGATCTCTTTGGTCTCCCACTTCCAGAACGAGGCAGCGTGTATGCGAACATGACCAACCAATATTCTAGGGCAGGGTGTATGCTTACCGTTTAGGTTAGCCCAAGGATCATATAAAGGTTACCGTGCGTTTTATACCTCTGAAGCCAATATAGTCTGTTAATGTTAGCTAGCAATCACAGTTGGAAGGTTTCGAATACAAGCAATAAGGTCCGGGTTACACGACAGGATGCACGCTTTAAATAGCCAGCTTACGCAACGTGAATATATCGCCCTTCCTTGTCCGGGAAATGTTATTTGAATATCGCCAGTTTCCATAGCGGACCATAAGCTTAAACGACACTTGCAGTCACTTAGCTTTAGCAACAAATTCAGGAATCCCATTCATTTTCGCTGACAGTGTGCAGTCATGCATGCAGGGAAGCACGTTTCGAATAACCGAATGTTATTTGAATATATCGCCTTTTTCTTTTGTCTAGCAGACCATAAAACTTAAGAATACAGAGCTTGACATCACTTAGCTTTTTACGTAGAATTTGCAGGATTCCGATTCTTTTTCCCCGGCGTGTAGTAGAACATGCAGGATGTGCAGCGCAGAAGATGTTTTTGTGTGCAGCGGATGTGCTGACAGGGGATCCACCATGGTAGGGCGAGTCGGTTAAATAGACTGCCTTGTTATGTGAATGATGGGTGAATCGTCACTACTCAGCTGAGCTGTCAGCTGATTATCTATGGCCAGGTTTCACTCTCGTGACCTGCCTGAACTGACGCTATGCTCGATTTTGTATAATATCATAACTCCTCCTCTACCTAACTAATACACCAATAATGTGCGGTGACACCCTTTTGTCATATCTTATTTTATCCAATAACAAATTAGGTGAAAAATAAACATGACATATAACCAGTTCCTACCCTATGCGCTTGGGGGCACTCTTGATCTACCAAATAAATTTGTTTCTGTTAATCAGACCATGTAGTTTCCCTTAATTTCTCTTATTTTCCCACTTGTTCGGTCAGCATGATCTATCTTATCCATTGTTATGAGTCCAACTCTTGTAAACAATAGAGGGAGACATTCCTGTTTTGATGGGGGATTCCAGATGTCTCCCTAGTTGATAGCATGGAGGACTCCTCCAAGGCCCCCCCCCGACATTTCACTAAACCTTAGACTGTATTTATTTTATTATTTATATGAGGCTTCTGCATTTTTTCTTTGGGCCTACACAGCTTCACAAAACAGCTTACTTCCTCATATTACCCCCTTTGAGACAATTTGGTCTCACACTCCCAAGTTGATGTTTCACCCGGTGGAGTTATGAAATTTCAATTTTATAATATATTAAAAATAAACATTGGTGGTGGATTAGTTCATGTATAGTTTGTACTTTAACCTCTTAAAGGTTGTATCAGCGATTTTGGGTGACGTCACTTCTGAAGCGAAATCCCAAACAAACATACTTATGAATAATTATGTTTTTTAAAAAAAATAGTGTTCAAGCATCCAGAATTATAACCACGTTAATAACGTTTGTAAGAAACCAAACCGTTTGTAAATCCGTCAAGATTTCAGCGAGATAAGAGTATTAGCGTTTGTGCAGATCATTGTGATTGGTTGGAATACTGTTTATTTTGGTTTTGAGTGGTTGGTAGTACCATTTGTTTTTGTGTACGATCTCGGAGCATAGGCTGCCTACAGAGACGCGGTTTTTTGACGGCCTGCTTATGGGGCGGGCAGCTAGCGGATCGTGAGGAAAAATCAGATGAATGTGATCATTTATGTTTCCACCCAAAATCGCTGATACAACCTTTAATACCAAGGGCAAAATATACCAATTCTCGCCTGTTTTTACTAGTGACAAACAAAGCTGTTTATCTCAAAAACTGTAAAGGCTACAAATATGGTTCATAGCATTTATTAAAACAGAGAACTGCACTATTATGACTAAGTAGTTATAATTCATATACATACACTTCTTGCTACTTAACTACAACAATTTATGTACAGAAATTGTGAAAAAACAAAAAACGGGTACCTAAATTCAAATTTCAGATTTTTTACCTGATGAGATACAAGAGCTATGGAGGAAATAACTCCTCTTTCTGATTCCTCAATATGCTGCCTATCTCTGCTAAAGATATGGTGTTAATAACTCAAATCATTCAAATTCTACAGAGCTTTTTTTCAGGTGAACCATTTCGGTAACCAAAGTTGGCACAAATTGTGCCAAATTGTGCAAAATGGCCCAGGTTCCAGAAAAGTCTCAATATAATTTATTTTTTAAGTTTTACAATAAAATCTGATAATTGGCAATAAATTGGCAATAAAAGTTTTTAGATGTGTTTTTGGTGTGTTTCATATTACACAACTAACTAGCCTACCCGTGGTCCCCAAACCCATGTAGCAGCACAGTGAATCTTGTATTCTACCAGAGCCTCATTAGCCAGAAATTAGTCCAGGTATACAAACTCAAATGTCCACCCTAGATAAAATAACCCCCTGCATAATAATCAACAACAACAAACTCACCTCATGCTCATCTCTCCCTCGTGTTAGGTCATGCATAAATTGCTCATTCGTTTTCCTGCAGAGCCTGCTGTACTGCTTACAGAACAATTTACTCATGTGGAAAACAAACCCTTCAGATGCCATTGCATTCAATAGAAACTCGGAACAGCTCGTCTCAGACACAAATAGATAGCTAGCTGCTATGTGTAATTTTGCTGGCTAGCTTGCCATTGTTACAATATAGTAATGTTAGCTATATTCATTTAATTCAGAGGGATTCGTTTTATACGTAACAGTGAATTTGCACTGGTATACCGGCAAAATAATCTGTTACCTTACATCACTCTGCGTCACTGAGACCGCAAAACCATATTTGGGCTAGGAAAGCTGCAGCACGGAGAAACTCCTGAATAACCTAGACATAACTAACCAAAAACTGTATGAAAGAGACTGTAAAGTAAAAAGATAAACAGCACAGTTACCTTATGAATTGTGCTTTGCTAAACGGAATGTAGCGAGCTACGCTACAAGGTAAAAAACACTGCGCCATCTTAGTTCGATAATTACGCTTGGTATCCTCTTCCTCTTACGCAGGGCTGTATTTCCTGGATTTACGACGGCATTGTGTTGAATGAGGGCTTGTTTGAAAGATAAGAGTCTTGGCTATTGGCTGGAATATTTGACAGACAGTTTTAAAACCCAATGGAAAGCAAATAATACTCGGAGTGGAGGCGGGTCGAAGACAGTTTTTCCCACTTCAGATAGGCCTATTGTGCTATCAGTCAAAGAAATACACCCAATTGACGACGGTTTTGCATAATTCTCCGCAAACAAGTTCAAAACCACTCTGGCTAACATATACTAAGCCACGGGATTGGTACTCTAGAAACTGGCTGAGTTTTACAACGCCAAACTGAACACAGCCGAACGAGTCGTAATCAAGTGCAAAAAAGCACAAGTCGGTTTAAAATTGGAAAAAAATCATGTACAGCCGTATGAAAGTTTTAAAGTATTTTTTCTTGAAGCCTAAAGGTATAATGATTTTTCAAACCAAAGTTTTGTGAAATACAATTAAGCAGAACAGTTTACCAGCACATTGTTTATGGTGTGACATCAAGCTGCAATACATGTTTGAGAATTAGGTCAGAGTTTCCAACATTATTTACAAAGTTTTATCTCGACATTTTGGGCTTAAAAACCACTTTCCCAGAAGGAATGGATATATCTTAAGGATATTTAATCAAAATATTGAGGTGAGCAGTTTCTTATATATAATTAAATTAATGAAATGTATAGTTTAATAATTTCCGTAAGGCCTGCGTTACCGCTAGGGGGCGTTTGGCAGCAAGAGGTTAACTGAGTTAATACTTCCTCTAATTAACAGAGGATATATCAAAAAGTAAATATCAAAAATAAAAAGACTACTGTATTTAGTGATTATCTGATTTGATTTGCTATAATTATACAAAGATTATATAAAAAATTATTGGATTATACTTGTAATGTCTTCTTCCTCTTCTTAGGAGCCCATGACCTGAGGAGCCTGACAAGAGGTTCCTAGCACTTCACTCAGGTGTCTCCTACCTTCTTCCCCCTTTTCCTTAATCTATTTATGTGTCTGGTTTATCTATCCTAAGGGCTTTTAGTCAGTTGGGGCTTTGAGTTGTTCTTTTCTTCGTGTACTGTAGTCAGTATATGTGATATGTGTGATCCACTTTGATCCTTCGAGCCTCCCTCTCTCTCGGACGCAGCTCCAGGCTGGATCCCTTTCCGCTGAGTTAATTCCACCCGACTCCTCTGAGTGAAGGACCCTCAGCCTCTCTGCTTCCCAGGCATCTCCTTTTCAGAAACCCTGATAACAGAAAGCACTGCTCGCTTGCTAACGCATTCGGTTTCAGCTTACAGTGGCCTGACTGTACATTGAGCCGAGCGCAGAGGCCATGTGCTCCACTACCGGGATGCCACTCATGGTCTTACTGCTCTCTGCGACCCGACCAGCCGGTGACCCAGTCGATAGCGATCCCCAGCCCAGCGTCTAAACACCAAGCCCTGTAGTGGTAACCAGCCACCTGGTTGGGAACCAACGGTCTGATACCTATCCCACCTTGCTATGGGTATAGAAACTTTGACCGTTTTCACCAGCCTTGCCTGTTCACAGAGGTCGTCTCTTATGCCCCTCTGCTAGGTGTGGACTGTCATCCACGTACCACGCAGTGCCTGCATACTTACATGCAATAACTATGCCGACTTTTTAACGTGCCCTCGGAACTTTGCAATGCCTAATCCCCTGCCTAATGCATACGGGGGATACTCCTCTCACTCTTCATCTTCCTCCAACAGCCCTGGCATGAAATAATTCTCCCAATCTATCCGATTACACCATTCGTCTCCAAATTTTATTCTCATGCATTTCCATCCTGCTCCTCCCTTCACTCCCCATTCGCATAAAGGATTTCCATATGGACAGTTCAGTAGCCCTCCTTTCTCGTTGCATTTTTCCCTTTGTTCGTTCGTGTAAGACCCATCTCCCATCTGGAATACCTGGTGAATGGATGGTTCCCATACGGCACGTCTCCAAAGTATTCCTAAGACCATTTGGTGGACTGCCCCAGCCCGTTTCATCAATACTTCTTTTGCTTTCAATGGGATCACCTGATGGATTGTTTTCCTCGCCTTCTGCTAAGTTTATGAGTTCAATCACCTCATATCCCACCGGTGTTTCCACGACTTCTTCCTTCTGGATCATCATTACTGCTTCCCCCATTCTTGCTCCCAGCCACTTAGACATCATAGCTTTAATACATGGCAAGATTACTCTGCATCCACAGAAGGCTATCCCAACTACTATAACTACAGGCATCAGAGTCCCCAGCCATCCCATTGTGGAAGATCCAGCACTTGCCAATAGTCCAAATGCCTCTTTAACCCCTTGGCACAGATGGCAAATTTCACCTATTTAGGGGTTCTCTGTTTAAGGCTTTATAACTCCAGGTGTGAGCATCACATAAACTTGGTAAATGGCTTAAAAGACCTCTGGGCAAAACTAAGTTGCTGCTGGAAGTGGTGTTGGTGGGCCAGTAGGGGGCAGTCTTCCCTCTGGTCAAATAAACCCCAATGCCCCAGTGCAGTGTTGGGGACACTGTGCTGTAGGAGATGCCGTCTTTCGGATGAGATGTTAAACCGAGGTCCTGACTCACTGTGGTCAGTAAAGATCCCATGACACTTATCGTAAAGAGTAGGGGTTTCCCGGGTGTCCTGGCTAAACTCCCAACCCAGGCTCATTCAATCTGCCACCTAATCATCCCCCAGTTTAATTGGCTAAAAAAAAATTATTCTCTCCCTCTCCACCTCAGCTGATGTGTGGTGAGCATACTGGCGCAAAATGGCTGCCGTTGCATCACCCAGGTGGGTGCTACACATTGGTGGTGGTAGAGGCGAGTTTCCCCCTCATCATTGTAAAACGCTTTGAGCATTGAGAAAGGCGCTATATAAATGCCATGCATTATTATTATTATTATTATTAAATGAAAGAAGACAGGTGTACCATTTACAATACAAACTTAGATTATATCATAATTTAAGTCAAAATAAAGTGCCACAAATGCAAAGAAACTTTGGAAAAGAAAATTTTTAAATTTTTATTTTTTATTTTGCTGAGAGCTACATAAGTGAAATCGGTAATATATATATACATTTCCTGGATGATAAACTCCATGTCCACAAGTTTTGCAAAATCTGAGGATGATATGCAGACCTACTAAAGGTCTATGATGCAAAATATAGCATTGTATCCTGTTGTCCATTAGTGTCTCCAAATCTATCCAAATGGCTAAATTGTGCACTGCTGCAAATAAATTAAAAAAAAGATATATTTAACTACAAATCAACAGTTTGGGCTCATAAAACTCACTTTTGCATAATTTCCAAGTGAGAATTATATATTTTCAGCAGTATAGGAGGGTAGATATCTATGGGTCCAAAACCCCTATGCAAAACATGTCACAAAATTAATAAAATTAGTTTTGTACATTATAACGATACACATTTGCTCCTTCTGGTGGCTTAAGATAAAAAACATTGATATCACAGTGTTACATACACCTAAATATGTTGCCTAATCATTCACTCTTGTACCTCAATAAAACATCACTTGTCCCTGTACTCTACAGTATGTATACTTTTGTCCTGGGATTGCATTTTTCTGTATTCTTTTAATCTTTTAAGTTTTCCTATTCATAATGACTCCAAGGAAATTTTTACCTTAATCTACCACATATCAGCGCACAGTAAATTGGAATGAGCATTTGTCATGCCCTAAGAGACTAGTATACGCCATAGCCTATATTATGTATGATAACATGAACATAAAATAGTTTTCCACCATCTGTAAAATGCTGCCTACTTCAAAAATACATTTAGCTAACGATTGCACTACAGTATGTGAAATGCACTCAAAATGCGAAAATAACAATAGGGCTATCAAACATATTGGAAAGACAGTGCTCGAGTGGAAACACGAACGTACGTATGTAGCCAGCGAGACCAACGGTATTTTAGACGTAAAAAAACTTACATATCGCAAAAGGGAAATTCCCCTGCATAATGCGTATTGTATAGCGCTTGCGTAATACTAGACAGTTAAAACGAAAACTGCCGTTACGCTGGGCTGTAGTAAATTGCTCAAAGCATGCAAAAAGACTTGGCATATACCGTTGCGAAGTTTATAATGTACTCTATTGAATAAAAAAGCCGACAATTAAACCAGAATGAACTGTAATGCATGAGACAGGCTTACAGGGCAGGGGGCTATTACGCGGCGACGTTTCAGATAGTGTAATAGCGGTATAAAGTGTTGTATATTTCTCAAACCGATTGTACCAGACAATAAATGACAACTGAATTTTGAAAGGAACATCTCGATGTGTAAAACCAATGGTAGGATTGTATATTTATTTCATATTTAGTAGCATATATTGCTAGTAGAATACATGGTAGAATGAGATAGTACTTTCACAGTTTATTTAGCATTTGAGTGAGCAGGGCTTTTCACGGCTTTTTTGGCATACAATCAGGCTATTGTTGGGTTTATCTCGTTGCTATGACGTTATTCTAATTTTATATGATGAATAAATATATTTATGAACTCAAACATAGACGCTATTGTCCACTATGTCACGCATAGACTAGGTGGGGGGTTGCTTGATAAATGGACTTGATACAGGGAAATAGTGAGACTTAGAAACTACGTATTTGGCAGAAATCGTCACAAACCGTCTACCAATAAATTTAAAACACAGAGTTTGTGATTTCCAATAATAGTTTGGCTGCAGTAGCAACGAATGTCTCAGTTGAGCAAAAAGGTGACGCCGACACCACCTTCTGCGCAAAGGTGTTAATGTTCCTTAAGGCGCGTAGGTTTCATTTGAACATTGGGGGGGACCACAAACAGTAAATTTTCTTTGTGATGATAATGGAGGGGGGACACTAATAATATACCATCCAACAGTAGCGAACCATGACTATTGGACCTAGACCCTCAACCATTCCTGTGAGCAAAGCAATGCACATTGTAGCCTAGTGCATTGTGTCTCCTACATCAGCAACATTGTTTATTACACTTGGAGATCTAATACAAGTAATCAGATTTCTATTAAAAATAACATAATTGAGAAATTGCTGTGGTCGGGGCTGTTTCTAGACTGCTTTGATTGGGGGTGAATCAAGAGATGTTGGTGGGGAACAAGGCAGGAACGAAGTAAATTTGAGCCTTTTAAAATGAATTTCCTGCATTTCTACATAACCTCACACAGGGCATTTTCTAAAATAAAATATTATATATATATATATATATATATATATATATATATATATATATATATATATACATACTGTATATATATATATATATACACTGCCTGGCCAAAAAAAAAGTCGCAGTTGCACCAGTCATGCATAGTGCCCACTGTACAAGCCTCTGGAGGCAGTATTATGATCTGGGGTTGCTTCAATTGGTCAGGTCTAGGCTCAGCAACGTTATGCAGCAATAAAATTAAGTCTGCTGAGTACCTGAATGTACTGAATGACCAGGTTATACCATCAATGGGCATATTCCAGGACGACAATGCCAAGATTCAACGGGCTCAAATTGTGAAAGAGTGGTTCAGGGAGCATGAGGAATCATTTTCACACATGAATTGGCCACCAGAGTCCTGACCTTAACCCCATTGAAAGTCTTTGGGATGTGCTGGAGAAGACTTCACGGAGTGGTTTGACTCTCCCGTCGTCAATACAAGATCTCGGCCAAAAATTAATGCAAGTCTGGACGGAAATAAATGTTGTGACGTTGCATAAGGTTGTCGAAACAGTGCCACGACGAATGCGCGCCATAATCAAAGCTAAAGGCGGTCCAACGAAATATTACAGTGTGCGACTTTTTTTTTTGGCTGGGCAGTGTATATGCTGCATTAATTATTCCTTTCTTATTAACACTGACTGTGCCATAAACATTAATAAACATATTATCTGTGCTTAGAAAATGTATAGGATGGCTGTATTCTGTTTGAATGCAATCAGTAAGTGCAGAGCAAAGATGAGAGAAATGTAACTGAAATGTGTGCGCTTACTGCAAACCAGCTAACCACAAAAGTGGGCCTCATCCTGTTCATCCAGATATAGAATGAGGCCGTTTACTGGTAAGACTGTTAATTAGAATGAGATCATTTACTGGTAAAACTAGAGGGAACGAAGCCCCTTATTAGGAATAAAATCATATCAATGCTTGAAAGTCATATGACTATGTTAATTACTGCTAAGGAGGAGACTACGTTAATCATGCTTTACTGTTATAGGATAAGATTTAATGCAGAGGAGGAGTAATAAAGTATTTGCTTGATTAGGATAGGATGATTTAGAAATGTATGGGTGGAGAGGGTTGGGGACTGCCCCCAACTCCTCCAAGGAATAGTACAGTCAAGCCGGAAAGTCTGTACACTCCTTTCACCTTCTCCACGTTTTATTACGTTACAGACTTATACTACAATAGATTGAGTTCATTTTTTGCCTCAAACATCTACACAGATTTTTAGAAAATAATAATTTTATTTTACTGACAAAAATAGGTTATTTAGGGGTTACATATCTGTACACACCCTTAGCCTAATACTTGGTTGCTGCACCTTTGGCAGCGATTAGAGCTTCAAGGCGTCTTGGGAAAGAAGCTACGAGCTTGGCACACTTGTTTCTGGACATTTTTGCCCATTCCTCTTGGCATATCCTTGCAAGCTCCGTCAGGTTGGATGGGGAGCGTCGGTACACAGCCATTTTCAGCTCTTTCCACAGATGTTCAATTGGATTCAGGTCTGGGCTCTGGCTGGGCCACTCAAGGACATGCACAGACTTTCTCCGAAGCCACTCCTTTGTTCTCTTGGCTGTGTGCTTCGGGTCGTTGTCATGTTGGAAGGTAAACCTTCGCCCCAGTCTGAGGTCCAGAGCGCTCTGGAGCAGGTTTTCTTCAAGGATCTCGACGTACTTAGCTGCATTCATCTTTCCCTCTATCAGGACTAGTCGCCCCGTTCCCGCTGCTGAAAAACATCCCCACATCATGATGCTTCACTGTAGGGATGGTATTAGCCAGGTGATGAGTGGTGCCTGGTTTCCTCCAGACGTGACGCTTGGTATTCAGGCCAAAAAGTTAAATTTTGCTTTCATCAGACCAGAGAATCTTGATTCTCATGGTTTGAGAGTCCTCTAGGTGCCTTTTGGCAAACTCCAAGCGGGCTGTGATGTGCCTTTTACTAAGGAGGGGCTTCCGTCTGGCCACTCTACCATAAAGGCCTGATTGGTGGAGTGCTGCCTGGATGGTTGATCTTCTGAAAGGTTCTCCCATCTCCACAAGGATACGCTGGAGCTCTGTCAGAGTGACCCTCGGGTTCCTGCTCACCTCCCTGGCCAAGGCCCGTCTTCCCCGATTGCTCAGTTTGGCCGGGCGGCCAGGTCTAGGAAGATTCTTAGTGGTTCCAAACTTCTTCCATTTACGAATGATGGTGGCCACGGTGCTCTTTGGGACCTGTAAAGGTGCAGAGATTTTTCTGTACCCTTCTCCAGATCTATGCCTTGACACAATCCTGTTTCTGAGGTCTGCAGATAATTCCTTTGACCCCATGGCTTGGAGTTTGCTTTGATATGCACTGTCAACTGTGGGACCTTATATAGGCAGGTGTTGGCAATCCCCAATCATGTCCAATCAATTGAATTTATCACAGGAATTTATACGTTGCTGTTCTTGTGTAAATACACACACGCTTTCGTACGTTCTTTTTTAAACGTATTTAAATAAATTAGGTGACGTATGTTATGGTTATTATATATATACTGTATGTGACCATTCTGAAATAAATGTATTCTGTAGCACATTTCTGAATGATACAGCTTCTTCTTCAGTTTGAACTTAAAACCATGGATGTGCAGGGAATATTTCTTTAGATATTGACATTTAAATAAAACTAGTAGAAACCAGGTGTAAATTGCCTCTGAAGGGTTAATAGTTATTGATCTGTGCCATCACATTTCTTTAGGATTATTTTAGTCATCTGGAATATTGCAAACCTCCATGCTGGTTTGTGTAAAGCAAACAATACCAAGCCATGCATTCCTGCAGGCCATGCCTCCTTCATTTTCCCCCTTAAAACATGTTTTCAAATGAGTTGAACTACCAGCTTGAGAAATTATTATGGTTGGCAAAGCATCAACTTCCTTCAAAAACAGCAAAAATGAAATCCCCCAGGTCCCGCCCCAGGTAACTTGACACGCAGAGCTGTACACTCTTCATTTGTTTCTTTATGGGCAGTTTCCTTTTCTGGTGGACGCCACACATCTGACCAATATTAAAACCTGTTTCCTCTTTGGCGACGTGCAGAAGTGTTCTGTGTGTTTGCTTGTTAGCTGGTGGAGTGGACAGCAGACAGCAGAGGCTTAGCTGCAGTGCTAACACCAGTTCTGTCAGGAGGAATGGGCCACAATTCCAGCAACTTATTGTGAGAGGTTTGTGGAAGGCTACCTGAAATGTTTGACCCAAGGTAAACAATTTAAAGGCAATGCTACCAAATACTAACATGTATGTATGTAAACTTCAGACCCACTGGGAATGTGATGAAAGAAATAAAAGCTGAAATAAATCATTCTCCTATTATTCTGACATTTCACATTCTTAAAATAAAGTTGTGACCCTAACTGACCTAAGACAGGGAATGTTTACTAACATTAAATGTCAGGAATTGTGAAAAACTGAGTTTAAATGGATTTTGGCTAAGGTGTATGTAAACTTTCGACTTCAACTGTACATTAAATCATTTAGGAAAGATTGGGAAGCATTGCTTTGGAATGTAGCTAGTTTAATTAGTGTGAGCTACGGTAGGCATTAATGACTTACAGATAGTGATTTGTAGTCTATGCATGAGTAACTTGGCTCTTTTTTTTACTTTGAAAACGTTTTTTGTTGAGATTAAGATTTATCGAGGTTCCTTTCTTGTGCATACGTTGTCTAAAACTGAGGTGTCTAGAACTGCAGCAATCCACCCCTGCAGCTGGATGCATCACTGAGTCGCGGGTAGTTCTGGGTTTTTGGATGCAGTGAGAAGTGTTTCTGATTGAAAATACTGTAGATAGCACTGCAGAGAGGCATTTCTCAACACGCCAGTCTCGCCCTAGGTAACTTGGTAAGCAGAGCTGTTCATTTGTTTATTTAAGGGCAGTTTCCTTTTCTGGTTGCAAAGATGACACCACACATCTGTTTCCGCTTTGGCAAGATGCAGGAGTGTGATGTGTGTTTGCTTCCTCCATTTTCACTCTGTTGGAACACTGTGTGAAAGAGTCCATTACTTCACTGCACGTGTTTAACACTATAAACTTCACCCCTAGTGGTTGAGATGTATCACTGAGTCGCAGGTAGTTCTGGGTTTTTGGACACAGTGAGAAGTGTTTCTGATTGAAAATACTGTAGATAGCACTACAGAGAGGCATTTCTCAACACGCCTGTCCTCTAGGCGCACACAGCATGCTGTTTTTTTTTTTGCTCCGAATATGTTATTAATAATTATTGTTATTAATAATAATTAAGCTTGTTCAATACTGGACAGTATTTTAGTTCTTGATAGCTAGATATTGCTAATACATACAGTCAAGCCAGAAAGTCTGCACACCCCTTTCACCTTGTCCACGTTTTATTACGTTACAGACTTATACTACAATAGATTGAGTTCATTTTTTGCCTCAAATATCTACACACAATAGCCAATAATGACAAAGTGAAAACAGGTTTTTAGAAAATATGCAATTTTATTTTACTGACAAAAATAGGTTATTTAGGGGTTACATATCTGTACACACCCTTAGCCTAATACTTGGTTGCTGCACCTTTGGCAGCGATTACAGCCTCTTGGCATGTCCTTGCAAGCTCCGTCAGGTTGGATGGGGAGCGTCGGTACACAGCCATTTTCAGCTCTTTCCACAGATGTTCAATTGGATTCAGGTCTGGGCTCTGGCTGGGCCACTCAAGGACATGCACAGACTTTCTCCGAAGCCACTCCTTTGTTCTCTTGGCTGTGTGCTTCGGGTCGTTGTCATGTTGGAAGGTAAACCTTCGCCCCAGTCTGAGGTCCAGAGCGCTCTGGAGCAGGTTTTCTTCAAGGATCTCGGCGTACTTAGCTGCATTCATCCTTCCCTCTATCAGGACTAGTCGCCCCGTTCCCGCTGCTGAAAAACATCCCCACATCATGATGCTGCCACCGCCATGCTTCACTGTAGGGATGGTATTAGCCAGGTGATGAGTGGTGCCTGGTTTCCTCCAGACGTGACGCTTGGTATTCAGGCCAAAAAGTTAAATTTTGGTTTCATCAGACCAGAGAATCTTGATTCTCATGGTTTGAGAGTCCTCTAGGTGCCTTTTGGCAAACTCCAAGCGGGCTGTGATGTGCCTTTTACTAAGGAGGGGCTTCCGTCTGGCCACTCTACCATAAAGGCCTGATTGGTGGAGTGCTGCCTGGATGGTTGATCTTCTGAAAGGTTCTCCCATCTCCACAAGGATACGCTGGAGCTCTGTCAGAGTGACCCTCGGGTTCCTGCTCACCTCCCTGGCCAAGGCCCGTCTTCCCCGATTGCTCAGTTTGGCCGGGCGGCCAGGTCTAGGAAGATTCTTGGTGGTTCCAAACTTCTTCCATTGATGAATGATGGTGGCCACTGTGCTCCTTGGGACCTGTAAAGCTGCAGAGATTTTTCCGTACCCTTCTCCAGATCTATGCCTTGACACAATCCTGTTTCTGAGGTCTGCAGATAATTCCTTTGACCCCATGGCTTGGAGTTTGCTCTGACATGCACTGTCAACTGTGGGACCTTATATAGGCAGGTGTTGGCAATCCCCAATCATGTCCAATCAATTGAATTTATCACAGGTGGACTCCAAGTTGTAGAAACATCTCAAGCAGTATCAGTGGAAACAAAATGCACCTCAGCTCACTTTTGTGTGTCATATCATATTTTACATTTTGATTTTTAATAAATTAGCACAAATGTCTAAAAACCTGTTTTCACTTTGTCATTATGGGCTATTTTGTGTAGAATTTTGAGACAAAAATTTAACTCAATCTATTGTAGAATATGTCTGTAACGTAATAAAACGTGGAGAAGGTGAAAGGGGTGTGCAGACTTTCCAGCTTGACTGTATTTCAGAGAAATGTACAGCTAGAGGGACATCTGCGTTCTCAAAATAAATAGTTAATGAGTTGGAACAAAAGAAGCACACACGGTGTGCCTTTCGGAGTAGGGCTGGGTCACATTGTACATCCAGAGGATCTAATGGGTTCGTATCAAACGATTTTTAGATATTCAGATGTTCAGCCAGAGCTAGTTTGTCCCTTTGGCTCTTGGTAAAGATTTTTTATGGAATAAGCTAATGGGTTCCCACAAGTTTGTCTGTATTTGCTTGCCAAAAATCTTCTTTTCGACTCTTGCACACACCCCCAAATATTTCCTACCCCTTGCACATGTCCAGACGCAGTGCATTCCAGGTTTTTTCACAATTGTTCTTTACTTGGCTTTGGCATTAACCCCCAGTCAGATCCCAGGGGGGTGCAGGAAGGAACTGTGACTTTTGTGCATAAAGGAGCTGGCACCAATCGCAGCAGTATCCATCTCAATTACAGTATTCATGTTCATCTGAAATTATAAACTACAGCTTTAAGAAAACCCCATAAATTTTGACGCAGTATTTTTTAAAAGGGTAGCCTCTTGCGAAAACCTCAGCTTCTCCAGTTACACTGCAGGGCAATAAATTAGGAAGGTGCTATTAGTAGCCCAAAGCACTTACGACCCTCCTCTGGTTACAGCCACAGACTGTAAAATGCATAAAATGTACCGTTTATACACGCTAAAAAAATCATGTTCACGTATAGAAATATGATTTTTTTTTAAACGTTGTACAAATGAGCATTCGCGGTTTTCCCTTGCTTACTGTATTATATACAGTACCTGATGCACTTTCGGTTTAGAAGACACCTAATTTTCTTCTCCAAAATCTCTCGTATAAATGTGTTTAAGAAACCAAGTACTTATCAGTATATTCAACTACAGCTGTTTTCTGATGAAGCATAAAGAGTTTATCTTGTTATATTTCGCCAAAGTCCTGTACAGTCGACATTTCCACATCGACCACCCATCGCACTTAGGGCTGAAATACGTTGCTGTTCTTGTGTAAATACACACACGCTTTCGTACGTTCTTTTTTAAACGTATTTAAATACATTAGGTGACGTATGTTATGGTTATTATATATATACTGTATGTGACCATTCTGAAATAAATGTATTCTGTAGCACATTTCTGAATGATACAGCTTCTTCTTCAGTTTGAACTTAAAACCATGGATGTGCAGGGAATATTTCTTTAGATATTGACATTTAAATAAAACTAGTAGAAACCAGGTGTAAATTGCCTCTGAAGGGTTAATAGTTATTGATCTGTGCCATCACATTTCTTTAGGATTATTTTAGTCATCTGGAATATTGCAAACCTCCATGCTGGTTTGTGTAAAGCAAACAATACCAAGCCATGCATTCCTGCAGGCCATGCCTCCTTCATTTTCCCCCTTAAAACATGTTTTCAAATGAGTTGAACTACCAGCTTAAGAAATTATTATGGTTGGCAAAGCATCAACTTCCTTCAAAAACAGCAAAAATGAAATCCCCCAGGTCCCGCCCCAGGTAACTTGACACGCAGAGCTGTACACTCTTCATTTGTTTCTTTATGGGCAGTTTCCTTTTCTGGTGGACGCCACACATCTGATCAATATTAAAACCTGTTTCCTCTTTGGCGACGTGCAGAAGTGTTCTGTGTGTTTGCTTGTTAGCTGGTGGAGTGGACAGCAGACAGCAGAGGCTTAGCTGCAGTGCTCTGGAAGTGCTGTAGGGCGCTACCTGAGAACCACTGTTGGCTCGCACACCTGAACTGATACTCTGTGACTGCCAGAGGAAGAGAGACGGAAGAACCAGAGTTAATTGGTAGTATAGGGCATAGGTCACACAGACCCCTCAGATCCTATTGTGGTAGTTTGTTAGGGATATTGAAAACAAGGAATAAAACCAAAGGAAAAGCTGTTTTTATTCATTATTTTCATGGTTTATGACCCTTTTTCCCTTGTGGTCATGTTCCTCGGTCGCCACACGTGGGCGCTGCTCCGTTAGTGGAGTTTTGGCTCCGTTTTGTCTTTTCACGGAGAAGGTTCATCAGCGTTCACAGCTGTGTGTGTTTGACCGGTGAGCTATTTAAGCCCATGTTCCCTTCGTTCTGGGCTTCGATATTGATTGTTGATTGTGATTGTTTATTTCGTATTGTCTGGCGTTATTTTTCACTGTTTTTGTGTGCGGTATTATTTTGCCCTTTTAATGTTTAGTCGTATGATTAGGTCTAGGGTGTTAAGGAGACCGTTTTGCTCCGTTGTGCTTTTGTTGGAGCTTTGCGGGACTAGCCTTTGTGCTTTGAGCTTTCGGGTAGAATTCCTTTTTTGTGTGCTCATTTCAGTCTCCGCTTTCTCTTTGTTTGTCTGTTGCCTAGATCGTTTGCCCTTTTCTGTCTCTTTCTCCTCTCTCTGTCTGCTGTCTTCCGTGAAAGCTAGAGGAGTCTTTGTTTGTGTGTATTTGTATGGTAGTTCCTTACTAAGAGACAGGGCGTTTTATCATACTGACTTTAGGGCTTTATTTATTCTTAGAGGCAGGGCGTGTATTTTCTATTGAGCTTGTGTTGGTCTGTTAGCCGGTAATTCCGATGCAGCTGTCCTGTTCGTTCCTTTTGCTACCTGTCTCCGTACATGGAGTTTGACGATTTTGTTCGGAACTGTAGTTCTGTTTCATCTTTCGGTACATGTCTTCCTATAGGGAAGATTGGGCGATGTTGTGGACATGTTCGCGTTTGACTGCGAGTCTCTGAAAGTAGCCTTGGAATGTTAGTTTTCTGTTCCATTTCGCCTCGTTACATATTCCTTTACTGAGAGGCTAGGGCGTGTGTTTTAAATTAAGCTTGCGTTAGTCATGTTTGATAGTAAAGTTAGGGGACGACGGTGCTCCGTCGGCTCGCCTGTAAAATGTTTCTCCTGGGAGATCGGGCGTTTACCCCTTTATGTTTTCTGCATGTGACTGCGAGCCTATGAAACTAGCCATGGAATGTTATATCTGTTCCTTCCCCCGTTACATTCCTCTTTACCAAGAGGCACGGCGTTTATTTTCTATCAAACTTGTTTTGGTCTTTTAGCCGGTAACTGTCCGGTGCAGCCTGTCCTGTTCGTTCCTTTTGGTACCTGTTTCCGTACATGGAGTTTGACGATTTTGTTCGGAACTGTAGTTCTGTTTCGTCTTTCGGTACATGTCTTCCTATAGGGAGGATTGGGCGATGTTGTGGACATGTTTGCGTTTGACTACGAGTCTCTGAAAGTAGCCTTGGAACGTTAAATCTCTGTTCCTTTCGCCTTGTTACATTCCTCTTTATGGAGAGGTAGGGCGTTTATTTTCTACTAATCTTGCTTTGGTCTTTTAGCCGGTAAATGTCCGGTGCAGCCTGTCCTGTTCGTTCCTTTCAGTACCTTTCTCCGTACATGGAGTTTTTTTGACGATGTTGTTCGGAACTGTTGTTCTGTTTCGTCTTTTGGTACATGTCTTCCTATAGGGAAAATTGGGCGATGTTGTGGACATGTTTGTGTCTGACTGCGAGTCTGAGAGTAACCTTGGAACGTTGGATCTGTTCCTTTCACCTCCTCATATTCTATCAGATTATTTTGCAGTGTTTGTTGACTGTTTTATTTTTGCCATCACGCTACTCGCCCGTTTTTATGCGTCTCGTGACCGAGACAGGGCACGTATTATTTCTGGCTATTGAGAAACCTGTCCTTGCGCTTCTACTTATTGGCGTGTGACAGTGAGCCGGTTAGTAGCGTCGGTAGGCTTGTTCGTTGTTTTGTCTCCCTTCCTTAACCCTTTAAAGCCGGAGCATTCTAATTTCAGTACAATTGTTCTGATGGTTTGACGTATAATAGCTCTGCCGTCCAATCACTGATTTTCTTTTTGAAAAATGCTAGTTACAGATGACAAAATAAGCTACAATTGCATATAATTGGTTCATGAGCTTAGTGGGCGGGGATTTATTTCTAGACCGCTAAATAAAACCGCACGTCAACCTCATAAATCTCCATTTGCCTCACCGCGGGCAGAGCGGACCACCTCGGACAGAAGACTATCGTCTGAAGACTTTACTGTGACTGAGGGAAAGCCAGTAAACCCCCTGAGGTAAGAAATATTTAAGATAATAATTAACCATAGATATTACTTCAGAAACGGACTTTCTCATATTTTCACTTGAAATTCGTTAAGGTAGCTAACGTTCGGCTCTAGCTTCAAATGATGCCACTGTGTTGTTCTTCCCCCAGCTCGTTTCGAGATGAAATTGTGAAAAAGTCTGTCATACAATGAATAAGTGAAGTGATAACGTTAGATGTGAATATTTTCCGTATCTTAGTGTAGACTTTGATAACTAAATAATAGCTAACTAAAGCTAAAACAAATAACGTTAGTCTAACAGTGAGCTGTCATCGTCTCGCCGCGCGAACAGCCATTTTCTTTTCTGCGTTTTTGTTTTCCTAATTTGAAACGTTAGCTCTGCTGTCTGTCTTGCTGGCTTTATAAATGTTATACGCAACTATTAGTCTTAACAATAGCAAGTACTAACTAGCTAGTTTTTTAACATAACGTTATGTATAAATTTGAAGGTTGTTGTTGATCAGTCCTGTCGAAAATGAATGGAGTAGAGAACTAAACAGCAAACATTTCCTAACGTCAGCTTCACGTTTTATTTTCTGACTCACGTTTTTGACTTGAGCAAGATTAGCCTGTTTAGACAAATATGACAAAAAGACATCATTCAGTTGAGCCAATGTCACTGATGATTTAGGTCTGTTCATTCAAATCAATATCTTATATGAATGGACATTATGCTAAGTAGTCAACATTGTGTTATTGTTGTGCTTTTTATCTAGGCTAACGTTATTCTGGAGCATAGTGTTTTCTGTAAAATGTCATTCTCACTATACACCCCTTTAATGACTCAGAAATGGTTTTATATGTTATGGATTAATGATAATATGCAACTGATAATATATTTATCTATTACAGCGATGGATGGACATTATGCTTGTGTCCAGAATAGCTATTTTATCTATTCCTGACATAAGCATAAAGCGTTTGCTGTAAGATGATGTTATTGCAAGTATACAGCCCTTTAATTACTCAGAAATGGTTTTATATGATATGTTATGAATTAATGAAATGGTAAATGATTACATATTTATATATTGCAGCAAAGGATGCACATTTAGCCATCTGATACAGTCCCTGAAGAGAAGGAGGGTTCTGAGGGTCATTGCAGAGCACGACACGGAGGACCATCAGGGCATACATGCACTTACTGTTATCTTCTTGATTTATGAATATATTGAAGGTATTTATGCTTGACCATAGATTTGTCTGCTGTATCTTTACTAATACATTAATGATTTTACTGTAAATAAATCCAATACATTAATTTTACGGGTATCTAAACTGATATTTGCCATGGGTTGTATCTTGTTTTTATTTGTTTTGCAATGTTATCCATTTACTTCGTTCATCCATTCACTATGTTATAATTTTTTTTTAAAATAAAGTGTGTGTTTCATTGAACACGTAAATTGTATATTTCAGTGTATGTGTCTTTCAATTTTGCATTATATCAACAGATTCTCAACAGTTACCCATTAGGAGTATGGATAAGTGGTAATGTGAAATGTCAATGAACCTAACATTCTAATAATATTTTTTTTTTTGCCTTTTCCCATACATCACTAAGATGTTATAACTTTTGAGCAGTAAATGATAAATCTGTTCTGATTTCTACTCCATATCACTTACAGAATAGTGAAGATACCACACAGTTTGTCTCCCTCGATCTTGAACATGAAATGTTTAAAAACCTAGGTTTCTCATGGAGAATAGCCATTTAGAAAGTTTTTTTATTATTATGTATTTTGTGATTTGTTTTAATAATCGATGATATTGGGCCCTATCTTACACCCGGCGCAAAGCAACACTAACCCAAACGCAAGTGTCTTTGCTATCTTACACCTGGCGCTAGGTTCATAATAACGCCTAACGCTTACGTCCTTTAACTAGCATGTATTCTTGCGCCCATTACAAGTGAACTGGGCGTGTTGGTCTTAAGATGAGGAGTGGCCAGGATTCTTTTTGGCGTATGGCGATCTTGAGCCAGCAGAAAGCGCTTGCGCTAGAACCACCACAAACCTGGTCTAAAGTCATGTCGCAGTTGTTTACATGTTATTTTAACGCCGCATATAAGTGCGTCTACATAGGCGTGTGCACAACGCGCATACCCTTCTGTCTGTTACACACAGGGGCGCGCACAAGCATGACTAAAATATCTAGATCACAATGTGAAATATTATTATTGTGTAGGCTATATCAAAAATGCATAATAATAAAAGGTTCCATAGGTCCACATACGTTTTCCTCGGCGAAGGGAAACAATGCCACATTACATTGCTCTCAGCCCACCCCATAAACATCCAGGCGATGTGCGATGGTACGGGACAATGGCTATCCATTAAAAAGGAGCTGATAACACCTATATCAAGCCTAATGCGCGAATTGTCATTTACACCTAATGCGTGAATTGTCATTCAATGAAAAACTCGCGCACTGCAATAGACGGACTTTTCAGTTCTGAAAATGCGCTTCAGACGTCATTGCAATACAGCTCTGTGTATCTAGGAATACAGCCTGTAAGTAAATAGAATGGTTTGTGACTGAAAAAAGTTCAAAACCTTGTCCAGTGAATATTGCTTTTATTGTTTTTTAAATAGCCTAGGCTACAGCGGATTCGCTGTGCATACATAAGGTTTTACGGAGATAAATGTCATCATGTTAACTGAATTGTAACCTTAGCTATTCTTCATCCTTCATATTTTTTTTAAATTACAGTGACAAGGTTTCCATATCCTCAGCTTATTAAAACCCCGCTGATGTCACCTGTAATTCCATAACTTGAACAAAAGATTTTAAAGAGAACTAAGCGTCTAATTAGAAACTAAATTTGCAGCACGTTACACAATTAATTTTAATTCCATTATCTGCATGTTCGCTTTACATGAGCAGGTCTGTTTCCCCTGCTGTACATCGCACTTTTCACGGTCTTCCTGGGAAAGTGAATAGTTTTAAAGTATTACACTACCAGTTAAACAGGTTGGTCACATTTCCATAAGCAGGACATTATAAAACAAGGGAAAATATGCTGAACCTATGGGTTGCCAACCTGACTGATTTGTTGTATTTAGTGTCATCATTAAGGCAAAATAACGTTAGTTATGTTATTAATCAAAATTAGAATGCAGGTAGCCTAATGAACTTCGGATGAAGCTTGAACATGAGTTCATTGCATAATCAAACGAAATTCGTTAAACAAGCAGGCTAATTTGGCGTTTTCTAAGGTGAGAAGGAAGCAATTGGTCGCTTATTCTCAGCTGTTGCAGGTGCTTTTAACGAAATTTAACAGCATATATTTCGTAAACAGCACTGTCAGGAATTACCGGGAACTCATAATACAACTACTGCTGCTGCTACTACTGATCCATATAGCCGATTCCTTGATCGCACTAAACACGCACGAGAATGTCTGTTTCGCCATCATAAGCAATCCGCCAAGGTGGAAAAGCAGGCTTTTAAAGGGAATGGGATATGACATTTTGATTGGTTTATTGCATGTCACGCCCAAGACACACCTATAATTAATGAAGAGACTAGGTTCAGCCCAGTTTCACCTTGCGCCGTGCTTAGCGCCCAAAAAACACGCCGTTAAAATAGCAAAAGTAGACTTGGACACGCCCTAAATGGACTTAGCGCCATGCGCTTAGACTAAGCGCCAAGATCGCCAAGATAGGGCCCAATGTCTCAATTACGACTTACCCATGATGTAGTTGATTGATGGAAACCATTTTCAGCTAATTCCATGCTGTCGCTTCTTTTGGACATAGACACGTTGCTAATGCTAGCGCAACTCTATGGTAACCGGTAGCATCCACTACCAAATGCACTTAAACACTCCAAAGTGCACCCACAGCAAATAAAATATCATGACATTCTATCGGGATTATATTCGTGGCCATTGCAACTTGTTGCTCTTCTTTGTTGTTTTAGTTGACCAGTGCCGGCACTACATTCGTAGGTAATGTAAAGTATCGCTCCACCGCTGTACTTCCATAGAGAATATAGGTCAGCACAAAGTAAAGGATTCAACGATAGTTTGACTTCAAAAATTATGGTATAAACACTCAAAATAACCCAGATAGACTGTCGTCGTATTTTATTTGCTTTGGGTGCACTGTGGAGTGTTTAAGTGTGTTTGGTAGTGACTGCTACCGGTTTCCATAGAGTTCCCATGGTCCCAGAGTTAATTCCTAAATGTTAATTCCTCAACGGAATTAACCACAAACACGAACGCTTGTCTGTGAGGAGGGAGGACAGAAATAAAGACAGGGAGAGGGGACGTACCTCTCACTCTCCAGGAGAGCGAACAGATAGAGGTAGTAAAACGGAGGAGAAATAATAGCGACCCTGAAACCGAGGGGCGAGTGCACTCGTAGGATTGAGTGTGAATAAAATAAAAAGGAAATGAAAGAGAAGAGGGGAATAATCTCTCACTCCTAAAGCTGGAGCAACAAATAGAAAGATGAAGGTAGAAAGTAAAACAACCCGGAAACCTGGGCGATCTAGGCTCGTGAACACGAGAGAAATTAAATACAGAATAGCAAAAAGAAAGATCTCTCTCTCTGAAGGGAGTAGAGCAACAGAGAGGAGGAAAACAAAATAAATGGTAAAGAAAAGTAGTCTCCGAGAGAGTAGCAAAGAAAACGCAATGGAGGACAGCAAAGGGGCACAAAAGCAGATCCTAAAGAATCTAAGTGCACACAAGGCAAGTCCCGCGTTATCCCAAAGCAAGGCGATGGGGCAAAGTGGTCTCCATTGAATGCCTAATCCTATACCTTACCGGTTAGCAAATCAACACTGAAGCACCGGAAGAAGGAAATGCCAAGCCTTTTATAGCCCGCAGGAAACTTGAATCAGGTGCGTGGGGAAATAACTGCGAATGCGAAACCACGGAGCGGACTACCGAAAGGTGGGGCAAGAGCGCCCTCATGCCGCCAGAAGAGAGAACGACCGCAGAAATGAAACAAGGCTGCAAAAACCTTGACAAGATGCACCTTAACATGGATGGATCACTTGAAGGGTTGTTTCTCCTGACTTATTTTTCCATAGAGTTCAATAGGAAAATGAGTCAGGAGAAACAACCTAACTTCTTTCTGTGTAACTTCTTTTTATGACAGCTCTTTGATAATTGTATGTAGGCTAGGTAAAGGAAAATAAGACCAATATTATTTTCTAATATCCATTGCGAAAGATGCTGCATTTTTCATAACAATCTGTTGGCGGCGCTAGACCTAAACTACCTTTTTTCTGAACAAAGTTGTGCAGAAAAAAATGTTTAAAATTTTTTAACTGAATACGCCTCCTTTTCATCAAATCTCCACCCTGCACACGTAATGCCGCGTATGTACTGGAGAGATGCTTAAAACAGCGGATAAGTCAAATGTCTGAATCACAAATAGCTTAAGCTATGCAGAATTTCGGGAGTAAGTCCCAGTTGCGCGTGCTTATCTCAACTCTGAATCTGAACATAGTAGTATCGCTTGTAAGAGTACCTGAAAATAAGATATCAAGAGTCTTTTGATATCCTTTTATACCCAGTCATGATAGCATCACCTGTTTACCTGTGGAATATTCCAAACAGGTGTTTTTTGAACTTCCCAGTCTTTTTTTTCCCGTGGCCCGTGTGTTGCAGGCATCCAATTTGGAATTAGCGTATAGTTTCAAAAATCAATAAAGTTGATGAGGTAAAACGTTCAATATCTTTCATTTGTACAGTTTTCAATTAAATATATGTAAAAGAGAATTTACAAATCACTGCTTTCTGCTTTTATGTGCATTTTACATACTGTCCCAACTTTTTTGGAATTGGGGCTTGTACATTCAATGGTTTCAAGTCAAGTCAAGCTTATTTGTATAGAACATATTCATACAACTGAATGCAATTCAAAGTGCTTCACAAAATAATGAAAAAAGAAAGATTGATTTGACAGTACAATTAAAACTGTATAACTATCATTAGAAAGCAGTAAAAACTTAGTAGTAAAAAGGTCTTGAGCCTACTCTTAAAAACTGAATTCAACAACAATCAGCTTGCTACCTGCTATCTGCTGTGCACAGTACATACAATCTGATCAAAAACGTCTCCGACGTAAAAAAAAAAAAAGCCAAGTTACTCACGCATAGCCTACAGAGCGCTGTCTATAAGTCCTTAATTCCAACTTGCAAAAACTAGGCCTGCCTTTAAAAGTATTGATATCAAAATGTGGCCAAGTTACAACTAATAATATTGCCTAACATAGCTCACACTAAATAAACTAGCTCTATTCCAAAGCAATGCTATCCAAACTTTCCTAAATTATTTAATGCAACTTGGCCCTGTGTTTCTTCATCTTAGCATGTGAAGAGATTGTGCCTCATGGAACAACATATGATTTCAATGAATGTTTTTAACAGTTGATGAATAATTACATTCCCGAAAGGATATGGTTATACTTTGTTGGCAAGTTTACTTTAGAAAATGTACAGGTTTTAAAATGTTAACTGCTGCTACAGATTTCATTACAATTCACAAACAGACATTTATATCAAGAAACATCATGTACAATAGAGAAAGGGGGGATGAATAAATAAATGCAGATAAAAATGAGTAAATCTATAAATCTGATAAAAAGAAATCAATAAATACATAATAATAATAATAATAAATTTTATTAATTCTGTGCTTTTTGTGTCATGGTTATTTGCAGCCTTTGTTTTTCTACACTTTTGGTTTCCTTTTTGGCGTCGTCAAGATGCTCTATCAGATTTTTTCCGCCTCCGTTCCGGTTTTCGTGTCTTGCCTGACAATTATTCCCTTCACCTGTTTTGCATTTCCTGCGGGCTATAAATACCTCAGGACTTCCGCATTTCCGCACTTCGAGACTGTTTCTGGTTCGTACTAATAGGAAACACAGCAAGTCCGGTTATAAAGATTTAGGATTAGATTGGTTTTCTCTTTCCTTTCCAATCTTTCTTTATCCTTTATTCTTTTTACCTGTTGCCAGTTGTGTTCAGCTCTTTTGCCACAAGAGCTTTGGCTAACAGGTTTTTTCTATTCTTTTCCTTCACTCGTTTTTTCGAGTTTTGTTTAGTTTCATTACCTCTTGTTACACCTAATTATTTGAGTGTGTGAGGTTCTCATGTTAGTTATTCTCACTGTTTATCGAGATTACCTCAGTTTTTGGAGGTTGCTTTGTTTTGCCTTGTGCTAGGGAAGTTTTGCTCCCTATCCTGTGTTATCCCAGTCCTGGTGCAGATTATTCCGCATTTTGTGGCGTATCTTTCTCTAGATACACTTTTAGAAATCCTTATTGGTTGCGTTTGGTTCTTCGAACCTTACACTCCCCCTCACATTTTCATAGACCCAAAGCAGTGGATGCAGACAATTGTTCAAACATGCCCTATAGTGTAGTAATTTTTCTGTATCATTTCTAAGTGCAAGTTGCAACACATCTGAATCAGAGTATTTCCATTATAAATTATTCTCATTTTGCAGTTTGAAATGAGAAACCATACAAACAATGCAAAAACATTTATTTAAATATGTGACCCGGCACAAGGTTGAGATACATGCAAACAACCATTTCACAGGAGAGGCAAAAAACAACAAATTGAGTTACCAGAATGGAATTCCTGAATATTAAATCTACCAAAAAATTTGAATCGTGTAAATATGTGAAATTTTGTTCCATATAGGGACTAGTTAGACCTCCAGAGCCCGCCACACATAACAAATAACTTTTACTCGCCTTAAATGTTCGAGTCCCAAACAAAACTTTCGCGTGTTCAAATATTGATATGGTTTTAAAGATCGATATCATACTTTATCGGTCTGTGTGATGACAAGATGCAATATAACGCAATACTGACGCTCTCCTGTGATAAAGTATTCCTTTTTACTGACATAAAATGTCATTCTTTCTTTGATATTTGCTTTTTTTTGTTCTTCTATGGAGTGGAAACAATGTAACATGCGCTGATGGTCATGTATACTGTAGTATTTGATATACCAAACTAATAAAAATACCAAACTAGAAAAAAACATGATTTCTCCTAAACAACGTTGAAAACATTCTTAACCGAAAGTCATAACATCAATCATAACATTTCACAATCCAGGAGACACCTGGGATTCTCTGTTGCGTAATATCAGAATCAATATATATAAAAATCAGAGATGCCTCTCATTCACACTGTTCAGATCTATTTTTCTACAATCTATGATTATGACAAAAAGATTTACAGAAAAAAGGATTTTTGTCCTTCCTGGTGACCCCTGCGGTTAAATGAACTCTGGAAATTTCTGCTTTGTGAACTCTGGATTTCCCGGGTTTAGTCTCCACCTTCTCTACCCCCTTGCCTTTCTGCATAAATATCCCACACATCTTCGGGCTTTGATCTTTTCTGCCCAGTGGAATGATTGCACTGTATCAACATTTTAACGACTATTGCAGGGTTTCAGCAGAGAAACATCAGTTATATACTGCATGCGTGCGTGCGTGCATAATCAAGCAAGCAAGCGCACAGGGTATTTACAATGTATGACATGGCTGTGTTTGCTCCTGTACAGAGATATGTTGCAGCGTGGTGGATCAGCAGTAGATGGTGCCATTGCAACGCTGCTGTGCACCTCTCTGGTGAACCCCCAGAGCATGGGGCTGGGAGGGGGTGCTATATTCACCATTTTGGAGAAGAGCGGTAAGGACACATATCCCTCCACCCATGCTTGGTTCCAGGGGTTTGATTAAGATACCCAACATGCCATCCATTTAAGGGGGACCCTCACACTACATGAACATGTCTACCTACAACCTGAAAAAAGGTTTTTATGCCATTTGAGTAATATGCCATGTTTCTGAACTTCCAGGCAAAGTGAAAGTCATCAACTCCAGAGAGACTGTCCCAAAGACTTTCAAACCTGACCTGCTGAAGGAATGTCCAGAAAAATTCAAATTAATCACAGGTATGGCAACGCTATGTTGTACCACTCTGCCACCTTCTCTCCATCACCCAAAAATAACTCCCAGAACCACTGCAACTGAAGCCAAGATTTGAGTTACAGGTGGAAAGAGTGACTGTGTGGAGATATAGTACCTCATCCTTCATGCTTAGAGAAGAGGGTAATTACCACAGAGGTATCCATTTCAATATTCTTTATGTGCCAATATTCTTACAGTTAGTTTATAGCAGATAGTGATAAGACATGAAAATGCCCCAGTGGGGCATTTTTCCAGTACGTTTGCTATATAATTAAAAAAATTGAGCATTCTTTCTTAAAATGGCAATTATTGTTTCACTTATTAGCTATGACATTGACCATGCCATCTTTTCAACATTATTGTTGAACCCCTTCACGCGGACGCCCTCGGGCCATCCCGCCAGTGCCGTGAGATTGCTCAACTGAGACATTAATTTCCCCTGCAACCAAATTATGAGTGGAAACTGCGAACTCCACGTTCTAGCTTTATTAGTATACATGACAAATATACCGAATAAGGAGTTTCAAAGTGCAACTATTGTCGCGTACCTAGTCCATTTAGCCTCCACCCAGTCTCACCTACAACTATGCCGACTAATGTGTGACACAGTGAACAATAGCATCTGTGAGTTAAAAAAGAAAAACATTTTCACCACCAAAATTTACATTCCATCATAGCAACAAGATAAAGCCAACAATAGCCCAAATATACGCCAAATCCATGAAATTATACCACAACATTATACTTTCAATATCTGCTATTAAATATGAAATAAATATACAATGCTACCACTGGTTTTACGCATAGACATGTCCTTTTCCAGATTCAGAGGCCATTTATTGTCTTGGACAATCTGTTTGAGAAATACACACCCCTTCATATGCTAGTACACCTTCTGAAAACCCCACGTGTAAAACAGCTGTTTGTCCTGCTGTTATGTATTCCGGTTCATTCTGGTTTGATTGACAACACTTTTAGCCAATAGAGGACATTATAACCTTCGCAACAGTGTTTGCAATGTCTTATTGGATGCTTTGAACAATAAAATACAGCCGGGCGTAACAGCATTTTTAGTTTTATTTGTTTAGTTTTACGCAAACAACTACAGAAAATGCAAGAATGTACATTCGCTCGCCGAGGGTAATTGTTTTCCTGCTATTTTCACAAGATTTTACTAATTTGGCAAACTCGTCAGCATGGCTAGAGAAAATCCTTACCTTGCTTACATGGATTTTGGGAGTGGGTCAGAAGAAGATACCATACCAGACAATGTACCTACAGACATGACAGTGATTTTCCTCCTCGATTGGAAGTATTGCTGCTTGTAATATTTCAAATACGTATATAAGTTTTTCCACTCCACCACTGCCTTGTGCCATATGTTTGATATTGCTGTTTTTGCATTTTCAATACATTTAACATACTGTAGCATTCATGGGTATGTCAATCATGTTTTATGCTTGATTTGCCATGAAGCTAGAACATTTTCCAGCATTTTTCTGATGGTGGAATATTATTTTATTGTAATCGTATCATACATAATATAGACTATGGCGTATTAGTATCTCCCTGGGTTATACTTGCCACTTAGGGCATGGAGAGTACTCATTTCAATTTACTGTGTGCTGATATGTGCTAGATGAATTTAAATCTTCCTTGGTGTGATTATGAATGGCAACAATTTAGAAAAAATGTCATCCTAGGGCATGTAGCAAAATATTACATACTGTATAGTAGGGCTGTCACAATATAAAATTTTCACAATGCGATTATCGTGGCAAAAAATATTGCGTTAACGATTTTATCATAAAATCTATAGCAATCATATACGCCAGTTTGATTTTGGGAGAACATGGTCACAGTTTAGATGGGCTTTTGTACCCATAATGCACTGCCACAAGGAGAGACAACAGGAGAAAAGTAATGCTATTAATGCATCTAACTTTATTTTTCTCCAATGTATTTGTTTTCATTTCAAAAACTGTGAAAACAACGGATTACAATTGATTTTTACATTAGTGAACCAATCAGATTAGTATACAATACAATGTCAACTGAAGTCACATGAAATATGTGTGTTCTGTTATTGCTTTTCTAAAACAGTTCCAAATATGAACATATAAAAATCAGCCACATTTTATTTAAAATCTGTCAACAAATGATTACAGTTTTTTTCTCACGCTTTCAACCAATCAGATGAGAGAGACAGAATGTGTATCTAGGTGTGTGTAACGTATTACGCCATGTTCACAACTCAACACGTCATCAGATTGACGGACACCAGAAGTCATTCATTCTAATGGAGGATGATTAACGGACAGTTACGGATGTGCGCCCCCTTGTGCCCGACGGTTTCGTTGGCTAATGGATGACAGATACTTTGGGTTTTTTTTAAACTCTGCATTGCTAAACGGACCATCGGAATTGGCGGAAGTAGAAAATAATTAATTTCACTGCATTTTTCTTTGATAACAACTTGTAAACAATCTTATTTTCCAGCAAACTAATAAAATTATGTTTACAGTCAATATTAAATGACACCCATTTTCGTTGTGAAAGGTTTGTTTTATAAAAATTAGGCTGTACAAATTGTATTAGGCAAATAATTGACGTAGCCTATTCTCCGTCCAAAACTAATCTTCATATCGAGGGTATGACATAATATCGTAGCTTATTTTGGGAAGTAGCCTAGCCTAGGCTATTTCTTTCATTTAACTTGAGAGCCAAGACTCGCAAAGTTCTGCTACTAACATTAGCTCTAGAAGAGACTCTGCAAGATAGGCTACTGGGTTCACCCACTGCTGAGATGCGGGGAGAGTATCATCGACTTTTCCTTGAACTCCAGCTAACTTATTCGGCGAGGAGTTCAGACAGTATTTCCTCGAGTCGTTTCCATCTGGCGCTGCGTTGCCCTGGGGGCGGGGATTGCGTTGAGGGTTCATGGTACGTAAAAACAACAGATGAGTTGTGACAAAGAGGGTAGTTGGAGCAAGAGGTCCCACTTCGGAGCTGGAATGTCCGCATTTGGAACTTATTAGACAGACAACAGGCGCTCGTTGAATGACTGGAGGTCAATGGAGTTTTTACAAAACAGTTCGCTAAACGGGTCATTATCAGACAGACAAAATGAAAAGTCTCCCTTTTCTTTTTAGATTATATATGCCTAGGTTGTCAGGAACCAGTACTACTACTTACAAGTCATTATTATTTTGACTATCCAACGAAAACCTACTTTAAATCCGGCTAGCACCAGTCAGTTGCACGTCACTCTAAGCATACGTTATGTAACTTTAGTTGTTAAGCTATCTGAAAACACTACTGCGCATGCCTGATCACTTCCCCTTGTGCGGACGAAAAATCCAATGGGGAAAAGCGCCAGTTGCGTATCTTCTCATATCTAAAATCTTTGGTTGTGAACACGGCGTTAGGCAAATGGAACATCCATGTTCAGTCAAGCGTCTTTTACAGTGTGTCTTTCGTAGCCTATGGACTCAATTCACGCGAGACGCCATCTTGGAATTATACGAAACGAAAACGGGGCTGAGGTGGGAAAATACAGGAAGTGTTTGAGCATAGCAGTATTTCAGCAGAGATTTTCTTATAAAGACTCCGCGTCTTTTGAATTGTGAAAAGCGTAACGGCTAGCAGTAGCTTAGCTTGGATCACGTGCACCGTTGATAGACAATCGTTTCAAAGTATTGACGTCAGTGAGACTCTTCAGAGTTTTTTGACAGTTATCTACGGCATTTGGCAATATAGTATTGCACACACCCGTTAATATTTTGAAAGACAGAAAAACGACTATTTATTATATTACCACTCCATGCACCTAAAAAGAGTGACTTGCTTACTTATCACCACTGTTACACTGAAATATCGGTGTTTACCAAAGATACATGGCCACACTTTAATTGCATTAGGAAGGGAAACCTTGTAGCTAGCCTATTTAACGTGGGCCTACTGCAAATCATCGGAAGGAAATTTTAAAAAGTCCTTGTCTCAACCTATTACAATTTAACGTTACCGCTGCACATAGACGTGGCATGGTGATGTGATCTATACACTGATATTTTGGGTGAATGTTTGTGGAATACAATTCCAAGAGTAGAAAAAAGAGCGCAAATTTGGATGTTTAGCTATGTAGCTAATTAGCCAGCTAGCGATGGTATAAGTTACCGTTAAACATCCTTTCAAAAACGGACTCGCTAACAAACAGACACACAACCGAACACCGATTTATATTTTATTATTAAACAATGGTATACAGGCATGGAGCAATTGATTTGACATACTTATCCCACAGTTTGGGTGCGAGCTCGGAGATGCTGGGCCTGTAGTGTCATAAATGAATTCTAACTGCTGCAACATTCCCTACTGTCTCGCATCTCACAAAACAGTATTTTTTTCGTAGTAGACACAACATAGCTCACCCCAAAATGAACATGTGATGACAAACATGTTGAAGATGAGCAACAAGGCAGTCAATTTATTATGTTACGAACAGTGTCCACAAGACAGAAGCTTGTTCAGGGTGCTAAGGGATCTTCTCCATTGACTTCCACTCAAAAAATACAGCCCGAAACAGCCTATGGTCTCTCTGTCGGTGTCTCTGAGGCGTTACGCATTTTAGACCAATGATTGTTGTTGTATGATTTCAGGCTATACACCCAATTCACGCAAGACGCCATCTTGGAATTAAACTAAACGAAAACGAGGCTGAGGTGGGAAAATACAGGAAGTGTTTGAGCGTAGCAGTATTTCAGGCCATTGTAGCCTACTGTATATTGACTAGTTGCCCAGTTTTTTGTTGTTACTGAGACACTTGCCGTGTACTTTAAACAGCCAAACAAGAGCGAGACTGTAAACGCAATGCAGACAAATATACTTATTTGGTCATATAAATTTTCCTTTTCAAATTGGTTTCGGTAATGGGGGAGTATAACACTACTTAGTTTTTAATGCTAGCTCGTGGTGATTCATTAACTTGTAGCCAGAATAACGGCATACCCAGCTGGTAAACAGCGCGAACATAATGAAAATACAGACACGATTGTTTACAATGTAATGGTAACTTTATTTTGGAGTTGATAGTTCACTTAAGTTATCCAATGCTGCAATGAATATGTTCATATTGTTGCCTTCCACTGACCCTTCTGGCATACGAACGGAGGAGAATCCATATTAACTGGTTATACCGGCTAAATGTTGCTGATATGTGGTAATATTTGAATATTTCAGTAACAGCTACGTTCGTTAGCTAACCAGCTACCTGCATCATGTAAGGGGGTCTCATTTTTTCGCATTGAACGAAATGATCTCACAACACATTCCTCGCTCCTGACTGTAAAACCATTGCATTGGATGATCTAGCATTAGCACACAAAGTAACAAGCAATACGAACACAACACAATCGCAAGCCAGGTAGAGACAGAACGAGCTGTTTGCCCCGTCTTGCACTTCGCTTTGACATGTCTGCCAGGAGATAGCTAGCGTTACCGACCTAGCTAATAAGCTATAAGACCAATACGCGTAGCGGACACCTTCGCAGCACCCGCGGTGCGGGGGTTCCTCCGGGCACGGATGGCCATAGTCTGATTTATTCATTTGAGATTTTAATATTTGACTGTAAGCTATGTGTTGATAGACAAGCAGGGGCTACAAGGCAAAAAGACAACTAACGTTAGCCTCACTCAAAATGCGCAGCTGAATAAAGCTACCGAAAATATCACTCTGGTCAACTGCTGAAGCGAGTTGGAGAGTGTGGATTCAGATTGAGTGGGACACTTAAAAGCTTGTGGCTACGTTACAGTGTCAATTTTGAAAGGCAATCACAACAATTGTTATTGTGTTATTGCTCAACATCTACTTCACATTAAATAAAGGTTTTATTGGTGTGCCATCATAGTTGTGGGCGTGTTGTTAATTTTCAAACTGCCTGGCACAAGAAAGTTAATTGTAAGCATGATGACAAATTAAATATTTTTTTTAAATGATAAGGCTGACATTCTGTCAATTATTATGTAATGACCCACTGGAATTGTGATATAGTGAATTAAAAGTGAAATAAATCATTTGAGTAGGTATTGACTCACTTTGATAGTTTAAAGAACGATTTGCCAAAAAGTGTCCCACTTTACCACAAACCACCCACTTAACCAAAAACCTGATAGAACAGTATGTATCTATTAAAATCACTAGCCACCATTTATTTTATTTAAAAATATTCCTGTATTTAGCTTTTCACATAATAATGACTGTGTACATTCAGTTAAAACAGTTAAACAGTCACAGAGACACCCCACATGATTTGCCCCACACACAACCCAGTGCAGGAGATACATATCCCAATTTCTTAAATTCGAGTCCTGTTGCATGAGCTTGTGGCACTTTTTTGCAGTTTTCCTATCTTACTAGCCTACATAACAGCTTTGATAGCATAGACGCTACTGCATCTTTGTGGTTTGTCCATTTTTCGATCTGATGCAGCTACTTGCTTTTCCCACGACCGAATAGCAGAGAGAGAGACAATGCGATTGCTGCGATTTAATTAATTATGTTGGAAACGTTTGGGGGGAAAAAACATATTAGACTAGATTTCCTGTATCATTAACCTTATACGCCCGCATAGGATACCTTCGAAAAGGTGGAAAAGCCGTATTTTATACGGGCAAACTGTATGGGTTGACAGATGTGAACCTTGCGGGGGAGCCCCGACAAACTGCGCTACGCCGCTAAGACAAGTAAACTGGCAGATGCTAAAAAAAAAAACATTTTAACCCGGTAATTCTCAACTAGGCTACAATGCGTTTCACTGGCTTACAACCATACTATTAAATGTAACCATAGTTAGGCTAGTTTATGCTAAAACTATGACTGACAAGAAACACTGTCGTGAACACAACAGGTTGCGTTTTGCGATAGATTTGCATCGCAAATCTGTGTACGTTAGATACTAGCTACAATATAGGCTACATAAAACAAGCTATATTTTAACATACTAAAATATATTTTGGCGACCCCTTGTCGGCTCAAGTTTCAATCGTAGGCCTACTGACAGCGAATTTCGGCAAGAGCTCCAGGTTGGTAGTCCAAGCCATTGTTGTTGACATTCTCTTCCGGAATTTTCCCACCTCAGCCTCACTTTCGATTTCAAGATGGCCGCCGCGTGAATAAGGTCCATTGTAGCCTACTGTACGGCGAAGGATGGCGAAGCCAGATCATGAGTAATTCTAGTGACGGGACACTGTTCGACGCAAGCCAGCCACCCTCATTGTTGCTCAGCAACCCCCCCACGAGCGTCCTCTCTCGTTTCAAAAAGGAAAATATCACAAGACCATTGGAGTTAACAACCGAGGTCAAATAGCTACATTGTTCGCAAAATAGAGTCAATAATATAATACAAATGTATAAAAATGTTTGAAAATATCACAAGACCATTGGAGTTAACAACCGAGGTCAAATAGCTACATTGTTAGCAAAAGAGAGTCAATAATATAATACAAATGTATAAAAATGTTTGTCTCAATTTAGTAGGATGCACTTTACGCCTGAGAAAACATAAAAACATACACAATGACTGGAGTCAATAATATAATACAAATGTATAGTTTATTATAAAGTCAGCATATAAGCAGCAAACATAACCATTGGAGTTAACCAAGGCTAAACCGATTGCCCCCCCTAGTGGTAGATGTAGCCTATCATTCAGAAATTTTAAACGGAAAACAGTATGAGACCTTATGTAAAATGCACCTAAAAGCAGAAAGCAGTGATTTGTAAATTCTCTTTTACATATATTTAATTGAAAACTGTACAAAGAAAAGATATTCAATGTTCTACCTTATCAACTTTATTGATTTTTGTAAATATACGCTAATTCCGAATTTGATGCCTGTAACACGCTCCAAAAAAGTTGGGACAGGGGCAAACAAAAAAACTGGGAAGTTCAAAAAAACATCTGTTTTGTGGCGTATGTAGGCCTAGTCTTTCATCTTCTGCGTTTGTTTTCATCTTCAATCGTTTTTGCATACGCTATGTAAAACCTTTAGAGCTGCAAATGCTGTTCAGAAGCCAGCCAAACAAGCATCAGCTTTCTGCGGGCGTCCATGTTTTTTTTCTGCTGAACATATGGGGCCCTATCTTACACCCGGCGCAAAGTGGCGCTAACCCAAACGCAAGTGTCTTTGCTATCTTACACCCGGCGCTAGGTTCATAATAACGCCTAGCGCTTACGTCCTTTAACTAGCATGTATTCTTGCGCCCATTACAAGTGAACTGGGCGTGTTGGTCTTAAGATGAGGAGTGGCCAGGATTCTTTTTGGCGTATTTTTATCTTGAGCCAGCAGAAAGCGCTTGCGCTAGAACCACCACAAACCTGGTCTAAAGTCATGTCGCAGTTGTTTACATGTTATTTTAACGGCGCATATAAGTGCGTCTACATAGGCGTGTGCACAATGCGCGTAGCCTCCTGTCTGTTACACACAGAGGCGCGCACAAGCATGACTAAAATATTATTATTGTGTAGGCTATATCAAAAATGCATAATAATAAAAGGTTCCATAGGTCCACATACCTTTCCCTCAGCGAAGAGAAACAATGCCACATTACATTTCTCTCAGCACACTCCATCAACATCCAGGCGATGTGCGATGGTACGGGACAATGGCTATACATTACAAAGGAGCTGATAACACCTATATCAAGCCTAATGCGCGAATTGTCATTTACACCTAATGCGTGAATTGTCATTCAATGGAAAACTCGCGCACTGCAATAGACGGACATTTGCGTTCTGAAAATGCGCTTCAGACGTCATTACAATACAGCTCTGTTTATCTAGGAATACAGCCTGTAAGTAAATAGAGTGGTTTGTGACTGAAAAAAGTTATAAACCTTGTCCAGTGAATATTGCTTTTATTGTTTTTCAAATAGGATTCGCTGTGCATAAGGTTTTTTTCGATAGCCTGTGGTTAAAAAACGGAGATAAATGTCATCATGTTAACTGAATTGTAACCTTAGCTATTCTTCGTCCTTCATATTTTTTTAATTACAGTGACAAGGTTTCCATACCCTCAGCTTATCAAAACCCCGCCGATTTCACCTGTTATTCCATAACTGAACAAAAGATTTTAAAGAGAACTAAGCGTCTAATTAGAAACTAAATTTGCAGCACGTTACACAATTAATTTTACCATTAATTTTAATTCGATTATCTGCATGTGCGCTTTACGGGAGCAGGTCTGTTTCCCCTGCTGTAAATCGCACTTTTCACGGTCTTCCTGGGAAAGTGGATCGTATTATGCTACCAGTAAAACAGGTTGGTCACATTTCCATAAGCAGGACATTATAAAACAAGGGAAAATATGCTGAACGTATGGGTTGCCAACCTGACAGATTTATTGTATTTAGTGTCATCATTAAGGCAAAATAACGTTATTTATGTTATTAATCAAAATTAAAATGCAGGTAGCCTAATGAACTTCGGATGAAGCTTGAACATGAGTTCATTGCATAATCAAATGAAATTCGTTAAACAAGCAGGCTAATTTGGCGTTTTCTAAGGTGAGACGGAAGCAATTGGTCGCTTATTCTCAGCTGTTGCAGGTGCTTTTAACGAAATTTAACCGCATATATTTTGTAAACAGCACTGTCAGGAATTATCGGGAACTCATAATGGTTAGCCCGAATAATATTGATCATAGGCTACTATTGATCCATATAGCCTATTCCTTGATTGCACTAAACACGCACAAGCATTTCTGTTTCGCCATCATAAGCAATCCGCCAAGGTGGAAAAGCAGGCTTTTAAAGGGAATGGGATATGACATTTTGATTGGTTTATTGCATGTCACGCCCAAGACACACCTATAATTAATGAAGAGACTAGGTTCAGCCCAGTTGCACCTTGTGCCATGCTTAGCGCCCAAAAAACACGCCGCTAAAATAGCAAAAGTGGACTTGGACACGCCCTAAATGGACTTAGCGCCATGTGCTTAGACCAAGCGCCAAGATCACCAAGATAGGGCCCTTGAACACCTTCATTGTAACTATCCTCCCGAGTTGACCACTTGAATACACCAATAGTTGTCCCACAATACCTGAATTCACCCTATAGGAGCCGCTACAATTTGGCCTGTATTTATGTGTATATTTAGGTATGTATTCACCTTAATAACAAATTAAAAACAGCGTATTATTTCTTTAGCATCTTTAGTCATAAAATGTTTTCTCCTTGCTGTTTTTTATGTAAGTATGTGTCCCACGTTACCTGAAACCCACTGTCCCACTTTATCTAACACTGTCAGGTCAAGTGGGACAAAACTGTAAATTTGATTATCATAAAATCTGATAGGAATACAAATTTTAATTATATTTTAATACTTTGCCAAATGTGATTCACTTTAAGACTATACGTTAGATTTTTATACAACAATTGACAGAATGTCAGCCTTATCATTCTAAAACAATATTTCATTTGTCAGCATGCTTACAACAAACTTTCATGTGCCAGGCAGTTTGGAAATGAACAACACGCCCACAACTATGATAGCACATCAGTAAATACCCTTATTTAATGTGAAGTAGATGTTCAGCAATGACACAATAACAATTGTTGTGATTGGCTTGCAAAATTGACACTGTAAAGTAGCCACAAGCTTAAGTGTCCCACTCAACCTGAATCCACCCTAATTAATTATAGAAAATATTGCACCCACACAGCAAGTTAAGGGAACGAGAAGAGGGAAGTGATGGGAATAAACAAAATAGAAAGGTGAGCAGCACACAGGTAGCAAGGGATTAATCTGTGGAGGAATTAAGAAATTAGAGGAACAATAGATGAGTATCAAGAGCAAATGGAGACAGGCCTAAGTGCTAGACTTATATCTTTCACTTTATTACATTTAGCTTAGTAGTCACCCCATCCCCTTTCTTATACATAACCACATTATGATTATTTCTCTTCCATAGGTTTCAGAGTGACAGGGATGTTTCTCATGAATAGAGATGCAATTCCCTGTGACATTTTCTCTCCAAGCCTGACCACAGAGAGAGAAGGGTTTATATGAATAAACACTGGTTTTTATCGCATTCACAATAATGCGTTTTAATGATAAAATAGGCTAGTGTCTACAAGTGTCCCACTCAATCTGAAAGTTACACTTCAGTAAAGATGGGTGTCAGATGGTATTCAGAGATATATAGCATTTATTTAGAAACAAATTATAATGTTATTTCACCATAAGAATGTTGATAAGGCCTTAATTAAATAATAATAATAAAAAATTTGAGTCGGTATCGATTCACTTTGATAGTTTAAAGAACGATTTGCCAAAAAAAGTGTGCCACTTTACCGCAAACCACCCTACAGCTTCTTCTTCAATTTGAACTTTAAACCATGGATGTGCAGTGAATATTTTCTGAGATATTGACACTTAAATAAGACTAGTAGAAACTAGGTAGAAATTGCCTCTGGAGGAATTATTGGAACCCCTGACTGAAAATGCACAAAAAAACAAAAACATTATTGAGAAACTCAAAATGCCAACGTGAGAAATACTGTACTTTATTAATGTTTCAAACAAAATCTTTTATTAATTTAATTTAATTGCCATGCTCAAATAAATTGCATTCTCTCAGAATGGTGTGTAAGGCATTAGTGGGTCCCCCCCAGGGACATGCTCTCCTCCGCACAATACGCCAAGGAATGAGGAGCACTAGGTTTTCGTCCAACTTTTCCATAGCCATGATCCTTTCTCCAGGCCTTTAGGGGTCGTCCAGTGTTTAGGACCCTTCAACCGCCCAGTGGAGATTTATTCTTGCTACAGCAGTGGGCTGGACCCCAATCAGTGCCGTAGTTTGCAGATAGCCCCTGGGCCTCTTGTAGCGTCTGGACTTTGTTTCATGGCACTTTCCAAAAGTGGAAAAGGCCGATATCTGCACTATCAGTTTGCATTTTCTCATAGCTGGAGACAAATAATGTCAATGATTTTGCAAATGCTGGGTCGTCTTGTTTTAGTGCAATGTTCCTGATCATGTTGTTCAGCCTTTCCTTAAGAGTTGGTGCACCTAGGTTAGAAACATCAAATGTTATATGTGTAGAAATACACATAAATAACTGTTAAATATAAATAATGTTAAATAACTGTTTAAGATGGGTTCTGTGGTAGCCCTGGTAGGGAGGGCCCAGTCAGGTTATTCCTTAGCCTACATAAAAAAAGGTTCGAGAGAGAGAGAGAGAGACACAAAGTGACTATTGTATACATTCCAAAACCGGTGCATATAAGAAAAGTTCTTCACTCACATGAGAATGGTGTAGGTTGGTGCAGCACCAATGTTTGGAACCAGTCAACTGGAATGTCCATTCCTATCAAAAAGATATGGCACTGTAGTTGCACCTTACTTCAAGTGTGTATTAGGCAACATGGACTGTAATGAACTACAGTGGCTTGAATTAACAAAATTAACCACTAATGCAAGAGAACTCACCAGTGGCAATCTCATGGTACAGCTTCCTTGTTCCAGGTGTTGACATGCGAGGGAAGCTTTCATGCTGACCAAACTTGCTGGCTACTGCACTCTGGTGTTTCCAGGGTCCACCTGAAATCCCCACTGGGCATGTGCAGCAGCCAATGGCCATGTTCACATGGTAAAAGACTCCTGTGCTGGAGGAACTTGCCACAGTGTAGTTTGATTGATCTTCCTGTAACATTCATATAAAAAAATTTATGTAAAGAAAAAGTTTACAAATGAATATTGTCTTTTTTTTAAATTATCATACAACTTTTTTTATTCCTATTACTATTTCCCATGAGCATACCTGTACAATCGCATCACTGTTGATGTCCCCTTTTCCCTCTCCCTTCTTATGTATGACTCGCAGTCGGTTGTTTGCAGCATCAGTGAGGCGGCGGATGTAGTATGCCTCCATCCTTGTTGTGACAAAGTCCACCAACTGTGTAACATTGTAGGCCTTCAGTCGGTGGAGGACTTTCTCTTTGACGACACGCATGGCACTTTCAACAAAGTTATTGGTGTGATTTCCTCTTGTTGCCAGCTCTGACTGGAGGCATATGGCCCACTCCTCTCGCCTCTCAAAGACCTCTTTTAGGTGCCGGAGAAACTTTGGATGCTGTACAGCGATGTGGTCCTCCATCAGCTTAGTGTAACTTCCCATCAGAGCTGTTGATGTCTCAGCGTACACCAGGACTTTGAAGGACTTGAGGAGGTGTGCTCTGTGTTGCTTCGGAACACCACTGTAAGTGTTCCACAACCAGCTCCACATGGCCTGAAGAAGATGGAAGACACAGAGGACCAAGGTGGCTTTGGGGTAAACGGTACATAGTGACTGTCGGAGTGCAGCACAGTCATCTGTCATTATCACACAGGGTCCTGCCGGTCGTCCGAAGAACTTCTCATTTGGCATGATGGTGTTAAAAAGCTCCATGGCAGCGGTTATAGTTGTCTGGCTCTCCGAGGTGGTGATAAGGCCCCCCAAAGGCAACCCCCCAGCTGAGGAGTGGGTCAGCAGGAGGAAGATCCGATGGTTGTGGCGAACGCAGTTTCCTGATGAATCGATAAATATCATCTCCCCATTCTCTCTCAGCTTTGCATGAGACTGTACTGCTCCAGTCTTTTCCCAAGATATGAAACCATCTCCTCCCCTACTGCTGCTCCATATGCTTTTTTGAAAAGCTTGTAGTACAATCTGCCATAAAGAATAAAAACCACACATATCATATTCCCAATATCAAATTTCCTTTGGCCTCAATAAAGTATCTATCTAAATGTTTTGATTAACAATCAAACAATTAATATGAGGTAACAATTTCTTATGACACTCTCGAACTAGAGTAAGTTGTCATAAGCTACATAAAGAATCCAGTTGTCATTCAGGAACATTAGTGAACCAATTAAGGAATTTAATTTGTTTCTAACCTGTAGCAAAATTGCATGTTGGGACAGATAGAGCGGTCTGCAGCAGCATACACATAGTTCTCGCCCTCCTGCTCTTGCAGATCATATTTCAGGGTGTCGAGTGCCGATGAAGGAGAGTGCCCATTTTCAAAGAGTGTCTTTAGCTTCCCAATCGTGTCTGCTGACACATCTCTCCTCTGCATGGCCTCAGCACATGACACATGGTGGTTGTGTTCATTGCGAAGATTTACATGGAAGAAGAAACCTTCACTTGAGTGTGGATCTCCAGATCTAAAGTGAACTAGATTGAATGAATGGATGCACTGATTGAATAACAGGTCACAATGTGGCCATCACAATATACTGTACTTTTTATATGGGTGTTTCATCATGTGTTAATTTCTGGATATGAGCTCGACCACTTTCAGTACTGACCTTGACTTCCTCCCTCTGCTTTGAGTCTGCCTTTTCAAGATAAGGTACATGGTGGCAGGGCAAGAAGTATTTTTGGTACTTTTGTTGCCAGAACTTCCACAGGTGTTGTGCTGGCATCTGTAATCCACCTGTAGACAATGTAAAATATACAGTATGCCACAAAACATCCCTTACAAATGTTATTACTACAAATATGCATCACATAAATAATTCTCTACTTCACTTTTCTCCAAATAAGAAAGTAGTAGTTCTGTGGAATCACATGCTTGCTGCAAGGATTGAAATAACTCAACTGTTATGTTAATTTAATTGATTTTACATACTGATATAGGAAGTGTATGTGTGTGTCTAGTAATTACCCTGAGTTTATTGTAGCGTCCAGCATCAGGGTAAGTTTTGGACTTTCTCCATGTCAAGCCTGAAGATTTCTGGAAGATCTCAAGCCATCTCTTGACCTCATCCTCACTGGTCAGCCTTATGTTAATAGCTGCCCTGAAATGTGTGTCTCCCAATGCTTCGTATGAGCACACAATGTGGCTGTAGTCCCCTGGCAACAGTTTCTGTCAAAATAGGATCCTGACTTTAAAAGAATGACACAAAATTTGATAGCCAACTATTTTGTCTGTCACAAATTAAATCCTGACCTCAGAAAAGCAGTGTCTCTTCATTTGAGAGCCACATGATGTACTACTAAGTATTATCGTTGACATGGCCAGAGTTGGGGGTAACGCATTACTAAAGTAATTTGTTACTGTAATAATATTAGTTTTGTCGTTTAAAAAGCAATATTTTGAACACCCTGTTACTACGTTTATATTGTCAATTGAAATGAGCTGAATACGTTTAAGAAGGTTAATTAAAAAGGCTCAGTCAACTCTAATGTTGGCGTGATGCGCCCTCATGAGGATTTTAACAAAAGTGCAAAGCGTGAGAATGCAAGAACGAATACGGGTAGAATTTTATTTTATAGGTCGCTATAAGCCTACTGGCTAGGAAGGTGATACATTTTCAGTCGTTTTGTAAAACAATCTACAACATATTTCAACAACATTGTATAATGAATATGTTAAATGGGCCTAATAATAATACTTCTGAAAGGGGAATAATTTAACACTGATTTAAGTGATTTTATTACAGAGTAACCCAAAGTAATATAACGGGTAATATAACGCATTACCTTAATTGTAAAGTAGTATAGTAATATAACGCTTTTACTTTATAAAAAAGTAACTAGTAATATGTAATATATTACAATTGTCAAGTAACGCCCCCAACTCTGGACATGGCACATCCAATATTTGATGATGAACGTTAATTACCTAGCTAGCTATGATTAACTATGTTTGCAAGCTAAGCACTTTCACTAGCAGACATTATAAATCCTTCTTCTGCATTATAAATGCTTCTGGCCTGTCACCTCTTTGCAGCTGCTGCACCATGTCATAGCCATAATGTTTGGCGGTCTTTGCTGTTTAATTGCTTTCACCTGAAACGTGCCTCGCAAGGGGCTTCCCCCTCAATTCAGTTGAAAAAAAGGTTTTTTGTTTTAATTCCTGCGGTGAATAAAAGAACCGCCTACCCAGTGGTTTATCTATAATCTATTATTATGTATATAATATATATATTATATTTAATATATTATGTATTTATAATTTATAAACTAGTAGTAGCTATCGGTCATACGAGCTATCTGAGAGACGGGTTGAGGACGCTCGAGGGGGTTGCTGAGCAACGAAGGGTGGCTGGCAGAGGACGCTCGTGGGGGGGTTGCTGAGCAACAATGAGGGTGGCTGGCTTGCGTCGAACAGTGTCCCGTCACGTGTTCTAGAATTACTCATGATCTGGCTTCGCCGTCCTAGGGAAAAAAACTTTGCCTACTGTACATTGACTAGTTGCCCAGTTTTTTGTTGTTACTCAGACACTTGCTGTGTACTTTAAACAGCCAAACAAGAGCGAGACTGTAAACGTAATGCAGACAAATATATTTCTTTGGTCATATATAAATTTTCCTTTTCAAAAGACACGATTGTTTACAATGTAATGATAACTTTGTTTTGGGGTTGATAGTTCACTGTAAGTTATCCAATGCTGCAATGAATATGCATATCGTTGCCTTCCACTGACCTTCTTCTGGCATACGAATGCTAGCATACAGGAGAAATGTTGTTGATGTGTGGTTATATTTGAATATTTCAGTAACAGCTACGTTCGAAATGATTTCGTTACGCTAAACGAAATTATCTCGTTAGAACACATTACTCACTCCTGACTGTAAAACCATTGCATTGGATGATCTAGCATTAGCACACAAAGTAACAAGCAATACGAACACAACAATGTTTAATATCTATGTTGTTAGCTAACTACATTATTAACAAGCTGTTTGGTTAGCGTTAACTATCACGTTATTCGTCGTTATGTTGTTCGACAACCCGGTCTCACGCTTTTTCGTGCTCAGAGTCACAACAATTAATCTATTGAATCGTCACCTGGAGCACGATTGTCCGACTTTTATCGTGTTATACAGAATTAAATTTAAACCCATGCATTTTCAATGGTAGCATTTCTCAGACTTCTTTCGTGCTGGGCTGAATGACATTTAAACCAATGCATTTCAATTGGGAGATTTTCTTTGACTTTAGAAGGGGGGCAGAGACGTTGGAAGTAGGGGTGCGGGGGTTGCGACAGCCCCACTCGGTAGTACTAGTGGTAGCCTACTACTCTTCCTTCCCCGCCTCCTGAGGCTACTCAAAAGGCAGGTGCAGTGTCCTTCAGACCACCAGAGAATATGCATTCCCTGTCCGAAAATTCACCGGGGAGAGCTTCACTCGCTCCTGCAAGGACTTTTTATTACTTGTAAAGTTGAGTTGGCTCTGAGTCTAAAGAATGTCATTGCTGGTAATGATGTTGCATCGTTATCTAGTATATGACAATAAACTTCACTCTGATTGTTGACTGGTAGGCTAAATGTGTCAAACACTGTTGTATGTTTTGCCCGAAATACTATGATTTGTACAGTTATTTGCCGTTATTCGCATAGTTTTGATATGGTGTTGATAGTGCAAAGACTTTTATTGCAGTTGGCAAATAAAATATTAACAGGTATTGACAGACAATAACAGATCAAAAACGTGGCATCATAACACTTATCCAAAATGTTCTCTTTTCTCGTCTGATTTTTCACATACTGATAGAACCCAGGCATTGTACTGTCCAAACAATGCTATCACATATTTTATAACTCTCGAGATGTATACCTTGCCAAAAATCACTATGAGCATTATTCCCCTCAGATGGTACCGGCCAACCCTACTGGCTCATGGATTACTAGGTGTACGAATTATATATTATAATTTTTGAAAAAAATTATACCTAACACATAAAAGAGAAAACCTCTGTATCTCTCTATATGTCTGGTGCACAGCAGCCAACAGGTGGCACGCAATGTGCGCACACACACGCACGCACGCATTAATTAGGTATAGGGCCGACTAAATGGCCAATTAGTGATTGTGTGCTCCAACGGGTATCAGAACTAGTTCATCTGATTATCAACTCATCACCCATGGTAAGGATATAAGCCACAAATCACCTGTGGAGACTGCCCCCTACAAGTTCATAACAGTGTCATCTTCAGAGATATATGTAGGAAACTTCATCCGTAAACAGAGGGATATTGAGGCTACAACATTATATAATCCTGACCATGTAGGACTATTCAGGAGGTTTGGGGGAGGGGCTTAAGCGCTTCAAAAACAGCATGTTATCTAACCCTAACCCTCATATGACAACAATCCAGATGTATTTGGTAGGTAAAATAAGGTCTACACTAGCGCAAATCCAAATGTATGACTGTGATTAGGAAAAACATCAATACCTTGAAGGATTTTTCCCACCAAATAAGCAAAAAATCAAAAGACTTGATTTTATCCAGGCTGGAGTCTCAAAGGGTCTCAGAAACTACACCTCAAAGAGGCTGTAGCCAGACAGAGGTGAAAATTAAACTTTGTCGTAGGACAAAACTAAAGACATTTTTGGAAAGGCCTTGACCTGGAGAGTAACATATGTCAATTATTGTGCCCTGACACCCCAGGGGACTCAGTAGCGCCCCCTAGAAGGGCAAAACTGGCCAAACTTCAAATGCTTCTAATTCTGGAACCAATAGAGATATCAGGTAGATATTTAACAGGATTATTAACTAACTAGTCTTTCATAAATAATGTCAGAGCCAGCATTCAAGCTCTAACAAATGAATAAAACATTTGATGCTTAATCATTTGATACTTTGATGATTCAATTAGATGATCATTTGGGATTTTAACTGATGCTATATTGAACATAAATTTTAAGCCTCAGGTCAATGGGATTAGAATTTTTTTAGTTATTGGTACTAATAGTAGAGAACTACAATTCCCCAAAAACCCGAGAGCTCTACATAATGGATGGCCTGTTAAAAGATGGCGCCGTCTGTAGTGCGTTCTGAGAAATGCTAACACTGCATGGGTTTAAATTTCGTTCTGTGTAGCACGATAAAAGTCGGACAATCGAAAGAAAGTCGTTTTAAGCCATTTTTTCTGACGTTACAGTTTATGGTTAATCCTAACTGCATTGGACATAACGTTATTTATGCTAACCTTCCAATATCCAGTAGGCTATCATATCAGCTGACCAGACGTCCTGGCTTTACCCGAAAATATTCGTTCGGACAGACGGACACTTGTGCTCCGTTTATGCGGTCTTAAAGTGCAGTAGCTATAACATTATCTGGCTTTGATGCTCAACTTCAGTTCCTTAATGCGTTTGATTTCTTTTAAGCGATGAGAGAGTGCTGCACACATCGACATAGCTACAGAGCAACATAAAATGGTTAAAGCCACAATAACTTTCCACGTTGGCCTAAAGCTACAATGTTATATCCTACAATAAACGGGAGCACTCGCTCTTCTTCGCAAACATTTATCGCATAATGCAGTACTGTATCATGCTGCTAGACAAAATATAGGCTATTTCTGCACGCCATGGATTGATGGTGAAACATATAAATGGCTAATGTTTGACCAACCTTCATATTAAAACATTTCTTTCCAGTCCAGTGCCCACCACAGACCCACTGAACAATCGATGTTATGTGAAAACCAAAACAATAGATACATAGATACATTAACGTTATGTGTATGATTACATTCACATAAATAATGATTATTGCGTTCACTTGTTTATTTTGCTTAATCTGCAGTCCGTGGAATAGGCAAGCTACACCGGTAGATCCCGAGTCCCGACCGCTCTCTCAAGCTTTCCGTCAACCAGCCTTGCGCGGCTAGCTAACGTGAGGTGTAGCCTAAATTATGAGACATCGTGATGGAAATGGCCACTGTGAAAATTTTATGTTAGCCTATTTTGCTAGTATAGGAATGTCCATGTTGGACTGATATAATGAATTATGGTGACCTATTGTGTCTACGTTATAGTTTAATGAAGGCTTCAACTTCAACTTTACCATGTTGAAATCGCCTCACAGCCTTACCACAATGCGAATTCAGATAAATGAGCCGCGAATAGTTACGAAGCGTTATTAACAAACTTTGATTAACGTCGCCGGTATGTTGTTTGAAGCTGTACGTGAACAAAACAGGCTTAGCCAACAAGCTAGCCTGATAGGCCGTCATATGCTTTGTCGAGAGGGGTGTAAATTTAGGTTGACAGACATGTCAATTTAATTCAATTTATCCCTAATTTAGCCAGTTTTACTCGGATATAGCCTGGCTACATCCTAGGACTAACGTTACGATGGTTGTTTTTCATCAAGTGTCAGCGGGGCAATGTTAGTAAAGCTGGAGGATTGCGTCTGTTGAGTTAGCAGCGAGCGGAGCCCTCAGCCCAGTGCACCTGCGAACACTACTCTGGCCAACTCGTCCGCCTACCCGCTATCCTCTTGCTATCTGGGCGGTTTTTCACGACACGAGACGGCATTTCATCAACTTTTCAACATGTTCACTGGGGCAGGTTACTAGTAATGTAACGCATCTTGAGATGTGAAGTCTGTCCTTAGAAATATTACACATTTGAAAACCATTTCATTATTATGCACAAGATAGCTGTTAGCTAACCAGCTACAGTCAGCTACCGTGCTGTATGCTCCTTGCGAGCTGACCACCATAGTTCAGTGGAGATGAGACTTCATTTGAGGCGAAAATGTGAATAGGCCTCCTCACGTGATTGTACTGTGACGTAACTAGGATTACCACGTGAGCATGTTCCAGATTTCATCAGTTTGTTCTTAACCAATCAGAGTTCAGTGCGCCTACTGAACACTCACCGATGAGTTTTTTTAAATCATGCCTCTTTTTTTTCTGTGTAGCCTAAAAAAATTTTGGACCCAGGAAAAATGTCAAATGTGATTGCCTGCTTCTATTAATTACCATATTGTGAACTTTTGATACCTAGAATTGCGCTGGGGCGACTCTGTTGACTTTCACAATGCTCCATTGGAAATACATGGCAGAGCTCATCGGTAATACTATTTCCGGGCCATGGCAGCCATCTTGCGGTGGTGCCATTGCGGAAGAACCTATTTGAATAGGGCTGAATGGAACCACGTGACCACGTTGCCTTTCTAGTTCATATATAGTTCTGTGTTTGCAACTATGGCAGCTGAGAAGGCCATTCTTTGTGAAGAATTTTCGGAGCCTGATGAAATCGGTTTAAATACATGTTTAATACTCCAAAATACGCTCGATGTTACAGTCACTGCCCTTGCCGTCCAGAATAGCAGAGAGCGTCCAAATCGAGTGAAGGGGTATGTGGAAACTGTGGTTCCTAAGTATAGTGATCCAACATTTGACTCGCATTTCAGGATGACAAGGCAAACATTTCAGGTGAAGGATAATCCACTTCTTACCTTCGAGACTGTTAAAATCTATAGGAGCTAATTATTTTATTATGAGTATTAGGCCTATCATTATTGCTGATCACTGTTGTTGTGATGTGCTATTGTAATATTTACCATTATATATTTAGAGGAGTAGAGTGGAGTAGAAAAGTTTATGAAAGTGTCACTCCACAATGGTACATACAATAGCAAAAGATACAAACATGTCTTCTAATGTCTTCAATTGTTGTAGACGCATTTGTAAAGGACTTTAGTTGGATCCATTGTGCGCACTGCCTTTTTAATAGGGCGGGGTTTATATAGGCCTACACGTTGCTGCTGATTGGGTAACACCTCTGACACACCCACCAAACGAGAGAAAACGTACCTCAAAGCCCGTTGCACACCCTTTCGAGGAAACATGTCGTTCAACCCGGAAACCGTAGCAAAACGGTGCACACCGTTTTCAGATTGAACGTGGCCCAGGTAGAGACAGAACGAGCCGTTTGCCCCGTCGTGCACTTCGCTTTGACATGTATGCCAGGAGATAGAGCGTTACCGACCTATCTAACAATAAGACCAATACGCGTAGCGGACACCTTCACAGCGCCGCGGTGTGGGGGTTCCCCGGGCACGGAGGGCGTCTGATTTATTCATTTGAGATTTTAATATTTGACTGTCAGGTATGTGTTGATCGACAAGCAGGGGCTACAAGGCGAAAAGACAACTAACGTTAGCCTCACACAAAATGCGCTGCTGAATAAAGCTACCGAAAATATCACTCTGGTCACTGCTGAAGCAAGTTGGAGAGTGAGTAGCCTATGTGGTTTGTTTCTCAAGATTAAGTGAAGTCTTGTAATGGTGTCCAAAAACGCTGCAAAAAACAGTGAGTAGACTACGTGGTTTATTTATCAAGATGAAAAGACTTATAGTAACATTAGGCTAGTGGTGCCCAAAAATGCCGCAAAGACATTATCAAAACAAGCTAAAATACCAAAAAATAACGTATTCTGACCAGTAGGATCCTGCGAAGCTTCCACATCGACTGACGATTCGAAACGCCATGACAGTGCGGCTAATCTAGCTAACGTTACCTCCGCTACGGTAGCTTGCAGCCTCCTGACAGATTCAGGCTGTCAGTTTCCTACACAGTTAATCTATTTTCGTAACACACTGAGGCTGTAATTTAAGGAGAATAAAATGCTCAGATCAGGCTGAACTGCTTCAAAGCACCTGTCCCTTCTTCCACCTGTCATGGCATTTAAGCTCTTTTTAACAATTCCTGTGACTGTGGCTGTAGAGACCATTTTCAAAACTGAAACTTATCAAGAACTAGCCTACCCTAGAAGCAGGGCGATGCAGCCAGGCTACTACTATCTAGTTTAATTAGTAGTAGGCTACTAGTAATGTTAGGCTAGTAGCCTACTTTATGGCAGGACAGGAGGACAGGACTAGAGGAATCTCAAGTTGGAGTAATGTTAGGCTGATTTAATTTATTTACCTTGAACCCGTACGTGTCAACCTCTGTAAGTAAGTAAGTAAGTAAATTTTATTTATATAGCGCCCTTCCCAGCACGGATGCACAGGGTGCTTTACAAGCCATGAGTAAATATAAAAAATAAAAACATATTAAAACAGGAATAAAACAATAACAGTCAGATAGTGAGAGCCTATGAAGGTCCGAACGCCTGCCTAAACAGGTGTGTCTTTAGCTGTTTTTTAAAAAGAGTCTCTGATGGAATGTTTCTTAGGACCAGGGGAAGTGCATTCCAGAGCCTAGGGGCCGCCACCCCAAAGGCTCGGTCACCTTTCGTCTTCAGCCTGGTCCTGGGCACCATCAGGAGCTCCTGGTCGGCTGATCGTAATGACCGGCTGTTGGTGTAAGGGCAGATGAGGTCCATGATGTAGGCTGGGGCTAGACCATGACATGCGCGGTGTGTGAGAACCAAAACCTTGAAATGTATCCTGAACTGCAGAGGGAGCCAGTGCAGGGCGGCGAGGATGGGGGTGATATGGCATGATTTCTTGGACCTGGTCAGCAGTCTAGCAGCGGCATTTTGGACAAGTTGGAGTTTGTCGACAGATGATTTGTTGAGGCAGGTAAACAGAGAATTACAGTAATCAAGTCTAGATGAGATGAAAGCATGAACAGACATTTCTAATTCAGTGTGGGATATGATGGACCGGAGTTTTGCGATATTTCTAAGGTGAAAAAAACAGGTGCGAGTGAGGTTTAGTATATGTTTGTCCAAAAGCATTGACTGGTCAAAGATGACACCCAGATTCCTCAGGTGAGGACGGACATTTCCCTCAAGGGACCCCAGGTGGGCAGCAACCCTGGCAGCGACTGGTTGGGCCGCTACAATTAGCACCTCTGTCTTTGCTCCATTGAGTTGTAGGAAGTTACTCCCCAACCAGGACTCAATGGCGGATAGACATTCCTGGAGGATGCTCAGTTGTTCTAGTTTGGCTGGCTTGCAGGAGAAATGCAGCTGGATGTCGTCCGCGTAAAAGTGGTAGGAAATACCCTTGAATTTGCTGATCAACAAGCCTAGAGGAAGCATGTACAGGGCAAACAGGATAGGGGCCAGCACAGATCCCTGTGGCAGACCACATGAGAGAGGAGTGGGGTCAGATTTAAAAGGGCCTACAGCCACAGAGAAACTTCTGTCTACGAGGTAGGAGGCAAACCATTTAATGGCGCTCCCGGAGATGCCCACCCAGTCCCTGAGCCTGTCTAACAGGATGGAGTGGTCTACCGTGTCAAATGCGGCACTGAGATCCAGCAGGACCAGGACTGAGCATTCACCAGCGTCAGATGAGAGCATGATGTCATTGGATACTCTGAGGAGGGCCGTTTCAGTGGAGTGTCTCTTACGGAAACCGGATTGAAATTTGTCTGAGATGTTGTGGGTTGTAAGATGGGAGATGAGCTGGGTGGCTACCACCTTCTCTAACATCTTAGAGACAAAAGGAAGTTTGGAAATGGGTCTATAGTTTTGGGGCAAAGAGGGATCCAGGTTGGGCTTTTTAAGGAGGGGCTGAACAACCGCCTGCTTAAAAGAGGATGGGACTGTGCCAGACGCTATGGACATGTTAATGATGGCAACTAGATTGGGGCCAACAGTGGGCATAACCTGTTTTAGCATGGAGGTGGGCAGTACATCTAGGGGGCTGGAGGAGGTCTTCATGGAGATTACAATGTCAGTTAAATCATCCAGTGAGACAGGTAGGAAACTGCTCAGCAAAGGATGGGAGACTGGGCAAAGGAGTTGGGGAGAGGTGGATGGGGTGATGCTAGCCCTGACATCAGCAACCTTGTTTACAAAGAACAGGGAGAACCGGTTACAGTCATCATTGGAAAACACAGGCACAGATGGAAGGGGAGGAGAGACAAGTGTATTTATGGTATTAAATAACACTCTGGGGTTGTGCCTGCTGGATGAAATTAGATTTGAGAAGTAGGAGGCCCTCGCACTTTTAACTGCATCATTAAATTCTGTAATCAGCTCTTTGTGATACAGACGATGGACTTGGAGGTTGGTAGATTTCCATTTCGCCTCTGCCCTACGGCACTTTCTTCTGAGCTGACGTATACTGTCGTTTAACCACGGGGATGAATTGACAGGCCGGACAGTGCGGGTGACGAGGGGAGCTACGTCATCTAGAATGGCTGTGCAGCGTGCGTTAAAACCAGAAACCAAACAATCCACGTCATCATCAGGCGACATTAAAACATTGCAGGCAAAATTCTCCGAAAAGCTAGTTATTACTGAGTTGCTTATAATTCGAGAGAAATTGATACGTTTTGCTGCCACAAAATCGTTGTCAACTGACAGACTGAACATTATACAATTGTGATCGGACACCAACAGGTCCTCGATACAGACATTTGAGACATTTAGACCGATGGTGAAAACAAGGTCTAGAGTGTTACCTTTGGCGTGAGTGGGACCAGACACATGTTGGATAAAATTGAATGAATCCGTGAGTTTGAGGAAATCTACAGCAAAGGTATCCGCGCTCTTATTTATATGGATGTTAAAATCCCCTAGCATGAGGATTCTGTCAAAGCGGATGATAGAGGCAAGAAAGTCGCTAAAATCAGCTAGAAAAGAGCCGTTTTTGCCAGGGGGGCGGTAAATCAGAACGCAGAAAAAGGGGTTCATGCGACCGACTTTGTTAACAAGGACTTCAAAAGAAGAAAAGGATTTACAGCTCACCGTCCGTGAGTGGAAACAGTCCCGGAGGATAGTGGCTAGACCTCCGCCTCGGCCAGTGGATCTCGGGGCATAGGAGAAAGAGCAGTCCCTCGGGCAGAGTTCAATTAGCGAGGTAAAATCGTCCGCCCTTTGCCAAGTCTCCGTAATCTGCAGAAAGTCCAAGTTCTTGGAGACAAACAGCTCGTTCAGTACGAACGATTTGTTCGCAATAGATCTGGCGTTAAGCAGTCCGAAATTGATGCGGTCAGAGCCAGCTCTGCCGAAGGTGGAAGCTCGAGGGATAGGTCGGAGCCACCCGGTACGGCTCCCAGCTCGCCCGCACTCAGGCACTGAAGCCACACTCGTGGGCGGATGGCGGTGATCACCTCCTGGGATGGAAGGCCTGGGTCGTGCACACGCAGGCACTGAAGCCACCCTCATGTGCGCTCGTCGGTGGGGTACAGGCACAAACGCCGGTAGCTGCGTCGGGGATGCAGGGAGGACGGGCCGTAGACATGACAGCCTCCGGCAGGGATCAGCAGCCGTGGCAATGGACTGGAGCCCGGACAGGGAGCGGTCTCGGGATAGCTTTCGGAGCTTCACCGCGGATCCTGCTCGTCTACTCCGTCTTCTAGCTTGTCTTGGCCGGGAGCAGCTGCAGGAAGGCGTCCAGGCAATACCGGGGATACAGCGTCGCAGGGCTCGGTGGGATCTCCACTGTTCGGATCGATGAGACAGCGAGTCCGCCACCGATGCACGGATGTTTAATAATGTAAGGAAATCATACCTTATCACCGATTTTACACTGTTCTTACAAAATGATGAACAAATGAACAGAACAAACAGGGCGAGTATCCAGTTTAGGCGGCCAGCTGCCGGCATAGGCGCGACCATCTTTACCATAGGAACTCTGCTGCTAAAATGTAACTGCTGCTACAGATTTCTTTACAATTCACAAACAGACATATATATGAAGAAACATTGTGTACAATAGAGAAAGGGGTGATGAATAAATAAATGCAGATAAAAATGAGTAATATTTTTACCTAGAAAATAGCGTACATATAGCATTTTTACAAACGTATCTCTGGAGAGAGCTGCTCTTATTTTCACGCCTGCAAAATTGTATAAATTTGCCAAAAACCTGATAGAACAGTATGTATCTATTAAAATCACTAGCCACCACATTGCTGTATTTAGCCTTTCACATAATAATGACTGTGTAAATTCATTTAAAACAGTTAAACAGTCACAGAGGCAACCCACATGATTTAGCCTACCCCACACACAACCCAGTGGAAGAGAGATACATATCACAATTTCCTAAATTAAACATTTTTTTTGCAGTGTTCCACCTCAGCCTCAGGCTGCATCCCAATCATAGACTGTATAAAAATAGGTCCCAATTCAGTTTTTGCTCCACCCTTGTAAACTTCACTTGCAAACTTCACTTGGGAGCATGTGACACACATACCAATAAAGCAGGAGTATACACTTGCGTTTAGCGAGTGGGAGGGAGCGAGGGCAGAGCGGGTTATTTGAACTCAGATGCACTTCACCCCATGCATACTTGGAAGTTAACCATGCTGCTGCACAGTGGCGTATTGTGGGATCTCGGATCTGTCACCGTAGCCTACCTTTAAACGGATTAAACTCTCAACCTGTTTACACTAATTATCAGTCAAGCAATTGATTTACTGAATAACAAATATCAATAAATACAGCAAGTTGTGTGGGCTAGCATATTTATTTGTGTCATAAAATTGCGTAGCATTTAAATAGCCTGAAGCATTTAAACCGAACATATTTTCAACCTGTTTCCGTTTATTTCGCTTGCTTATGTCAATCAAACAAATTCCTTGAATAGCCTAATCAAGAACAATTATGTAGCTTATAGGCTAATGATTAACAAATGACAATGACAAAGAGAACTAACATGAGATTGTTTAATAAGGGTGGCAATAATTCTGAATAATTAACACGTTTTCTCTGAATTGCACGCATTAAAAAACACGTTTTCTCCAAGGGGCTAAGACTGGGCTTTCGTTTTGAAGCTCACTTCCTGGTTGGGCTGGGAGTGGCAATTGTGCCATTGCTCACTAGCGCCACTGCGATTGGCTCCAGTATAGGGCCGTGCCCGAATCAGCACTCTTCCAAACCGTTGAGTGGCCTTGGTGAGTAGACGGACGCAGAGAGGACGCGAAAATGTTTCAAATTGCAGTATACTCATATAACTCAACTGTGAGCAGAACATGCTTAACCTACATTACAACTTACTCTGTCTATAGTAGTAAAATGTGTGGGAGGGTGACACTTAGAATAAAGGTTTGTGGTATTAGCTCCTTCGGCGAATACTGTACCACCACATTTCCTGCACACGGGGTAGCTTATAAACAATGAAAAAACGTATTACTCCATTTGCGGAAGCCAAACAATTCCCACACTGCGCAGTTGAATATTTAGAAGGGGGATCAAGAATCTCACCGGCGGAATTTTCTTTCACCCACAGAGCTATTCTGTGCTTTCACCGGGCATCATCTTGCCAGAGTCACGACCGGAAGTATGCATGTGTACTGTATAACGTGTCACGCCCCCAGCGCTTGCGGTGTCTGTGTGTGACTTTGGGAGAGGAGAAAGGGAGAAAGTGAAAGACATGAGAAAGAAGCGCTGAAAGCCCTATATATTTTTTTTAGCAGCAAATGTTTTTACATGTCGTAGGATATAGTCGTAACTGGATTATTTACATCACATTACTATTACGTTTTTTGAATGCCTTTATTATGGTCAAATACGATATATCGTGGCTAGATTATTTACATGATCTTGCTATTTTCATTTTTTAAATATCACGATTATCGCAAAACCGGTTTGTCACGACATAACACTGTATAGTACAGAAAAAGTGATGTTTTAAAGAATTACAAGAGTAAATGATTAGGCTAGATATTTAGGTGTGTGTACCAGTGTGATCAGTGTAATATCAATGTTTTCATATTAAACCATCATAAGGGGCAAATGTGTATGCTTTATAATGACAAAAAGTATTTTATTTATTTTATCACAGGTTTGGATGGGTTTTTGGACCCATAGCTATCTATCCCCATATACTGATGAAAAGATAATTCCCACTTGAAAATGATGCAAAAGTGAGTTTCATTGGTCAAAACAATAATCATTAAATACATGATTTTATAATTTACAGCAGTGCACAATTTAGCCAATTTGGATAGATTTGGAGACAGGGAAAACAGTGTACACTGCTTACCTTACATTTTGCGTCATAGATCTTTAGTAGTTCTGGATATCACCTTCAGATTTTGCACACTGTGGCCAAGGAGTGTATGATCCAGGAAACTTATAGTTTTTCCTGTTTTACATTTATAGCTCCTGGTATTTTATTGCAAACTAAAGACATCTCAACAACTGTTTTGCATTTTTGTCAAGATTTATTTGCATTTGTGGTACCCTATTTTGACCTAAATTATGAAAATCAACCAATCTAGTTTTGTATCAGATCAAAAACGTCTACGACGTAAAAAAAAAAAGCCAAGTTACTCACGCATAGCCTACATAGCACTGTCTATAAGTCCTTAATTCCAACTTGCAAAAAATAGGCCTGCCTTTAAAAGTATTGATATCAAAATGTGGCCAAGTTACAACTAACAATATTGCCTATCGCAGCTCACACTAAATAAACTAGCTCTATTCCAAAGCAATGCTATCCAAACTTTCCTAAATTATTTAATGCAACTTGGCCCTGTGTTTCTTCATCTTTGCATGTGAAGAGATTGTGCCTCATGGAACAACATATGATTTCAATGAATGTTTTTAACAGTTGATGAATAATTACACTCCAGAAAGGATATGGTTGTACTTTGTTGGCAAGTTTACTTTAGAAAATGTTTACTTTAGAAAATGTAACTGCTGCTACAGATTTCTTTACAATTCACAAACAGACATATATATGAAGAAACATTGTGTACAATAGAGAAAGGGGTGATGAATAAATAAATGCAGATAAAAATGAGTAATATTTTTACCTAGAAAATAGCGTACATATAGCATTTTTACAAACGTATCCAGACATGTTTGGGGGTCAGATGGTGGCAAATAAGTAATAGTACCAATTTTCTTAACATAATAATAGTTCTGATATTTGCAAACATAATTTTGTGAACACAAGGATATCTATGCTCTGTAAGTAGTATATAGCATACGGCAAATGTCAAAATTTGATTGATGGGCATGTTTGCATATTTTATGAATATTAATGAGGTTATGAAAAAATTGATTGATGGTATAAAAAAATAAATTATTATTTTTTAATTATTATTTTTTATTTATTTATTTATAATGTATTATTATTCAGGGTGTTGTGGGGGGGGGGTTGTTTCAAGGGTTGATTTATTGGCATTGTGATGATGTCATTTTATTGGGGGTTGTTTGTTGTAAACGTTGGTTTTTATGGTTGTTATTTTGGGGTGTTTGGGGGAGGAAAACATGCGAAGGAATTTTTTATTTTTTTATTAGAACAACATCGTGAAAAAAGTAAGGTGTATATATATATATATATATATAATATAAATGTATAGGTTAGTGGCAATAGTTTAGGTTTTGTGTTAGCAAAAGCGTTTTAAAAGAATAAAAGAATTCAAGAATTCAAGCAGGCTGTTAAAACTTGACAAATAGCGGTAGGATATAGCGAGTTAGTTGTCTGAAAGAAAGCATACAATTTTTTAAATAATGTTTGTTAGAGCCGAAGGGAAAAAGACTAACAAATGATTTGCGCGAATGTGCGCGTTTGCCAAGGACTTTTCCGCGGAGGTCCGGAAAAATCAGTGTAAAATAGACAATCTAAAAAGCGTGTTAGTGTTCTAAAAGAAAGCCTAGGAGGCCTCGAACGATAGAATCAAAAAAATAAAATAAAAGAATAGGCTATGTAAGGTTTTACAGAATTAAAACGCCAAAGTCTAAAACAAACTGAGTTTTTTCCAAAGTCCGCGCGGGGTCCGGAGAGATGGTCTATAGGTTACGGAGAGACGTTTCCAGAGATCCTTCCAGAAGGCTAGAGTGCGGACAAATGGAGCAATTAGTTAATCGGGCCTGTGTACAACTGAAAATGGGATACACCCCTGTAGTGTCCTACCACACCTAGACAATTGACGGCCGTTTACACGGGGATCAATGAGCTGTATTTTCTGATGGCTAACAACAACTGGTGTGGGGGCTGCTGATGCGCGGCTAGGGGGAAACCTTTGATTGACAAGGAACAGCTGTATTCCTGGCGGGGTGATTCAAAAAGTAAGTTTGAATGAATGAATGCATTAAATGCATAGACTGGAAATATTTCAACAGGCCGCAAAATGCCCCGAACCCCATTGAAAAGACCTCCAAGACACGTTTCCAAAAAACAATCTAAACGTCTATATCACTGGTTCAGAATCATGAAATAAATCTTTCAGTATTTTGTACAAGTTTGCTAATACTTAGAGCCAATATAAGTGTTTAGTATCAAATGGAATGTAAAAGATGGGGTATTCAATTTAAGCAGGATTGAGATATTATATATAGCCTATATTGTGTAAGTGTAACTCTTTCAAAGTGTATTTTATTTGTCAGGGTGTCTACAATTCACAGCAGGGGGGGTCTGAATGATCGGAACAGCTGCGAGTTTACGCTGACCACAGGTTTCAGTTTGCATAAAAGAGAGACTTTTTGAGCAGGTCTTTAGCCGAAACAGACGTTGACACAATCGCCTGTAAACAACCTGCAAAAGAAGCATGTCTACCGCAGAAAACTCAACACCGAAATCTGGTTGTGGCCAACAAGACTGTTTTGCGAAGGCCAAAAAAGCCTTTTGCCGCGATGTCAAGACTTCAAGGACGTTCGCTTTACAAAGAATGGCCAACAGCATGTTCAAAACGACGATGTGGGTACCATATCGACACGTCTGGCGAGGAACCAACAATTACCCTTTTCAACCTGTGTGAGGGGGAGTTGTACAGTGAAAATTCAGAGTCTGTATTATTTGTGCACAAGGACTGGCTTAAATTCAAGCAATGTTACAAAAATGTTGTGGACTATGTACATTATATTTGTAATTTTCTGAGCTGTTCGGAGGACTGCAGCATGATCTGTGTGTCAGCGCTCAAAGCGGCTACAAAACTGTTCATTGCCGACACCTATGAATCAAGAGACATTGGGGATACGCTAATTGTCTTTAATTTTGACGACCGGCACATGTTGAACAAGGCTATTGAGCGAGCCGATAAGGTGTTTGAGGATCATAGGATTTGGAGAAATATGGACGATGTGAAAACTAACTTATTGTTAAGTTTCAACGCCGTGGCTGTAGATTCTGATGAAGATAAAGAAAATTTACCGCCGCCACTTCCACCAACAACACCCGTTGTCTCTGATGACGAAGACTCTACAACAAGTTTTGTGTAAATAACTTGTCACAAATGTGTTTTAAATTTTAGATTGTGTGTGTGTGTGTTTAATATAAATGTATACAGAATGTCTTTTTTAATTGTCTCTGATGACGAAGACTACAAAAAAGCTTTGTGTAAATAACTTGTCAAAACATGTAAGCAAAAAATGTTTTTAAAATTTTTAGATTGTGTGTGTTTAATATAAATGTATACAGAATGTCTTTTTGATTGATAAAAAAAAAAAAGCCTTTCTTTTAAATGCTATTTTACGTATTGTTTCATTTTTATTATTATTACTATTATTATTATTAATCGTTAAAATATGTTAAATTCAAATCAAACCTAAAAAGGAAGACCCCACCCACAGATCATAACTCTAAAGTTTAAAGGCGTGGCTATAAGTTTCAGAGGAGTTTAAAAGCCACTCGGCAAACTCAGGATTTCATAGACTTTACAGAACTCTTGACAAGCATGTCTCAGGGCGTTTATAAAATGTATAAACCCCTACAGGTGGACGATTGCTCAGAATCTTGGGAGTCTGAGTATTCAGCGAACAATGACAAACCTGCTACAGAGCCTTGGATCGATACCGACAAAGCCGATGCCCTATTTTTATCAGAGCCAAAATCTATGGTCTACGAAGACGAAGGCTGCGAGGTGTCAAACGGTGTACAACAGTCCAGCCAAAAAACCCGCCCGGGGTGTATAGACGACGAAATCGACGGGTGTCTTACAAGCCCGATGATTAAGCTGCTGAAAGCCATAGTCGCCTGTCTTCTGAACGGCGCTATCGAAAAACAACTGAGAAGCGAATGTCCCGTCTGTGAAGTTGACCACCCCAGTCAACTGAGACACAGCTGTCTCTTTGAAACGGAGGCGTATTATTTTAAATATAATTTTGACAATTTTGTGACAAATGTGAAGAAACCGTGGCTGCGCCCTCTGCTGGTCAAGGCCTTGAAAGTGTTCGGAGTGGTACCAGATCCTGTGAGAATCTCGGGGTCTGTTGACACCATTGTTTCAGAACTCCGTGAGGAGCCACACATCAGGGAAAAACTGCTGGAAATATTGCGTACAGACCTTGACCCGGCCAGTGAGAAGGCTATTGCGGCTGTCAACACAGATTTCTGGGAGATTGACGGGGCAATGCAGGAGCACCTGTGGTGTGAGCACTCTGAAGGCATGCGGAACCGGATAAACGACAACGTTTAAAACGTTTCAAGAAGCGGTTAATGTTAATATGCATAATTTCTGTCATGTAACCTGTAACTTTTTTTAAAATACATAAATAAATACTTTGGTTTTTTATATATTGTGCCATTATTGTGATAGCTGTAAGGATGGCTGGTGAGAAACGCATGAAAGATGTTTATTATGCTCCAGAAAATCCTGGTTCTTACGGTGGTAAAGAGCGTTTGCGAAGGGTTTTACGTGAAACAACAGGTTGTAACATATCAAACAAGAAAGTTACGGACTGGTTATCGGGGGAAGATGCATACACTTTACACAAGCCCATCAGAGTCAATTTCAAAAGAAACAGGGTTATTGTGAGAAACAGCTTGATTTAGTAGACATGTCAAGTTTATCTGAGCATAATGATAATATGAAGTTTATGCTAACTTGTATAGATATATTGTCAAAATACGCCTGGGTATGTGTTCTTAAAAACAAGACAGGTATCGAAGTGGTAAAAGCCCTTCAAGAAATTCTCGCAAATGGACATATACCTAAAAAAATACAAACCGATAAAGGTAAAGAATTTTTCAATAAAAGGTTTCAGAGTCTGATGAAACACAACAAAATATTCCACTTTGCCACAGACAACGACGATGTGAAAGCATCTGTGGTCGAACGTTTCAATAGAACGTTAAAATCCAGAATGTGGAGATACTTCACAGCACACAACACTAGACGCTATATAGATTCTGTACAGGATTTGGTCCTGGGGTACAATAACAGCTACCACAGCATGATTAAAATGAAACCCGTTGAAGTAAACGAAAATAATGCTTTTAAAGATTTTAAAAATATGTATGGTCTCTTTCCAAAAATATCTAACAAGCTAACGTTTAAGTTTGAGGAGGGGGACACAGTCAGAGTTTCCAAAGTACGCGGAAAGTTTGCAAAAGGTTATGAGCAAACATATACAGACGAATATTTTACAGTCGTTGAAAGGGTCCACAGAATCCCTCCTGTATATAGATTGAAGGATTATGATGGGGCGAGCATTGACGGAACATTTTATGAGGAGGAATTACAAAAGGTTATAGTTGGAAAAGATAAAACCTTTAAGGTCGAAAAAATAATAGCCGAAAAGAAGCATAAGAACCAGAAACTCGTTTTAGTGAAGTGGGTCGGATGGCCTGAAAAATACAACAGCTGGATACCTAAAGATAGTGTGATTGACATCTAAAAGAGTAGAAAACATTAGGTCGCCATGGAGGAAGCAGGCTTTTATGTCACTCTCCCCAGTAATGCCAGTCTAGATATTTATCCTGGAAACAGAATTTCGTGTTACACTACAAAGTTCGCGAGACCCCTCGAATTTCGTGGACAATGGGAAGTTGCTTTAGCAGAAATTCAATACCCATGTACATGGAGTATGCTATCAAATCATGAAAATGCTTTTATCGTAAGTGATGGTAAGAAAAAGGAACTCAGCTACGTTGTTGTAATAAGCTGGGGCTATTACAAGAACATGAAAACGCTAGTGGAGGAGATGAATAAAGCTTTAAAAATAAGAAAATTGGATATTGAGGTGTCCCATTCAGCAATGAAAAACCAAATTTATATTAGTAGTGCAAACGAAAATGTTTCTCTGACGGCTAGCGGTAAACTCGCCAGGATGTTAGGCTTGGACCCTGATGTACCCTTAACGGTCGCAAGGTCTGTGGCACCACATCCAGCAGATATTCGTGCGGAGTTTTACACAATGTATGTTTACACAGACATTATTGACTACCAGAGAGTCGGAAATAGTTTTGTGCCCTTGCTACGATGTGTACATATAACCGGGTCTAGCAACGATGTCATCACAATCTCGTATGAAAAGCCACACTATGTTCACGTGTGCAAGAAGCACATTGATAACATAACAATGAGCTGAAATCGGATCAGAACGAGAACATACGCTTCACTTACGGTAAAGCCCTCATAAAATTGCATTTCAGGCCGGTGAAGCATCGATATCACAAATAAAAAATGGCAAGTTCAAACCTATACGTTGACCCTCATAGGTACATAGACTATTATACTGCACAAGCCGGTAATGGTCTACCGGGGTATAAGGGTGCGAGCGTTATGTATAGTAGCGGTCTTGGAGGACTTTTTATAGGTTTATTCCGAATGCCGTTGCCCCTACTAAAGAAAGGCTTCAACATAGCCAGACCACATTTAACGTCAGCAGCTAAAAACATAGCCAAGGATGTTGTCCATAAAGTTGTGACGAGCCGTTTGAACACCGGCGAACAAGAAGGTTCGGGGCTTTTGGTTATGACACGTCGCGCACAGAAAAGGCCTCCAGGTGGGCGGGTCTCAAGTCGAGCTAAGTCTAAAAAGAGACGACCGGCATACATTAGGGTCACAGTCGCAAAGAAGGGAAGAGGAAGACTAAAAAGCAGACCAAGAAGGCTAAGAGAAAAAGTAGATACATTTTTTTAAAATGGCCTTTATACACAACATGTCAGAGGAATGTATGAAGTCGGAACTGGACCTTTTTGCAGTTCCGTACACACAAACAAGCATTGATAAGAGCATCTACGTAGAAGTGCCACCCCTGTCTGCCATTTCGGATACTGGTCCTCTAGAGTTCTATATCGCCGGTAATGGCGAAGATTACCTTGACTTAAACAATACTCTTTTATACCTACGGTGTCAGATAACCCGTGCCGATGGCACCAATATTCCGGCCGATGCCAAGGTTGGGCTTATTAATTATCCCATAGCGACCATCTTTTCACAGGTGGATATTTCACTGGGAGACAGGTTGGTGAGCCAGTCTAGCAACACGTACAGAGCAATTATGGAATGTCTACTTAATTATTCTGAAGACACAATGTCTAATCAATTTACATCTGGATTATTCTATAAGGACACCAGTGGACATATGGACGAAACAGACCCTGCGGGTGACAACCAGGGCTTGAAAGATAGAGCTCTATATACAGCGGCGAGTAACACTTTTGAGTTGCTCGGACCCATACATGCAGACATGTTTTTTCAGGAGAGACTACTTATAAATGGAATCGATATAAAAATTAAGATGGTCCGTTGTAAGGATGAGTTCTGTCTAATGAGCGAGGATGCCCCGCAGCAGCAATACTGTCTTAAAATGGTCTCGGCCACACTATTTGTAAAAAAAATCGGAGTCTATCCACCCGTTAAGCTCGGACATGCCCAGGCTCTACTGACAGCAAATGTTAAATATCCGATTGACCGTGTTAGTCTTAAAACTTTCAGTTTAGCAGCTGGTCTTAGAGTTTGCAATCAAGAAAATTTGTTTTTGGGTCAAGTACCGAAATCTATCATTATAGGTTTGGTAGATAACGACGCCTTTACAGGTGTTTACAACAAGAACCCTTTCAATTTCCAACATTGCAACGCAGAATATGTATCACTCAGTATGAATGGTCTTCCAATACCGAGTAAACCATATCTCCCAAATTATGGTAACGGTTCTGCGGTTCGCGAATTTTACAGCCTAACGCTGGCCACAGGAAGGCATCTGAAAGACACGCCATTGTGTATAAATCATCAAGAATACCTGAACGGTTACACCCTTTATGCTTTCAACCTGACAGCCGATGAAGGTTGCAGCCAGCATCTATCCCTGATCAAGACGGGACATATCCGTCTGGAGATGAGATTCAGAAATCTGCTACCCAGAACAGTTAATTTAATTGTTTACGCATGCTTCGACAATATCATTGAAGTGAACCAGAGGAGGAACGTGTTGTATGATTATTATTAATCATGAATACCAGAGAACTAACGGCTATTTTGAGTAACAATCCTTACACAGAAAATAACTTTTATGAGGTTGTGGCCTGTGATGAGCTACCGGATAATAAACTAAATAATTTACCAGCATTGTACATTGTGAATACACACCCTCGAAATAAGCCTGGAGAACACTGGTTAGCGTTGTATGTGTGTGCGGATAAAACTGGTGAATTTTTCGACTCCTATGGCAATCCCCCTGACTACATTTATTTCCCAGATAGCATCATTACTTTTTTACAAAAGAACTGTAAAAGGATTGTTTACAACAAGGTACAAGTGCAAGACCTACACAGCACAAAGTGCGGACAGCATTGCGTATTTTATCTGCACAACAGGGCCAAAGGGGTTCCGTTTAGTGAAATTATATCCCTATACTCTGATAATTTGAAAAATAATGATGCGATGGTTTCAAGATATGTTGATAAAATATACTTGGACAAGTGTGTTAAAAACATGTTAAACTGTGTACAGACTGCATGCTGTGGTGAAATGTTTAAGGCCTGTCACTGTTGAAAAAAAACACAGGCATGTTTTGTTTGAATGTTGCTTTGTCTTTTATTATAAAATAAAAACATTTTAAACTTTACATTTTGATCATTTAAAACAAACACACACTCAACAGCTTCAGAAATCTATCCACGCTGAATGGTCTAAAACGGGGGATGAAAAAACAGCCTTAGGGCCTGGTTCTGGCGTCATAGGTGTAAAGGGTGCTGTATTTGGTGTTTTTTTTGTGTAGATTTATCTTGCCGCGCACATTTTGATTAGGTATGACAGAAATAGGCATATTAAGCATAGGCATAACCTCTATAAATTCCCCCCAACCCCGGGGTCTTCTATCGTCAGAAATCTTGTGAGGGGCGGTTATGTTCTTTATTAGATCCAACATATGCGAACCACTTACAACAGTACCATTAAACACAAACTCCCCTTTATCGTTCCACGTTGCGACATTTCCTGATTTAGAAATTTTATCCAATACGTAGGTGGCATTTTTTTGTACAAAATCTTCAACTCGGGCGGTGTTCGTCCTGACATTATCGCGGCCCTCAACAGGCAATCATAGGGTTAAATGTTGCATTTCGGCTTCACCTTGTTTAACCAACGCTATGAAACGCTGTAGAGCAATCGTGTACAGTTTTGCCTTCTCATGAGGACCAACATCAGTCCTTGATAAGATGTTACATATGGTTTGATCCAAATCATTTTCAACAGTTTGTCGGATTGGTTCCGGGGTAAAAGTAAGATTCTTTAATTTGTCCAGCTGGCTTTGAGGCACGAGAAACATTTTTTGGGCGTGCTCCATGGTTTTTAAACACCGCTGCGACCCGCTATCAAACTGGTGAGAAACGGTATTGCGACACTCAGTAGAGGCAGAAGAAATCCGCCCTTTTGAGAAATAATTTTTCGCCTCTTTTGAATCGATGATCTTTTGTTAATCAACAGTTTAATTCCGACCTTTTGTTTTCTTATTTTTTTCAGTTGTGTATCTGTTAGGGGTATATTGCCACGTAAAACATTGAGAGCTAGTTCACAAATTGTGTTTATAAGTTCACCAGAAGCAGACTGTAATATGTTACGTCTTTGCCGGGCATTTCCTTCAAATAGGGCTTTTAGAAACGTCCAGTTCCGTTTAATACGTGCAGACATATTACTTTTTCTTTAGCACATAAACTACCGGCCACTCTGGAGCGTACAAACCAGTTCTGATGCGGTATTCCTCAGGCGTCTGTGCTTTTAAGTCCACCAATAGGTAGCCATAAGGTTTTCTGGTCGCATCATCGAAACATTCAAGGAAAAACTTTGAATGTCTGGGGTACATTTGCCGTGCCAAAACATTAACTTGCATTTTATCTCTTGGATTTTTGAACAGAACAATATAGTTTGCATTAAGATTTATTGTGCGGCTGCTTCGACCCTGGAAGAAAAGATTCTGAACAAGATATATGATGCTTAGGTTTCTATGGTGTGTATACTTGGTAAAAGCTCTCTCAATTTCAGAGCTCTGACTGGCCGCCTGCATAAGGTCATCAACAATTACCATGTTGGCTTTGTGCAAAGGTAGCAAAACTTCATCGGTCAAAGATTCAGGAAGACCTTCTACAAAATGTACATTCTTTATTTTACAAAGCACTTCATCGTACATGGGTTGCCAGCACGAATAAAACCATACAATGTTCTGCGGTACTGTTGACAATACATGTTGTGCATTTTCAAGCAGTGTTTTCACAAAAACGCTTTTACCGCTGTTTGATGGACCTGAGATTATGCATGAAAAAGGATGTTGAAGGCGGTTGTCAAAACCCTCAACCCCAAACACTTGTCTAGAATCCATATGGCAAGGTTTTGAAATCAGGGAGCAGGACCCTTTTGTTGTAAACTACTCTGAATCTTTTAGAAATTAAGTGATTGCGGAGAGAGAATCCTCTCTTATTCCTCACAATTTGTTTTGTGTTGGTTGTAATTTCACGAGCTGGGGCCTCTGGATTGTGTACATAGTGCTGTACCAATTCTGTGAGGGATGAAAGATTGACAACTTGCGTGTTAGTATGATGCAGGGTTATACCTTTCACTTTCATGCATGTTTTACCAAACCGTGTTTTATAGCCGTACGTCTTGGGCCCTCCTGATACAAATTCAACAATGTGGTCACCGGGGTCTAGCTCACTAGTCAATTCTCCCAAAAAATCGCCTAGAGAAGGCATCCAGTCACCCGGGCAGCTCACAAAGATTACAGAATCTGTGTCGTGGTACAGAACCCTGTCAGGCATTTTATTCATGACACCATAAAGCTCGAGCCATGCATAAGCTGTGATGAACACATTGCTGTATCTGGGGACCTTTGGAAAACACTTAGTAAGTTTCCACTGTACCAGAGCTACGTCTTCTGTAAGAAATGAAAAGTGTGAGATGTCATACTCATCTGAAAACATGAATTGCAGAAACTGTTCAGGATCAGGGATCAAGGTTGTGCTTGGCAGGTTGCTTCTCTGACCAAATTTGCCCCAAAGACTATTTAAAAACAGTTTGGAAATTTGTCTCTTGGCTGTGTTTACAGAAATATTGTTTGGGTCTAAATGAACACCCTCCTTCTCCCAATAACCCTGCACATAGGCCGCCTTGTCAGAATCATCAGAAACCCAAGAGGGGTATCCTGACGCTTCTTGTTCGCCCTTTAAATGCGTCTTAATATAGTCACTGCGGTACACCATACACCTGTGAGAGAACGCAACTCATCAGAATGTTCACACACACCTTGATGCTCAGATTCTGCGCAGGACCGGCAAAGTGGAAACATTAATTTACCTCTCTGTACGGTAAAGACTCTGTACGGTAACACAAGTATTGTAAGTTTTCTTGGGGTATATACCCTGGCTTTGACCAAACCAAAATAGTTTTCGATCGGTTCAAAGTCACGGAAGATGATGATGGGGTGATTTGTTGGGTAAACTTTAGTTTTGTTCACGAACGGGTAAAGACTGGTGAAATCAAAATAGTGTATTTGTTCACCTTCTTGAACCTTGTAGTAAAGTTGCAGCGCATTAGTTCGACCGCCAAACAGAGCAGCCCGAGGTTCCAGACGTTCCGGGTAGTCATGATGTCGCAGGAACTCCTGAACCTCGGGACTCTCACGTTTAAGTCTTACCCATTCGTGCTCCCACATAACTACAACATTCAGGTTGTATACGCTACGCAGAGTGTCAATTTTCTCTTGAAATTTGTGATATATTGAACCAAAATCTGTTTTTGTGAGAGGGATAATTGTGCTTAAATTAAAGCATTGAGGTCAAGCATGAAAAAAAACACCCCGCAAATTCAAAAGCTGTCCGGACGCCGTCCACCTCTGAATACCCATCTAGATAATAGTTACTCATCTTAACCTCCCCCCGGTTCAAGGCATGCTGAATGAAAATCTTTTCCCGATGACTCACATATTCTAACCATTGAATGGCGGCTGTGGAAAATGATTTCTGCTGCTGCGCATAATTATCAGGCGATGTGACTGCGATGGTGTTTTTGGACAAAAAGTTTGTACAGTATTGTTTCATGCACACCGAGGCTATTGTAATGCACTGGAACGGGTCTAAGCCTGTGCTCCCAAGCACCCCTGTCGGCTTCCCGCAAAATAACAACGTAATTCTGACAGTACTCTGATATTTCTTTTCGAAAGTCAAACACACCCCCAGACACATTATTATACCAGGACATAGTCCTCCCTCTCCTTGTCCATCATTGTATAAAAACCATAGTACAAGGGAGGCGGGTACGGTCCGATGTAATTCTGGTTCTCAATTTTATTCCAGAAATGGGGAAAATGCCCTTTTTTAGCATTGTCAAAACCTAGAGAGCCAGGCATGGCACTCAGCTTCATAGTCAGGAAACAGAGTGAATCAATATACCTCTGTTCAAAAGCCTCATCTGTATTGCACACAATGCTGCCTTGCGCTATGATGTTTGGCGTCACACCAAGCTTTACCAAATACTGCATCAGCAGGTACCCATCGTAACCCTTCGAATTATGTGCTATGAATGTATACCCCTTGTACTTTGGGGTTCGATACCTTTTTAAAAAAGCCTGTACGCAACCATCACCCTCTGCAGTTGTAAATCCCTCGCAGCTAGACCAATGAGGGAATAGCCCGGAGCGAAGGTTTAAGCGTGATATTTTCCACTGTTGCTGTGGGAAAAGGTAAGAGTGTTGAAATGTTACTGTTATTACAACCGGATGAGACTGCTTCTTTAAATTCGCGGGATCAGCTAGTAATTGACCACGTGTCAGAGACAATAGTACCACTTTGCCTCCCGCTCTAGTCTGGTCTGCAGGCTGACTCCAGCTTACCCAAAAAGGCAGCCTGTGTATATTATATTAACGGTCAGCCACCAACGCTGATTCCATACTCGTATAAATCTGACTCCAATTTAATTATTAATATATAATTTCAATGTAGAATTTATAATTGATTTGTTAAAGTACTCTCGTACTCTTGAGCCTGTTCTCTGAACTGGATGCGCCGGTTCCACCGGGTGCTACATACGGCCGTTTATGTACACCACTCACGGCTGACTAGATGTCTCCATTTATCTCAGAGGTTGCGGAGGAGGCCACTTCATAAGGTATAGCCTATCCTAAAGGCTCAGGGACCCGAGAAGATAATATTGGCACAGCCCGTTCTCAACATGTATAAAAGTCATGCGGAGATGATCTAACTTAAGACAGAGTTCTACGGGTGCAATACTCCGTGATACATTAAGCTTAACTAGTCAATCTCCCTAGATCAGCAGAGGGGGTATCCCAGACTGAGGAAATTAATCAACTCATTACCGTGTTAACAGAGATAGAATGTCTTTTTCAGAGAAACCACACAAATAAAGTTTAACAGTTTACCAGGTAGGTTCTTTACTTTAAAATAATCAAATCATAGTTACAAATTACAACACAACATATTAAAAATAGAGTATATAAAAATACTAAATCATACCTGGCAATTCACTACACACAATACACAAAGTGAGATGTGCGGGAGAGTCTGGCTACAGCTTCCCCCGAGTTCTTTGCTTCCTTTGATTATATGCCCAAACTCTGTGTTTGATCTGGCTGTGGATGATCGTAAAACCATAAACTGGCTAAAAGGCTAATATTGCACCTTTCGTCCCCCCTCCACGGGGGGGTTTGGAAGAAAGAGTTTCCTGTGGTATAATTCCACAGCGGCAGTTTACTCCTGAGTTATGAAATATATATTTCCTACATGTTGATCATGTAGGAAATATAGGCCATTGCACCACACACACCGAGACCATCAAAACGATATCACACATGAATAGGTCTACATTCGTGTTGTCATGAGAATCCCATCTCTGCATAGTTTTCAAATGTGATTAATATTAATGCCACAAACAGTCCCAGGATTCCTGTTGAGAACATTACATTATACCCTAGTTTCCCCTGTTTAGTCAGGTACATTAACTGTGTGTATTTATTCATGTAACACTGAGAAACTGAACAATATATATTTGTTCCTCTGGAAAAAGAGTGCACAATGCATGTTCCAGTGTCAGGACTATTTCCAGTATATACTGTACAATGTAGCATAAATATTCATCACATTTTAAGGTTTTTAAGCTTTAGGAAAACCAACGCAGTCTGTACTGTTATACCATGCTGTGTGGACATTATTTGAATGAAAGGGATGTGGCCTGGGGCGGCACGGTGGTGCAGTGGTTAGCACTGTCGCCTCACAGCAAGAAGGTACCGAGTTCGAATCCCGGCCGAGGACCTTTCTGTGTGGAGTTTGCATGTTCTCCCCGTGTCCGCGTGGGTTTCCTCCGGGTACTCCGGTTTCCTCCTACAGTCCGAAGACATGCAGGTTAGGCTAATTGGAGACTCAAAAATTGCCCATAGGTATGAGTGTTTGAGTGAATGGTGTGTGTGCCCTGTGATGGATTGGCGGCCTGTCCAGGGTGTATTCCTGCCTCTCGCCCGATGCATGCTGGGATAGGCTCCAGCACCCCCCGTGACCCTGACCAGGAATAATCGGGTTAATGGATAATGGATGGATGGATGGATGGATGGATGTGGCCTGCCTCAGTGACGTCAGGCGGGGGCAGTCTTGCATTGTCTGTGCGCGGGAGTTTCAAACAGTTTCTCTCCCAGGATCATAAAATCCTAGGACATCGTAAACCTGAGGCCAGATGGTCCCAGCAAACATCCCGGCATCAGACGCGTGACTTTACAGCTCTCAAAGATTACAAAGATTGTCACTTCCCGGTACCGTGTTCTCTTTAGGTGCCCTGGGGTGCCAAATCCTGTCTTACACAGTCCAACGCTTGCCCTTAAAATCCATGCAACATATGAAATTCGCAATGTGTTCGCCATGGTCCTGCCGACACTCAAAATCATAAAAAACATAACGTACGTTGGGGTGTTCAGTTTTCAGTTTGTATGTAACACGCATGCTCAACTTCAGGGGTCAATACAGCCTTGCAGGCTTTGCAGAGCTTTAGACTACATTTGTGTACTTTAGATGTTTTGCTACTTACGGCATATGTTCGCGCACATTTGTCACAGAACTTTCTAGTATCACACGAACTGAGCATTTTACCGCTAGACTCCTGCAGTTTCAAAACTTTACGCTCGTTATAGCAAAACCTAGACCGACAGAGTCGCTTACAATCCTTACACCTTATTGTTGATGAACGATGTGTAAAACATTCTGCGCCAAAACAGACATTACAATAATGTAAGCAGGGGTGGCTATGTTTTGATGTGTATGGAGTGTAACAAAATGTACAAACACATTGACTGCCTAAGAAACCTGTAAATGATTTGATACCGTAATAGTGTCCGTCCTCGAGGTACAAAAAAAAGGTTTGTGTTGCTCGTTTGAAACTTTTTTAAGACGCCGTTATTTGAACTGTGTCCATACAACTATCTTGATGTTTAAGAACCTCTCAAACATTTGAATGTCCGAAAAACGAACCTTATCCTGAACACCCAAACCTACGGAACGTTGTAAATGTTCCGCCTCTCTTTCAGCGGCACACGTTGTGAATGTCGGATTTAAAAGATGCGTCAAACATGTTGCGAAACAGAGATTATTATCGACGTTGTAGCTAACTATTAAATGTCTTAGCTTTTTGCGAATGATTTCGCTCTTGAGACATGATGATAATTTTCGTCGGTCTCCTCCACCGCCATTAGGGTTCTGAATAATGTGGGCCACAAGCATCAGAGTTTCATCAGCCAGGATATCAAAATTGCTTTGAACCAACTCTTCAATCATATTCAAAAAAACCTCCAAATCTATTTCATCACCGTTTAGCTGTACAGTTACACCCTGAGACAGAGAATCACCCCTTAATTCTAACTGTACGGCATCATTGGGGTTCGACAGCTCCCGAACTTTAGCCAGAAGATTTTCTAAAGTGTTTAAGATGTGTACATAAAACTCTGCGTAGTTATCAACATTGTACAAAGATGTAAAGTTAAAACGGAGCTGAATTTCTGTACTGTTGAAAGCTGGCCTACGTATCACCTGAAGGTCTGCGTTATTAATCATATCACCACCACCACCATTTTGGTTGACTTCTGGTTGAAGTCCATGCAGGTTACTATCGTCAGTGCTTTGGGGTATCTCTAGCTCTGTAAGACCATGCATGTTATTTTCTGCGGTGTTTGGGGTCATATCTGTTTCAACGTGGCAAGCGAGTTCACGGTTTACAGAGTCCAACGCTCTTAATAAACCTGCAAAAACATCATGCTCTACAGTTTCATTACTTGGCTCATGCGTGTTAATAGAGGCTTGATTAACATCATTAACAAGAGCTAAGAGATGCGGATTAACATTTTCATGCGATAAATCTAATTGGTTAGGGTCCTGGTTTTCAGCATTTTCTGTGGCAGGTCTTTTACTCTGGGCCCCTGAACATGGACACGTACAAGGTCTTTTAGGAGCCATTTTACTTTAATAGTTTATCCACAAGGGTCATAAAATTGTCAGCAAGAGTCATAAAATTGTCCAAGATGGTTAATTGCAGACTTTTGTCGTTTTGACAAACCGAGGCCTTCGCAGGAGTTGTCCTGTTCACCTCTGCTTGTTTGACTGCGGATGCTGTTGCTGTTGCTTTTGCTGTTGTCTTTGGGTCTGATGATGTCCGTGGTCCTGGGTTCACACGTTTGTTAGACGTAATTAAAATACGACGATCACCGCACCCAATATTTCGGCATCCGTTATTTCAGCGTCTGTAAGGTAAATAAAAATCTAAAATTAAAAAAAAATCTAAAATCTAAAATCAAATTAATTCTAATTCAAATGAAAAAATTAAAATTTAATTCAAATGAAAAAATAAAAATCAAATTACGAAATTTAACAATTAAAATAAAAATAAAAAAATAACTAAATAAAAAAGCAAACATTTTATTTTAATAGGAGAAAACTTAAATCTCACCACATTTTCTCTTCAGTCCTTTAGACCTGCAAGGTTTTGTCTTTGCAACCGTCTCTAGAGGGATTTCAGGGCCTTTTAAACAATAAAAATAAAATCAGAAAAATAAAACACATAGCAATGTTCAATAGTTATAAGCAGATGTTGAGCAAAGTAAGTTTCATACAATTGTATATAACTGTAACAAATAGCTTTTTGTTGCTGCTGAAGCTAAACCACAGTCTATAAAAATGGCTCCAGTATATAAAACAATTAAACATGCACCAAATATCAGAAAATAAGGCCTTGTACATACTCTACGCAAGGAACGCGTGCAACGACACAGAGCAAACGTAGGGGGCGTTCTTTACGTCGAAAAAATGTGCCGGCCAAAAATTTGTAACGTGACGCAAACGTGCGCGCACACGGCGGCACCACACATGCCCACATGCACAAACACGCACTTAGTTTTTTCTCTTCAGTCCTTTAGACCTGCAAGATTTTGTCTTTGCAACCATCTCTAGAGGGGTTTCAGGGCCTTTTTAACAATAAAAATAAAAATCAGAAAAAAAATAAAGCACGTAAACAGATATTGAACAAAAGTACTTAAGTTACATACTCTGTATATAACTGTAACGTAGATCAAATTCTGAAGCTAATACCTGGGCACGTACAATTTTCAGAGGCCGCGTGTACACTGTAGGCCTATCTAAAAACAATTAAACATTTACCAAATATCAGAAAATAAAGCACATGGCAATGTTCAATAGTTATAATCAGTTGTTGAGCAAAGTAAGTTTCATTCATTCAATTGTATATAACTAACAAATAGCTTTTTGCTGTTGCTAAAGCTAAAGCACGGGCCTATACAAGTGGCTTCGGCCCTCTGTGTAGCCTACCCCTCAGTTTCTAAAAACAATTAAACATTCACCAAAATATCCGAAAAATAAAACACGTAGCAATGTTCAATAGTTATAATCAGATGTTGAGCAAAAGTTTCATACAATTGTATATAACGGTAACAAATAGCTTTTTGCTACTGCTAAAGCTAAAACACACACGTGGCTTCAGCCCTCTGTGTAGCCTACCCCTCAGTATCTAAAAACAATTAAACATTCACCAATTATATATATACTGTATATATATATATATATATATATATATATATATATATATATATATAAAAACATCTTAAAAATTGTAAAAACATCTTACTCTGTCTAACGTTGATGGCTTCGGGTATAGTTTCAATAAATTCGCTGAAAGAACCACCCGCGTGTTCCCCGTTGCTATACAATATTTCAGCCAAATCTGTAATACATTTACATTAACAACGTTAATTAAGAAGTAGAACATTCAATATGTTTAATTAACAACTTGAAAGTTTCACACTTTACAAGAATTAAAATAGTCGCTAATACCTTGTGTTGAAAAGTCTACAGTCGACATTTCTTGCACGCAAAATGTTTAGATTAAATCGACGTCTTCTTCGACCAGCTCTTTTCATCAGACAAGTCATTTTATAACCCCTAACCCCCCTGTTTTATAGCCTAACAGGGGTGAGGGGTGTGTACGTAACTTGAACGTAACTCGTAAACACACCCCCCAACCCCTCCCGTGAATGTAGATTGAGGAATAAAATACACTTTGAAAGAAAATACGATTAAACGTCACATTTAATATATAACGACTCAACCCTGCTTAAATCGGTTAAACCATCTTTTTAGTAACCGATCGATACTAAACAATAGATGACCCATCTAGCAAATAGTTTATATTTTTAAAATTCGTAATTAGCTAGCCTATTAGACCTGCAACCTCTGCTAAAATTGTATACGTCCCTTGCGCAAATAGTCTACTGAAACAAACAAAAACGTTCAGTAGATTAAGGTTTATTTCTATAGTTCACAAAATATCTTTTGAAAATCCCTGCCAAAAACCGCAGCTGTTCCGTTCATTCAGACCCCCCTTGCTGTGAATTGTAGACACCCTGACAAATAAAATACACTTTGAAAGAGTTACGCTTACACAATATAGGCTATATATAATATCTCAATCCTGAATACCCCATCTTTTACATTCCATTCGATACTAAACACTCATATTGGCTCTAAGTATTAGCAAACTTGTACAAAATACTGAAAGATTTATTTCATGATTCTGAACCAGTGATATAGACGTTTAGATTGCTTTTTGGAAACGCGTCTTGGAGGTCTTTTCAATGGGGTTCGGGGCATTTTGCGGCCTGTTGAAATATTTCCAGTCTATGCATTTAATGCATTCATTCATTCAAACTTACTTTTTGAATCACCCCGCCAGGAATACAGCTGTTCCTTGTCAATCAAAGGTTTCCCCCTAGCCGCGCGTCAGCAGCCCCCACACCAGTTGTTGTTAGCCATCAGAAAATACAGCTCATTGATCCCCGTGTAAACGGCCATCAATTGTCTAGGTCTGGTAGGACACTACAGGGGTGTATCCCATTTTCAGTTGTATACAGGCCCGATTAACTAATTGCTCCATTTGTCCGCACTCTAGCCTTCTGGAAGGATCTCTGGAAACGTCTCTCCGTAACCTATAGACCATCTCTCCGGACCCCGCGCGGACTTCAGGGGGGTTCGTTTTAGACTTTGGCGTTTTAATTCTGTAAAACCTTACATAGCCTATTCTTTTTTTCTTTTTTTTTTGATTCTTTTGTTCGAGGCCTCCTACGCTTTCTTTTAGAACACTAACGCGCTTTTTAGATTGTCTATTTTACACTGATTTTTCCGGACCTCCGCGGACTTCAAAGTCCTTGGCAAACGCGCACATTCGCGCACATCAATTGTTAGAGTCTTTTTCCCTTCGGCTCTAACAAACATTATTTAAAAAATGGTATGCTTTCTTTCAGACAACTAACTCGCTATAGCCTACCGCTATTTGTCAAGTTTTAACAGCCTGCTTGAATTCTTGAATTCTTTTATTCTTGAATTCTTTTAAAACGCTTCTGCTAACACAAAACTTTAACTATTGCCACTAACCTATACATTTATATTATATATATATATATATATACACCTTACTTTTTTCACGATGTTGTTCTAATAAAAAAATTAAAAATTCCTTCACATGTTTTCCTCCCCCAAACACCCCAAAATACCAACCATAAAAACCAACGTTTACAACAAACAACCCCCAATAAAATGACATCATCACAATGCCAATAAATCAACCCTTGAAACAACCCCCCCCTCCCCACAACACCCCGAATAATAATACATTATAAATAAATAAATAAAAAATAATAATTAAAAAATAAAATTTTATTTTTTTATACCCATCAATCAATTTTTTCATAACCTCATTAATATTCATAAAATATGCAAATATGCCCATCAATCAAATTTTGACATTTGCCGTATGCTATATACTACTTCTGTAGGACCACACAGGTTTTGATAGAAATCCAAATAAATAAATCAATAAATACATAATAATAATAATAATACATTTTATTAATTCTATGCTTTTCATAGACCCAAAGCAGTGGATGCAGACAATTGTTCAAACATGCCCTATAGTGTAGTAATTTTTCTGTTTAATTTCTAAGTGCAACACATCTGAATCAGAGTATTTCCACTATAAATTATTTTAATTTTGCAGTTTGATGTGGCACATACAGTTTCATTGACCACATTGTCTTGAGATGGTAAGATGAAGAAACACAGGGCCAAGTTGCATTAAATAATTTAGGAAAGTTTGGATAGCATTGCTTTGGAATAGAGCTAGTTTATTTAGTGTGAGCTGCGATAGGCAATATTGTTACATTGGCCACATTTTGATATCAATACTTTTAAAGGCAGGCCTAGTTTTTGCAAGTTGGAATTAAGGACTTATAGACAGCACTATGTAGGCTATGCGTGAGTAACTTGGCTTTTTTTTTTTTTTTTTACGTTGTAGACGTTTTTGATCTGATATCACTTCTTTTTTATAGCTAGCTAATGATGAATAATGCATGAAGATAAACATGGAGAGAGACATGCATTCCAAAGAAATGCATGCAGATATTCTCGTAACCATAACACCCTCTATTGACAAGAATGAGAACAGTTATCCTATTACAGACAGCACACAATTACATTAAAAGAGTTTGTAGATGAGTAGTATTTAACAGGGATGTCAACTTTGAGAGTTGGGCAAGAGTGATAATAGACTTTCGGTGACCCAACTCGACCCGACCCGACTCGCCCCACCTGACCAATCACTGCCTCACGAATGAAACACTCAATTCTAGTTTATAACCATCACCATATTCACTTAGAAGAAAACATTAAATATTATGAAGAAACAATACTCCAAGGCCCAGCTTCATAGTACTTGTCAAACATAGAGAACTGGTATTGTATTGTGGTCATCATAGTGGGATTGGTGTGGGTTTTCGGGGGTCCATGGCTTTATTTTGACCATTTATTTGGAATCCTCATGTCTTAGTCATAATAAGGCTACAAGGAGCAATTTGGTACAAATTGGATGATTGGTAGTACTATATTTACAGAATATTATATGAATCCTACAACAGTAAAGGTCCAGTCTGGGTCCAATCAATTAGCTTAATTTCCAAACTTATCTATTTATAACTATAGAAAGCATTTTGTAACAATCAGAAATCTGGGTGTCGAAATCCTGTGTGTTTTACAAGGAATGATCCACCTGTCAATTTAATTTGTCTCCTTTTTAGCTAGCTATCTAACGTTAGCTAGCTAACTATGGGCTAGTCTTAGTAACAGCTAACAAGATTATTAGTCTGATGTCACCTACGTTAACTAATTCTTAGGTTAACAAAGCATTCATATTGTTATTGCTGCAATGAATACACTAACAGTTAATAGTGCAAACATATTTGATCACTTATTCGTGATTTACTTTAAAGTGCATTTTCCTTTACTTACAGTCAACATTTGCGCTCAAGACAACTCGGTTCGAGTCTGTTTTCCAAACTGCGCGATGCATTGTGTACTCCACCCTCTCACCCTTTCATCGCCAATGATAAGTGATTGGCCGGCAATGAAGGTGAGAGGGTGCAGTGTACGTGGAAGTGTGCCAGTTGGTTTGGAAAACGGGTATCGAACCGTGTGCAGTGCACACGCACGAGTTTCGGGACATGGGAAGTTGGGAAGTTGAACTATTTTTGCTATGAAAAAAAAGCAGTGAAATTGTGTGAGAATTGTTGCTCTTCCGTGAAAATGTGTGAGATATTTTGCTTTAGCATGAGACCGTGAGAAAAGGGTCAAATGCGCGAGTCTCACGGTCAATGCGTGAGAATTGACATCCCTGATTTAATGTGTAATGAAATACAATGAACAGCACCACCTGAGCTATGGATCATGAAGAAGCATGTAAATAAATTAATGAACCAAGTCTATATGGAGACATGCATGCACAATGGGCTAGACGCAAACACATTCTAGCTGAAAGACATACAGCCTAAATAGCTAGTACAGCCTAAATAGTTTGCATCAGTAAAATATGGAGATACAGTTTTAAAATAGGGCTATTAGTATTCTATAGAAAATTAAATACATTTAACGTTAGGCTATTCGACACTGGATTGCCGGATGCGTAGCTCCAACCTTCCATGTGTGGGCTACGAGCTAGCGAGCGAACGAGTGAATTCATAAGCACAGCAGATCGCAGTTTTTTTTCCGGTAGTGTAGAACGTTACCTGCGGGAAATGTTTTGGTACCGGACAGCTAGGTTTAGTTTAGTTTTCTGTAGTGCAATGAATGTAGGCTATAAGGCATGTTGATTTAGCTTCTTAGTAGCCTAGCTTGTATCTGCTTCCTGACTAGAAGCAGACTGACGTTTCTCTGGCAACAGTAACGTTGGCAAACAAGCTTAATTGGGCAACGCATATTTCCCAGGAATCTTAGCCAGAAAGAAAACAATAGGTACTACTAAGAAAGTACATACCAGAGATTATTCTTCTTCTTATTATTATTATAATTAAAAGTGTTTGCAGTAAGCTACATTATCTGCAGAGTAGCATAGACTAGAGCCACATTCAGAGGCTATTGTTTTTTTTTTTTTTAAAGTGACTAACCATGAATCAGATATGTTTGGGGAATTGGCGGTTTATAAATCTGATCTCTTAAAGGATTGCAGCTTACAGGAGGCTATCATAAATTCTTAATGTAGGCTATTATCGTAAATTCTTAATTTTCCTAATAGTTAATTTTATGGTGACATTGTGTTATGTGTGAAAAGGATAAAGTGAACAGAGCTGAAGTGAAGAAATTAATGAATAAAGAAATGTTGGCCAAGGCAAGGGTACGTTGAGGTTCGGTTTCCACAGTCAGTCAGTCATGACCGCAAGAGCAGAGCGTAACACCCTCCCCAAAACAGACAAGAGCGAGCGTCCGGTTTGGGGAGGGTGTGATATAGTACAAGTGAAATACAAGTGAAACATTGAACAGTTAATATTGGAAACCTCTTTTGCCTTTGCAATAAAAATACAGCAGGCAGTTTGGCAGGAAAAATAGGAAGAAGAAGGAGAAAAACGGCAAAATAACCCAAGTTTGGGGCTTTATTGTGTGGATGTGTGAAGTTGTATCTGAATGCTGTGTGGTTACACGAGGTCAGAACATACAGAAGTTAATGTTTTTAAGGGCTGAGAGTCTATGGTCATTGTGGTTACTTCTGTAGGAAACCCTGAAAAGTGCCAAACTCGGTGCTGTATAGGTATGGGGCATGCCCAGCCAAGCCGTAACTTGGCGGATGGCATACCTGCCTGTATAACTGTCTTGCTTCATTTAAGCCATTTTACAAGTTTCTGTGATGCTCACGAATGGAGTTATAAAGCCTTAAATAGAACACCGCCTAATTAGAAAAATATACAGTTTGTTAAAATTTGGGATTACAACTGTGATTGGGACGAAAACCAGCATACACAGGGGAGCTCTCCAGGACTGAGTTCGGAAACCATTGCTCTATGGGACACATATAACTGCATACATTACAGGAGGGTGAATACTGGAAAAACAAGACCTGACAAAGCACACCCAGTAATATTCATTACAAGTCATTAAAGGGTAACAAAACTCGCTGGTTTAGCTTTTGAAATTCGAAAAATGCCTAAATCTGGGCATGATAAGGTAATAATATAGGGGCTGAGTTCCAGGTATCAAACCACGCCCCAGAAATTTTTTTCACGAGTAGCCAAAAGCTAATTTCTACAGCACTCAGCGGCTGCTTTGTTCCACTCTCTCTCTCGCTACGTCTCTCACTCATACACACACAAACAAACACGCTAACTCCAGCTCCTGCCAAGCCCCAAGTAGCCGCGGCAGAAGCAATGGTGGAGAATGTGAGGATGGGAAATGTTTTGGAGTGGTAGGCGGCAGTACGCATAGCCTCGTTTGGGCTTATAATGATGCGGCCAGCAAACAACAAATCACATGCTGTACAAATAGTTACCCAAGCCATGTAGGCTACTCATTTTACACAGGCTGTAGGCAATCACAATAACGTTACCCGCAAGATATCAATATTGGTTTCCATTTTAATGGGTGCACATGCGGTCACTGCACTGAACTCTCTCCAAGAGAGAATGTCTGTTGTAGGGATGTTGCAAAGGTAAACATCTAGCATCCATATAATACAACTCCTGGCTCAACTATGCTTTATATATTTATTTTTAATAAAGTACTTTTTTTCTTTTTTTTAACTAGCTAGCTACTTGCAAAGCTAGACTGAAAAACAAACTATCAAAAACTATCAAGACTATCAATCTAACTATAAAAAAATACCAAAAATTAACAACACATGGATGGCTAGATGGCATTAAGTCATCAAGGGTCTGATGTATCAAACAAGCCTTAAACCATCACTCTGCTACCAGATATGCAGTAGATATGGATGGATCACTTGAAGGGTTTCTTCTCCTGACTTATTTTTCCATAAAGTTCAACAGGAAAATTTGTGAGGATAAACGACCCTTAAAGTGATCCATCCATATCTACTGCATATCTGGCAGCAGAGTGATGCTTTGAGGCTCGCTTGATACCTCAGACCCTTGATGACTTACAGCCATTTTGCCAACCATTTACATAATTTACAGCTAAATCTAGTCCCACCTCCCAATTCCCATAGAGATCCATTCAAATGCAGATAAGTTATAGTATCGCTTGTAAGAGTACTAGAAAATAAGATATCAAGAGTCTTTTGATGTTGTTGGGTCACAGACATCAGAAAGTCATGGCAAGCAAAGGATATGCGACTAAATATTAAAAATGATTACTACATTATGTTAAATTGTCCAATATTTTTTGATGCCCAAAAATGGACGGGACTATGTACAAAAGTTTCGATAATTTCTAAACGGTTCATCCGATATGGATGAAAATACCCTCAAATTAAAGCTGACAGTCTGCACTTCAACATCATTGTCATTGCTCACTCGCTCTCCTATCTCCTCTCCGTCCACACAGATCAACCATAAACTATATAGAAAACGGTGAGATGATGGGATCAACCGCTGAGATTCGCTTTTATAGCTGGGGTGTAACACGCCGTCGCTTCAAAACGTCAGGGTGTAGCTGTACAGGTTTCAATTTCGTCAACATGAGGAATACATCAGCTGGATGAAGTTTCTGGCCAATGACAGACTGGACATGCAGTTCCTAACGTTTTACCACTAGAGACACTTTTGAGCCAAATCCTTTGGGTTTATGCTGTTTTGTGCTGACTGCAGTAAAATGTCAAGATTTGGACCAGGATCAATCAGTAACACATCAGTTCTCATCTAAAATAAGTGGTTTTAGTCTTTTGTTGTCCTTTAAACAAACTACACTGCCTGGCCAAAAAAAAAGTCGCACACTCTAATATTTCATTGGACCGCCTTTAGCTTTGATTACGGCGCGCATTCGTCGTGGCATTGTTTCGACAACCTTATGCAACGTCACAACATTTATTTCCGTCCAGAGTTGCATTCATTTTTGGCCGAGATCTTGTATTGACGATGAGAGAGTCGAACCACTCCGTAAAGTCTTCTCCAGCACATCCCAAAGACTTTCAATGGGGTTAAGGTCAGGACTCTGGTGGCCAATTAATGTGTGAAAATGATTCCTCATGCTCCCTGAACCACTCTTTCACAATTCGAGCCCGATGAATCTTGGAATTATCGTCCTGGAATATTCCCATTGATGGGATAACCTGGTCATTCAGTACATTCAGGTACTCAGCTGACTTCATTTTACTGCTGCATAATGTTGCTGAGCCTAGACCTGACCAAGTGAAGCAACCCCAGATCATAACACTGCCTCCAGAGGCTTGTACAGTGGGCACTATGTATGGCGGGTGCAACGGCAACTTTTTTTTTGGCCAGGCAGTGTATATTTCCTTCTTACAAGGTTATGATTGCTTCAGTCAATCAGTGTGTCATGTTAGGTCTGCCCTCTATTGGTGTTCATGAAGCCTCACTCACTGTGTCTTTGTCACCTCTTGCAGGCAGCCAGTGGATCGCCGTTCCCGGGGAGATCCGGGGATACGAGCAAGCTCATCGCCTCTACGGAAACCTGCCGTGGGCGGAGCTGTTCCAGCCAGCCATCAAACTGGCGCGAGACGGCTTCCCCCTGCCCCCAATCCTGGCATTGTACCTCCAGAATGCAGAAATAAGGAAGATCGTGGAGATGTCCCCTCTGTGGTACTCGACCTCCCACACACAGATACATGATTTTATTGCCCCATAAATCACAGCAGTAGATTTAACATCTCTGTACCACATTAAAGAACACTGCAGTACATTTAACATCTTTGTACCACATCAAAGAACACTGCAGTACATTTAACATATCTATACCACATTAAAGAACACTGCAGTACATTTAACATCTCTGTACCACATGAAAGAACACTGCAGTACATTTAACATCTCTGTACCACATTAAAGAACACTGCAGTACATTTAACATATCTGCACCACATGAAAGAACACAGTGGTACATGTAACCTCTCTGCACCACTAGAGTTCTGGAGGTTTGAAATGTGATATAGAAAGTATCTCACACTAAGAGAAGGGACTGATTTTGTTTTTGCCAGAGCTAACGATGATTCCATATGAAGTGCAAAGTGCACCAAATTAGATGCAATCAAGTCTAAATGGACCTGGTGCAAATGGAGCCACGCCCTTATTAAGGACCTTGTGCTCATGGAACAACACCGTTATTTAAGAATTTGTGCTAAAAGAGCCATACCCTTTTCGGCCTGTTGCTAATGGGGTCACACCCTTATTTTAAGTTAAACATGCTGTTTCATTGCACAAGTTTAGGTCAAGAGCTCTGCTGCCAGTTTCCATTGTTGGCTCCAAAAAAACCTCTTCTCACAGTAAAGTGTTCTTACAATGATACATTCTCACAAAGATGTTCTAACAGTGAGATGTTCTAACAGCGAGATATTCTGCAATAAGAATAAGACGGTTCTGCAAAGTGGTGAGACACTGAGGTATCCACGGCTGGGAGAAACCATGGCAACCATCGCCGAACATGGTGCTGACGCTTTCTACACAGGCAAGATTGCTAAGGACCTGGTCAAGGATGTAGAAGATGCAGGTAGGACAGGGCCAGTTTAAGTGTCAAGTGTTCAAGCCTGTGTGTGTTTGTGGAGTGAGTGTGCCCATGTATGGCATTACTTTAACGCCAAGAAATTAATTTGACAGCAGAATTCCCCCTGCTCCTTTACGGATTTGCTCTTCTACCGTACGAAACTTGGTCCACACACACAGATTTTCCGTGCTCGTTTGCGGGTTATTTTCTACTCACATTCAAAACTACATCACCTCGCTTACGGATCTATTTCAACATTACTGCCAAAAGTCCAGCCAATAAGAATTAGCCGGAAATGCACTTGCCCAAATCTAACTGGCTAATTCAATCTTGGCAAGAAGGCCTAGCTGGGCAAAATATATGGAGAATAGTGAACATTAGAAAACTTGTTGAGACGGCTCTGTGGGGTCCGCATTACCGAACCTCAGCAGCGACCTCAGGTTAATACATTTTTCAAAATGCTTAGACATCATATCGCTACCAATATGATGTCTAAGCATTTCCTTTTAATAGTGAAAAAGAGGTGGGAGATGGAAATTGCGGTGGGGGTTTAGATTCCATACATTTACCCAAATTAGCGATATATCTCCTGAAATCACAAACGGCCAATTATTTACAATACATATTAAACATCTAATTTTAGATACAGGATACAGGCTAGCTGCTGGAAATTCTTTGTTCCCTAGCTAGTAGTCTAGCTAACATTAAGATAATGAAGATGCTAAAGTTATATAGGCTACTAAATTGATATTATTATCCATAAACCCAAAGAATAAATTGCGTGGTAACTATTGTTAGCCAAAATCTATTGTTACTATTGTTAGCCATCTTGTTTGACCAATCCAATCTTTATTTTTGTTGTCATTTTCCCCCACATTAAATTTTTTAAATATATTGTAGCCTATGCATAAAAACATACATAATTGTGCCAACTCTCAGGTTGGTTAATTTCTCAATATCACTACCGATATGGTCACATATGTACGTGTTTATTTGAAATAGCTGGCGACCAGGACGGTATTGGAAAGGTTTTCAAGCCACCATGTGATAATTTAGCTGGTTAAGGGCCAGATTCAGAGTTGAGATAAGCACGCGCAAATGGGACTTACTCCTGAAATTCCTCGTAGCTTAAGCTATTTCTAATTCAGACATTTGACTTATCCGCTGTTTTAAGCGCCTCTCGAGTACATACGTGGCATTACGCGCACGGGGTGGAGATTTAATGAAAAGGAGGCGTGTCTGCAAGATGCATGTATTCAGAGTTTAAACGTAATAATTTTTTTCACTTTGTTAAAAGGTAGTTTATGTATAGCGCCATCAATAGATGATTATGAAAAAACAGCATCTTTCGCAAAAATGGATATTAGAATGAGTGCATGTTCTTTGAAAATAATATTGGTTTTATTTTCCTTTGCCTAGCCTACTTACAATTACGAAGAGTTGTCATAAAAAGAAAAATATGTAAAAGTAGGCTATGATTGACCGTCTGATATATCATACCAGACCAATATTAGATTAATTGATAGACAGTGTCTGGATTATATTCGCTTTGACAGTGAGGCGATTTGTGTCAGCACAGCTTCACCAAAATGATTAAGTTGAAGACGTCGCATATAGGCTATATTTTGTTCAACCACCGTAGGCTACATGACTTTATTAGGTAAATCGTTTAAAAAAAAAAAATTTTCAGTAAATCCAACGATTTGTTTGTTTACTTAATAATATTGCATGCAACCACTGTCAGGGATTATTTATTTTGATTGTGTGATGGGTATATCCAAGTCAATAGAAGCTATGATCATTGTATCAATGCGATGGATTAATATGTTCACTGCCTTTCCCATCACGCGAGAGCAATTACGATGCACAAAGGTAGGTTATAAAAGGCAATGTCACTGACACGTTGAAAATGTATACCCCCGCGCACATTTTTTTAGTAGAAAGCTGGCAACCCAGGGGGCAGGTACATGAAACAGGTCATTAGAATAGCATGCCTTGTGCCACCCACATTTTGAGAAACGCACCAATGTAGCGCAGGTTACAATACGGCGTATCTTATCCCGCGTTAAATCCGAGCAGGAGAGGCACTTAAGCACATGACTTAGGGCCGGATTCAGAGATGGCCAACTTAACTGTATAGAAGTTACCACACAAATTATTCTATGCCTATCTAGAACCTATACAACTTTTAACATATTCATTATCTTAATGTTAGCTATGCCTAATTCCTGGCTAGTGAACAACAATATTTCCAGTAGCTAGCCTGTATCAATAATGAGATGTTGTTTATTCAATCAAAAGTGATAGGCTAGACAGGTTATTTATTTAACATCATATAATTGGTTATATAGAAGATATAGCTAGTTTAGGTAGGCCTAAATGTCATCTTCAACAAAAACGTTTTCAACGTAAAAAATGCCAAGTTACTCATGCATAGCCTACAAGGCACTGTCTAAGTCCTTAATTCCAACTTGCAAAAACTAGGCCTGCCTTTAAAAGTATTGATATCAAAATGTGGCCAAGTTACAACTAACAATATTGCCTATCGTAGCTCACACTAAATAAACTAGCTCTATTCCAAAGCAATGCTATCCAAACTTTCCTAAATTATTTAATGCAACTTGGCCCTGTGTTTTTTCATCTTAGCATGTGAAGAGATTGTGCCGCATGGAACAACATATGATTTCAATGAATGTTTTAAACAGTTGATGAATAATTACAGTCCAGAAAGGATATGGTTATACTTTGTTGGCAAGTTTACTTTAGAAAATGTACAGGTTTTAAAGTGTTCGCTGCTACTACAGATTTTTTTACAATTCAGAAACAGACATTTATATCAAGAATCATCACGTACAATAGAGAAAGGGGGGATGAATAAATAAATGCATTTTATATTTTGACCTAGAAAATAGTGTACATATAGCATTTTTATAAACGTATCCAGACATGTTTGTGGGTCAGATGATGGCAAATAAGTAATAGTACAAATTTTCTTAAAGGTATACTATGTAGTTTCAGAACACCAGATGGCGATATAGAGCACGTAGGAGAAAAGGGCTCCCCGAAAATTGCTTATCACATGTTCTTCTCAGACACACACGACAACGCATGAGCATTGTGGTGAAGTTTCACACATATTTTCTCTGACCGTGGACTCAATTCAATTCACTTTATTGGCATGACAAGACATTGCATCTGTATTGTCAAAGCATACTGCATTAAAACAGTCGAAGACATCTAACTCTGAACAATACAAAACAGCAAAGACTAGAAACAAACGAACAGTAACCATACATGAAAACAAGATCTTTTCTTTGATTATGGATTTAGAAATAACAATAATGTAAAATAATAAAGTACAATTACAATATTAATAATTATCAATATAAATAATAATCATGATAATGAGAACGACATATATGATCTTCTAAAGTGAATATAATAAATATAAAAAATTTTAATTGGTTTATAATGATCTCTGTCACTCACTGTCCCTAAGACGATGGCAGGCAGCTATATTGTGCTGCCAGATCACAGCACGTCCTCTCCTCTCCTAAGAGGATGGGAAGTTTTTGGATGTGTTTTAAATTTTTTAATTGAGAGTAGCTATCTGATTTATTTTGGGAAAATATTTATTTCTGATTTGATTGTATTTTTCGCATTTTGTGATAAAGTGCCGCTCCGTCTCAACTTCGTTGTGATGGCAATGTTTCTCCTCACGGAGCCTGTTGACTCTATCACGGTCACTCTGATCAAGCTGTCCTCTTCTCCTGGCCCTGCCTCGCCCACCACGAACACGATTATCGCTTTGGATAAAAGCGTCTGCTAAATGACTGTAATGTAATGTTTATGTAATGACTGCCCCTCACCCTTACTCTGGGGCCGCGACCACTGGATGTTGATGGCTACAGAATGAACCGAGCAAAATTACAAAATTATGATTTTGAATTATTTTATGAAAATGAACAGTGGTCAAATTTACAGAGCAATAGCTAAGATTACTAACTTATATGCTTTGAGCATGGAACGTAGTCTCCATTTACATGATCAAGGTTTGGTCAAACATGATAAACAAACATCACAACAATAGATAGCCTTAGCTATCGATAGCTGCTACGTTATGGGAACTTTGTCTTAGTTACTTCCATGATGTTTCTGTATGCACTTATTGTATGTCACTTTGGATAAAAGCGTCTGCTAAATGACTATAATGTAATGTAATGTAGCTAGGTGTATGGTCGCTATTTTTATAATGATATTGTTACCTCCTCAGCTGAAAACATCTTGCTAATGAGTAAGGGCAGAAACATACCTCACGCAAATAGCTACGCGAATGCGGACACTTCGAGCTACGCGAACAGTTTTTCTTTTGCCATGACATTTGTCATAAGACTCTTGATATCTTATTTTCAGGTACTCTTACAAGCGATACTATAACCTCTCTGCATTTGAATGGATCTCTATGGGAATTGGGGGGTGGGACTTGGTTAAGCTGTAAATTACACGGGAATAGTATGGAACCCATGGTTGGCTAAATGGCTGGAAGTAATCAAGGGTTTGAGGTATAAAACTAGCCTTAATCCACCACTCTGCTGTCAGATATGCAGTGGATATGGATGGCTCACTTGAAGGGTTGTTTCTCTTGACTTATTTTTCCAGTTCAGTAGGAAAATGAATCAGGAGAAACAACCCTTAAAGTGATCCATCCATATCTACTGCATATCTGGCAGCAGAGTGACGGTTCGAGGCTCGTTTGATACCGCAGACTCTTGATGACTTACAGCCATTTTGCCAACCATGGATTCCTTACTATTCCCATGTAATTTACAGTTTAATCTAGTCCCACTCGCCAATTCCCAGAAAGATCCATTCAAATGCAGAGAGGTTATAGTATCACTTGTAAGACGACCTGAAAATAAGATATCAAGAGTCTTTCGATATCCTTTACCTGTGGAATGTTGTTTTTTGAACTTCCCAGTCTTTTTTTTGCCCCAGTCCCAACTTTTTTGGAATGTGTTGCAGGCATCAAATTCGGAATTAGCGTATATTTACAAAAATCTATAAAGTTGATAAGGTAAAACAAATATATATATATACCCGATGGGAGTTTTCCCTTCCCGAAGTATGTAGTACTGCTTTTAGTATGCGGTTGGTCTCGCTGGCCACTCGAGCACTGTCTTGTCCAATATGATTGATAGGCCTATTGTTATTTTCACATTTTGAGTGCATTTCACATACTGTAATGCAATCGTTCATTTTATGTTTGATGTAGGCTTTTCATTGAAGATAGAACATTTGGCAGCATTTTGCATATGGTGGAATACTATTTTATTTTCATGTTATCGTACATAATATAGACTATGGCGTATATACTTGACACTTAGGGCATGGAAAATGCTCATTCCCATTTACTGTGTGCTGATATGTGGTAGATTAACTCCTTTGTGTAGATGCATAGTGACAATGGCGCCGGCGCCATCATTTTGCTCAACTGAGACATTCGTTGCTCCTGCAGCCAAACTATTAGTGGAAATCACAACCACTGTATTTTAAATTTATTGGTAGACGATTCGTGACGATTTCTGTGCAATGCGGAGTTTCTAAGTGTCACTATTTTCCCATGGCAAAGTCCATTTAACAAGCACCCCCCCCACCCAGTCTATACCTACCCATGCGTGACATAGTGGACAATAGCGTCTATGTTCGAGTTCATAAATATATTTATTCATCATATAAAATTAGAATTCCGTCATAGCAACAAGATAAACCCAACAGTAGCCTGATCATATGCCAGAAAAGCTGTGAAAAGCCCTGCTCACTCAAATGCAAAATAAACATGTGAATGTATTCTCTCATTCTACCATGTATTCTACTAACAATATATGCTACTAAATATGAAATAAATATGCAATCCTACCATCGGTTTTACACATCGAGATGTTCCTTTCAAAATTCAGTGGTCATTCATTGTCTGGTACAATCGGTTTGAGAAATGTACAACACTTTATACCGCTATTACACTATCTGAAACGTTGACTCGTAATACCCCCCATGCCCTGCAAGCCTGTCTCATTCATTACAGTTAATTCTGGTTTAATTGTCGGCTCTTATATCCAATAAAGTACATTATAACCTTAGCATCGGTATATGAAATGTCCTCTGGGGTGCTTTGAACAATTTACAACAGCCCAGCATAACTGCAGTTTTTGTTTTAACGGTCTCGTATTACGCAAGCTCTATAAATAACACATTAGAGAGGGGAGTTTCCCTTTATCGATATGTAAGTATTTTTGCGTCTAAAATTCTGTTGGTCTCGCTGGCTATATGTACGTTCATTTTTCCACTCGAGCAATCGCTTTCCAATATGTTTGATAGGCCTATTGTTATTTTCACATTTTGAGTGCATTTCACATACTGTAGTGCAATCGTTAATTTTATTTTTGATGTAGGCTACTGATTTTCATTGAACATTTGGCAGCATTTTGCAGATGGTGGAATACTATTTTATTTTCATGTTATCGTACATAATATAGGCTATGGCATATATACTTCTCACTTATGGCATGGCAAATGCTCATTCCAAATTACAGTGCGCTGATATGTGGTAGATTAATGTAAACATTTTCCTTAGAGTCATTATGAATAGTAACATAAAATATTTTCAAAAACGACAGAAAAATACAATCCGGGGGCAAAAGTATACATACTGTAGAGTACAGGGAAAAGTGATGTTTTATTGAGGTACAAGAGTGAATGATTAGGCTACATATTTAGGTGTATGTAACACTGTGATATCAATGTTTTTATCTTAAGCCATCAGAAGGAGCAAATGTATATGCTTTTTAATAGACTAAACAAATTTTATTCATTTTATGACATGTTTTGCATAGTGGTTTTGGACCCATAGATATCTACCCCCCTATACTAATGAAAATATAGTAATCCCCACTTGAAAATGAGCCAAAACTGTTGATTTGTAGTTAAATGATTTTTTAATTTAGAGCAGTGCACAATTTAGCCATTTGGATAGATTTGGAGTTTATGATCCAGGAATTGTATATATTTACCTCTTTCACTTATGTAGCTCTCAGTATTTTGTTGCAAACTAAAGAAAAGCATTTTTTTTGTTGCATTTTTCCAAAGTTTCTTTGTATTTGTGGCACTTTATTTTGACTTAAATTATGAAAATAAACAAATCTAAGTTTGTATTGTAAAGGGTACACCTGTCTTGTTTCATTTAAGCCATTTAAGTTTATCTGATGCTCACACCTGTAGTTATAAAGCCTTTAACAGGGCACCCCCTAAATAGATGAGAATTGACCAAATTTGCCCTCTGCGCCAAGGGGTTATTGTAAAATGTTCCTTGGAGTCATTATGAATGGGGACATAAAAAATAAAAATAAAAAACTACAGACAAATGTGACCCCAGGGGAAAAGTATACATACTGTAGAGTACAGGTAAAAGTGATGTTTTATTGAGGTACAAGAGTGAATGATTAGGCAACATATTTAGGTGTATGTAACACTGGGATATCAATGTTTTTATCTTAAACCATCAGAAGGGGCAAATGTATATGCTTTATAATGGACAAAACTCATTTTATTCATTTTATGACATGTTTTGGATTGGGATTTGGACCCATTGATCTACCCCCTTATACTGATGAAAAGATAGTAATTCCCACTTGGAAATTATGCAAAAGTGAGATTGATGAGCCAAAACTGTTGATCTGTAGTTAAATAAACTCCTCAAAAAAAGTTCGGAAACGTTATTTCGGTCGATTATTCCTCCCCTTTAATAATACCAATTGGTATTGTATTTTATATCGCTGGAAAGCCTGATTAGTCACCTTTACAACGAGGTACAACTTGTAAGGATCATGCATTCGTGGAATGAGCAACACAGCTAACCGTGTGGGTAGCGGCCCAAAAAAATGTGCCAAAATCCCCTGCAATATTCTTCTGTTGGTATTCACTCTCGTTTAGAGCTTCAAGTGCTGGCAGGTGTATGCCAGTCACAGGTGTGTGACTGGCACCTGATTGGCACCTAATTGACAGCACTTGTGTGCATGGGTCCTGCAACTTTGTTGAGTTTGTGTGTGCTCCAAGCATAAACATGCCACGTTTGTCCCTCCAGGATAAGGCCCGTGCAATAGGGCAAGTGGAAGCTGGTGTTCCGGTACGCAGTGGCAGCATTATTTGGTGTCAGCCCTGGTACCATTTCCAAACTTAGGACCAAGTTCCGTGAGACTGGTGAAGTCAAAGACAGACCACAAAGTGGCCGTCCCAGGAAGACAACACCCCAAGAAGACCGGTTCCTCACCCTTGCTTCACTGAGGAACCGTAGGCTTTCTTCCAGAGATTTACAGGCAAGATTTGCACAACGGTACCACAGACAGATCTCTGATCAGACGGTGAGGAACAGACTGCACATGGCCGGTCTTCGTGCTTATAAGGCTGCCAGTAAGCCTGCAATGACTGCCCTTCACCGTCAGGCCCGTTTGCGCTGGTGTCGACAGCACCAACAGTGGAACCTAAGAATGTGGGGCAACGTCATGTTCAGTGATGAATCAAGGTTCTGTCTGCGGAAGCTGGATGGCAGGATCAAAGTATGGAGATGGCGTGGAGAACGCTATGCAGATTGCTGCACAGATCGCGTGACACCTTTCAATGGGGGCAGTGTCATGGTGTGGGGCGGTATCTCTCTCACAGGCAAAACAGAACTTGTCATCATTGAAGGCTATCTCAATGCAGTGAGATATCGGAATGAGATTCTGGAGCCAGTGGCGATCCCATATCTCCAGAATCTGGGACCTAACTCCATCCTCCAGTATGACAACGCTCGCCCCCACAGAGCCAGGATCATCACAGAGTACCTCCAGAATTTGGGAGTGGAGAGGATGGAATGGCCTGCCGTGAGTCCAAACCTCAACCCAATTGAACACCTGTGGGATCAGCTTGGGCGTGCTGTACGTGCCAGAGTGACCAACGCAACCATGTTGGCTGACTTGCGGCAAATCCTGGTTGAGGAATGGGATGCCATCCCACCGCAGTGTGTGACCAGGCTGGTGACCAGCATGAGGAGGAGGTGCCAAGCTATTGTGACTGCGTATGGATCTTCCACACGCTACTGAGGTCCCTGACAGTGTAAAATGAATAAAGTGTAAAAATGGCCAATATGTGTTGTTTTTTCCTTATTACTGTGGGAGAGTGCAATCACCCAATCCACCAAGCAACTCAAAACGAGAGTGAATACCAACAGAAGAATATTGCAGGGGATTTTGGCACATTTTTTTGGGCTGCTACCCACACGGTTAGCTGTGTTGCTCATTCCACGAATGCATGATCCTTACAAGTTGTACCTCGTTGTAAATGTGACTAATCAGACTTTCCAGCGATATAAAATACAATACCAATTGTTATAATTAAAGGGGAGGAATAATCGACCGAAATAACGTTTCCAAACTTTTCTTGAGGAGTTTATATCATTCTTTTTTATTTATAGCAGTGCACAATTTAGCCATTTGGACACTAATAGACAATAGGGTACACTGCCTATATCTTGCATCATAGATCTTTAGTAGTTCTGCATATCATCCTCAGATTTTGCACACTTGTGGACATGGACTTTATGATCCAGGAAATGTATAGATTTACCTGTTTCACTTATGTAGCTCTCAGTATTTCATTACAAACCAAAGTTTCTTTGCATTTGTGGCACTTTATTTTGACACATTATGAAAATAAACTGAATAAACTTCGTATTGTAAATGGTACACCTGTCTTGTTTCATTTAAGCCATTTACCAAGTTTCTATGATGCTCAAACTTGGAGTTATAAAGCCTTAAACAGAGCACCCCCTAAATAGGTGAGAATTTACCAAATTTGCCAACTGCACGAAGAGGTTAAAGTCTTATTTTTGGTTTGGCAGGGGATAAATTACATACAGGCAACTAAACTGTGGTGGCTTGTAAACTCATTTGTTTCGCTACTGTTTCAGAATGAAGGCAAACTTTTTTTACTCTCCTGATAAGTATGAAAGACTGCTACTGCTTTATCTCTTAAAGATAAAGCAGTATACAGTAAGTTGCCTATAAGAATTCACTCACATTAAGGATGGCTTGAGCATTCTTGAGCAAGATTTCAATGGGTAGAAAGAATAGGTTAAATATATTGTATGCATGCAATAAACATAAGCTTACCAGTATATTTGTATAGTTTTAATATGATTAGATTTGACCATGAGAGGAATAGAGAAAAATAGGCTACACATTATTTTAGTGCAGGACACTATGTAGGTGTGAGCACTTACTCTTCAAGACTATGAGTTAGGCTCTTTGAGAGGTTTGAACCAATCTGTGCCCAGTGATGAGTAGGTCTACATGTTGTTTGGAATACAGTAAACCAACATGGCTACAGAACTGTATAGTAGTCAGATATTTTTAAAAAACGGAATACTGGAAATACCTGATTGTACCGAGAGACATGTTTGTTTTAGTGGTGCGCATTTGAATTTCCTGACTTTTGCAGCTTTTAACCAAAACAAACATCTCACTTAAAACGTAGTTTTTTTGTCATAAATTGTAGTGGTAGTGTTGTACAGAGCTTTGAGCGTGGGAAAAGCACTGTGTAAATGTCGTGGAATTTCCCTTTTACACACAGTGAGCAAGTCTGTCCAAACAGAACCACCACAGAAACCGTATATTAATAAGAATAATAATTGAAAACAGAATACACAGACATTTATACACACTCCTTAGTGATTTGCCACAAGGGGCGTATTCCTAAATAATACAGAAAACAGGGGTGTTAAAACTTTCCAGTGTTTAGACTCTAGATAACCTTCAGCCTTGGTCAGGAATGTTCAACAGAAACATCCATCAAACAGACTGCCTGTCTCTTGCAGAAATTAAAGATAAAGACACAGAGCCTGCTTGAGGACTAGCAGGCCTAGCTCATGTGTTTGCATAGAGTATATGTTACTTAATTCAATATAATTGATCTACTAATAATCAAAACTATAATAAATGTTTAATAATAATCATGTGATTGTCTCCATGTTAATACACACATATTGTAAAACAGAAAATTCCTTCACATTTCCCTCCTTTTATCATTCTATGATAACAAACAATTTTCTGATACAATCTACTTAATCAGTTAGTAAGTGATTCAGTTTAATAACACTATGAATGATTACATGATTATAAAGATCATTACAATGGTCATGGACGGATATAGATAGAAACCTTTATTGCAGGAAAGTCCCACTGAGACCAAGGTCTCTTTTTCAGGGGAGCCCTGATTACAATAAAACATTTACAGTGACAGTTTTACAAAACAAAAATTACAGTTTAGATCCAAGGAATTCACATACACTAAGCACGAATATAGGGGGGAAAATTCCTTCACAGTAAATAAAATGTATTGTTATTATTATTACTTATTTGGGTGTTTAATTGCGAGCCCATTATTGAAAAGACTGAGCAGACTTTTTATTTTTTGCCCGGACACAGAGCGGCAGGGCCTAAATCTCTGAATGTAGGTAACTGACTGTCTGGCTGTCTGGTTCTTGTTATTTAAAATTGCATGCGCAAATTGCGAGTGTTGAAAAGTGCATGCGTAAACTTCAAATTCTGCGTAATGACGGTTAAAGGTTCACTGTCTAGCCCTTCGCAGGAAAGTTTTGTATTTGCTAGAAAACATATGTAATAAGTGGTTAAAAGCATCAACTTTGTATTTCAATGTCAACTGCATCTTTTATTGTGAGAAAAGTGGCACAGACTGTCTGGCTGATGGACTGCTGTTTCAGCCATTTCCAGTGTGAAAAGGATGAAGAAGAAGGAAGTTGCATGTTTTGCTAAGCTGGAGACAAACATGGCGGTGTTGTGAAAGACTGCGTTCAGCAGGAGCGCTCCTCAGCTAAGAGCTAGGTGATAGGAGATATCCAAACGTAACCCTTAATTGGGCGTTATTAGGGGTAGAGGATGAAGTCGCTGTGAGAAAGGTTGGCAGCCTAAATTATAGTGGTCGTCATTACCGAAGAGTAAGAACATTTAAGTTTTAAATAGAAACACGGCTGCCGTTCGCCACGTAGCAATTAAGCTGCTACACTGGCATTAGCAGAAGTCTGTTAGATAACCTACCGTCAGTCGGGTTGGTGAGAAGAGGACTGTCTAGCCATGTACTGCGGGAGGAGGAGCGGTGGTGTGTTTGGCAAGCTGTTCCTTGCTACTTGTCCTCTGCGCCATTTTGTGGGGAAAGGCCTTCGCATCTGGTCTGGCTTCAGTGTGACAATACCTGCCAACCAGTGACTTCTCCGCTGCACTAAGCATCTCTGGAAAATAAGGTGAACTGTAAGAGTGACAATGATATGTTCAGTACTCTTGGGTACACCGAGTGCCACAATGATAAATAAATAAATAAATGTGGAAATATAAACAATATTTGGAAATAAATAAATCTGGAAATATATATAGAAATGTAAATGTATGTGCAATTAATTTAAGTTTTTAAATTCATTTTGAAATATTCTTTTTAATATATACATTTATTTATTTCCATATATATTTACCGATTTCCCAACGAGCACAATCTGTCAATCAACTTGCTTTGCTCCACCCAATAAGTTTGCCTCGTTCCCACCCTTCCAACGTATGTGTTCAGTGTTGCCAGATGGGGCGTATTCCAGCCCAATTGGACTATTTTCTATGTTACTGTGCGGGGAAAAAAACCTTTTGCGGCTTGTCATAATTTGGGCTATTTTTTTGTTATATTGGGTGGCTTTCATCTTCCTCTTTCAGCTAATTATTCACATTCACTGGCTCTGGTGTAGTTTGTCCCTCCTCTCTCTGCCTATTCCTTTGTTGTCATTGAAGCCAGTTAATAGTCGCTGTGCTTGTTTGATATGTAGAGGCTTGCCTGTGGGTTAGGAAAAAAATCTGAAAGAACGTTGACTTTCAGTTGCTCGTGGAAAAGTAGCCATTATGCTGTGACGTGGCTATCTGTAAACTTTACTGTTGTATAGACTACCGTGTCTTATCTTTGAACGCACGTTGACTGCCGTGTCTTTTGGTTTATGCTACAAAGTTTGAGAACTTTGTAATGGGCGAGAAATGAGCAGCCTATGTTTCTATGTTGCTCAAGTTGCTTTTTGTGTGTGCAAGCTTGCTTTCCCTGAACTTGCATAAGTGAAATGTCTGATTAGGAAAATAGAACTAGCCTATAACTTAAATGTGTGTGTGCATTAACAGGTTCATAAACATTTCAGAGTCTATCAATTGGCTACTGTTCTGACAGTAGGGTACCTCCACTTCCAGTCCACAATGTCACTCGCCTGCTCCCCAGTTCATGATCACATCCATAAATACATACCCCCCCCTCCCGTTCGTAACTTAATGTATTTTATCCAAACTGGGCTATTTGTATTAAGATTTGGCGTGTTTATAGTTTAAAAAATCTGGCAACACTGTGTCCGGAGCATAGACTGTAGAAGAATAGTTCAAACTGCAGCGTTTCTCAATGTGAGCAAATACATTAAAGGGATAGTTTGGAATTTTGGACATAATGTCTCAATTACGACTTACCCATGATGTAGTTGATTGATGGAAACCATTTTCAGATAATTCTATGCTGTCCCTTCTTTTGGACATACACACATTGCTAATGCTAGCGCAACTCTAAGGTGTCAAGTAGCATCCACTACCAAACGCACTTAAACACTCCACAGTGCACCCAAAGCAAATAAAATACGACGACAGTCTATCGGGTTATTTTCAGTGATTATACCATCATTTTTCAAGTCAAACTATCGTTGAATCCTTTACTTTGTGCTCACCTAAATTCTCCGTGGAAGTACGGCGTTAGTTTAGTAGGTAACGTAAAGTAGCCTATAGCTCTGCCGTCGTATGTTGTGCCGGCCAAAAACAATATCGCGCGTGTGAAAGAATCAGACTCGTAGTATTGTTAGCTAACGTTCAGGTAAGATGGTATTTCGGTTTGTATTTCCACAAAGTTTTCACCGATTTCCAATGGAAGATCAACAAAGAAAACAGCTGTGGCTTCTTGCTGCTCGCATGGATGTCACCAATTGAGACTAAAAAGGTTAAAAGTGTGTAGTGACCATTTCACGGAGGATGACTATGTGAAAATCAAAAAAGGACGGTTGGGACACCCTCTACTGAAGGAGACTGCTGTGCCATCACCTGTTTTTCTTCATGCACCGAAAACAACTGACGAGCAGGTAACTAATAAATGATTGCATGCGTGATCTATCTATTCAATTTAGCTAGCTAGTTGCCACGATTGGGAAGTCATGGAAGTGGTCAAACTTTTCCTGCAAATTGGTAGCCAATGTGCTTGCTTGTATATGCTGTGTTATTCTGTAGCATGTTTGTGTTTAGCTGACTTGTTGTCTACCAAATATGTAACTTTACGCCAAAACGTATTGTCGGCAACTGTGGAGTACAGCAGATAGCCTACAGGCAGATACCCTGGGTAATCTACAGCTAGCTCCGCCACCATACTTCCACTGAGAATTTAGGTGAGCACAAAGTAAAGGATTCAACGATAGTTTGACTTGAAAAATGATGGTATAATCACTGAAAATAACCCCGATAGACTGTCGTCGTATTTTATTTGCTTTGGGTGCACTGTGGAGTATTTAAGTGCGTTTGGTAGTGGATGCTACCAGCAGGGGTGGTAAAAGTACTCAAAAGTTATACTCGAGTAAAAGTATAGATACTTAATAAAAAAATGACTCCAGTAAAAGTAGAAAGTCCCCCATTCAAACACCACTTGAGTAAAAGTACAAAAATATCCGATTTAAAATGTACTTAAGTACCAGAAGTAAAATGTAAATATTCAAATTAATTGTAAATAGCCATAAATAAGCAGACCAATTGTTGTGGGAGTGATATGCAATGTTTTAATTGAATATGAATGACAATTGACAACAAACAGAGACATATCTACAGTCAATCCCCCACCCCCTTATTTAACTGTGTGTGCGTGCGTGCGTGCGTGCGTGCGTGCGTGCGTGTGCGTGCGTGCGTGCGTGTGTGTGTGTGAGAGAGCCAAGAGGACAGGAGTGCATTGACTTGCATGCTCTGTGAAATCCTACAGTAGTACAATCCTGCAGATCAGAACACTGCAAATAAAATAAATAAAATAAGTGATAAGATTACACTGCCAATAAGATTTGCAATCATAAGGGACAATAAGACAACTATTAGAGACTTGTGCAATGAGGGTGAACCATCCCTCCCTTTAAGTTGAAATATCTTCAAAATAAACTCTCAGGCTAGGCTACACAGAATCTGCCTGGCACCTTAACGCAGTATAGGGGTTGAACTCACAGTAGCAGCAGACACAAATCACATTGTTTAGTTTTGCATAATTCTGTAATAACTGTCTTTCCTACTAGGCCCTAAAGTGTGTGACCCTGAAATTACATTATGAAACTAACATCTGCATGAAAGCAGCAGAAGTTAAGAGGTAAAAGATACAAGGTAAGACAACTATTAGAGAATTGTGCAATGAGCGTGAACCATCCCTTTAAGTTGAAATATCTTCAAAATAAACTCTTAGGCTCTCTCTTTACACAGAATCTGACTGGCTAGCACATTTGTAAGACGGGTTACTATTTAAGGCTGTAAAAGCTTCTGTTCAGCTTCAGCAGAAGCTGATTTTCAAAATTGCTGGAGTCCATCCTTGCTCTCCTAGGGCTAAATAGAAGCCCTGCAATACTAAACAGCCTTTCACACGCAGCTGAGGCAGGAAGAGGCGTGTTTAACTTGATGGACACCTTACAGACGGAAGGGAAGGTCTTCAGCAGACTGGTGTGGTCAGCAGAGCATGCCAGATATCCCTCAAGTTCTTTTGAGGTTTCTTGTGCAGTTGTCTTGATGGACGAGAAGAAGTCGTCATCATCAGAAGCGATGGGGCTACCGAGGGGCGTCAAGGGCTCCATGTCCAGATTGATGTAGTCCAGTCCTGAAAAACAATGCATGTCCCATACACATGCAGAAATTGAACAGAATGGCATTCAGAACATTAGTCAATGACAGCCAAAGTACATATTTTTCATAGGTCTAATCTTTCCTGTAACTCTTATTTGGCAAATAGCCATGGTATCATTCTAGACAGTAAATTGAGACATAGCATAGGCCTAAACCTTCCACCTCAGAGATGCATGCAACACAAGCTGTATTTTCATAGAATGCATAGCCTACCGTGGTATATTATTCATTTCTTATTTGAATTATTTAGTGTGTTAATCTACTGCATAGGTTGTGTTAATTGTTTACCCTCTCTAACCCTCAATGAGAGGAATGGAGTTGGGCTACGAGCCCGGCCAATTCTAGCCATTATAAGGACATCGGTATTGCATTGGTCAAGCAATGAACTGATCATATGTTAAGAGAACGATTAAAAATGCATCATTATATCTGTGAACCCCCCCCCCCCCTTTAATGTGAGGTTGAATGTACACTACTCACAAAAAGTTAGGGATATTTGGCTTTCGGGTGAAATTTATGGAAAATGTAAGTTCACGCTACAGTGATATTGTACGTATCATGAAAGTAGGGCATTTAAGTAGAAGCATGCAATGGTGATTTCCTCATCTCAAACAATTTATTGAAACAAAAGCCAACAACAGTGGTGGGTATACCACAACAAAAATGTCAATGTCTCAATAACTTGTCATGTGCCCTTGAGCATCAATTACAGCTTGACAACGACGTCTCATGCTGTTCACAAGTCGACTTATTGTCTGCTGAGGCATGGCATCCCACTCTTCTTGAAGGGAGGCCCTCAGGTCATTGAGGTTCTGGGGTACAGAGTTACGAGCCTCTACACGGTGAGTCAGCTGATCCCATAGGTTTTCTATGGGATTCAGGTCTGGAGAAAGTGCAGGCCACTCCATTTGAGGTACCCCAGTCTCCAGCAGCCTTTCCCTAATGATGCGACCTCGATGAGCTGGAGCATTGTCGTCCATGAAGATGAAATTAGGCCTGTGTTGTTCATGCAGGGGCACAATGACTGGATTAATGATGTTATTCAGGTAGTATGGGCTTGTCACTGTACCATTCACAAAGTGTAGGGCAGTTCTGTATTGACTAGACACACCTGCCCACACTGTAACACCGCCACCACCAAAGGGTCGTCTGGTGACAACAGTGGCTGATGCATAGCGCTCTCCTTGACGTCTCCAACATCGTTGGCGGCCATCATTTCTGCTCAACGTGAATCGACTTTCATCAGAGAACAGCACTGAGGCCCACTGGTCCCTCGTCCAGCGTAAATGCTCCCTGGCCCATGCAAGACGATGACGCCTGTGCCTGGTGGTGTGGTGGTACCCTTGCAGGTCGTCTAGCACGCAGACCACGCTGATGTAAACGGTTTCGAATGGTCTGACGTGACACTTGGGTGCCTCTCACCTCCCTTAAATGTGCCTGGAGTTGAGTGGCATTCATCATCCGGTTCCGCAGGGCACTGTTCACAATGAAGCGGTCATCAGTGTGGGATGTGGCCAAAGGACGTCCACTTCTATGCCTTTCTGTGACTCTTCCAGTCTCTCTGTATCTCTGTTGCAACCTGCCGATGACACTCTGTGACACTCTAAGCTCAGTGGCCACTTCCCTCTGAGAACATCCTGTTTGAAGCCTCGCAATGGCGAGGTACTGTTGATCAATTATTAGGTGTCGTCTTGGTCTCATGATGTCAAAATGTGAACAGCATGATGAAGAGGACTGTTTAAATACCAATTCTAATTGAACCAGGAAATGTATTGGTCGATTCATGGATCAAACACCTGTTGTGAATTTTGCCGTTCAGCTCCTTGTTAGAGAACAGCAAGTTGTGCAAAAAGTACTGAAACATTGAATAGTTGGACATGTGCATTCAAAAGTTTAGAGAAGGTCAAATTAATTTCACCTGTAAAGGTTATAGTGCATTTTAGGTTCATCCTGAAATTTCACCCGAAAGCCGAATATCCCTAACTTTTTGTGAGTAGTGTATATACATCATCTGCTACCATACACATACACTACTCACAAAAAGTTAGGGATATTTGGCTTTCGGGTGAAATTTATGGAAAATGTAAGTTCACGCTACAGTGATATTATACGTATCATGAAAGTAGGGCATTTAAGTAGAAGCCTGCAATGGTGATTTCCTCATCTCAAACAATTTATTGAAACAAAAGCCAACAACAGTGGTGGGTATACCACAACAAAAATGTCAATGTCTCAATAACTTGTCATGTGCCCTTGAGCATCAATTACAGCTTGACAATGACGTCTCATGCTGTTCACAAGTCGACTTATTGTCTGCTGAGGCATGGCATCCCACTCTTCTTGAAGGGCGGCCCTCAGGTCATTGAGATTCTGGGGTACAGAGTTACGAGCCTCTACACGGTGAGTCAGCTGATCCCATAGGTTTTCTATGGGATTCAGTTCTGGAGAAAGTGCAGGCCACTCCATTTGAGGTACCCCAGTCTCCAGCAGCCTTTCCCTAATGATGCGACCTCGATGAGCTGGAGCATTGTCGTCCATGAAGATGAAATTAGGCCTGTGTTGTTCATGCAGGGGCACAATGACTGGATTAATGATGTTATTCAGGTAGTATGGGCTTGTCACTGTACCATTCACAAAGTGTAGGGCAGTTCTGTATTGACTAGACACACCTGCCCACACTGTAACACCGCCACCACCAAAGGGTCGTCTGGTGACAACAGTGGCTGATGCATAGCGCTCTCCTTGACGTCTCCAACATCGTTGGCGGCCATCATTTCTGCTCAACGTGAATCGACTTTCATCAGAGAACAGCACTGAGGCCCACTGGTCCCTCGTCCAGCGTAAATGCTCCCTGGCCCATGCAAGACGATGACGCCTGTGCCTGGTGGTGTGGTCAGGTACCCTTGCAGGTCGTCTAGCACGCAGACCACGCTGATGTAAACGGTTTCGAATGGTCTGACGTGACACTTGGGTGCCTCTCACCTCCCTTAAATGTGCCTGGAGTTGAGTGGCATTCATCATCCAGTTCCGCAGGGCACTGTTCACAATGAAGCGGTCATCAGTGTGGGATGTGGCCAAAGGACGTCCACTTCTATGCCTTTCTGTGACTCTTCCAGTCTCTCTGTATCTCTGTTGCAACCTGCTGATGACACTCTGTGACACTCTAAGCTCAGTGGCCACTTCCCTCTGAGAACATCCTGTTTGAAGCCTCGCAATGGCGAGGTACTGTTGATCAATTGTTAGGTGTCGTCTTGGTCTCATGATGTCAAAATGTGAACAGCATGATGAAGAGGACTGTTTAAATACCAATTCTAATTGAACCAGGAAATTTATTGGTCGATTCATGGATCAAACACCTGTTGTGAATTTTGCCGTTCAGCTCCTTGTTAGAGAACAGCAAGTTGTGCAAAAAGTACTGAAACATTGAATAGTTGGACATGTGCATTCAAAAGTTTAGAGAAGGTCAAATTAATTTCACCTGTAAAGGTTATAGTGCATTTTAGGTTCATCCTGAAATTTCACCCGAAAGCCGAATATCCCTAACTTTTTGTGAGTAGTGTATATATTATTTTGAAAATAAATACAAAATATCTGTATACAAAAGAAGCAGGCTTTTCCTTACCCTTTTTAGGATGGCTTCGTCTTTGGTCCACGACGTCTTGAATTTTGGCAGCAAGATGGCGGCTGCAATCAGTTCTGGGTCTTCCAATATTTCGCTGAAGCGGTTCTTCAAACCCAGTTGAATGGTATCAACAAGTGGCTTGGAAAACTTTAAGGATGGCTTGATCCGATCCAGTTTTGTCTTCAGCTGAGTCAGAGTGGGAAGAAGCCATCCCATCTGTATGTTGGTTTCAGCCTGCAGAATATCGATAGCCTTGGCCACTGGACTCATGGTTGCTGAGTATTCTGCTAAGAAGGCCAATTCTGATGGATTGAGCCTGTGACACACAAAACGTTTCAATTCAGTCTGGGGTAGTCATAGTGAGATAGTTGAATCCAATATTAGGTAGTAGCTTTAGAATGGTATACAATGTTCAGTTAGGGCTTTAGGATGTTTAGAGTGGGGCAGTTGTATTGGGTTTATTAGTGTGGGGTAGTTTCAGTGAGTGGGTGGGATTAACTGTACTAGGGTAGTTAAGTTTTAAGTAGTTATGAGTGGGGAAGTTGTAATGAATTAGTGAGTGTGTAGTAAAAATTATCGGTAAACAGTACTCACATTGGAATTTTGAATGATGCGCAGACATCTCGGATGGCTCCCTCTCCTTGTTCTTTGACGATCCTCACTATTCTCTCCACTGCGAAGAACATCGAGTTCCATCTAGTTGCATTGGGCCATATTAGCTGAAGTTTGCATGCATCTTCGATGGTTTCTGCAGCAGTAGCGGATCACGCACTCTTGTTCAATAGTGCCTGGCACTTTGAAAATGAGGATCTGGACACTTTTTTGTAGGTCTCATTTGAGTTTGCCTTTAAAGCATCTACTGTTGACACCAGATTAAGAAGGTGGCATGCGCAACGCTGATGCTTGGGTAGATGATACTCAATGCCATCGCCTTCATCAAGCACACTTGTCACTTCTTGGAAGTTAACTTCACCCTTTTCCTCCTCATCTTCCTCACCTGAGCAGCTTGCTTCTTCATTGTCAGTCACATTGTTGTTTTCGTCTTGTTGGGCTCCATAGACGTGGAATGCTTTTATAAAATTCAACCCATTGTCAGTCGTTGTTCTAACGATCTTGTCACGAATCTGGTATTCTGCATGGATGTAATTTAATGCACCAGCTAAAACGTAAAACGTGTGAGAGCCTTTTAACTGCCTACATGCTAGGGCTGCTGAGCGCCTGTCTAAACTGTCAGGATCAAGCCAGTGAGCTGTTACGCCCATGAAGCTGCACCTCCTGGTGGTCCAGCAGTCTGTGGTTGCGATGTATTCCACCTCCCTCATTGCCGCAATCACTTTCTTCTTCATAGTTTTGGTAGCTTCGGCTATACTTGACCGTAGAGTGGGACGTGACATGATGGTGGCATTGGGCTGGAGGTCCTGGATCAGGTCTTTGAATGCTTGTAGGTTCACCACACTGAATGGTTGAAGACCTTCAATGACATACTTAATTACTGCTTTGTTTATGGTCACTTGTGACACTCACTTGCTAGACATATCCAGTTTGAGCTGCTTGGTAGTACTGGCAGGAGGTGTTTCGTGAAGCTTTCTCTTCTGTGAGCTGCTGTGACTCTGAGTCAATTTATAGTAACTCTCTAACTGATGGGGATGCTTTCTCTGCAAGAAAGAGAAATATAATTTATAAATGTGTATTTTCCTAAATATAAAACTGTTAAACATAATTTCTCAATAACAATCTTATACATGTGGCTTCCCTTACAAAAAAAAAGAACTGCAGTGAAAATGTTTTTTCGTGTCCAAAACATTGCATAATACTGTAATCAATCATTATAGTATTACAACAACTACAGTAATATTGAAGTGCAGTTATACTGTAATCATTACAACTGCAGTTGAACTGCAGTATTTATTGTAAGAGTTGCCAGCAATTTGACATGGCGAGGAGGTCCAAGTTATCAATGCAGTGATAGCCAAGTTAGCTTACGTTTCTCACTCTCAGTCCAAAATTATCCATCCCACCCTGATGATACCGCTAACATTGCATTTAATTTCGTTAGCTAGCTACGTTATCATATTCATATCCGACCGACTGTTTCTTTATAATGTTACTGTATCGATAGCTAACGTTAACGTTGCCAGACTTTGGAGTGGTGGTGGAGACGTGATTAACGTTAGCTTAGCTAGCTCTGTATCATGTCGTCAGCTAACGTTAGCTCAATGAATGCACATAGTAACATTAAAGTTAGCTCACCTCAATATGTTTTCTCAAATTTGAGGGTGAATTTTTGAATGCCGAAATTTCGTTCACCCGTGGAAGGCAAAGAAGACATTTCAGCCGATAAGAATCTCCCTTGACTTCGGTGAATTCGAACATATCCTTAAGATATGGCCATGGGTGATCCCTGTCCGTTTCATCATTGCTGGTGGCAGCGAGAGCATCTTCACCTGCTGCTTCTGCCATCTTCTTCCAGTAGCAATGACGATGATGTGCTGCTGAGCGAGCGGGCCGTATGCTGGCAAATTGAGTTTGCGTGCTTTCTTTTAAAAAGGAAACTTTTTTTTTCATCGGATTGGAAATGTAACGAATACTTGGGAGGGGGCATGGGGAAATGTATCTGAGTAAAAAGTAAACATTTTCTTAAAAATTGTAGTCGAGTAAGAGTGAAAGTAGGAGCAAATAAAACATACTCAAGTAAAGTAGAGATCCCCGAAAAAAATACTTAAGTAATGTAACAAAGTATTTTTACTTCGTTACTTACCACCCCTGGCTACCAGTTACCTTAGAGTTGCGCTAGCATTAGCAATGTGTGTATGTCGAAAAGAAGGGACAGCATGGAATTATCTGAAAATGGTTTCTATCAATCAACTACTGTGAAAGGAGATTTTGTCTCTGATGGGTTATAAGCTTGAACAGCAATATTAAAGACAATATTAAAGGTATTATTATTGGAAATGTATCAGTACAACTGTATCAGTACGAATGTATTATTGGAAATGTATCAATACAACTGTATACAAATGTATTATGAAATGTATCAGTACACATGTATATGCATGCTTTGTAGCTTTTGAAAATGTATAACTGTAACTGTTTGCCCTGTGAGGGAATGTATACCTCATCATTCCGGTATGTGCCTGTCCTTAAAGAAATGTGCCTGTCCTTGAGCAAGTGTGCCTGAATGCGGTCAGCCTCCCATGAGAGGAAATCCTGGGGAGGGTCTGTTCTTTGTGCCAGAATTGCAGCGTTCACTGATGAGTAAACTTGAGACCAAAGGCAGGAAGGAGACGACTTCCTGAGAATGCATCCAGGCGATAGGAGGAGGGGAGTTAAAGTCTGGATTACCAGGTGTGAGAATGATATGCGATCTGCGGAATACCCAGATGCACAGGCAGTTCTGCAAAACTGTTAAGGCCAGCAAAACAGAGGATGTCTCATGGTCCATCAAGGGTTATGTTGGCATTTTTGGCCCGGTGTCATCATTGTGTTGAGAAATTAAGGGTGCTCAGATAATTGGACTCGGGACAACTAACTGTCATGTATGTATTGTTTATGACTGCCACATATTGTATAGGATGATTTATGACTGCCACATATTGTGTAGGATGATATAAAAAGGGACATGTTTGTCCTTCTGACTTTGGGAAGAGAGCTGGTAAGCACTCTATCCCCATTCTTTGTTTGACTTGCAAGAATAATAAAGTCTTAAAGGAATACTCTTAACTTGTTGTACTGGATTGTTATCCGGAACTCTTTCTGTTTGACACTCGGTGGTATTTACATAAATTTCCACGACACTACATCATGGGTAAGTCGTAATTGAGACATTATGTCCAAAATTCCAAACTATCCCTTTAATGGAGAAGTCAATCCCTTACATAGCCTGAGAGAAACGACGGATAGAGAAAGCTAGCTAGGTAGCACAATCTGTCAATTTGCTTTGGTCCACCCACTAATTTCGCCAAGTTCCAAGTCAACCAGGTTCCAAACCTCCATGTAGGCTATTCAGAGTTACTGACAGCGTTTCTCATGAGCAAGTAGAGAAGTCAATTTCTCAAATATTGAAAGAAATGGCGGGCAGATTGATTATATTACTGTGACAAATATAGCGATCTTGTATCCGAGAAAGCTAGCTGCATGACCATGTTCCATGAAGCCTACAATGTTCGCTGGCATCCGATGCAAATCTAAATCTAAAACAGATACAGTTGAAGTCGGAAGTTTACATACACTTCCAAACACACCAAACTCATACACAGCACCTTCCCATATGGAAATTGTTTTGTAAAATCACATACGTTTCTTATTTGTTCTATCTGAATCATGCCCTGCTGTCTGTTCCATCAGAATTTTGCGGGCGACGGCCCGTGATGCAGTGGTGTGACTCTGTAAGCCAGCAAGGCTCTGTATGGGTCAGTGTTTTTCTTCAAGAGGCCCTTGACCGTCTTCACAGCCCTCTCTGCCTCACCATTGCTCTGCGCGAAGTATGGGCTGCTTGTCACATGCTTGAAGTCATAGTCTGTGGCGAACGAGGAGAAGGAGCCTGCGGAGACCTGAGGCGTATTATCAGTTATTAGTACTTCAGGAACCCCTTGTCTAGCAAAAATGGATTTAAATCCATTGATAACCCCTGCTGATGTGGTTATGGGTGTTTAAACAGAGAATAGTAATCTACTACCAGTAAATAAGAGTAATTTTGCCAATAGAACATATCTGCTCCCACTTTTTGCCAAGGCCGCTTTGGCAGCTCTGAGGGTATCATTGGCTCAGGATGGAGGGGTTGACATTTTGCACATACCTCACACTGGGCCACCATTTTTGCGATTTGAGCACTTAGTCCCAGCCACCACACCGACTGTTGGGCCCTCAGCCTGCATTTGGTTATCCCCATATGTCCCTCATGTAGTCTGGCCAGCATTTCACTCTGTAATGTCTTTGGTATAACGATGCGTTGCCCTTTCATCAGTAGGTCACCATTCAGGTGTCACTCACTTTCGTGAACCCAATAGGGTTTCAGCTGCTGGGGCAGCTCTTCCTGTTGTGGCCATCCTCTCTTGCACTGTAGTATCAGCTGGCTGCAGATGGAATCCTGTTGTTGGTCCTCTGCTATCTGTTGGAGTTTAGGCTGGGATGCAGGTAAGTTGTCTCGTACTGTGTTGATGAACACTTGCACCTCCCCTTCCAGCAGTGCTTCCTCCTCTGTGAGTGGGCGTCTGATTGGGGCCCTGGAGAGTGTGTCTGCTGTGATGAGTGCCTTCCCTGGCACATGTACTATCCCGTATGTGAACCTTAGCAATCTGAGGCAGAATCGCTGGATCCTGGGAGGCAAGTCGTCTAATGCTTTTGTCCTCAACAGGGCCAGTAGTGGTTTACGGTCAGTCTCTACTGTGAACTGTAGGCCAATGATGTATGAGTTCAGTCTTTCACAAGCCCAGGTAACGGCCAACGCCTCCTTTTCCACTTGGGCGTATCTCTGCTCTGTTTCAGATAGGCTTCGAGAGATGTAGGCAACCGGGCGCCACTCCATGTTATCCTGTCTCTGCATAAGGACAGCCCCCAGACCAAAGGATGATGCGTCAGCTGACACCATTGTTTTGGCTTGTGGTCTGTACTGAGCCAAAACTCTCTCTGATGCCAACTCACCTTTGAGTTTGTCAAATGCTGCCTGTTGCATGTGACCCCAGGACCACTCGTTGTCCTTTGCCAGCAGGTCTCTCAGTGGTTTGGTAGTGTTAGAAAACTGAGGGATAAACCTTGCTATATATGTGGCCATTCCCAAGAAGCGTCTAACATCCGCTGTGTTCTGGGGGATGGGCATGTCCGTGATAGCCTTTATTTTCTCAGGGTCAGGCTCGATGCCTGCTGCACTGACCTTATGTCCGACAAACAGGTACTCGGGCTGCGCAAAGGTGCACATTTCGTTCCGTGTTAGGCCTGCCTCACATTTCGTTCAGTGTTAGGCTCTGAGCCGCTCGTCGTGTTGTGGCCTATTTTCTCCGCATATAAGGACATCATCTGCGTGGCATATTACTCCACTTAGCCCATCGAACAGCTGGGACGTATGTCTCTGGAAATGCTCTGGACCTGAGTTGATGCTGAAGGGTAAGACGTTATAACAGAACCGGCCAAAGGGGGTGACAAAGGTTGTGAGCTCTCTACTCTCCTGTGCTAGGTGTATTTGCCAGAACCCGGAACGTGCATCTAGCTTTGTAAAGACCTGTGAGCCATTCAACTGAGCTAATGATTGGTCCACTGAGGGTAATATACAGACGTGCTCAAATTTGTTGGTACCCCTGGAAAAGATGGGTAAAAAGGTTATAAAAAATTCACCGTTTGGTGAATTAGCTTAATCTCACACTGAAAAAATGAGAAAAATCCAACCTTTAATTGACGTTCATTTATTATGAGAAAAATAAATCCCTCATCAAGAACTTTGAACCTGATCCTGGCGGCGACCGGCAGCCAGTGGACTGACCTCAGCAGGGGAGTGATGTGTGAAAACTTTGGGAGGAGTAATGCAGGCGTGAGATAACCATGGTCTGGACGAGAAGCTGGGTCGAGTAGGTGGTCAGGTATGGTCGAATCCTCCTGATGTTGTACAGGAGGAACCTGCAGGACCGTGCTGTTGCCCTGATGTGCTCCATGAAGTCCAGCTGATCATCCAGGACCAGCACCAGGTTCCTTGCAGAGCGGGAGGCAGCCACCATAGTACCGTCGACGGTGATGGAGAGGGCTTGCAGTGAGGTATGAAGCGCAGTTCCGTATTGTGAAGGTTGAGCTTCAGGTGAGAGTAGCCATCCACATAGAAATGTCAGCCAGGCAGGCTGATATCCTCTCCTTAACCTGTTAGGTAGAGGGGGAATGAGAAATAGTGCTATATAAGAGAAATGTCCAATAAAAAAACAATGGTATACTGAAAAACAGTATAAATAAGTCTAAGTCTAAATAATACATTAACCAAAATGTCAGTAACATGGCAAGTGTTGATGTATACATCACTGTTAACATACCCCTAAAATGCTATTTCAAAAAGCAAGACTTGCATGCTACCAATTAATTCAGGGAGCCTTGAGTCTACGCCAGAAGATGGTCAGAAGGGCAGAAGGGCCAAGACCAGGGGCCTCATTTATAAAAAGTACTTTCGATCAAATTTGATCTTACGTGTAGCGTACGTAAAAAATCATGACAAAGTAGTGATTTATAAAATTTCAACGTGACTCCATTTGACCGTGGAAATGGTCGTAGCTCCACGTCAGGTCTTCACTTGACATACGCACATTACCTGCTGGTTATGCCGAAGTATTGTAGGCTTGAGAGCCGCGAGTGAACGCTTATTTGGCATGGAAAATTATCGTTGTTGTTATCAGCCTGCAAAATTTGTTTATAATTTGTTTGTCTAAATTTAAAAAGAAACTGATAGTCTAATTACTGAATTTTAAGTCTTCCTTACATTATATACCATTATTATTGGATTGCTTCTCAAGCTTCTGGATTTGAGAATTTGTTTCATGTTCATTTTAATAAGTCTTTTGTTTTATTTATCCATTGTTTTTATATATTTTACTTTAACTGTGTAATAGGCTTTTGCTGTAAGAAAAGCTTTAAATAAAATTGCATTATTATTATTATTATTATTATTATAAATAACAACAGTGCGTATTTTGTACATTCTATATCTGCTGTGTACCATGCTTGAGAGATTGTGTTGGCTTAAACTTACAACAACAAAAAAAGTCTGCCAGTCTGCAAATAACAGGATTCCTAAATGCTTACGAAGGTAATCCTATATGCAAAAGGTCTGTAAAAATCACATATGATCATACTTGCAAAGTTTTATAAAAAGCATGTTGATTAGTAGCCTATTATATTATATATTTCTATACAATTCTTATACAATCTCTCAATGTTTTTTTTATAAGGAGTACCATGTGTTAGGGAACTATTTAATTTTAGCATGAAATGTATATCCTAGCTCTCTACCACATATTTATTTTATTTAAGTTTTGTATATGGCATATGTGATTTTTATAAGATTTTTACAGACCTTTTGCATATGGGATTTGCATATAGCATTTAGGAATCCTGTTATTTGCAGACTGGCAGACTTTTTTTGTTGGTTTTATGAATGAAGTTCAACCATTGAGATAAATAAGAAGAACTGGAGGCAGCTTCCGCTTACCGGTTCCATGGATTCCTATGGGAGCTGCTCATTGGGGCATGAAGCCAATTCAGTGGTCAACCCGTCACGTCTCTGGCAATACACACAGACAGGGCACAGAATCATGGGAATCGCAGTTCATTACAGAAGTTAACGGGGAGACGCGGTTGTTTCTATTACAGATATGCTCGGTTTTCTCATGTTATACGTCTCAAAAGAACCGAAAACGACACACTCTGATGGCTAGCTCACAAGCTAAATCCATTAATAATCATATTGCAGCCTATGCAGTATGCACTGATCTGAACAGATCTAGCTAACGTCAGCTAGTATAATGCATTGCAAGTACAAGACTAGCCTATAAATAGCAACCCACACAGATAAAGCAGAGACGAAGAAGCTCGAGAATTATACATCATATTGCATTAACATGCAATTACAAAATAAGAAAGGTATTCTATGAATGTACTATAACTATAAGTATAAACTATAAGTACAATTCGCTTTATTTGACCGTGAAATAAAAATGGTGGATCTCCGTTTTGTCTCATAATTCATCGGAGAAAATCGTAAAGTCCCGTGGTGTGTAATCTCTGATTCGTAAAATATGGTTAGAACATACAGAAGTTAATGTTTTTAAGGGCTGAGAGTCATTGTGGTTACTTCTGTAGGAAACCCTGAAAAGTGCCAAACTCTCTGTGCTGTATAGGTATGGGGCATGCCCCATCAAGCTGTAACTTGGCGAATGGCATACCTGCCATCCCAATATAGCTAATGTGATTATATTAGTTATCAGAATACCACTTTTCCTTTATGGCTGAACAGTAAAAAAGAAAAGGAGATAATATTTTGTTAATAAGTCCAACTTTATTTTTGCTGCAAAAACATTATTTCGTGTATGAGTATTTGTCAGAGTCATACAGTTGTTCTTCTGGACGTGATTACTTACCTTGGCTTTTACCTATATATTGGGATAGCAGGTATACCATCCGCCAAGTTACGGCTTGGCGGGGCATGCCCCATACCTATACAGCACCGAGAGTTTGGCACTTTTCAGGGTTTCCTACAGAAGTAACCACAATGACCACAGATTCTCAGCCCGTAAAAACATGAACTTCTGTATGTTCTGACCTCATGTAACCACACAGCATTCAGATAGAACTTCACACATCCACACAATAAAGCCCCAAACTTGGGTTATTTTGCGATTTTCCTCCTTCTTCTTCTTATTCTTCTTCTTCTTTTTGCCATTTTTCCTGCCTACCCAGACACCCTCACTACCTGCCTGCCTCCGTACCCTCAAAGAATAATTCTCCCCATTGGATAACAACATCGCACTCTCCCAAGCTTATTGCCCAATAAAAACGCTCCAAACTCATCTGCACACAGAATCACAGACAAAACCGCTATATGTCTTTGTGTATTTCACAAAGCTACTGTGGCCTACTGGCTACAGTTGCTGCCTCTCACACAGAGGATTCGGGGTTCGAGCCCAACAGGACACAAATTTATTTCTGACAAAAACAATGTGCAACTGTTAAATACTTTTCATTTATTACTTACTGTTATTATTTTCACATTAACAAACGTATTTTTATTGTAGTACAGTGAAATGGTGAAAGTCAGATGGATACTGACAAATGGCCTATAGCCTATATGACGTGACTGTATCCCTTTGGTCTTCTGGTTATCGTCAAGCCTTAGAATGTGAGAGACATGGGTTCGTACCCCGCCTGGTTGGTACCAAAGTGTAATTTCATTTTGGACTCAAACAGTGTGCGCATGTTCTGGTTTTCTCATTCAATAATGTTTTTTTATTGCAAAGGCAAAGACACGTTTACAATATTAACTGTTCACTTGTAGCCTGTTAGTGAAACAATTCAGTCACTGGACACGGCAGTAATGCAATAGGCTAGCTAATGTTATGGGAACAGGTATCCCATGGCCATTTGTCAAGCAAAGAAAAAAGTTTCAACGCAGAATATCATCACGTTGTTGCACTAATGTAAAAAAATGATTCTATAAATAACGGTGCCATTGGCTACATATTTTAATCTCACACAAATGCAGACAAACAAATTTGTCTGTGTGGAGCCTGCTGTGCTCTTGTGCCGCGGTCATGTCTAGACTCACTGTGGAAACCGAACCTTCAATGCTCGCCTCGGCCAACATTTCTTTATTATGTCTTCGTTCATTTCTTCACTTCAGCTCTGTTCAGTTTATCCTTTTTCACACATAACACAACGTCACCATAAAAGTAACTACTAGGAAAATTAAGAATTTACGATAACATATTAAGAATTGATGATAGCCTACTATTAACTGCAATCCCTTAAGAGATCGGATTTATAAACCTCCAATTACCCAAACATATCTGTTTCATGGTTAGTCACTTAAAAAAATTAGAATAGCCTCCGAACATTGCTCTAGTCTACGCTACTCTGCAGACAATGTAGCTTACTGCAAACACTTTTAATTATAATAATAAGAAGGAGAATAATCTCTGGTAGGCTTTCTGGCTAAGATTCCTGGGAAATATGCGTTGTCCAATTAAGCTTGTTAGCCAACGTTAGTTTTGCCAGAGAAACGTCAGTCAGCTGCTAGTCAGGAAGCAGGTACAAGCTAGGCTACTACGAAGTAAATCAACGTGCCTTATACATCCATTGCACTACAGAAAACTAAACTATTCATTGTATTTCATTAGACATTAAATACAGCTCATCTACAAACTCTTTTAATGTAATTGTGGGTTATCGGTAATAGGAGAAATGTTCTCATTCTCGTCAGTACAGGGCGTTATGCTTACGCGAATGTCTGCATGCATTTATTTTGAATGCATGTCTCTCTCGATGTCATTATCTTCATGCATTATTCATCATTAGTTTGCTATGAAAAATAAGTGATATCTGATCAAAAACGTCTCCGACGTAAAAAAAGCTAAGTTACTCACGCATAGCCTACAGAGCGCTGTCTATAAGTCCTTAATTGCAACTTGCAAAAACTATATTCCAAAGCAATGCTATCCAAACTTTCCTAAATTATATAATGCAACTTGGCCCTGTGTTTCTTCATCTTACCATCTCAAGAGAATGTGGTCAATGAAACTGTATGTTCCACATCAAACTGCAAAATGAGAATAATTTATAATGGAAATACTCTGATGTGTTGCAACTTGCACTTAGAATTTAAACAGAACAATTAATTGTCATGGTTTTCACCTATCTTCTCCCTGTGCTACGGTTTCTATCTCATTCCCCTTTTTTCTTTTCAGTCTATCGGATTTTTTTCTGCGTTCCGTTTTGGAGTTTTCCTTCTCCCCGCTAATTATTTGTTTCACCTGTTCTTTTACCTCTCAGGTATTTAAACCCCTCACTTCTGCCTATAGGCGCTTCTTTGTCATTTTGTGTTTTCACGAGGTCAGGGTTAGTGGGTCTTTGTCTCTCTGCTGTTGTTCGAAGAAAAATTTTCTTTTATTTACGCAGTTCAGACATTCTTCTACCTAGAAGCTTAGGGGAATTCAGTTTTAGTTTCCCTTATTGCTCTTCCCTCTCCTTCGCTCCCACTCTCTCATTTCTGAGAGTGTGAGTTTTATTTTTATTACATTTATTTCACCATTTATCGGACGTTATAGCCATGTTCCGAAGGTGTCTTGTTTTTTCTGTTCTTCTCTGGCTAAAAACTCTGCCCGTGTTTACGTGGCTAGCCCGTTTTATAGGGGTGTGTTATTATTTGGCACTGCCAGGGACTTTCTATCCCTTTTTTCAGTTATCGCGTTTGGCTCATCATAATTTGGCACAAACCCTCTCAGTACAAAGAAGCCACGTTATGGATGAGTCAGCGACTGATCAACCGGGAGACGCTACACCGGTTGAGGGCATTAGAGCCCTACAGTTACAGCAACAAGCACTGGCCAGCCAAGTAGGGCAGCTGACGTCCCAGTTGCGGGTACAGGAAGGCTGGCTTCGCTAGTTGGCGGAGGGCATGCGCCGTCTCACGGTTGCACCTCAAAACCCTGTGCCGGTAGTTCAGGCTATTCCTCCCCCTGTACAAGCACTTCACCCACCTAGGGAACCCAAGATGCAGCTTCCCCTCCGTTATGAAGGTCAGGCCGGCAAGTGCCGAGGTTTCCTCGCCCAATGTCTCATTTTTATTAAAGCCCGGTCATCACGTTTTAATTCACAAGAATCCCGTGTGGCATTTATTTTATTATTGCTCACCAGAACCGCGCTTGATTGGGCTACTCCTTTAATTCGGAGCCAGTCTCCTATTTTGAATTCTGCTACCACTTTAATGGAGGAGATGGAGTCCGTGTTTGATCACAACGCTTCAGGCCTTGAGGCGTCCAGAAGCCTTATTCGTCTTTGCCAGGGCAACGAAACCGTGACCGAATTTTCTATTCGATTTCGTGCTCTGGCAGGAGAGACAGGTTGGCCTGAATCGCCAATAATGACTCAATTCTCTGAGGCACTCCACGATTCTGTTCAAGATGCGCTGGTAGTTTTAGATCCATCTGAGACACTGGAGGCATTAATTTCCACAGCCATTCGTATTGATCGCGTCAGGGAGCGGGTCCGCGTTAAAAATAGTAGGAGAGACCGCCGTATGAGCTCTTCCTTCGCTCCTTTCACTGCGTCCGCCCCTCCACTCTCCGTTCCCACTCCTCCTAGTAGCGAGGAGCCCATGCAGATCGACGGGGCTACCTGTTCACCCTCCAAAGATACCCCATCTACTCCAGAGCGGTGTCGTTATTGCAGACGCATGGGTCATAACATAACTAAGTGTTTTAAACTTAAGGGAAAAGGAGGGTCCCGTTAGAGGATCCGGGATCTGTGTGTTACTACATCTCGGACGATACTGCCTGTTACTTTTGTATGGCAACAGTGCCCTCTCCTGGTTGATGCCTTCATTGACTCTGGAGCGGTCGAATGTTTTATTGATGCCCAGTGGGCTAAAAAGCACCACATTCCCGTTCTCTGCCTTACTCAGCCCCGAACTGTCACTGCACTTGATGGGCGTGCATCCCTTAGGTTCAGGTACTATTTTTAAGATGACTGAATTTCTCTCCATGCACATTCCTTTTGAGAACCATACTGAGCAGATTCAGTTCCTTTTGGTAGATTCCCCTGCCTACCCCCTAGTGCTGGGCCACACCTGGCTTGTCCGGCACAACCCTCACATTAGGTGGGGAGGGGAGGGTCGCACCATATTGCAGTGGGACCCTCAGTGTAGTATTCAGGGTCACTCCACCCCTCCATGCACTCCTAGTGCAATAGCTAGAGGGGTTGATTCCGATTCTGAGTCCGATTCCGAAGAAATCATCTCCCACAGTAGTCAGGAGAATTCCAGCTTTTGCTCCGGGACTGGTGGTGAAAGTTTGGAATGGGACTCCGCCGGAGAGGGGTTCGTTTCAGCCCTCATTCTCAGGCAACTGGTGTGTATAGCTGGAACACTGGAGTTTCCTTTGCCTCCTAATGTCCCGGTTGAGTACTCTAAATTAGCAGAGGTGTTTAGTAAGCAGAGGGCCACGTCTCTTCCTCCGCATCGCCTATATGACTGTGCGATCGAGTTATACCCTGGTACTAGCCCTACCAGAGGCAGTCTCTATTCCTTGTCGGCCCCTGAGAGTTTGGCCATGAAGGAGTACATCGAGGAGGCCTTAGCTAACGGTTTCATCAGACCATCTACTTCACCCGCTGGCGCAGGGTTTTTTTTTGTTAAAAAGAAGGACGGAAGCTTAAGGCCTTGTATTGATTATCAATCCCTCAATGCCATAACCATAAAGAACAGGTACCCGCTTCCTCTTATGAACTCTGCGTTTGAACGTCTGCAGGGGCATCTATTTTTTCCAAACTCGACCTCCGCAACGCATATAACCTGGTGCGCATGCGTGAGGGCGATGAATGGAAGACCGCTTTTAACACCCATAGCGGTCACTACGAATATTGCGTCATGCCTTTCAGGCTCACTAGCGCCCCCTCAGTATTTCAGGCGTTGGTGAATGATGTTCTTCGGGAGATGTTAGAGAAATTTGTCTTTGTTTACTTAGACGATATTTAGATTTTTTCTCCTGATTCCGTCTCGCACAGCAGCCATGTCAAACAGGGTTTGAAGGCCCTGTTAGAGGCTAAATTATTCATCAAGGCAGAGAAGTGCTCATTTCATGCCAGCACCGTCTCCTTTTTGGGTTTTATAATTTCGGAGGGCAAAGTCCGTGGATCCTGATAAAATTTCTGCGGTACTGAACTGGCCCACTCCTCAGTCGGTCAAACAGGTTCAGCGTTTCCTTAGCTTCACCAATTTTTATCGCCAGTTTATCGCCAGAGTTTCAGTGCACTCGCCGCACCTATCACTGCTCTCACAAAGAAGGCGTCAGTGGGCCAGTTTCGCTGGAACCCCAAGGCTGAGTCCGCCTTCGTGGAATAAAAAAAAAGGTTCAGTTCTGAGCCCATTTTAATTACTCCCAATCATTCCCTCCCGTTTATTGTGGAGGTGGATGCCTCCGAATTAGGTGTGGGTGCCATCCTATCTCAACACTCCCCCATCGACCGCAAAATGCACCCATGTGCTTATTTCTCTCGCGCCCTTACTCCGGCCGAGATGAACTATGACGTGGGGGATCGGGAACTCCTGGCTGTCAAATTGGCTCTGGAAGAGTGGCGTCACTGGCTTGAGGGTGCTGAACACCCCTTCACGGTCTGGGTCGACTATAAAAATTTGGAATACGTCCAACAGGCTAAAAGACGGAATTCCCGGCAGGCGCGCGGGGCATTATTTTTTACCCGTTTTAACTTCCTCTTGACGTATCGCCCCGATTCTAAGAACCTCAAACCTGATGCGCTATCGCGCATTTTTGACCAGTCAGACAAACCTACCATCCCAGAACCCATTGTGCCATCTGCCCAGATACTAGCTCCGGTCCTATGGGACATCGAAGCGGCAGTCCAAGAGGCGCTACGCCTTGAACCGGACCCGGGGGGGGGGGGGGGGGGGGGGGTCCTGCCAAATGTCTTTTTGTTCCTCCCACTTTGAGTTGGGCGCGTCCGTTAGTCTGTCCTCTGGGTTCCATCCATAGACCAACGGACAAACGGAGCGCACTAATCAGACATTGGAGAACACTCTTCGCTGTTTGGCAGCCTCCAATCCTACTTCATGGAGCTGTCATCTACCTTGGGCTGAGTATGCCCATAACACCCTGCGCAATGCCTCCACGGGTCTTTCTCCTTTCGAGGCCCAGGTGGGCTATTCGCCTCCGCTTTTTCCGGAGCTGGAGAGAGACGTGGAGGTCCCCTCTGCTAGCGCTTTCGTCCGAAGATGTCATGCGGTTTGGAAGCGTGTTCCTGCCTCTCTTTTGTGAGCTTCCGCCGGTCAGAAAGCGTCTGCCGACAGACATCGTCGTTTGGGTCCCTCCTATCGGGTCGGTCAGCGGGTCTCGCATACTCGCCTTGCGTTATGTCGGTCCATTTAAGATCATCCGCAGGATCAACCCGGTCACGGTGCGTCTCCAGTTGCCACGCTCCATGCGCATCCATCCACATTTCCCGTCTTAAACCAGTTCTCGTTAGTGCCCTGTCTCCGGCCGAGAGTTCGCCGCCCCCTCCTCGGATCGTGGAGGGAGGTCCAGTTTATACGGTTCGTCGCATCTTGGCTGAGAGACGTGTGGGTAGGGGCTTTCAGTTTTTGGTGGACTGGGAGGGCTATGCTCCTGAGGAGCGATGTTGGGTTCCATCAAGGGACATCTTGGACCCAGATTTAATTAGGGATTTCCGTAGACCTGGTCCTGGGGCATCGTCTGGGGCCGTGCCTTAGAGGGGGGGTCCTGTCATGGTTTTCACCTATCTTCTCCCTGTGCTACGGTTTCTATCTCATTCCCCTTTTTGCTTTTCAGTCTATCTGATTTTTTTCTGCGTTCCGTTTCGGAGTTTTCCTTCTCCCCGCTAATTATTTGTTTCACCTGTTCTTTTACCTCTCAGGTATTTAAACCCCTCACTTCCGCCTTTAGGCGCTTCTTTGTCATTTTGTGTTTTCACAAGGTCAGGGTTAGTGGGTCTTTGTCTCTCTGCTGTTGTTCGAAGAAAGATTTTCTTTTATTTATGCAGTTCAGACATTCTTCTACCTAGAAGCCTAGGAGAATTCAGTTTTAGTTTCCCTTATTGCTCTTCCCTCTCCTTCGCTCCCACTCTCTCATTTCTGAGAGTGTGAGTTTTATTTTTATTTCATTTATTTCACCATTTATCGGGCATTATAGCCACGTTCCGAAGGTGTCTTGTTTTTTTCTGTTCTTCTCTGGCTATCTCTTTAGTGTTCGCTAAGGTTTAATCTCTGCCCGTGTTTACGTGGCTAGCCTGTTTTATAGGGGTGTGTTATTATTTGGCACTGCCAGGGACTTTCTATCCCTTTTTTCAGTTATCGCGTTTGGCTCATCATAATTCGGCACAAACCCTCTCATTACTACACTATAGGGCATGTTTGAACAGTTGTCTGCATCCACTGCTTTGGGTCTATGAAAAGCACAGAATGAATAAAATGTATTATTATTATTATTATGTATTTATTGATTTATTTACTTGGAATATTTGGATTTCTATCAAAACCTGTGCGGTCCTACAGAGCATAGATATCCTTGTGTTCACAAAATTCTGTTCGCAAATATCATAACTATTGGATACGTTTGTAACTATGCTGTATGTATGCTATTTTCTAGGTAAAAATATTACAAATTTTTATCTGCATTTATTTATTCATTCCCCCTTTATCTATTGTACATGATGTTTCTTGATATACACGTAAATGTCTGTTTGTGAATTGTAATGAAATCTTTAGCAGCAGTTAACATTTTAGAACCTGTGCATTTTCTAAAGTAAACTTGCCAAGTATAACCATATCCTTTCTGGAATGTAATTATTCATCAACTGTTAAAAACATTCATTGAAATCATATGTTGTTCCATGAGGCACAATCTCTTCACATGCTAAGATGAAGAAACGCAGGGCCAAGTTGCATTAAATAATCTAGGAAAGTTTGGATAGCATTGCTTTGGAATAGAGATAGTTTATTTAGTGTGAGCTACGATAGGCAATATTGTTAGTTGTAACTTGGCCACATTTTGATATCAATACTTTTAAAGGCAGGCCTAGTTTTTGCAAGTTGGAATTAAGAACTTATGGACAGCGCTATGTAGTGCTATGCGTGAGTAAACGTCTGAGACGTTTTTGATCAGATAATACTTACCTTAAATCTGCTAACTACCCTTTAAGCTGAAGTATTCTCCCTGGAGTAAGGGCGCCTCTCTTGCTGCTGCAGGGTGTTATGGTGAGGTTGGTACATGGTAGGTAATTCCACATGCTGCCCATGCATGCGTACCACACCCTTCAGGTTAGCACCGTGACATTCAGAAACCCTGAATCCCAATCCACTTCACCCATTCTTCTAGTGCAGGGTAGTGTTGAGGCGAATCGAGTTGGAGGGGCAGCAGAGTCGTTTCTAGACTAATTTGATTGGGGGGGCATGAAGAGATGTTGGTGGGGCACAAGTAGCGGGGGGTCTGGGGGTCATCCCCCAGAAAATTTTGAGACTTTTAAAACTCATTTCATGCATTTCTACACAACCTCACACAGGGCATTTAATTTATGAACATTTAGAATTTTTTTTTTCAAAGCCCTAGATGAGATTTGAGATGCTTTCATATAAAGCTAAAGCATAGGCTAATCAGTATATTAGTGGATAAGATAAATGTATTACATCTTACAGTAATAAAGATTAATTAACCCCTCTCATCTTATATATTTATGCCCAATAATACCAAATCATTATCTAATCTTATATGGAAACAAGTATATTAAAGATGAGCTATATTCCTTCATCATTTCAGTCTCTTTGTGCTATTTTCTATTTGCATGTAAAAGTACACTGGCTCATAGTTTTATTTTAGCCATACTCCACCCCCCCCCCCCCCCCCACCCCCACTCCCTTATTGGAGGACAACTTTATCAATGCACCCAATTAAATCAAATTATTATATTATTCTATTCCTTATTACTTATTCCTTCATCATTTCAGTCTCTTTGTGCTATTTTCTATTTGCATGTAAAAGTACACTGGCTCATAGTTTTATTTTGGCCATACTCCACACCCCCCCCCCCCCCCCCCCCCACCCCCACTCCCTTATTGGAGGACAACTTTATCAATGCACCCAATTAAATCAAATTATTATATTATTCCTTATTACTTATTCCTTCATCATTTCAGTCTCTTTGTGCTATTTTCTATTTGCATGTAAAAGTACACTGGCTCATAGTTTTATTTTGGCCATACTCCACCCCCCCCCCCCCCACCCACCCCCACTGCCTTATTGGAGGACAACTTTATCAATGCGCCCAATTAAATCAAATTATATTATTCCTTATTACTTATTCCTTCATCATTTCAGTCTCTTTGTGCTATTTTCAATTTACATGTGAAACTAAGGTACTGTAATTGGCTCATCATTTCATTTATACTATACAGTATATGCAGTGGCGTTTCTACATTAGGGGCAGGTGGGGCAGTGCCTCACCAGACGTGGCGCTGTTGTGCAAGATACTCGTAACATCTGAACGTTGTGGCAAAATGTATTTTATATTTAATACTAAACAGTGATTCAATCGTGAAATTGGCGTGTATAAATATAATAAACTCCTTATAGTGCTGTTTTTGAGTAGTTTCCATGTACGTGTGTGCTCACACTGCGAACTGCGCTCCCTGTTCTATGTCTCTGCTGTGGGGCAGCGGAGCACTCCGCCCCACCGTTGCTAGGGAAACTACGTGAGCGTGATCTGCGTAAGCAGGGAAAACCTGCCGCAAATTATGTTGGGTGGAGAGGCAGAAATGTTTTTTCCCCTACTAATTCTGCCTAGCAACAGGTGGCGAAAAAATTTGAAACGTTAAGTTAACTGTAGGCTGACGTGACCAGGAAATAAACATAAACAAAGCCAATTCAGTGTGTGTGTATTGCTAATGCTAGCCAGCTAAAGTTTTCTATTAGTTTGATTTTATTTTGTCATAGGTGTCAAGTTTGCCTATATAAAATACGGTTTTTCCACCTTTTCGAAGGTATACAGGCGTATAAGGTTATGATACGGGAAATCTAGTCTAACACATTTTTTTTAACGTTTTCCAACATAATTAATTTAATCGCTGTAATCACATTTTCTTTTTCCCTCTCTCTGATATTCTCTCGATTTTTGAGGCCGTGGGAAAAGCAAGTAGTGCATCAGGACTGTAAGTTATGATCTAAAAATACACTTTATGACAACGAAGCACCTTGCTGAATTTGTTACACACTCATTATTATGTGAAAAGCTAAATACAGGAATATATATTAAATAAACTTGAATCAGACAAATAACTGTGGTGGCTAGTGATTTTAATAGATAATAATGTTCTAAACGGTTTTTGGTGAATTTATATTTTTGCAGGCGTGAAAATAAAGGCAGCTCTCTCCAGAGGTTGACACCTATGTTTTAGCTTTTTGAAGTTTCTTTAAGTTCAAGTTTGAACGATTTATTAATTTTTACGATGAATCATAGTCTACATGCTGTCAGTAGGCTAAGCGTCATTTTAAAAAGCTTAGGGTTTTAAAAAGCTTAATGTCTTAACATAGCTAAAGCAATACCAAATGTTTGTCTTTTGTATCTGATAATTCTCGTTATTATAATATGCCGTTGGCATGCTTTGCGTTTTTTGTATTTTAGCTAGGCTATAATTGCATTAGTTCTGGATAAACTTGATCAAACTTGTTTTCACTTTCCTACAAGTTATAGGAGGAAAGCTGCACACCTGATGTTTCACTGCAGGTGCAAATGAGGCGGAAAAGTACTGAGAATAGAAAAGACTCAATGCAACAACTGCATACTACAAAAAACACTGCATTTAATTAACATTTCAGTACTAGACCTTCATCAGAATGTGGAACACTGCAGGGCACACACCCTAGAAGACATCTCGCACACAACTGGAACCAATCACTCAATTAGAACATCATAATTGAATGACCATAAAAGGACATGACCAAAAATTTCTAAAACATACAAAAGGAATTGACTCAGTAAACATAGGGGAACATAACAGAGTAGCAAATAACCACACACATGAATTATAAATATAAGAAAAATAACACTCACATAATAAATGGACACAATATAACATTCCCATAATCATTTTACAATATAACATTCAGCAGGAGTTTGTCATTCAAACCCTTGGGGGAGAGGTTCTGTAACATGAATATCCAATAGGCTTCCCGTTGTTTTAGCAAACCATCAACATTACCACCCCGATTAGGCATTTGTACCTCTTCAATACCACAGCGTAAAGTGGATATTTTGTGTTTATACTTGTTAAAATGGACCGCAACTGGGTAATCTTGATCATTCCTGCGAATTGTACTCATTGTTATGATCACGAATACGTTGTTTTAGAACTTGTGATGTTTTCCCAATGTAAACTTGGTCACAGGGACAAGTGATCATATAAACCACATGTGTAGTGGAGCAAGTGATCACAGCATTGATAGGAAATTGTTTCTTAGTAAAGCGATGGCTAAACATTGTAGTTTTAATAAAATGATGGCATTGGGCACAATGTCCACTAGGGCTGCAACTAACAACTATTTTGATAGTCGATTAATCTATCGATTATTGAAACGAATAATCGACTATTCGGATTATGAATCACACAATTACTCAATGGCTCTTATTTAGCTATCAGCTTTTAAATTTAGCTTGAGGTTGTTTTAGGGATGTGCTAACTAACAATAAAGACAGTAAAGATGAATACTTCATTCAAAAATACGTCTTTTAATGAACTTTGCTGCTGATACAAAAGATAAATAAAAATTTCAATATCCATTTTTTCTGTCAAAATTTAAAACCAAGGACAGGCAAAGTAGCAGCAATAAAATATAACAAAACTACAGCAGTTTTCCCTTAATCAAAGCATATTTCTGGCATCAGTACAACATACATTTTAAATTTATAGTGCGGCGGCAGTACAAAAAATGTATTACTGGACTATCATATTAGGCCAACAGTAGTGGTGTAACGGACCGTAGTTGATTCATTCAAATGCAGAGAGGTTATAGTATTGCTTCTAAGAGTACCTGGAAATAAGATATCAGGAGTCTTTTGATATCCTTTTATACAGAATCATGATGGCATCACCTGTTTACCTGTGGAATACCTGTTTGACCTGTTTTTTTTTCACAGAATGAATGAATTCTCTAATTAAACTCCACACTGCTATTACTTTCAATGAATGAGACAATTACTCAGAACAATCCGTGTGCATGTCATGACAGTTGGTTCTGTTGTTTTTCTATTACACTACTACATCTACAAGTAAATTATTTGCCATGCAGAAATATCACTACTACTAATAACAGTGGTTCATCAGGTTACTGATGTTGTACTGCAATTTTTTTGAACACCACTGTATATGTCCAGTTTCACGATAAATGGAGATGTGAGTTATTAGGGCTGTCACTTTTTCCAAAAGTCAAGTTCGAACGAGATCAAACAAACACATAAATCGTTCGAATCAATGTGAATGCAACGCACATTGGGCACGCATGCATAGACAGTAGAATTTATTGCCATTTAGAAAGTATCAAATTCTCCGGTGTTCTCTAAACTTGTGCACTCGACAGCAACACATTCTCTCATTCTCCGTAAATGTCGCCATGATGACAATGATGCAACGTTTAAGATTGTAAAGTTAAGGACAAATTTGGAATGTGAACTGGATCGTTGTGAATAATAGGTTATTATTTGCAACTGTATGTTCAACGCCATTAACAATTCACTTATCAAGAGAAAATGTGTTTCAAAATAGGAAACGTTACAACTTATAACGTGAAGTACCATGGCTTTTTACATTAACATTAGCTACTGTAGCTAGCCAGCTAACAAGCTAACTAGCTTACCGAGACAAGTCTTCGGATGCTCCAGCAAAACTGATGTGCTCCCATGCCAGACAAGGTCAGCTTTGCAAATGTTGCAGTTCACTGCCTTTTTGGCGAGTTAAGAGTGAAATGCGCATGTGCACCTCTCAACAAAGATGAGAAGGAAGCAAGATGTCTCACTCTTTAGCTACTTCCATCATCAGCTCCGGAAAAAACGATGTGTTTAATTCAGCTCCACAGCGTGAAAAACACATGCGATGACGTCACCCACTAATCAACAATTAAATTCGTTGGCAACTAATTTGGTCATCGATTTTCGTCGACTACATCGATTATTCGTTGCAACCCTAATGTCCACATCGGTAATTTCCATTAGGAATGGGGCTTAAAAGAGTTTGTGTCGATGTCGATGGTTCTAGCAGCGTGGTCTCACGCGTACTTGTCACATAGCAACGCTTCTGCCCAAGCGTCGCTATGTGATGCCAAAGGTAGCCTTTTGCCTCGTATATTGACGTAGTCTTTTGCGTCATATATTGACGGTTGTGGCCACATAACTTTTCTTTGGTTGTGGCACTTCAATATTATGCTTTTTTATGCTTTTTTTTTCTTCATCCGGTAGAGAGTTACGGGCACGCCCAGTATCTTAACAGTTCAGGCATGAGCCAGAGTTACGTGAACTCCTGTGAGGTTATGTTTAGTGGTTGGGGGTGGGGTACGGCAATCACAAACTCATGAGCAAAGCCTTCGCCATAGTAGGATTCATGAATTTGTGACTGAGTGCGTCAAATGCTGACACAAAACGCCTCCTTCTACGTCCAAAGGATGATGCCGTAGGCTGCTGCCAAAGCGTCACTTGACGCCTTGGGATGAGAACAGGCTGGTTCTGGTCTATGGTTTGCATGGACCAGTGATCACGAATATTTTTCCCACGTTTAAACACAAAAAGAGGTAACGTTTTAAAATCATTGTTTAGAGCAGGATCAGATGATAAGATATGCCAGTGCTTTTTTATAGTATCCTTAATTTCCTTTGCCCTAGGGGTATACACTACTCACAAAAAGTTAGGGATATTCGGCTTTCGGGTGAAATTTCAGGATGAACCTAAAATGCACTATAACCTTTACAGGTGAAATTAATTTGACCTTCTCTAAACTTTTGAATGCACATGTCCAACTATTCAATGTTTCAGTACTTTTTGCACAACTTGCTGTTCTCTAACAAGGAGCTGAACGGCAAAATTCACAACAGGTGTTTGATCCATGAATCGACCAATAAATTTCCTGGTTCAATTAGAATTGGTATTTAAACAGTCCTCTTCATCATGCTGTTCACATTTTGACATCATGAGACCAAGACGACACCTAACAATTTATCAACAGTACCTCGCCATTGCGAGGCTTCAAACAGGATGTTCTCAGAGGGAAGTGGCCACTGAGCTTAGAGTGTCACAGAGTGTCATCAGCAGGTTGCAATAGAGATACAGAGAGACTGGAAGAGTCACAGAAAGGCATAGAAGTGGACGTCCTTTGGCCACATCCCACACTGATGACCGCTTCATTGTGAACAGTGCCCTGCGGAACCGGATGATGAATGCCACTCAACTCCAGGCACATTTAAGGGAGGTGAGAGGCACCCAAGTGTCACGTCAGACCATTCGAAACCGTTTACATCAGCGTGGTCTGCGTGCTAGACGACCTGCAAGGGTACCTGACCACACCACCAGGCACAGGCGTCATCGTCTTGCATGGGCCAGGGAGCATTTACGCTGGACGAGGGACCAGTGGGCCTCAGTGCTGTTCTCTGATGAAAGTCGATTCACGTTGAGCAGAAATGATGGCCGCCAACGATGTTGGAGACGTCAAGGAGAGCGCTATGCATCAGCCACTGTTGTCACCAGACGACCCTTCGGTGGTGGCGGTGTTACAGTGTGGGCAGGTGTGTCTAGTCAATACAGAACTGCCCTACACTTTGTGAGTGGTACAGTGACAAGCCCATACTACCTGAATAACATCATTAATCCAGTCATTGTGCCCCTGCATGAACAACACAGGCCTAATTTCATCTTCATGGACGACAATGCTCCAGCTCATCGAGGTCGCATCATTAGGGAAAGGCTGCTGGAGACTGGGGTACCTCAAATGGAGTGGCCTGCACTTTCTCCAGACCTGAATCCCATAGAAAACCTATGGGATCAGCTGACTCACCGTGTAGAGGCTCGTAACTCTGTACCCCAGAACCTCAATGACCTGAGGGCCTCCCTTCAAGAAGAGTGGGATGCCATGCCTCAGCAGACAATAAGTCGACTTGTGAACAGCATGAGACGTCGTTGTCAAGCTGTAATTGATGCTCAAGGGCACATGACAAGTTATTGAGACATTGACATTTTTGTTGTGGTATACCCACCACTGTTGTTGGCTTTTGTTTCAATAAATTGTTTGAGATGAGGAAATCACCATTGCATGCTTCTACTTAAATGCCCTACTTTCATGATACGTATAATATCACTGTAGCGTGAACTTACATTTTCCATAAATTTCACCCGAAAGCCAAATATCCCTAACTTTTTGTGAGTAGTGTATGTAGTTATAAAAGTAATAGAAGTATTTACTTAATTTTTTTCTTTGTGCTTAAATCGATCACATTGTTGTTTTTTTTGAGTGTGCTTCTTCCACCCATTTTATTGGGTACCCGCGTTTTAAAAACTTTTTAAAAAATCACCAACAGAATGGCATCGGCTGCGTAAACGCATAATAAACTGACTTTTAGGAAGTTCAATAACTCCCAATAATTTATTGCTTCGACCAGAATTCCTCCTGAAGCATAGGGAGAACAAGAATAGACAGACAATCAGGGAATGAGTTCAGCAGGGGATTAGCAGGAACAGGGAGGCCAGGGACTGGTGGTGGTGGCAGGGATTCCGGACAGGCTGAGCAGAAGAGGAGCAGGGAGCGGGAGACAGGGCAGAGCAGAGTGGCAGGAACAGCTGCAGGTTAGCAGAGCTGGGGTCCCGGCTGGACGTGCACACAGCAGCAGGTTGGCAGCAGCAGCAGCACAAGCAGGAGGCACGCACCGCCGCCGGTTAGCAGAGCTGGAGCACCGGCTGCATGCACACACAGCAGCTGGTTGGCAGGAACAGCAGCACAAGCAGGATATACGAACAACTGCAGGCTGGTAGACTCAGAGCAGACAAAAGTTAGTACAGTGAGGCAGGACAGACTGAACAGCGTGTTTGCGCCGTTGCTTTGCGCTGGACAGAGCTGGAAATGGCGAGTTAACGCAGAATGCAAGGCAAGGCTTTTAAAGTTGGAAAGACAGGACTAGATACAATGTATCCACGAGACAAGACCAGAGAGTTACTACAAAGAGACTTAACGAACTGCCACAGGACAAAGAACACCGGGTGACTAAATACAAACATTAAGAAGTATCAATTAGGTGCCGAGTGCGAATGTATGCGTGAGTGATTAACGGAACAGAGAGTGTGTGGGATGCATGTGGAAGGGAGGAAAGGGATAGGCGAATAACGAGTAGTGGAACAGAGTGACACGAAAGGGAAAACTGCGCCCAACCTGCAGCACGAGGGAAACAAACAGGAAAAAACAAACATGATACAAGAGGGAACAAGTAAAACACGGGACACAACAGGACGGGAGTGAGAACATCACAGTACCCCTCCCCCAAGTAACGCCTCCTGGCGTTCACCCTGGATCGAACTTCTGGGGGTGGCGTCTGTGAAACAGGCAGATGAGGGAAGGATCAAGAATAAGACTCTTGTGCAGCCAGGACCGCTTTTCAGGACCGTACCCCTCCCAGTCCACTAGGTATTGGAAACCCCGGCCCCTACGGCGGATGTCCAGGAAACGTCTTACCGTGTAGGCCAGGGCGTCGTCAATCATCCGGGGAGGTGGGGGGGCGTCAACGGGAGCACTGAGGGGGCTGGAGGTGACAGGCTTGACCTGACTGACGTGGAAGGTGGGATGGATTTTAAGTGAGGCGGGGAGTTGGAGTTTGACCATGACGGGGTTGATGATACTGAGGATGGGGAAGGGACCAATGAACCGGGGCTGTAGCTTCTTAGAAGTGGATTGGAGTGGGATGGTGGAGGTGGACAGCCAGACCTGCTGTCCGGGAGTGTACTGCGGCCAGGCGTCGGGTACGGGAGGTGGTGCGGAGGAGTGCGGTGCATGTCAGCCTCCACACACGCTTGCATCTGAGGAGGTGGGACCGTACAGATGGAATGGCAACCTCCTCCTCCTGGACCGGAAACAGGGGTGGCTGGTACCCGAAGGAGCACTCAAACGGACACAAATCCTTAGGGAGTTGAGGTGAGGACAAAGGCACGGGTATCCCCCTTCAGGGTGGGCCACCAGAAACTCCTCCTGACCAGGGCGGTCATCCTAGCGATCCCCGGGTGGTAGGCCAGACAGGAGGCGTGGGCCCACTGGAGGACCTGGGAGCGGACGGAATCGGGAACAAACAGGCAAGAGTTAGGGTTATTGCGGGGGTTCGGGTGGGTAGCCTGGGCGGCCTTCACCACGCCTTCGATCTCCCAGGAGACCGCAGCCACAACGCATGATGATGGGATGATGGGCTCCGGATCAGCAGATCTGGCATGGGGGGAAAAAACACGGGACGGCATCCGGTTTAATATCACGGGAACCAGGGCGGAACGTGACAGAAAAATTAAACCGGGCAAAAAATAGGGACCAACGGGCAGACTTAATATAAAGGAGGTTGCGGTGGTCAGTCAGGACAAGAAATGGTTTACCTGCCCCCTCCAGCCAGTGCCGCCACTCCTCCAATGCAAGCTTGATTGCTAACAACTCCCGGTCCCCGACGTCATACTTACATTCCGCCGGGGTGAGTCTCCGGGAGAAGTAGGCACATGGATGCAATTTGCTGTCCTGGGCTGCCCGCTGTGACAGGACCGCCCCTACGCCAGTGTCGGAGGTGTCTACCTCGACGACAAACTGGCAATCGGGGTCCGGATGACAGAGGATGGGGGCCGTGGAGAATCGGGTCTTGAGGAGGTTGAATGCCTGTTGAGCCTCGGAACTCCAACGGAAAGGGACTGAGGTGGAGGTTAATTTTGTGAGTGGAGCCGCGATAACGCTGTAATTGCGAATAAAGCGGCGATAAAAATTTGCAAAACCCAGGAACTGTTGTAGGTGCTTACGTGTGGCCGGTTGGGGCCAGTCGGTGACGGCTTGAATCTTAGCAGGATCCGCTCGGATCCTCCCCTCCTCCATGATGAAACCCAGGAATGGAACTGATGAGGCGTGAAAACTGCACTTCTCTGCCTTGACAAACAGTTTATTCTCCAGGAGTCTTTGGAGAGTCTCCAAACCGAACCGGACCACCAGGTATTCAAAGTGTCCGAGGGGGGTGTTAAACGCCGTCTTCCATTCATCCCCCTCTCGGATACGGACAAGGTGGTAGGCGTTGCGGAGATCCAGTTTAGTAAACACAGTGGAATCATGTAGGGGTTCAAAAGCAGAATTAATCAACGGCAGAGGATATTTGTTATGTGCAGTAATCTCATTCAGGCCTCGGTAGTCGATGCACGGTCGGAGCGAACCGTCTTTCTTTGCCACAAAGAAAAACCCCGCCCCCACCGGAGATGAAGAGGGATGAATAATACATGACGCCAGGGAATCATGTGAATATAGGCTTCCATGGAAGCCTTCTCGGGACCAGACAGGCTGTAGAGACGACCGGATGGCATCTTCGCACCGGCCAGTAGGTCGATGCAGCAGTCGTAGGGCCTATGGGGAGGCAAAGACACAGCAGGGGATTTACTGAAAACTTGTGACAAATCATGATACTGATGAGGTACACAGGATAGATCTGGTTCAGGAGTGTAATGGGAGGCCCTGCCCACCCCCGATGGTGGTAGGGCCGAGCGGAGGCAGTTAGCCAAGCAGTGTGAACTCCAATCCTGTACTTGTGCCGTGCGCCAGTTGATGTGCGGATTATGAGTATGCAGCCAAGTTTGGCCGAGCACCAGGGGAGACTGAGTAGAATGAATTAGGTAGAATTTGATCTTCTCTCGATGATTTCCTGACAGCACAAGTTGGAGAGGAATGGTAGAGTGTGTGACTCGACCCAGAATTCTTCCGTCCAGGGCGAGTGCAGTGATAGGGGCAGACAGTGGTTCCACCGGTATCCCGGTTTTCTTGACGAAATTGGAATCAATGAAGTTGGTGTCGGCTCCCGAGTCGACCAGCGCCAGCAAAGACGCGACTTGAGTATCCACAAAAGGGTTGCCTTCAGTTCAACCCGGTTCTGAGCAGAGTGAATGGTGGAGATAGGGCTCGCCAGCACGCCCAGTCTTGCTGGCGAGCCACGCCTTTTGGGCGAATTGGACAAGAGGCTAAGTGATGATCAAGATTGCCACAGTACAGACAGGAATTGGTGCGAATTCTCCGGCGCCGCTCCTCAGCATCAATGGACACTTTACTCAGTTGCATGGGTTCTCCCTCCGATTGGTTAAACATGGAGGTGGATGGTTTGCCGGAAGGCGAAAATGTACGAGCGCGGAATGAGGTAAACGGAGTGTGTGGCTGGCCCTTCTTCCTCTACCGGGCCCGGGCCCGGAGACGGTTGTCAATGGAGATGGCAAGGCTGATGAGGCTATTCAGCGAACTGGACTCTTCGGGGGTTGCCAGCTGATCCTTCAGTTCCTCGCTCAGGGCTTGCAAGAAGGACCCCTGGAGGGCGGTGTCATTCCATCCCGCTTCCGCTGCCAAGGTACGGAACTGGACCGCCATCTCCGTGACACTGTGGCTGCCCTGGCATATCTGGAGTAGGCGCTGGGTGGCGTCCCTTCCGCAGACTGGATGGTCGAACACCCGACGCATCTCAGCAGTGAAGGAGGCGAAGTGAAAACAGGCGGGTGATTGACTCTCCCACAGTGTAGTAGCCCACTCCCGAGCACTCCCTTCCAAACTGCTCATCACAAAAGCGATTTTGCTTGAATCCGTGGCAAAGGAGGCAGGCTGGATGCGGAACACGATGTCACATTGGAGGAGAAACTCACGGCACTTTCCCAGGTCCCCTAGGTAACGCTCAGGGTGTTGCACTCGCGGTTCCTTGCCAGAGAGAGGCGGTGACGCTGCGGACTGCAGCTCCGGGGCAGGTGGTGCAGGACTGGCGTGAGCCCTCGGAAGAGGGAGATGAACCGCCATCTGGCCCATCATCGAACCCATCTGACTCATTTGGTCTGAGAGATTCTTCAGAGTCTCCTGGACGTCATCCATGCGATGGCTCAGTTGATCGCTGACAGCGTTCTGGCAGGCGAGAGCGTGATGGACCTGATCCAAGTCAGCTGAGTCCATAGTTGGCCAGTTCGTTCTGTTACGGTTCCGAGTATGAACTGGACTCAAATGCATGACTCAATACACAGGAAGTTCAATAACTCCAATAATTTATTGCTTCGACCAGAATTCCTCCTGAAGCATAGGGAGAACAAGAATAGACAGACAATCAGGGAATGAGTTCAGCAGGGGATTAGCAGGAACGGGGAGGCCAGGGACTGGTGGTGGTGGCAGTGATCCAGACAGGCTGAGCAGAGGAGGAGCGGGGAGCGGGAGACAGGGCAGAGCAGAGTGGCAGGAACAGCTGCAGGTTAGCAGAGCTGGGGTCCCGGCTGGATGTGCACACAGCAGCAGGTTGGCAGCAGCAGCAGCACAAGCAGGAGGCACGCACCGCCGCCGGTTAGCAGAGCTGGAGCACCGGCTGCATGCACACACAGCAGCTGGTTGGCAGGTACAGCAGCACAAGCAGGATATACGAACAACTGCAGGCTGGTAGACTCAGAGCAGACAAAAGTTAGTACAGCGAGGCAGGACAGACTGAACAGCGTGTTTGCGCCGTTCCTGGCGAGAGCTGATCAAAGCTGGACAGAGCTGGAAATGGCGAGTTAACGCAGAATGCAAGACAAGGCTTTTAAAGTTGGCAAGACAGGACTAGATACAATGTATCCACGAGACAAGACCAGAGAGTTACTACAAAGAGACTTAACAAACTGGCACAGGACAAAAAACACCGGGTGACTAAATACAAACATTAACAAGTATCAATTAGGTGCCGAATGCGAATGTATGCGTGAGTGATTAATGGAGCAGAGAGTGTGTGGGATGCATGCGGAAGGGAGGAAAGGGATAGGCGAATAACGAGTAGTGGAACAGAGTGACACGAAAGGGAAAACCATGCCCAACCTGCAGCACGAGGGAAACAAACAGGAAAAAACAAACATGATTACAAGAGGGAACAAGTAAAACACGGGACACAACAGGACGGGAGTGAGAACATCACATATAGGGTGGAAATAGTCGGCCAGAAGGAGAGTATTCTTGTCGGTATCTTTTGTATATAGTGTTGTAATTAGGGCGTTTTCGTTTCTTATTATTCACATATCTAAAAAAATGCACCCTATTCCGATCATATTCGGAAGTAAACTTTAAATTCTGATTTTTTCCATTCAAATAATCGGTAAAATCTTTTAGTTCATTCTCGGATCCTGAAAAAATACAGAAAATTTCGTCTATATACCGGAACCATGTTAAGATATTGTCATGGAAAGGATTGTTTATAGAATAGACAAATTCCTTCTCAAAGAGGCCAACGTACAAATTTGCATAGTTGGGAGCGAATGTAGACCCCATAGCAGTCCCCTTAATTTGCAATTAAATATCTTTTTCAAAACTAAAGTAATTAAGTTTTAGCACAAAGGAGGCCAAGTCAATAATAAAATCGGAAGGTGGTCTTGCCTCCAAGTCATGACCAGCAAGGTAGACACGAAGTGAATCAAGTCCCCCCTCATGAGGAATGTTTGCATACAGACTCTCGACATCGAAACAGGCCATAATGGCATTGTCAGGCAATTAGGGTAAAGCAGAAATAGATTTGATAAAATCCATAGAGTCTTTTATAAAAGAAGGTAATGTTTTTACATATGGTTTAATGAAAAAGTCAACATACTGGGAGAGTGGCTCAAGTAATGAATTAATGCCATTAATACATGACGGGACGAACCGGAAAGTAACAACGTAGAAAGTCATATTCAGATTTGGTAATGTACGACTTGTCATGGGCCATTTGTAAGTGTAAAAATCTCCTTTTTAAATTCATTCACAGGATCATGTGTTAGTTTCTTATAAAATCTGATATCCCCCAACTGTCTCAACACTTCTTTTCTATATTTTGAGACGTCCTGTACAACAATAGCGCCCCCTTTATCAGCTGCCTTAATACCTATTTCATGAACATAAAATAGGGCTTGTAAAGTAAGACCTTTTCAGTCTTCGATAAATTTTGTTGTACAAAACCCCCCTTCTCCTGAAAAGACAGTGTAACGTCACGTTCAACCAGTCTGCAAAAGGTATTGATAGAGGCATTGGTAGTAACGAGGCAAAAAACATGGTGTTACAGGTGTAGCAATTGGACTTGTCACAAGTTTGTTCATAAACAGATGTTTTAATAAAATTTTTCTAAAGAACTTGAAAAAGTCGACCTGAGTGTTGAAAGGTTTTTTATGACATACCGGAACATATGACAGACCTTGTGAAAGAACAGATATCTGAGAGTCCGTCAGTTCTTTGCTGGACAGGTTCAATACCGTGTTTTGGCATATTGGCGTGTAATGGGCCGGTGAACGTCTCGTCTTTCTCTTTCCCCGCCTACATTTCTTCTTAGTTCTCTTGAGGGTACCTGTAGCGGCCTCCATTGCCCTGTCTGGTGCATGCTCGCTGATCCAAAAAAGATGTAGAGCGGAAGCTGAAATCAGTTAATGTGGATAGGGGGCATTGGCATTGGAAAGTACATTATATTTACATTACAATCATTTGGCAGACGCTTTTATCCAAAGCGACGTACAATAAGTGCCTATTGAAGGTCATTGACGCGACTACAAAGCAAATCCGACAGAGCACTGCTTTCTCACAGCGTAGGAGCTATCCCTAGTAATAAACATGAGAAGTACACACAGTCAGCTATACATTCTGAACTATAGAATAACCAAAAACACAAGTTCAATAGAAAACAGGAAGCGAATACTATAGAATGGCCCTATATAGGTATAATTTTAGTCGAGGTGGAGTCTGAAAAAGTACGTTTTCACACCACGACGAAAAACAGACAGTGTTTCAGCTGAGCGCAGCAGAGTGGGGAGTTCATTCCAACACTGGGGAGCTGGGGTGGAAAAGCTCCGCAGTCGGGACTAGCGGGAGCCTTTAACACGGAGGGAGGGAAGTGCAAGTCGCCCTGCAGCAGCAGAGCGAAGTGGTCGAGCAGGAGCGTAGTGCTGGATTAAGTCCTGTAGGTAGGAGGGGCCTGACCTTTTGGCTGCAGTGTAGGCCAGGGTCAGAACTTTGAACCTGATCCTGGCCATGACCGGCAGCCAGTGGAGTGACCTCAGCAGGGGGGTGACGTGCGAAAACTTTGGGAGGTTGAACACAAGCCGAGCAGCCGCATTCTGGACCAGTTGTAGGGGCAGAATGGCACAGGCTGGTAGGCTTGCGAGAAGGGAGTTGCAGTAGTCCAGACGTGAGGTGACCATGGTCTGGACAAGAAGCTGGGCGGAGTAAGTGGTCAGGTACGGCCGAATTCTCCTGATGTTGTACAGGAGGAACCTGCAGGACCGTGCCGTTGCCCTAATGTGTTCTTTGAAGTCCAGCTGATCGTCCAGGACCACCCCCAGGTTCCTTGCAGAGCGGGAGGTGGTCACCACGGTTCCGTCGACGGTGATGGACAGGTCTAGGAGCGGGGAGGTCTTGTATGGCATGAAGAGCAGCTCAGTCTTGTCGAGGTTCAGCTTCAGGTGATGGCTAGACATCCACTCAGAGATGTCAGCCAGGCAAGCAGATAACCTTTCCTTTACCTGTGGAGTAGAGGGAGGGAAAGAGAGGAAGAGTTGAGTGTCATCAGCATAACTATGGTAAGAGAAGCCATGTGAATTAATAACCAAACCAAGAGACTTAGTATAAATGGAGAACAGCAGAGGACCCAGTACAGATCCCTGCGGGACTCCTGTAAGAAGTGGATGAGGTGCAGAGACAGAGCCCTTCCAGGAGACTTGGTAGGATCTATCTGTGAGATAGGATGTAAACCAAGAGAGGGCAGTTCCAGAGATGCCCATCTCAGCCAGTGTGGAGATCAGGAGTTTGTGGTTGACCGTGTCAAACGCTGCAGACAGGTCAAGGAGAATCAGGACAGAGGAGAGGGAGGAGGCTCTGGCAGTGGCGAGTGCCTCGGTCACAGCCAGGAGCGCAGTTTCAGTGGAATGCCCGGTTCTGAAGCCGGACTGATGAGGGTCGAGCAGGTTGTTCTGGTGGAGAAAAACTGACAGTTGGTTAAGAGCAGCTCATTCAAGAGCTTTGGACAGGAAGGGCAGGAGAGACACAGGACGATAGTTTCTAACATCAGAGGGGTCTAAGCTAGGTTTTTTAAGGAGTGGGGTAACACGGGCAGTTTTGAAAACAGCAGGAACATAGCCACAGGTTAAGGAGGTGTTGAAAATGGAGGAAAGATATGGAAGGACCTCACCAGATATAGACTGGAGGACTGCCGACGGGATGGGGTCCAGTGGGCAGGTGGTTGCACGCTGGCGCGTTACAAGTTGGAGTACATCTGTGTCCTCCAGAGTCTTAAAGGACGAAAATGTAGCGGTGGGTTCATTATGGGGCGTCACCGGATGTGTGAAAGAGTTTCGGATCATGGCTACCTTCTCCTCAAAGTGGATCAGGAAGTCATCTGCAGAGAGGGAAGAGGGTGAGGGGGGTGGAGGAGGGATCAGCAGAGAAGAGAAGGTGGAAAAGAGTTTACGGGGGTTAGACATGCATGCATTAATTTTTGACTGGTAAAAAGTTGCCTTAGCAGACGTAGTTGCTGATGTGAAGGCTGCCAGCAGAGTGTGATACGAGGCCAGATCATCTGGGGATCTGGATTTCCTCCACATTCTCTCAGCAGCTCGCAGCGTGGTTCTGCTGGATCGGAGAGAATCAGTCAGCCACGGGCAGGGGGGTGATGATCGGGCCGGTTTGGAGACAAGAGGACATAGTGAGTCGAAGTACGCTTCTCTGGTTGATATTTGTTGTCTGATCTATAATAAGAAGCACAAGGTCCAATGAACACTTATTCAAAATCTCACCCCATTTTTTTTACAAAATCGGTTGCCCAGTGTTGGTGCTTTTTGGATTCTGAGACCCCTAGGAATTCTTTGATTTCTCCAGTATTCACTGAGTGTGGACCCATGTAGGAAAAGGCGTGTGTGCTTCTGGTAGAGACGCTCCAAAGTGATAACCACATGGAGGACTGAATTATCCGTAGTAGAGGGAAAAAGAATGCGTTGCCCTTTTTCGTGGCTAAATGCAAACGTGTTGGCTTGGCTAGTAGTTATCTGGTTAATTTCTTGTAGCGAATTCATGGTATACGCTTGGTGATTTGCAGATTCAGGGTGCTAGAAAAAACTTAATAGTATAAAAGGAGGAAAGCTGCACATCTGATGTTTCACTGCAGGTGCAAATGAGGAGGAAAAGTACTGAGAATAGAAAAGACTTAATGCAACAACTGCATACTGCAAAAAACACCTTGTTTAATTAACGTTTCGGTACTAGACCTTCATCAGAATGTGGAACACTCCAGGGCACACACCCTAGAAGACATCTCACACACAAGTGCAGCCAATCACTCAATCACTTGGTCCATGCAAACCTTAGGCCAGAACCATCGACATGGACACAAACTCTTTTAAGCCCCATTCCTAATGGAAATTACCGATGTGGACATTGTGCCCAATGCCATCATTCTATTAAAACTACAACGTTTAGCCATCTGTTTACTAAGAAACTATTTCCCATCAATGCTGTGATCACTTGCTCCACTACACATGTGGTTTATATGATCACTTGTCCCTGTGACCAAGTTTACATTGGGAAAACATCACAAGCTCTAAAACAACGTATTAGTGAGCATAAGAGTACAATTCGCAGGAATGATCAAGATTACCCAGTTGCGGTTCATTTTGCGGTCCAACATGAAATATCCATTTTACGCTTCTGTGGTATTTAAAAGGTACAAATACCTAATCGGGGTGGTAATGTTGATGGTTTGCTAAAACAAGGGGAAGCCTATGGGATATTAATGTTACAGAACCTCTCCCCCAAGGGTTTGATTGACGAACTCCTGTTGAATGTTATGTTGTAAAATGATTATGGGAATGTTATATTGTGTCCATTTATTATGTGAGTGTTATTTTTCTTATATTTATAATTCAGGTGTGTGGTTATTTGCTACTCTGTTATGTTCCCCTATGTTTACTGAGTCAATTCCTTTTGTATGTTTTACAAATTTTTGGTCATGTCCTTTTATGGTCATTCAATTATGATGTTCTAATTGAGTGATTGGTTGCACTTGTGTGCAAGATGTCTTCTAGTGTGTGTGCCCTGCAGTGTTCCACATTCTGATAGTACACATAGTACCGAAACATTAATTAAACAGTGTTTTTTGCCGTATGTAGTGCATTGAGTCTTTTCTATTCTCAGTACTTTCCTACAAGTTAACAATGTGTCATATGCTTGTATTTACGGTTTTGATAAAGCATGCAAGTTATTGAAGAAACGTGTCTGTCTCATCATATTACTTTGTTACAGTATAGGCATCTCAATGTAGGGTTCTGTGTTGTGCTGAAGCGATACATTGTATTCAGTTTTGAAATCTTTCTCCTCCCTGGCACTTAGGCCTACAGCGCAGCCCATAGCATAGGCTTACGATAGACAAGGTCTTCAACCTTATCCCTCCAGGGCTGGTGTGGGTGCGGGCTTTTGTTCCATCCAAGCAGTTACACACCTGATTCTACTAATCAAGGTCCTTAGTGATTAATTAGTAGAATCAGGTGTGTAACTGCTTGGGTGGAACAAAAGCCTGCACCCACACCGGCCCTTGTGGGATAAGGTTGAAGATATTAAAAAATTCAAACAGCTGCAAACACTGGTTGATGTTACTGTAGCTAGCTAGCAAACGTCAGCTAACCGCTAGCTAACATAAAGAGTGACCTGTAATTCAATAAAGCGAAAATGAAGACTGGTGACGATTATAAATATGTTTGAAGTAAAGAAATGTCTAACATATCCTTTGTTTGAACTAACTACTTACTGGAGGTCAGCCACCAATGACAGACTCGGTGGATCAAACCATTGTGAGGCCAAGGGCAGGGGGTCGCAATCTTTTGAAACTTAAAACGCGCTATTAAGTGTCTATAATCAGCACAAGTGCTTTCATTGCGTATTATTAATATTACTGAAATTACATAGTTATGTTTACAGTGATATATTGGGGGGGGCAAATCATATTTTTCCCAGGATGGGGGGGGGGTCATGTCCCCCCCGTCCCCCCCGGGATTTCTACCTATGGAAACGAGCAAACGGCTTTTCCACTAAAGCATTCACTTTTATACACATGCCGTAGCAGTATTTCCATTGGGGGGGAAGCTAATCGCGGCTCCATTACTAACAGTACAGTTTCATGAATACAGTTAAATCGTTTATGCATCATATTACTGTTTCATCCCGCATATGTTCCGTAAAACTGGTTACTGTCCTCATTCCTTTCAGTTTGTTCTCCCTCCATATTACCGTCTTTTCCACTAAACAGTTCTGGTTAAAGTTCCCGGTAAACATTTCCATTCAAATTCACAGCACAAGAACTTGGGTATGGCTACGTGGGTAATGCAAAATATAAATTATTAATCGTGTAATCTTTGTAAATTTTTATATTATAATGTTACAAAGGGGGAATAATTTGCATGTTGAGTATATATGTTTATTGTTTTGGTGGTATAATATTGTGGTTGAGTGTGTCAAACAATACAAGTATTGAGGTATTTGGTTGGATTGTGATCTTTCAAATCATTTATAACACCTTTGACAAAAAAACTTAAACCTGAACTTAGCTTCCTTTTTAGGAATGTCTTGCCTGTTTATGGATAGTTGGAAAAAGACTGCAGGCTACAATATCACCAGAGTTAGGTTATGGTGACATTCTATATATGCCCCCATGTCTGTTTTTAAATCTCTTCTGTTACCTAAATGCAATATATCATAGTGCTCTACGGTTTATTACGGGTGATGGGTATATCATATGTCATGTACCCATCACCCCCTCCCCCACCCCCCCGTCGACAGTTTTTGTGGCCATTATAAAGCAACTAGACAACAACTGCAATATAACTACAATAATGTGTTCTTTTACATTTACATATTGTTATCATTTTGGGCTAGAAAACATATTGTCATGGGTATTTGCAGCCCCTGCTGTTTCTGCGGTCGTCTTTCTATTTGGCGTCGTCAGGACGCTCTATCGGATTTTTTCCGCCTCCGTTCCGGTATTCGTATCTTGCCCAACAATTATTCCCTACACCTGTTTTGCATTTCCATACCTCAGGACTTCCGCATTTCCGCACTTCGATATTGTCTTTGCTATGTTGACAAACAAAGTCGATAAGGTATAGGAATTTCGGATAAGGATTTAGGATTAGATTGGTTTTCTCTTTCCTTTCCAATCTTTCTTTATCCTTTATTCTTTTCACCTGTTGCCAGTTGTGTTCAGCTCTTTTGCCACAAGAGCTTTGGCTAACACGTTTTTTCTATTGTTTTCCTTCACTCGTTTTATCGAGTTTTGTTTTGTTTCACCACCTCTTGTTACGCCTAATTATTTAGTGCATGAGGTTCTTTTGTTAGTTATTCTCACTGTTTATCAAGATCGTCTCAGTTTTTGGAGGTTGCTTTGTTTTGCCTCGTTTGGCTACTAATATACTAATCGAAATGTCTCGGTGAGTTTTCCGTCTTTGAAAACGAAAGTTTATGGTGTTTTTTGAAGGATTTTCTATATGCCCATCCAGATCCATTGTGTAAGTTAGCTGTGACATGAGCAATAAGCAATATATCTCAAGACTGCACAGTTCGTCAAAATGTTGATATGGACTGTTGTATATGATCGTAAATAACCTTTTAACAGGGCTCAACATGCTAAATACCGAACTTCTCCTTTAGAGCTGACCTCCTGGGTGTCTTTTAAATGTTTAAATAGTTCAGAATCATATTTGAGAAATAATTGTAGGCATTCAGGATTGCTGACAATGCTGTGTTATCTTAAAGGGATAGTTTGGAATTTTGGACATAATGTCTCAATTACGACTCACCCATGATGTAGTTGATTGATGGAAACCATTTTCAGCTAATTCCATGCTGTCCCTTCTTTTGGACATACACACGTTGCTAATGCTAGCGCAACTCTAAGGTAACTAGTAGCATCCACTATCAAACGCACTTAAACACTCCACAGTGCACCCAAAGCAAATAAAATACGACAACAGTCTATCTGGGTTATTTTGAGTGTTTATACCATCATTTTTTAAGTCAAACTATCGTTGAATCCTTTACTTTGTGCTGACCTATATTCTCTGTGGAAGTACGGCGGTGGAGCGAACGTGGCCATTGCAACTTGTTGCTCTTCTTTGTTGTTGTAGTCGACCAGTGCCGGCAATACATTCGTAGGTAGCATAAAGTATCATTCCCCGGATAGACTGTCGTCGTATTTTATTTGCTTTGGGTGCACTGTGGAGTGTTTAAGTGTGTTTGGTAGTGGATGCTACCGGTTACCTTAGAGTTGCGCTAGCATTAGCAACGTGTGTATGTCCAAAAGAAGGGACAGCATGGAATTAGCTGAACATGGTTTCCATCAATTAACTGCATCATGGGTAAGTCGTTATTGAGACATTATGTCCAAAATTCCGAACTATCCCTTTAACAGTTATTTAAATTAAATTTCAATAGACAATAACACACAAACACATAAAATAAAATGCTACTAAAATAGGAATAAAAACAAACATAATAAATACCAGGAACATTGTAGCAACATTGCTGTGCAACATTGTAGCAACGTTGCAGCAAAGTCTCTTGGAAAAAGTTTATTGTTATTATGTTTGAACGTGGCTACAGCGTTGTAGAGCAATATTGCAGCAACGTTGCACAGGTTTGTAGTAAGAAGCATTCTTAGTTTGTTACACTTGTAACCTTTGTTTGGGGCTTTTGTAAAATATTTCTAAAACTCCATCTTTCACTGTTGAAATTAGAACTATTAGCAGAAGCAAGACATTCTAGGCTGAGCGGTACCGGAGCGAACTGGAGCTTGCGGAGTGGTAACGTTATAATAGTGCTCATCACTAATTAAATTACATCTGCTTCCCCTCCTCGCTCGCTCCCGCTCACATACTATGCCGCACACACCTTTGATAATCAGATGCACTCCGTTGTCCCGTATGCAGGCCAACCTGCATGCTCCAGAACAATATCCGCCATGCCTTGTCACATTTTCCTCACTGGCTGCATACAGGCGTCCGGGATGAGCTAGGCTTGCCTAGTCTAATTTTACTTTCTGATGTGAAAAGAATTTCTAGATTGGCATTTAGTAATCTAATTGATCAGATGCTTCTCAATTTTTCCTGGAAAAATAACACAAACTATATGAAAAGATCAGTGGTGATGAATTTGTACGAAACTGGTGGCCTAAACTTTCTAAATTTCTCTACATTCAATTACATTGGATTAAACATTATTTACAAATTGGATTAAACATTATTTACAAAAAACAAACTCAATTTAGAATTTCATTCCTCAATACAATTCATTACTTGTCATGGTTTCTGGCAGCCTCCGGTTGTTTCTGTGGTCGTTCTTTCTTTTGGCGACGTTGGGGCAATCTATCAGATTTTCTGTCTTCCATTCCGGTGCTTTGCTGTCGCTCGGCGGTGATTCCTCTCACCTGTTTTGAGTTTCCTGTTGGCTATATAAGCTTTCCTGTGCTTTGATATTGTCTTTGCTATTTGACATCGAAGTCGGTAAGGTATAGGATTGCGGTCGCTACGTTTCTGGTTGTTACAAATAATAAACGTAGGTAGTCAACGGTTAGAGTTAGGGTAAAGATTTATTCAGTCTTTTTGTTTCCTTTTCTCTCGTTATTCCTTTATACTCCTCTACCTGTTACCTTTTGTTCAGCTCTTTCACACCTAGAGCTGTAGGTAACAGGTTCTATTTCTATTTTGCTTTTTTCGCCCTTTTTACACGGGCTTTCTTTTGTTTTTCTCTGACCTCCAGTTATACGCTTCCTGTGTGAGAGCATGAGGTTCTTTTGTTGTTTGATTACTCGCTATTGCCGAGTTCGCCCTCTTTTGGGGTTGTTTTTGTTTTGGCTTATGCCGGGAGGTTTTCATTCCCATTGTTTTCATTTATTTCCTTCCTGCTGCGGAGCTGTCCGCTTTGTGGTGTATTTCTTACAATATACTTTTAGATCCCTTGGTTGTTGCACTTGGTTCTCCGAACCTTACACTCCCCCGTTACATTCCTCTTATTTTTTAAATTAGGCGGCCTTAAACTTATGTTGTTGTGCAATTATAATATTGATAAAATACCAGTTAAATTGTTGAATTTCCACAAACAGATTTTTATAGCTTGGTCTTTAGCTTACAAGCACAATATTTCGCACCACAAATACTTAATTTTGAATAATAGGGATATTTTGTACAAAAATATGTAATTGTTTATTAAGACGTGGTATGAGAATATTATTTTGGTAAGTCAATTATTGGATAACAAAGGTCTTCTTATGAATTATACATACTTTCTATCCACTTACTGTCATGGTTTTTAACCCTTTTCCCTATGCGGTCGTTTTCCTTGGTGGCCACGCGAGGGCGCTACCCTTTTGGTGGATGCTTGCTCCATCCTGTGTGGATTGCGGAGCTTCTGTTATCGTGCACACCTGTGCGTGGTCACCTTGAGATATTTAAGCCTCCCGTTTCCTTCCTTCGGGGCTTCGAGATTGTTTGTTCATTGTTTTGTACTGTGGTGTTTTTGTTAGCTGTGAGTTACTCGTACCATTTGGGCTACTCGCCTATTTTAATGTCTCTTTGTTGAGGCAGGGCTTATTTCTTGCTGGCTTGGTAGTTACTTATCTCGTAGAAGTATGGGACCGTGGATCTCTGCTCTATTTCGCCTTTTTGTGCTTTTTCTCCGTGTATGGAGATTTGGGCGATTCTGTTCGGAACTGTAGTTCTGTTCGCCCTTCGGTGCATTTCGACTCATAGGGAGATCGGGCGCTTCGCTTCTACTTGGTTGCTTAGCTTGTAGAAGTATAGAGTAGCTGTTCTTTGTTCCATTCTTGCCTGTTATTGGTTCTTACAGAGAGTCCTGGCGTTTGCTTCTACTCATTTCCGTGTTACGGTGAGCCAGTGAGTAGCTTTGGTACGTTTATTCCCTGTTTTGTCTCCTTCTCGTGGACTACGTTCCTCTTTGTTGTGAGTCAGGGTTTTTGTTTATATTTAGAGGCTGTCGTGCTATTTTTGCGTTGGTCTTTTGTTGCCGCTGTCCTCCGTCCTTTTTACCTACGGGACGATTTTGTTCGGAACTGTTGTTCTGTTCGGTTTCCGGGTATGTTTCTCCTTGTGTGGAGTTTGGGCGAGGTTGTGGACATGTTTGTGTATGACTGTGTGTAGCATGGGAACTTCTGTTCTCGGTTCCTTCGCCTCGTTACATATTCCTTTACTGAGAGGCTAGGGCGTGTGTTTTCAATTAAGCTTGCGTTAGTCATTTTGGATAGTAAAGTTATGGGACGACGGTGCTCCGTCGGCTCACCTGTAAAATGTTTCTCTCTCCTGGGAGATCGGGTGTTTACCCCTTTGTTTTCTGCATTTGACTGCGAGCCTATTAATCTCGCCATGGAACGTTAAATCTCTGTTCCTGTTCGCCTCATTACATTTCCCCTTACTGAGAGGCAGGGCTTGTATGTGTGTTTATGCTTGTGCTAGTCAGATAGACGATAATTTCGGTGCAGCTGTCCTTTCGTCTTTTGTGCTTTTTCTCCGTGTATGGAGATTTGGGAGATTCTGTTCTGAACTGTAGTTCTGTTCGCCCTTCGGTGCATGCCGTCTCATAGGGAGACCGAGCGATGTTGTGGACATGTTTGCGTGTGACTGCGAGCCTCTATCTAAGCCTGGGAACATTAATTATCTGTTCCTTCGCTTCGTTACATTTCTCCTTACTGAGAGGCTAGGGCGTGGTTTTCTATTTTAAGCTTAGTCATTTTGCTGGTAAGGCTATGGGACTGCGGTGCTCCGTCGGCTCGCCTGTAAAATGTTTCTCCCCCCTGGGAGATCGGGCGTTTACCCCCTTTATGTTCTGCATGTGACTGTTAGCTTATGGAAGTAGCCAGGGAACGTTATCTCTGTTCTTTCGCCTCCTCTTAGACAATCGTATCATTTTGCTATATTTGTTGACTGTATTTATTTGTGCCTTTTTACGCTACTCGTCCGTTCTTATGTGTCTCGTTACCTAGACAGGGCGCGTATTATTTCTGGCTATTCAGAGACCTGTCCTTGCGCTTCTACTTATGGGCGTGTGACAGTGAGTCGGTTGGTAGCGTCTGTAGGCGTGTTCGTTGTATGTTCTCCTCCCTTATCTGCGGGGTTTCCCGCCTTAGTGGCCCTAGGGCTTTAAGATTCCCCTTGCTGCGTTTGGCTCCTCCTTCCTCACACGTCACGCCCCATTACACTTACAATATCCATGTTACTCCAAAATAATTTACAACAGTATTTGATACTATTCCTTCTGGTCTTCTTGTGCTTCTGAGAAGTGTCACAAGTGACTTGACTTATGTTTGACTTATATTTTTTATAGCCTGCTGGTAGTAAAAGTATGTTTCTCCTCTTTACATTATAATAATAATACTAATAATACTTTAAAACTTTCATACGGCTGTACATGATTTTTTTCACATTTTAAACCGACTTGTGCTTTTCAGCACTTCATTATGAGTCGTTCGGCTTTGTTCAGTTTAGCGTTGTGAAACTCAACCAGTTTCTGAAGTACCAATCCCGTGGCTTAGTATATTTTAGCCAAGGGGGTTTTGTACTTTTTTGCACAGTTATATGCAAAACCGTCGTCAATTGGGTGTATTTCTTTGGCTGATAGCACCATAGGCCTATCTGAAGTGGGAAAAACGTGCATCTACCCATCTCCACTGTGAGTGTGATTTGTTTTCCATTGGGTTTTTAAACTGTCTGTCAAATATTCCAGCCAATAGCGAAGACTCTTATCTTTCAGACAAGCCCTCATTCAACACAATGGGTTAGGTTGTCACAACGGAACAATTGTGCTTGGCTGTATCCCAAACCGCATACTTCCATGCTCCGCACTACCGTGCTCCCGAGTACGCACTCAAGGTTTGGGAGTTCGCACTCTGGAGCATGGAAGTACGGTAGCAGTTTTGCACGGTCATGGGACACACTTCGTGGCGACATCTTACCTATAACCTTTAACCTTTCCAGTAGCTATCGGGGAAATGCGGACGAGAAAGTAGGGTAAACCTGAGAGGCATAACGTCATTCGCTGGCATTGTACTGTATCGGCTGTTATTATATTATATATTTGTGATATAACCAGCAATATCCACAACAGTTGAATTATCCTTTTTGCTAGCGTTCTTATTTCAGAAAAGTCTGTGGAAAGCAACGATGGCTAGGAAGACAGCCTATTCATTACATCATTGGATACCTTTAAAGAGATACTGCAGAGGCTTTTCTAAGGCCCTTTTTTCCGCTTCAATTTGAACTGAAACTCGTGAGTAGGTGTGGTCATATGACGATGATGCCACGCAGTCATATTATGAATATTCATACAGTCAAGGAGTGAAAGGATGTGTCTTGGTGAACTGACTCAGCCCCCTTCCAGCTCTCTCCTCACAACTAAATAAAATGGCTGTATTAGTTGAGCAACGTCTACGCGAGGAGAGGACCCAGGATGTAACCGAATGGTAAAGCTAACGTTACCTAGCTTAGTTAGCTTGTTTGTCTGCCTAAAGTAACGTTACAATTGAATACATTCAATTGTACAGCAAAATCCAGTCACACAGTAACATTAGTATATTGAACATGGCTGGTTGTAGCGCCCTCATAACTTCACTTGGTCCGGAGAGAATTATCATTTATTAGCTAACATTATTCATAAATGATATAGCTAATATAACTAGCTATCTAAGTTACCAGTTCTCTCTGGACCAAACGGGGCTAAACTCACACACAATAGACTGCCTTGCATTACCTAACTTATCGATACATTCCGTCCGAGTTACTGACCAACTGGTTACTGGTTTTGCTAGGGCTACATCAAATGTATTATTGCTATCGTTTATTAGCTAACGTTACGTATTCATAAAAGATAGCTCACACAATAGGTTGCCTTCAACCCCACATTAGCTATTACCTATCAGTAATGTCAACCGTTTGCAAAAGCATTTTTGTTGTAGTTTGTACAGATAACTTGCATGTAAACAGAAACAAACTAATGTCCCAACAGGTGTGCTTGTGGCCACTGCTCTAACCTGTCCCCTCCAGAAAACCTATGTTGCCGTGAGGTTACTGAAGTAACGTTATGTCAGCGTAGTTATGAAGCTATTCTTGATTTGTCTAATACTGCTGTGCCGTAGTCGGGCATGCTTGGCCCAACTGTATAATAGTGGCCAATACATGTGCAATTACACAATGTCACAAATACAATGTAATAGGTATATTGTACTTAGCTGTTTTACTTAGCTGATGTAATGATTACAAAATTACATCCATCACTGTTGGGATGGCACCTGGCTTCAGCGACAGAGTTTTATAGAAGCCCATCTCAAAGCCAGTTAAATTGTGGTTGCAGTCCGGTGTGAAGTGCGCGTTGCACACTAGGGCTTTCTTCGGCAAGTCTGCGTGATCTACACCGATAGCTTGAAGCCACTGGCTAAGTAGCGCTGGGTCTCTCGGCAGATTATGAAAGCTAGCAGAGCCGGTGGCGTTGCACCGAGGAACGATACATCTCTGACTCCTTGGCATAATGCAGGCAAGTTAGCTAAAGATACCAAGTAGTAAGACGTCGTATCTGAATAACTGTAGCTCGATATACACTACTCACAAAAAGTTAGGGATATTCGGCTTTCGGGTGAAATTTCAGGATGAACCTAAAATGCACTATAACCTTTACAGGTGAAATTAATTTGACCTTCTCTAAACTTTTGAATGCACATGTCCAACTATTCAATGTTTCAGTACTTTTTGCACAACTTGCTGTTCTCTAACAAGGAGCTGAACGGCAAAATTCACAACAGGTGTTTGATCCATGAATCGACCAATAAATTTCCTGGTTCAATTAGAATTGGTATTTAAACAGTCCTCTTCATCATGCTGTTCACATTTTGACATCATGAGACCAAGACGACACCTAACAATTGATCAACAGTACCTCGCCATTGCGAGGCTTCAAACAGGATGTTCTCAGAGGGAAGTGGCCACTGAGCTTAGAGTGTCACAGAGTGTCATCAGCAGGTTGCAACAGAGAAGAGAGACTGGAAGAGTCACAGAAAGGCATAGAAGTGGACGTCCTTTGGCCACATCCCACACTGATGACCGCTTCATTGTGAACAGTGCCCTGCGGAACCGGATGATGAATGCCACTCAACTCCAGGCACATTTAAGGGAGGTGAGAGGCACCCAAGTGTCACGTCAGACCATTCGAAACCGTTTACATCAGCGTGGTCTGCGTGCTAGACGACCTGCAAGGGTACCTGACCACACCACCAGGCACAGGCGTCATCGTCTTGCATGGGCCAGGGAGCATTTACGCTGGACGAGGGACCAGTGGGCCTCAGTGCTGTTCTCTGATGAAAGTCGATTCACGTTGAGCAGAAATGATGGCCGCCAACGATGTTGGAGACGTCAAGGAGAGCGCTATGCATCAGCCACTGTTGTCACCAGACGACCCTTTGGTGGTGGCGGTGTTACAGTGTGGGCAGGTGTGTCTAGTCAATACAGAACTGCCCTACACTTTGTGAATGGTACAGTGACAAGCCCATACTACCTGAATAACATCATTAATCCAGTCATTGTGCCCCTGCATGAACAACACAGGCCTAATTTCATCTTCATGGACGACAATGCTCCAGCTCATCGAGGTCGCATCATTAGGGAAAGGCTGCTGGAGACTGGGTACCTCAAATGGAGTGGCCTGCACTTTCTCCAGACCTGAATCCCATAGAAAACCTATGGGATCAGCTGACTCACCGTGTAGAGGCTCGTAACTCTGTACCCCAGAACCTCAATGACCTGAGGGCCGCCCTTCAAGAAGAGTGGGATGCCATGCCTCAGCAGACAATAAGTCGACTTGTGAACAGCATGAGACGTCGTTGTCAAGCTGTAATTGATGCTCAAGGGCACATGACAAGTTATTGAGACATTGACATTTTTGTTGTGGTATACCCACCACTGTTGTTGGCTTTTGTTTCAATAAATTGTTTGAGATGAGGAAATCACCATTGCATGCTTCTACTTAAATGCCCTACTTTCATGATACATATAATATCACTGTAGCGTGAACTTACATTTTCCATAAATTTCACCCGAAAGCCAAATATCCCTAACTTTTTGTGAGTAGTGTAAGTCGTAATATTAACGTTAGCAATAATACAAAGCAATTCGCATTTGAACTTGAACTAGCTAATTAGCAGTACAAGGATCTCCCAGTCTCAGAAGGAAAAAAAAAATCGTCGTTCTCTGCTTTTATACCACGTGCCCAGCCAAGACCCACCCCTAGGACTTGGCTCAAGTCCACCCATTTTTATGTTAAGGATCTTGTGACGTCACGAATCCCCGGAAGCCAGCATATTGGTAAGTCTACACAAAAACTCAGATAAAACTATTTTGACTAAACATTAAATTTTCAGACATAAACAGTTGTGTATGATCATAATCTAACTCAAAACATAGGTTTTCAACGGGAAAAATTGGTTTTTGACTGCAGTATCACTTTAAGTAAACAATCAACCCCATAATAAAATTGTCTTTGCATTGTAAGCAATCGTCTGTGTTTTGATTATTTTTGCGCTGTTTACCAGAGCGTGAACAACTGGGTACGCAGTTAGTAGAAATGGAGCCATGTTTGTGGCGGTGGTGTTGCTTCTGGGGTGGTTTTCCATTGAAACGGAGAAAAGCCGGACTGCTGCCAGAATAGGACGGCGGATCATTATTGAAAACGGCATCCGACGAAAGCAAGCCATCCGGAGAGCTGGGGTGAAGAGAAGGGCTTCGCTTCGTAGAACAATTGCGCTTGTCAGCACCGACGTAGGTTGTCTTATACAGCCGACTAGCTAGCTACACTGGTTAACATTACATATCATTAAACTTAAATATATATGAAAAACTTTATTATTTTACATCACATATTGTGCTGTTCATTCACATTGTAGCACTTTATTCATTTACAAACTCCTAATGTAGTTTTCCCCGTTTAAGTTTCCAATCTGAACCACTAGGTGTCAATACTACACAAATAGACAGACGCACTGAAGTTAGGCAGAGTATATTTATTAACTTGGGAAATTTGTCTCTAGGGAGAGAGCCTTGCAACCTATGGCAGGATCATTGTCAATGTCCCCATCCTTGCCAAATATTTTGATGACGACCAGGATCTCCAGCCAGTCTTCCGCTTATCCTGACGGGCAATCTGTGCACTCGTTGGGATGCTCCCCAACAAGAGGGACCATGGCTGGGGCTACACACGTAACATTATGTCCCTAGTGTCACAAATGGAAAGCCAGAAAATATAATGCATCAATACCAAATATTAACATGAGCTAGCATTAAACACAAGTGATGTTAGTGTTATAGCGAAGTTAACTAACGATAACTAGTGCGACGCTAGCTAGTAAGTGGGTTGATATCCAGCTAGCTAGCAAGTCAGTTATAGCATATGGGAATAAATTCGAATACGAATATTAAATAATGCTTCGTGCTTCGGAATAGCTATATCTACGACTAACGCCATTATCTGGCTAATATAGATATTACGTTAGTACTGTCATTTAATGTTAGCGAACGTTACCTAGCTAGCTAGCTGTTACAGAGCAAATTGCATTGCAATTTACATAACGAAAGCTAGCTAGCTGGAAATAGAAGTTATCTTAATTATTGAGCTAGCTCAGTATTAAAACACTAACAGAAATAGTGCTGTGCCAGATGTTTTCAAACTTGTGAAAATGTTCATATAAAAATGTTGAAATGACTTACATTTGTAGAAAGCCTCGGGAGAGGCACCGTCAATGTTCTCATCCTCCATTACAATAGTAAATTTTTGGTCTTGACCTTTTTCTCGAAAGGAATGATGGGATTTTTTTCTGGTCGGAGCACGCATACTTCGAATTTTGACCAAACGGAGCACGCATCCGGGTATATTATCCGTGCTCCATACTGCGGCACTTTTTGGACTCACACTCCAAGATGGATGCGTGCTCGCTATGCGTGCTCGGAGCATGGAAGTATGTGGTTTGGGATACAGCCCTTATGTGGCGGAGGCGTAAAGTTCCTACCAAGATGGCGCATTGTGTTTTTAGCTTGAAGCAGCTACCTACATTCCGGTTAGAAAAGTATAATTCATTAGGTAACGGCGGCTGTTCGTCTTTTTACTTTACAGTCTCTTTCATACAGTTTTTGGTTAGTTATGTCTAGGTTATTCAGGCGTTTCTCCGTGCAGCAGGTCCTAGCCCGAAGATCTTTTTGCGATGTTGTCTCAGTGACGCTGAGTGGTAAGCAAACATATTTTTTTGCCGGTATACCAGTGCGAATTCACTGTTATGTATAAAACGAATCCCTCTGAATTAAATGAATATAGCTAACATTACTATATTGTAACAAAGGCAAGCTAGCCAGCAAAATTACACATAGCAGCTGGCTATCTATTTGTGTCTGAGACGAGCTGTTCCGAGTTTCTTTTGAATGAAATGGCGTCTGACGTGTTTGTTTAGAAGTTATTGTTCCACATTAGTAAATTGTTCTGTATGCAGTACAGCAGGCTGTGCAGGTAAACGAATAAGCAAATTATGCATGACGTAACATGAGGGAGAGATAACATGAGGATGAGTTTGTTGTTGATTATTATGCAGGGTTTAATTTTATCTAGGAAACTGGTGGATCTCGTTTGCATAAGGTCCGTTTACCTGGACTCATTTCTGGCTAATGGGGCTCTGGTGGAATACAAGATTCACTGTGCTGCTACATGGGTTTGGAGAACTTTTTGGGGACCACGGGTAGGCTAGTTAGTTGTGTAATATGAAACACACCAAAGACACATCTAAAAATGAACTTTTATTGCCAGTTATCAAATTTTATTGTAAAACTTAAAAAAAGGAATCATATTGAGACTTTTCTGGAACCTTGCCATTTTGCACAATTTGTGCCAACTTTGGAAACCAAAATGGTTCACCTGAAAAAAAGCTCTGTAGAATTTGAATGGTTTGATATATTGACACCATATTTTAGCAGAGATAGGCAGCATATTGAGGAATCACATAGAGGAGTTATTTCCTCCATAGCACTTGTAGCTCATCAGGTAAAAAATCAGAAATTTGAATGTAGGTACCCGTTTTTTTGTTTTTTCACAATTTCTGTACATAAATTGTTGTAATTAAGTAGCAAAAAGTGTCTGTATATGAATTATGACTGCTTAGTCATAATAGTGTAGTTCTCTGTTTTAATAAAAGCTATGAAACATATTTGTAGTCTTTACAGTTTTTGAGATAAACAGCTTTGTTGGTCACTAGTAAAAACAGGCGAGAATTGGTATATTTTGCCCTTGGTATTAAGAGGTTAATAATAAACTGGTCACCATAAAAATATGATCTTCTCTATTTTTTATAGAAAATGACTGAGGTGTATAATAATTGCAATGAAACAATGTTTTTGTGGAAACAATTACTGTGGATTCCCTGTTGAGCTACTGCTGTAGCTGTTTAGATTAGGGAAAGCATAGGGCAAGGCATTACATGGTCCAATGAGGAGGACAGGACAAATACAAAGTGTAGGACTGTAAATACAAAGTGTAGGGTAAGATAGGTCTTCCCCATGTGCTGTTAACTTGTCGTTGGTGGGGAAACTTGTGTGCCTCTGAGATTCTGCAGGCTTTATTGGAAGGGTTTTTGCCTTTGCAGGTTTACCCATATCCAATCAGGTGTCAGGTCAGAGGCCAGAACAAATTCAACAACATTCAATTCTTTCTCAGTTAAAAAAAGGACAATGATGAGACACAGACCAGAACAATGTTGTTCAGCTAAGAGATTGAGTGCTAGTGAGTGTCTTGAGTCCTCGCAAAATATCTTGAAATCAAGCTTAGGAGGGAGAGAGTTAAGCATTAATCTGTTATTTTAACCAAAAAAACTACACTACACTCAAGCATTGATCAATGAATGTAAAAGCATTTTTAGTGATTATTCTAATGCCAATGCACCAGAAACAAGGATTTAGAGGCGTTTTCGCAAAAAAGATTTTTCTTTTACTTGAAATATCATATTCATAAACATTAATTTTCCTATTTATTATTTTTATGAAGGACATTCTTTATATGAAAACAATATAACAAGAAAGCAATGAAAACTGTTAATCTTTGTGCTGCTTATAACATCTTTGTATTAAAGAAATTGTATTTGTTGAGTTTAATATACAGTTGAAGTCGGAAGTTTACATACACTTGGGTTGAAGTCATTAAAACTAATTTTTAACCACTCCACAAATTTCATGTTAGCAAACTATAGTGTTGGCAAGTCAGTTAGGACATCTACTTCTACATCTACCCAACAACATCAAAAGACTCTTGATATGTTATTTTCTGGTACTCTTACAAGCGATACTATAACGTCTCTGCATTTGAATGGATCTCTATGGGAATTGGGGGTGGGACTAGACTTATGCTGGAACAGTATGGAATACATGATTGGTAAAATGGCTGTAAGTCATCAAGGGCCTGAGGTGTCAAACAAGCCTCAAACCATCACTCTACTGCCAGATATTCAGTAGATATGGATGGATCACTTTAAGGGTTGTTTCTTCTGACAAATTTTCCTATTGAACTCTATGGAAAAATAAGTCAGGAGAAGAAACCCTTCAAGTTATCCATCCTTATCTACTGTATTTCTGGCAGCAGTGTGATGATTTAAGGCATGTTTGATACATCAGACCATTGATGACTTAGAGCCATTTAGCCAACCATGTGTTTCCATACTGTTCCAGTGTAATTTACAGCTAAATCTAGTCCCACCCCCAAATTCCCATAGAGATCCATTCAAATGCAGAGACGTTATAGTATCGCTTGTAAAAGTACCAGAAAATAACATATCAAGAGTCTTTTGATGTTGTTGGGTCACAGACATCAGGACGCCATGGCATGCAAAGGACATGTGACCAAATATTAAAAATTTAAAGGCACAGTCAACTTAGTGTATGTAAACTTCTGACCTACTGGAATAGTGATATAGTGAATTAAAAGTGAAATAATCTGTCTGTAAACAATTGTTGGAAAAATTACTTGTGACATGCACAAAGTAGTCCTAACTGACTTGCCAACACTATAGTTTGCTAACATGAAATCTGTGGAGTGGTTAAAAATTAGTTTTAATGACTTCAACCCAAGTGTATGTAAACTTAAAATATCTCAGATTGTTCTGAAATGTTTCCTGTAGTTAGAAACTGTTAAGCATTCATGGAACATTATTTTGTGGAAATATAAATTGATCTCAGAGAAAATCATACTAATTCATTGCATCCAAATTGGACATTTTAGCTTTGAATGGTTCACATAATATGAATTGAATATAGTACCCTAAATCTGATATGGACCAAAATCCTTCCTAATGACATGGGACATAGTTACTGAAATTAGCAGGCAATTAATCACAAAACAGAATTTTATGCCCTATTCGCACTGGACTTGTATTACGTGGGGACTACATGTGACCCACACCCCTGGCTACAGGGTTGGATACACTTCACTTTCAATTTAGTAAATTCAGGAGTAGGCTTACTTTTAAAAAACGTTTGGCATAAGAACCGCACCCAAAATGCTGTCAAAATTCACATGAATAATTTCCACCACAGCCTCAATAATTCTCGACCCAGAAAGATGCAGAAAAAGACATGGGAAAAAATACGTCTTTTTCTGTGGGAGAAAAAAATATCCCCTCAAATTACTGAGATGCAGATTCACATGGGACTAATATAATCTTTTCATAATTTTCTGTGTTTTGCGAAATATGGTAGGTAGCCTAATTTGCAGTGGAATTTTTACTTTACAAATTACGGGCTTGGTAGATTCGCACAGGATTAAGATCACAGACGACCTCTGCAATTATTAGAAATCACACGAGGTCCCAGGTAATAGGTTACCAGTCCAGTGTGAATAGGGTATTGGGCTTTATCAATGAAGCTTGCCAGACAGACAACGATAGGATAAAAATAAAACATTTCTTCTCATTAATTTTACACTCATGGTCAGTCCATCTCGTTCACTTATCTATTTCACAATAGGAAACTTAAAACAAATGAGCTAATATTTCAATACAGCCAATATTTTTATCTAGCCTACAGTTTTTTTTAAATGTCAAAAGCACAAAAAGACTGGATCGCGATGATTAGCTAAAGCTGTTAACTATCTTATGTTGTAATAAAGTAATTAGCTAGCTTGTAACAAAGAGCATCAAGGACACCATTACCAGCATTTTGGCGAATTGGCGCTATCTCGTGGAGTGCAGTTAGTGTAGTTCAAGTTCAAGATTAAATAAAGTAGGCATTTAAGTGATCTTATGAAACACAGTCACATCTACGTGTTTTAAGTAGTTTTATTTTTTTCTATTTATTTGTACAAATGCAGAATAACAGTAATGAATAGTAACACTTTGTTCATATAGGCCTAATTGCATTGGAATGTTTCTGCAGCCTACATGATTCTGCGACCCAATAGATATATCCCTCGACCCAAGTTTGGGTCGCGACCAACAGTTTGCGCACCGCTGGCTTAGAGGACAGTTTTTTATACTCTCTGACGTATTCTCAGTGAATATGGTGATGGTTATTTTCCCCTGTACAGACTAATGACTCATTTAAGTTATTTGTGTTTTGTCCCATCATACAGTCTTATAGTTTCAGGTTCTGACCACCAGATGGTGCTGTTTCTGTTATTAGATTTAAAAATGTGAGCTTTTCTTTCAAATGATACTGATTTACACATAGCCTAATCCTGAATTTGTAAGGGTGGGCCAGTACAGTGGCATCTGGTCATCAGAAATGGGTACTATCACATTATATAACGGATCATAAAGTAAACAACTTCAATGACGCATTAATCTGTACTGGGGAAAATAACCAAGAACATATTCACTGAGAATGCATTAGGTAGTTTGAAGAAACAGTATGCCAAGTCATAGCCCCTTGCTACTGATCAAATATAGAGAACTGATGTTGTGCTGGGATTGGAGTTGGGTTTGGGTGGGTGGGGTGGCGGGAGGGGGGTGGGTGGCTGATAATTTATTGGGATTCCTGTTTTAATCATTATCAGAAAGCAGTTTGGTACAAACTGTTGGGTAGCTACTATTTACAGAATATTATGTATAACCTACCAAAATAAAATGTTCAACTTGGGTGCTTCAATTAACTTTATTTATCACAAACTAAATTAATATTTTTAGAAAAGAATGTTACATGGAATGACCCTGAATATTAAAGTAATGATTAATAAGTCATGAATTATTGATGCATTCATGTTTTATTATGTATGAATACACTAATAAATATAGCTGCAAGCAGCGATTCCCGGGGACCGAGCGGCATGAGCGGCATTTGTCAAACACAGAGACCGCAAAATGGTAGACAACTCTAGACAGGGTTGACCCAAAATACAAATATTTGTTTCTAATCAGGGTTTTTGCAATTAAAAGGTGTTTCTTAATGTGAAAACAACATTAAAAGAAACATAGCATTTGTACAATAGTTTTGCCAAACATTTCCAGGTCCAGATGTTACTCTTAAAAGACCTACCAAGTTTTATAACTCTGTCAAATGGTTTTGGAATTATTAGCATTTTTGTGATAAGCCACGCCCACTGAAAATTCATTGTCTCGTCATTCGGCCATCTATTAAAATAGCAAAATTCTGAATGTAACTTTTATGAGGCATCGTCTAAGGAGTGTGTTTACCAGGTTTCAAGTAAATTGGTCAAATTTTGTAGGAGGAGTAGCATTTTAAGTGTTTTACAAGAAATGCTAATTAGCGGAAAATCCAATACGAGTGACTTGATGGTTCCTTGAGGCAAATTTGTTCAGTATGAGCAGAAGGACCTCTATACCACATTTTGTGTCTAGATAAAACGGGGCATATGCAGTGGGTGTGTCAATAATTTTTAGTGAATTTTTAAATATTTTCTTATATTTGGATCTATATAGCGCCACCACGTGGCTCGATTGGGTTGAAACTGTAGAGGTCAATTCTTCGTGTTACTCTTAATAGACTTACCAGGTTTCATAACTTTCTGTGAAATGATTTTGGAATTATCAGCATTTTTGTGATAAGTCATGCCCATTGAGAATTCATTGGCTCGTCATTCGGCCATCTTTGAAAATATCAAAATTCTGTATATAACTTTTATGAAGCATGGTCTACCTGGTTTCTTGTAAATTGGCCAAATTTTGTAGGAGGAGTAGCATTTTGAGTATTTTACAAAAAATGCTAATTAGCGGAAAATCCAATATGGCTGACTTCATGGATCCTTGAAGTACATTTGTTCAACATGAGCAGAGGGACCTGTCTACCACATTTTGTGACTCTGGGTCAAACGGGGCATCGGCAGTGGGCGTGTCAATGTCACAATATTTACACGTGCACTTCAGCGCCACCAACTGGCCTATCGCCACGACATTTGGTGGGAGCTTGTGAGATGACAATTTCTAACTATTTGCCAAGTTTCATGAGAATCAGCCAGGCGGTTAAGGAAAAACTCAAAGAAGTAATAAATGAGTACATTTAAGGCAAAATGTCGGCAAATTCAAGATGGCGCCCACAAAATTAGTAAAGATCTATGTCACTGTAGCAAGTTATACATATCTGCAAAGGAACTGTGATCTTTAGTGAATTTTTTAATATTTGTTTATATTTGGAACTCTATAGCGCCACCACATGGCTGGATTGGGATAAAACTGTAGAGGTCAAGTCCTAATGTTACTCTTAACAGAGCTACCAAGTTTAATAGCTTTCTGTCAAATCGAAACAATTTTTGTGATAAGCCACGCCCAGTGAAAATTCATTGGCTCCTCATTCGGCCATCTTTTAAAATATTAAAATTCTGAATATAACTTTTATGATGGCATGGTCTAAGGAGTGTGTCTCCCAGGTTAATCTCAATTGGTCAAATTTTGTAGGAGGAGTAGCATTTTAAGTGTTTTACAAAAAATGCTAATTAGCAAAAAATCTAATATGGCGGACTTTATGGGTCCTTGAGGCAAATTTGTTCGGAATGAGCAAAAGGACCTGTATACCAAATCTTGTGACTCTAGGTGAAACGGGGCGTCGGCAGTGGGCGTGTCAATGTCAAAATATTGTCACGTGCACTACAGCGCCACCAGGTGTTCAATCTTCGTCATAATATAGAGGATCCAAGAGTTTGGCAATCCCAACAAGCTTGCCAAAGTTTGGTGATTCTAGGCTAAACCAGCTCACAGGAATTTTAGGTGAAAGCTGAGAAAAAAATAAATAATAATAATCTGAACAGATACAATAGGGTACCAGGAGCTACGCTGCTCGGTCCCCTAAAAAAAGAATCTGAACAGATACAATAGGGTACCAGCAGCTACGCAAAGATTTAAATATATATATGTATATATTTACAGAATATTTACAGTACCAGTCAAAAGTTGGACACACCTACTCATAGAAGGTTTTTTTCTGTAATTTTTACTGTTTTCCACATTTTGGAATAGTAAAGACATCAAAACTATGAGATAACACAAATTAAATTATGCAAAGATCAAAAAAGTGTTAAACAAATAAAAAAAAGTCATATAGATTCTTCAAAGTAGCCACCCTTTGCCTTGATAACGGCCTTGCACATTCTTGCCATTCTCTCAAACAACTTCTGTGGTAAACAGATATTCCACAGGTCTTTAGTAAACAACGTGCTACCAGATTGCCACCTTATAGACCATATGACTGCACCATTGAGCTGTACCCAGGTACTGTTCCTCCCAGGAGTTCACTGTATTCCCTATCAGCGCCTGAGAGCGCTGCTATGAAGCAGTACTGTCGTGGATTTTTCCCTTTCAACCCACAGTGAGCAAGTCTGTCCAAACAGAACCACAACAAAACCATGTAATAGAATAAGAAAAATAATTGCAGTTTATTTGGAGATAAACTCAGAATGAGAGAGAGTTTTACCAGAATCTCTCTAACTTGAAAACAGAATACAGAGGACATTTATACACAATCTATTATTGCTTTACTGATTTGCCACAAGGGGCGCTTTCTAAACATACAGAGACAAGGGTATCCATTTCTTGGTGTTCAGTATTTCGATAACCTCTAACCTTCAAACCAAGTAACGAAAACATCCATCTCACAGACTGCCTGTCTCTGCAGGAAGGAGAGACACAGAGGGAGTGAGACACAGCAGGCCTGCTTGAAGCCTACTCAGTGTTCACAGAGAATACATTGTTTAATTATTTAACTCAATATAATTGATCTACTAATAATCAAAACTATAATAAATGCTTAATAATAATCATGTGATTGTCTCTATGTTAATACACACACATTGTAAAACAGAAAATTCCTTCACATTTCCCTCCTTTGATAACAAACAATTTTCTGTTACAATCTACCTAATGTACTCAATCAATTAGTAAGTGATTCATTTTAATAACATCATAAACGATTACATGATTATACAGACCAAATACAATAGTCACATGTGGATATGTACAATACTCCAATAATCCAGGGGGAATTGAAAAACCGGCAGATTCAGGACTTATATGGGACAAAACTAGCATAGAGCCAGAAAACCCAATCAATTCCGGAAAAATAATTCCCGACCCCCCTTAGGGCAGCCAAGCCTCGCTTCCGGATATCGCAAACATCGCACATCTTCCATATCTGATTAATAACAAGAATCAACATAGGAAAAGAAAAAATGAAATCATAGTGGATATAGTAACAGTATAATTGATTATAAAAAGAATTTTCACTATTACATTTTAGACATTTGGCAGACGCTCTTATCCAGAGCGACGTACATTAGTGCATTTTCCAACCTGAAACAAGTGCGTTAAAACCACCCTAAAAGGTAAATACGAATTCAAACACAGGCGCAGTCAGTATGATTTTTTTTTTTTTTTTTTTGGGGGGGGGGGGGGGGGACCACACGATATCAATCATTGGCATGCACAACAGTAAGCCAATAAGTAACCTTACAAGTACTAAACTAGAAGCTTGAAACACTTAAACAAGGATTTATAAAACACAATCAAGGGAGGTCACAAGGAGGTAGGGAGGGGTGGAGAGAGGTGCAGCTTAAAGAGGTGAGTCTTCAATCTGCGCTTGAAGGCGGTCAGACTTTCTGTTGTTCTGACCTCCACGGGGAGCTCATTCCACCACCGTGGGGCCAGGACAGACAGACGTCGAGACCGGGTGCTAGTATGAAGTGGGGGGGGGTACCAGTCGTCCTGAGGAGGCGGAACGCCTATAATGTACTACTGATTATTTAACATGTAAAATTACTACTATCAAGAGAAAGTCTGAAAGAAAAGAAAGATAAAAAATAAAAACCCATCATGTAATGGAGACTTTTCACAACTCCTGGAATGTCGACCTTTTAAAACTCTTCACATTACAACACTGTCTGTCTTCCCACCAACCATGTGACAGGGTGGGTACATAATTCAGGCCTATACTTTATATAGGGCCATCAGTAAACTCAGGAAGTTATCGGAGAAGGAATACATTATCTTGTTCAGGATCAGGAACATATTGCCGTAAGTACTGACCTATAGCAGCTTGAGTGAGGCGTGCAATACAGGTGCGAATCAGTGGCATTCCACAACAGCAAAGAAATACGAGCAGGGTGGCAAAGATAACAACAGGCAAAAAGATTCTCAGCAGTGTTTTCCTCCAACCTGTCAGGAGGTTAAAGAACCAATCTTTATTTGCATCAACCTCCCTCTCCACTAATGAGTCACGGAGTTTGGTCATATTTCTAAGTCCCTGCTGTATGATCTGGCCATCCTCATCATAATGTGGTATGTACGTGCAACACGCCTCCCCAATCATCACACAAACCCCCCCCCTGCTCTGCAGTAAGCTGATCTAATACCATGCGATTCTGCACAACCATTAATCGCAGTGAAGTCAACTCAGTTTTTACAGCACCTATTGTCAAAATGGAGGGGTTTATGTACTGGAGAAAAGTGTATCGAGTAACTTCTATCTCTTTAAAAGCCTCTAACACACCTAACCCAGGAAGCAAAGCCTGTATAAACTTCGAACCTGCAGTCCAAAGCCGATGTTCAGTAGGAACAGGATTACTATCCCAAAACCCTCTCTTTACCCTGTGCATGCGACGTGTGGTGTGACTATATGTGGAAAGGTCAGGAATCACATATATAGAGTCATACAAAGCAACAAGGGCACACACTCCACCCCAGTCAGGGGGAGAGCAGTGTAGACTGAATTTCCACAAAGCCAGTACCAATCTGATAACAGTCGACTCCCAAGGCGAGAGGATGGTGTTATCCCGGAACAGTTTGCAGTTTGTTCCCTATTCCAAGGTAATGAGATTGCTTGTGACCAGTTCTTCCTGCATATCTCATCAGCCATGTCAGGGTAGTCTCTGCAGGGACTATAGGAATCACTCAGACAGTCAAAACACTTATCCGGATGCATGGGCGGACAGTCACAGAAAACAGTTTTACACTGAACATTGTCTAATTGACCTAGCGCATTAGAGCCATTACCCATAATACACCTTCCAAACTTCATACTATGTTTAAGTACGACTGGACCGTTTCTCCATGACACCTGTGGCCATGCTAGGTAATCTTTCAGGAAAGAACAATCTGTATTGACTACTGGGGTACTCAAAAGTGACAGATTTAATGGCACAGAGAAATCAGCTTCTTCCCACCGTTTTCCCATACCTGGGTGAGAACTCAGTCCCACCAAACATGTTGAGAGGTCGTTCTTCAGATTCTGCACCTGAAGAGGGCCTGCTGTGGAATGAGGCATGTGAGAGCAAACATAACAAGACTGGTTAAAGTGCTGCTTTGCAGTCCACTCAGCATAATGCCACCAAGAGTTAGTAGCATAATGATGCTTCACAGTTCCTGGTGTCAGCCAAGCTTCATTCCCGGTGGTGACATACCTTTTAGTCCTTTTAGTCATTACAACAGTACCATTTAGTTCACTGGTGTTAATGGTGTTGCTGTAGTGTGTCTCATGAATCAGGATAATGGGCAGAACAATGATGAGGGTAATGAGGCCTAGTAGCAATAGGCCTACCTCTAGGCTGCAGCCTAATCTTCTTAAAGGGTTGTACCCCTCGGTGTTTCTGCTGTGGTCTGGCATGTTGGGAGCAGATATTACCGTCACGTGCTCCTTGAAGTGGTGGTTCTCTGAGTTTTTAAACTCCGTGAGAACTTAGTCGTCCCTGCGCGACGGTTGAGGTGGGTCTCTCACCCTTATCTCACTCCTTTGGCGCTGGTGGAGCTCTTTTGCAGTGGCTGGCGTGGACCCAAGAAGCACAGCCTTCCACTCGCACGGCTGTGGGCGTGGTGAGTAGTACCTGGAAAGGACCCCTCCACCTGGCCTGGTGCCACTTCTTCCTTTTGAAGTTTTTTATCACCACCCAGTCTCCTGGCTGGAGATCATGTAGAGGCCCACTGGCTGGGTCTGGGAGAGCTGCTTTCACCTGTTGATGCACAGATCTCAGAACATTGGTTAGCTGAACACAGTAGCTTACCATGCAAGTGTCAGCTAGCTCTTTGTCCAGCATCAGCCCTGGGGGGTGACATCCAGTCCTCATGGGCCGCCCTGTGATGACTTCATAGGGCGACAACCCTGTAGCAGCGTGGACCCTCCCCCGCATACCTGTAAGGACAATTGGCAGGGCCTGCACCCAATCCAGACCTGTCTCTGCCATCACTTTAGTTAACCGGTTCTTAATGGTTCCATTTGCCCTCTCTACCGCCCCTCCACTCTGAGGGTGGTAAGCACAATGGAACTTCAACCTGATCCCCAATTGCTCGGTCACTTTGTCCACTACCTTGTTTAAAAAGTGTGAGCCTCTGTCTGAAGACAGCTTCCTCGGGATCCCCCACCTAGGAATAAGTTCTGTTAGTAGGGCTTTCGCCACTACTGCAGCATCAGCTTTCCCTGTAGGAAAAACTTCAACCCACTTTGAAAACATGTCAACAAACACCAAACAATAATTCTTACCCCTGCATGGGTTAAGTTCAATGAAGTCCATCATCAGGTACTCGAAAGGCTCCTGTGGAGCCGGGTGGGCCGCATTTGGAACCTTCTGGTCCCGCCCAGCATTATTTACAACACAAATAACACACTTTTCACAAAAGTTTTTTGCATAAGTAGAAAATCCGCTTGTGTCCCAGTGTCTGGACATCAAAGATATCATCCCTCCTTTTGACACATGATCCAGTCCATGAGTCAATTTAGCATAATAGGGAAATAAAAAACGAGGTAAACAGGGTTTACCAGTAGGGCCTAGCCAGACCCCATCAGTGTAGGTGCCGTCCCCCTTCCATTTGGCCTTTTCCTGGGGTGTGGCCCCAGCTTGGCAGTCCTGTACAGAGGCCAATGGGGTGTCTGTGGGAACAGCAGCCTGTGTGAGCAGACTGAGAATTGTGTGAGGGGGGGCAGATGCAGCTGCTTTGGCTGCCAAGTCAGCATGTTTATTCCCTTGAGAGATAGCATCAGTCTGGTTTGTGTGAGTGGAGCACTTACATATAGCAATGGCAGCAGGCAAAATAATTGCCTGTAGGAGGCAGCTCACTAAGTGTCCATTCTATATAGTTTTCCCTGTAGAGGTAAGGAAGCCTCTATGCTGCCAAAGAGTTCCAAAGTCATGCACAACTCCAAAAGCATATCTGCTGTCAGTGAAAATATTTATAGTTTTACCTTCAGCCAAATGGCAAGCGCGTGTAAGAGCGAACAGTTCAGCTGCCTGTGCTGAGAGGTGTCCTGGAAGGCGGGCTGACTCTAGAACCTGATGATGTGTCACCACTGCATAGCCAACCTGACTGTCACCTGTGAGGGGACATCGACTGGCAGAACCGTCAACAAACATATCAAAGTCTGCATTTGAGAGGGGAGTGGTGGCGAGGTCAGGACGGGGGGAGAGAATTTGATCTAACACATGAACACAATTATACGGCTCCCCATCCTCAGGTGTAGGCAAAAGAGTAGCGGGATTCAGAACATTGCATCGCTTGACTGTAACATTTGGCAAAGAGAGCAACACCTAGGCCCCTAGAAACAGCATCAAGTCTCTGAGAATAGTACGCAACAGGCCTGTGTTTATCACCATGCTTTTGCAAAAGAACAGCAGACATGTAGCCGCCCTTCTCATCAACAGTCAAAAGGAAAGGTTTATCCATGTCAGGCAGGCCCAAAGTAGGAGAAGAGGCCAACTGTTGTTTCAACTTCTGAAAGGAAATTTCAGCAAGTTCTGTCCATGTGACCTTATCATTAGCCGTAAGATCATGGCCATGTGCCAAGTCTTGCAACGGCTGGGAATATTCAGCGTAATCAGAAATCCATTGCCTACAGTACCCTGTCATGCCTAGAAAAGACATTACCTGCTTTTTTGTAACCGGTTTAGGGAGGTCAAGAATCGCCTGGATTCTGTCAGTTCCCAAAGACTTGCCTTCTGCAGAAATTGTGTGTCCTAAATAGGTAACAGTAGGTAAACCAAATTGCAATTTCTCCTGTTTAACTTTGTGGCCCTGTGTGGCTAAAAATGTCAACAGTTCAAGTGAATCCTGAATACAGCTGTGCTCGTCTGGAGAGCAGACGAGGAGGTCATCAACGTATTGAATCAAAGTACTTTGGCTTGAAGAAAACTGGAACTGTTCCAAGTTTTCCTGCAGCACTGCTGAAAAAACTGCTGGTGATTCAGCATACCCCTGGGGTAGCCGAGACCAGGTATACCTTTTTGACCTGAATGTAAAGGCAAACCAGTACTGGGAATTTACATCATCAGGAATACTAAAGAATGCATTCGCTAGATCGATCACAGAAAAATATTTAGCATTACCCGGGACCTGTGCAAGAATGGTAGTGGGATTAGGCACAACAGGAGCGCGCTGTTGAACGGTACTGTTCACAGCTCGTAAATCTTGTACGAACCGCCAAGACCCATCAGGCTTTTTTACAGGCAAGATAGGAGTGTTGCATGGAGAGTCAGGACAGGGAACCACAACACCAGCTTCTAACAACGCATTAAACACGGGGACAATGCCGTCCTCGGCTTCTGGGCGTAGGGGATATTGACGTTTGCATGGTCTGTATTCAGATTTAGGGGTTACTTGAAGTGGAGTAACTCCAGCTATGAGCCCCACATTATATTGGGACGTTGCCCACAATTGAGAGGGAATTGCACTGAATCTCTGGTCTGACAAATGCAAATAGGCTTGAGTGTCACACAACTCATGAATGCTGCAGACAGCTGTCAGAGAGTTTGGAAACTGGTGCGCAGTGACACGCAGAGAGGGAGAATATTTTGAAAATTCCCCTGTCTTTTCCCAGTCCGTGGTATCCAAACATAATTTCACCCATGGCCCAGTGTCCTCCCATTTTTTATTTGAAGCTTTGCACAGCGACACATGGGGTGCACTCCCCGCAATAGAATAGAATTGCTGCTGTGCTGAGCTCAATTGTACAGACAATACACAGAAATCGCGACCAACCAAAAACAATGTAGAATTTAATGTACAATCACCGTACCAATTCTTTTCAAATTCCCAATCTCTACCTCGACTAAAATGTGCTGTTACATGTAGTTGTAATTCTGTCAGTCTGTCGCCAGTGCCTGTCCACTCAGTTTTGGCCATTTGTATGGCTTTAGCTGTGACTGAGGATCTGTCCAGATCCCAAGCATAGTAAAACATTTCTAGAGTTTCTGCTGTAGCAACTCTGTCAATAGTTAAACCATCATCAGTACACTGCACACTCAGACCCAATTTGCACATTAAGTCTCTGCCAAGCAGGTTTACCGGACATACAGGGGAGAACAAGAATGCATGTTTCAAAGTAATATTGGAGCCCGTATTGAAATCTTGCACCAGTAATGGAGCTGTAAATTTCTCTGTCGTGGAATTTCCACCAGCATCTTGGCTGAGCATGGTTTTACCACTAAAAGGAGGAGGTTTTGAATCCCATGATTTAGCTGTTATTACAGACCGACCAGCTCCCGTATCCACAATGAAGTCTAATGCTCGCCCATCAACTTTTAATGACCAAAGTGGTAACGCATTCGGAGCCGTATGGTAAAGGAACCCAGCAAACTCACCCTTGTCCGCATGCGTTTCCTCATCCCCCTCAAAACTTCATTGTCCAGGTAATCCAGTTTGACCCCCAGGATGTTGGAAAGTAACATTCCCTTGGGGTGCTGTGTCCCAACTGTCAGCATTACAGGAATACTTACAACCGCAAGCCCAATGTCCCTTTTTTCCACATTTCCGGCAAACATCATAATCCGCCACGGTAGTGGGTCCCATGGAGTTGGGTCTCTGTCTGTTCCCTTGATTCCGTCCTCCACGTCTGCCGCGGCCCCTCCTTTGCTGCTGCTGTCCACTGGCACCGTCCCGGTTCCCCTGGTAGGACTGGAGCTGTGCCAGCTGCAGCTGAGAGGTCATCTTGTCGCTTTTCTTTTTGTCTTTGTGTTGCTTGTCGCGGTCCTGTTCTTCGCAGTGAACAGCATAACGGAGAACATCCTTAAGTCTCCGAGTCTGCCAGCCAACACAGGAGGTCTTAATAGCGGTTGCAAGGTGTTTATCCAATCCATCCAGGAAACAGTGGGTTAGCTGAGTCTCGTATGGAGTAAGAGTCTCGTTGTTGTCGGGTTTGTCCATTCCACTGTGCGCTCATACTTCTCTGAAAGTCTCTCAAGAAAATCATTAACAGTTTCACCAGGCTTTTGTTTAACCTGTCTGACTGCTTCCCAGTTCAGACGAACAGGGAATTCGGTTTTCATACTGGTTTCTAAAGTATCTATCTGCTTCATATACGCAGACGCAGCATCATCATTGTATGGATGGCTCGTAGACCAAGTTCCCCTTACGTTACCCCACCGTAACTTCAGTTTCTTAATCAGTACAGTTTGTAATTCACCTGCAGTTGGGTGACAAGTTCTTACCAGATTTCTCAAAGCTTCCATGAACTTGGCACCACCCACCTGGGTTGGATCCAGCAAATCTTCGCAGACAGCCTGTAACTTCGACACCTTCCAGGGCCGATATACCAGGACCGTCGGACCCTGGTCGTCTTGTCCTGCCCTGGGGTTGGGGAATTCTAGTATAGGGTACGTGTCTGGCCCCCAGGATGAGTCCCGCCCCGGCACAGGTGCCGACGTCTTCGGGCCGTACGTGGTACCTCCCCTGGTGTGCGGCGGGGTAGGCATCTCTACCTTGTGCAGTTCGCCCTTGTGGGAAGTTACCTGTACTGTGGAATCTGGGCTTACAGAAGCTGCAGGTCTTGCTCTGGCCGCTCTGGACACGCAGGACAGTCCAAGTCCAGGTTAATTTTGTGTATGCTTGAAAGCTGTGCTACATCGGGATACAAAGAGCCGCCGGAATGCACAACAGGAGATAGCACTGAATTACTTTGTTGGGATTTCTCCACAGTAATTTTATTTTTATCTTCCCCCTTGGTCTGTTTTTCCTGCCTTAATTTTGATTCCTTTTCCCACAAATCTACTGCATCCCAATCGGGTTGCCATTTAAATTTACGTTTACTATTTTTAAGCTCATATAACCGCAGCCGCATTTTTAGGTTTTCAATCTGATTTAGACTAAAAGAGCCTTTTTCAGGGAAACCTAACTTTTTCCATTTATCACGCTGGTGTGTGGTTGCCGGACCATATTTGTCATGCATTATTTTCATTGGACCCGTGAATTCAGAGTCCTGTTCCTTTGAATTTTTAGAACCCATTGTCGTGCGTTTTTTCTTTTAATTAGGCCTATTTTAGTCAGAATCAGTTTCAAATTCTGCACTATCCTCTGGATAATTGTCCTCACTTTCAGGGTGAACGTTTAGCCTAACTTCTATTAATGCCGTTTCCTTCTCTTTTAACTACTCATCTCTAGGTATAGCTACAACAGAAAAACCACTTCCAAATCCGTCAACCTCATTAAGTGTCTCGTACAGGTATAAATGACCATAATCATCTCCTCTGCAAAAATGTCTCTCCTGTACTGGTCGAAATATGTCATTTTCCTCTACTGACAATACATGGTACCACATTACAAAAAGGTTTCAGAGCTCATTACAAGAGAAAGAAAAAGAGAAATATTAGCCCATGGGTAGGAGCAGCATACAGCCTCCACAGTTTGAATCATACCACAGAGTGACGGACCCGTCGGTCACTAATCAAACTTTTAAATTTGAGCGCAATACAGCCTCAAGTTACGTTTTGCTGTGGCGGCTCACCTGTGATTCTCTTTCTATGGATTGCGTATTGATCACCCCAGACAGACGTCTTACTCTCCTCGGTCCGGTCGCCGCCGTCCTTCCTCTAGGTGACTGATTACAGTTACCTCTCTTGTGAGAAGGTGGGTTGCGGTCTCGGGGTTTGAACTCCCGGCAGTGTGCACTGTCTAAGCCGTTCCGACTTGAGAGAAATCTGCGTAGGAGAAAACCAAGTTAGCAATCCTGCCGACTACGCCATATTGTCGTGGATTTTTCCCTTTCAACCCACAGTGAGCAAGTCTGTCCAAACAGAACCACAACAAAACCATGTAATAGAATATGAAAAAGAATTTCAGTTTATTTGGAGATAAACTCAGAATGAGAGAGAGTCTTACCAGAATCTCTCTAACTTGAAAACAGAATACAGAGGACATTTATACACAATCTATTATTGCTTTACTGATTTGCCACAAGGGGCGGTTTCTAAACATACAGAGACAAGGGTATCCATTTCTTGGTGTTTAGTCTTTTGATAACCTCTAACCTTCAAACCAAGTAATGAAAACATCCATCTCACAGACTGCTTGTCTCTGCAGATTGTGAGACACAGAGGGAATGAGACACAGCAGGCCTGCTTGAAGCCTACTCAGTGTTCACAGAGAAGACATTGTTTAATTACTTAACTCAATATAATTGATCTACTAATAATCAAAACTATAATAAATGCTTAATAATAATCATGTGATTGTCTCTATGTTAATACACACACATTGTAAAACAGAAAATTCCTTCACAGTACATAGAGGAGTCTTTGGCTAATGGTTTTATCGCTTTTTAAGTCACCAGCCGGCGCTGGCTTTTCTTTGTTAAGAAAAAAGACGGAGGGCTGAGACCCTGTATAGACTATAGGGGCCTCAATGACATCACCATTAAAACAGCTATGCTCTGCCACTCATGAACTCCACATTTGAGCACTTACAGGGGGCGTCTGTCTTTTCTAAAGTTGACCTTCGCAATGCCTACAATCTTGTGCGTATGCGTGAGGGCGATGAGTCTCACTAGCCCCCCTCTGTCTTCCAGGCATTAGTGAACAATGTTTTGAGAGAAATGCTGGATAAATTTGTCTTTGTTTGCTTAGACGGCATTTAAATTTATTTCTCCAGATCTCGCATCCAACGTTAGGCAGGTTTTGGAAGCACTTCTTAAAGCCCAACTATATGTTAAGGCCGAGAAATGCGCTTTCCACACCAGCTCCGTCTCCTTTTTGGGGTTCATTGTGACAGACGGGAAGATGCTTATGGATCCAGAAAACATTTTGGCGGTTAAGAACTGGCCCACGCCCAATTCTGTGAAGCAAGTACAACGCTTCTTGGGTTTTGCTAATTTTTATCAGAGATTTATCCATAATTTTAGCACGGTAGCCGCCCCCATCACAGCCCTCACTAAGAAGACATCTCCGGCTCACTTCCAGTGGAATCCTAGGGCTGAGGCAGCTTTCACTGAGCTAAAGAGGAGGTTCTGCTCCGAACCTATCCTGATAACTCCCAATCCCTTCCTCCCCTTTGTAGTAGAGGTCGACACCTCTGAGCTGGGGGTTGGAGCCATTCTTTCCCAACACTCTCCGCTGGACTGCAAGCTTCACCCATGCGCGTATTTCTCTCGTGTTCTTACATCTGCCGAGAGAAATTACGATGTCGGAGATTGGGAGCTGTTGGCGGTCAAATTGGCATTGGAGGAGTCGCGCCGTTGGTTAGAGGGCGCGGTGCATCCCTTTATGGTCTGGACCGACTATAAAAACTTGGAGTACATCCAACAGGCTAAGACACGTAATTCGCGACAAGCCCGTTGGGCTATATTTTTCGCCAGGTTTAATTTTATCCTGACCTATTGTCCCGGGTCAAAGAATATTAAACCTGATGCGTTGTCACACATTTTTGACTGGTCTGACAATGAGTCACGCCCCGAGCCTGTCGTTCCCAGCTCTCAGATTGTGGCCCCAGTTATGTGGGCTATTGAGGCTGCTGTGCAGAAGGTGCTGCGTTCGGATCCCGGTCCTGGTGGGGCTCTACCCCATTGCCTGTTTGTACCGTCCCAGTTGCGATCGCGGGTTCTCCAGTGGGGTCATGCTTCACAATTAATGGCCCATCCGGGCGTTCACTGGACCAAGGAACTTATTTCTCGTCGGTTTTGGTGGCCCAAACTTGAGAGTGATGTGCGGGAATTTATCGCCGCGTATACTATTTGCGCTCGTAACAAGGGTTCGCGGCTTTCTCCTTCGGGTCTCTTGCATCCACTTCCCATTTCCAGTCATCCCTGGAGTCACATCACCCTTGATTTTGTTACCGGTCTGCCGCCATCCCATGGGAACACCGTTATCTTGGTGTTGATTGATTGGTTTTCGAAGGTGGCGCACTTCATCGCGCTGCCCAAACTGCCGTCTGCTCCTGAGATGGCTCAGTTAATGGTGGACCACGTTTTTAGGGTGCATGGCCTTCCTCTGGATGTGGTGTCGGATCGCGGTCCCCAATTCGCCGCTAGATTCTGGCGCTCCTTTTGTACTATGTTGGGGGCATTCGTCAGTTTTTCGTCTGGGTTCCATCTGGAGACCAACGGAAAGACTGAACGCACCTACCAGAGTATGGAGAGCACCCTTCGGTGTCTGGCTGCGTCCAATCTCACATCCTGGAGCCGCCATCTCGCCTGGGCCGAGTACGCTCATAATACCTTGCATAATGCGTCCACTGGTCTCTCTCCTTTTGAGGCTCAGTTGGGATATTTACCTCCCTTGTTCCCTGAGTTGGAGAGAGATGTGGAGCTGCCTTCCGCCGCTTCCTTCGTTCGCAGGTGTCAAGTGGTCTGGAGGCGGATACGCTCTTCTCTATTGCGCGCTTCGGCCAAACAAAAAGATGTGGCCAAGAGATGTCATCGTCGTCCTGCTCCTCCCTACTGGGTGGGGCAACCAGTGTGGCTTCCCTATGAGTTGAGTCTCATAAACTCGCGCCTTGGTTCGTGGGCCCTTTTAAAATCATTTGCAAACTCAACCCAGTTACTATGCACCTTCAGTTGCCGTCCTCCATGCGCATCCATCCTACCTTCCATGTCTCTCGCTTAAAACCGGTGCTCGTTAGTGCTCTCGCCCCGGCTGACAAGCCGCCGCCTCCTCCCCAGTTCTTGGAGGGAGGTACGGTCTATACTGTTTGGCGTATTTTGGCTGAGAGGCGTGGAGGCAGAGGCTAGCAGTTTTTGGTGGAATGGGAGGGTTATGGTCCTGAGGAGCGCTGTTGGGTCCCCTCCAGAAACATCTTGGACCCGGCACTTATTAGGGATTTTCGTAGAGGCAGGGCTGAGGGATCGCCGAGAGCCATCCCTTAGAGGGGGGGTCCTGCCATGGTTATTAGCAGCCTCTGCTGTTTCTGTGTTCGGTTTTCTTTTTGGTGTCGTTGGGACGCTCTATCAGATTTTTTCCGCCTCCGTTCCGGTGTTTGAATCTCGCCCGGCAATTATCCCTTTCGCCTGTTTTGGATTTCCTGCTTATTATATATAGCTCAGGACTTCTGCCTTTCGGCACTTTGATATTGTCTTTGCTATGTTGACAACGAAGTCGGTAAGGTATAGGAAATTTGGTCACTGCATTTCTGGTTCGTACGAATAAAAAAACGCAGCAAGTCCGGTTAACCTCTTGCTGCCAAACGCCCCCTAGCGGTAACGAGGGCGTTATGGAAATTATTAAATTATACATTTCATTAATTTAATAATATATAATGAACTGCTCACCTCAATATTTTGATTAAATATCCTTAAGATATATCCATTCCTTCTGGGAAAGTGGTTTTTAAGCCCAAAACGTTGAGTTAAAACTTCGCAAATTACGTTGGAAACAACGACCTAATTCCCAAACATGTATTGCAGCTTGATGTCACATGATAAACAATGTGCTGGTAAACTGTTCTGCTTAATTGTATTTCACAAAACTTTGGTTTGAAAAATCGTTATACCTTTAGACTTCAAGAAAAAATACTGTAAAACTTTCATACAGCTGTACATGCACTTCACTATGAGTTGTTCGGCTGTGTTCAGTTTGGCGTTGTGAAACTCAGCCAGTTTCTGAAGTACCAATCCCATGGCTTAGTATATTTTAGCCAAGGGGGTGTTGTACTTTTTTGCAGTTATATGCAAAACCGTCGTCAATTGGGTGTATTTCTTTGACTGATAGCACCATAGGCATATCTGAAGTGGGAAAAACGCGCATCTACCCGCCTCCACTGTGAGTGTGATTTGCTTTCCATTGGGTTTTTAAACTGTCTGTCAAATATTCCAGCCAATAGCGAAGACTCTTATCTTTCAGACAAGCCCTCATTCAACACAATGGGTTAGGTTGTCACATTACATTACATTACATTCATTTAGCAGATGCTTTTATCCAAAGCGACGTACAATTAGTGCATACAGAGACATCATCAAGATCACTACAGATCAGACAAGACAAAGCACATCCTTCCCATAATGTAGCAGCTATCCCTAGTAATGAACGTTGACTGTAGTTCACAGTAAGCTGTGGGTAAATCAATTATACTACACTTCTATTCTAAATACTATTATAAACTATAACAAACAACAGACAGGAAAACACAGGGAACTAGTAAACACAGGGAACTGATATTCCTAGGTTAGAATATCAGTCAAGGTGGAGTCTGAAGAGGTGTGTCTTCAGGCCTCGACGGAATGTAGGCAGGGTTCGAGTAGAACGTAGGGGAATGGGAAGTTCATTCCACCACTGAGGAGCTAAGGTGGAAAAACTCCGCAGTCGGGACGAGCGAGAGCCGTTGACACGGAGGGGGGGAAGTGCGAGTCACCCTGCTGTAGAAGAGCGAAGTGGTCGAGCAGGAACATAGTTCTGGATTAAGTCCTGCAGGTAGGCGGGGCCTGTCCTATTGGCTGCAGTGTAGGCCAGGGTCAGAACTTTGAACCTGATCCTGGCTGCAACTGGCAGACAGTGGAGTGACCTCAGCAGGGGGGTTACATGGGAAAATTTCGGGAGGTTGAACACAAGCCGGGCAGCTGCATTCTGGATCAGTTGAAGAGGCAGAATGGCGCAGGCCGGTAGGCTTGCGAGCAGGGAGTTGCAGTAGTCCAGGCGTGAGGTGACCTTGGTCTGGACAAGAAGCTGGGTGGAGTAGGTGGTCAGGTACGGTCGAATCCTCCTGATGTTGTACAGGAGGAACCTGCAGGATCGTGCCGTTGCCCTGATGTGCTCTTTGAAGTCCAGCCGGTCATCCAGGACCACCCCCAGGTTCCTTGCAGAGCGGGAGGCAGCCACCACGGTCCCGTCAACGGTGATGGAGAGGTCATGTAGTGGGGAGGTCTTGTACGGCATGAAGAGGAGCTCTGTCTTGTCAAGGTTGAGCTTCAGGTGATGGGTAGCCATCCACTCAGAGATGTCAGTCAGACAAGCAGATATCCTCTCCTTAACCTGTGGGGTAGAGGGAGGGAAAGAGAGGAAGAGTTGAGTATCATCAGCATAGCTATGGTATGAGAAGCCATGTTAATTAATTACTGAACCAAGAGACTTAGTATACATAGAGAACAGTAGAGGACCCAGTACAGATCCCTGCAGGACTCCTGTAGACAGGGGATGGGGAGCAGAGACGGAACCCTTCCAGGAGACTTGGTAGGATCTATCAGTGAGATACGATACAAACCAAGAGAGGGCAGCCCCAGAAATGCCCATCTCAGCGAGTGTGGAGATCAGGAGTTTGTGGTTATATGCAATTGCGCGTAAGAGGAGGAGGCGTACAAGCGTAATGTTCCTACCAAGATGGCGCAGAGTGTTTTTAGCTTGTAGCAGCTAGCTACATCCCGTTTAGCAAAGTATGATTCATTAGGTAACGGCGGCTGTTCAACTTTTTACTTTACAGTCTCTTTCATACAGTTTTTGGTTAGTTATGTCTAGGTTATTCAGGTGTTTCTCTGTGTAGCAGGTCCTAGCCCGAAGATGTTTTTGCAATGTTGTCTCAGTGACGCTGAGTGGTAAGCAAACATATTTTTTTGCCGGTATACCAGTGCGAATTCACTGTTATGTATAAAACGAATCCCTCTGAATTAAATGAATATAGCTAACATTACTATATTGTAACAATGGCAAGCTAGCCAGCAAAATTACACATAGCAGCTGGCTATCTATTTGTGTCTGAGACGAGCTGTTCCGAGTTTCTTTTGAATGAAATGGCGTCTGACGTGTTTGTTTAGAAGTTATTGTTCCACATTAGTAAATTGTTCTGTATGCAGTACAGCAGGCTGTGCAGGTAAACGAATAAGCAAATTATGCATGACGTAACATGAGGGAGAGATAACATGAGGATGAGTTTGTTGTTGTTCCTTGGTGGACATTTGATCTCGTTTGCATAAGGTCCGTTTACCTGGACTCATTTCTGGCTAATGGGGCTCTGGTGGAATACAAGATTCACTGTGCTGCTACATGGGTTTGGAGAGCTTTTAGGGGACCACGGGTAGGCTAGTTAGTTGTGTAATATGAAACACACCAAAGACACATCTAAAAATGAACTTTTATTGTCAGTTATCAAATTTTATTGTAAAACTTAAAAAAAGGAATCATATTGAGACTTTTCTGGAACCTTGCCATTTTGCACAATTTGGCACAATTTGTGCCAACTTTGGAAACCGAAATGGTTCACCTGAAAACAAGCTCTGTAGAATTTGAATGGTTTGATATATTGACACCATATTTTTAGCAGAGATAGGCAGCATATTGAGGAATCACAAAGAGGAGTTATTTCCTCCATAGCACTTGTAGCTCATCAGGTAAAAAATCAGAAATTTGAATGTAGGTACCCGTTTTTTTCTTTTTTCACAGTTTCTGTACATAAATTGTTGTAATTAAGTAGCGAAAAGTGTATGTATATGAATTATGACTGCTTTGTCATAATAGTGCAGTTCTCTCTTTTAATAAAAGCTATGAACCATATTTGTAGTCTTTACAGTTTTTGAGATAAACAGCTTTGTTAGTCACTAGTAAAAACAGGCAAGAATTGGTATATTTTTCCCTTGGTATTAAGAGGTTAAGAATTAGGATTAGATTGGTTTTCTCTTTTCTTTCCAATAATTTTCTTTATCCTTTATTCTTTTTACCTGTTACCCTTTGTTTTCAAGCTCTTTTGCCTATTGAGCTTTGGATAACAGGTTTTCTTTTATGTTCCTTTCTTACACTCGTTTTTTCGAGTTTTGCTTTGTTTCACAACCTCCTGTTACGCCTAATTATTTAGTGTGTGAGGTTCTTTTGTTAGTTATTCTCACTGTTTATCGAGATTGCCTCCGTTTTTGAAGTTGCTTTGTTTTGCATTGTGCTAGGGTTTTGCTCCCGATCTTGTGTTATTTCCGTCCTGGTGTGGTTACTTCCGCTTTTGTGGTGTATCTTTGTAAATACGCTTTTAGAAATCCTTATCGGTCGCGTTTGGTTCTCCGAACCTTACACTCTCCCTCACAGATATAGATACTTTTGTACCTGTTCCCTCCAGCATCTTCACAAGGTCCTTTGTTGTTGTTCTGGGATTGATTTGCACTTTTCGCCCCAAAGCACGTCAAAGCACGTTCATCTCAAGGAGACAGAACGCGTCTCCTTCCTGAGCGGTATGACTGCTGCATGGTCCCATGGTGTTTATACTTGTGTACAATTGTTTGTACAGACAAACGTGGTACCTTCAACCATTTGGAAATTGCTCCCAAGGATGAACCAGACTTGTGAAGGTCCACAATTTTCTTTCTGAGGTCTTGGCTGATTACTTTTGATTTTCCCATGATGTCAAGCAAAGAGGCACTGAGTTTGAAGGTAGGCCTTAAAATACATCTACAGGTACACCCCAAATTGACTCAAATAATGTTAATTAGCCTATCAGAGGTTTTTAAAGCCGTGACATTTTCTGGAACTTTCCAAGCTGTTTAAAGGCACAATCAACTTAGTGTAATGTAAACTTCTGACCCACTGGAATTGTGATATGTTGAATTAAAAGTGAAATAATCTGTCTGTAAAAAATTGTTGGAAAAATTACTTGTGTCATGCACAAAGTAGATGTCCTAACTGACTTGCCAACACTATAGTTTGCTAAGATGAAATCTGGAGTGGTTAAAAATTAGTTTTAACCCCTTTGCGTAGAAAGTGACGCCGGCGGAATCTTTTTGCTCAACTGAGACATTCGTTGCTACTGCAGCTAAACTATTAGTGGAAATCACAAACACTGTGTTTTAAATTTATTGGTAGACAGTTTGTGACGATTTCTGCCGAATATGGAGTTTCTAAGTGTCACTATTTCCCCGTAGCAAGTCCATTTAACAAGCAACCCCCACCTAGTCTATACCTACCCATGCGTGACATAGTGGACAATAGCGTCTATGTTTGAGTTCATAAATATATTTCTTCATCATATGAAATTATAATAACGTCATAGCAACGAGATAAACCCAACAATAGCCTGATCGTATGCCAGAAAACCGTGAAAAGCCCTGCTCACTCAAATGCAAAATAAACTGTGAAAGTATTGTCTCATTCTACCATGTATTCTACTAGCAATATGCTACTAAATATGAAATAAATATACAATCCTACCATTGGTTTTACACATCGAGATGTTACTTTCAAAATTCAGTGGTCATTTATTGTCTGGTACACTCGGTTTGAGAAATATACAACACTTTATACCGCTATTATACTATCTGAAACGTCGACGTGTAATACCCCCATGCCGTGTAAGCCTGTCTCATTCATTACAGTTCATTCTGGTTTAATTGTCAGCTTTTTTATCGAATAGAGTACATTATAACCTTAGCAACGGTATATGCCATGTATTTTTGGGTGCTTTGAATAATTTACTACAGCCCAGCGTAACGGCAGTTTTCGTTTTAACGGTTGAGTATTACGCAAGCTCTATAGAATGCACATTAGGGAGGGGAGTTTCCCTTTTCCGATATGTAAGTATTTTTGCATCTAAAATACCGTTGGTCTCGCTGGCTAAATATGTACATTCGTGTTTCCACTCGAGCACTGTCTTTCCAATATGTTTGATAGCCCTATTGTTATTTTCGCATTTTGAGTGCATTTCACATACTGTAGTGCAATCGTTAAATGTATTTTTGATGTAGGCTACCGATGTTCATTGACGATAGAACATTTGGCAGCATTTTGCAGATGGTTGAATACTATTTTATGTTCATGTTATCGTACATAATATAGGCTATGGCGTATATACTTGTCTCTTGCATGACAAATGCTCATTCCAATTTACTGTGTGCTGATACGTGGTAGATTAAGGTAAACATTTCCTTGGAGTCATTATGAATAGGAAAATTAAAAAAATTTAAAAAACTACAGAAAAATGCAATCCCAGGACAAAAGTATACATACTGTAGAGTACATGGACAAGTGATGTTTTATTGAGGTACAAGAGTGAATGATTAGGTAACATATTTCGGTGTATGTAACACTGTGATATCAATATTTTTTTTATTTTAAGCCATCAGAAGGAACAAATGTATATGCTTTATAATGGACAAAATAAATTTTATTCATTTTATGACATGTTTTGCATAGGCGTTTTGGACCCATAGATATCTTCCCCCTATACTGATGAAAATATAGTCATTCCAACTTGAAAATTATGCAAAAGTGAGTTTTATGAGCCAAAAGTGTTGATTTGTAGTTAAATATATCACAATTTTTTTTATTTAGAGCAGTGCACAATTTAGCCATTTGTATAGATTTGGAGACACTAATGGACAACAGGGTACACTGTTATACTTTGCATCATAGTCTGCATATCATCCTCAGATTTTGTGAAACTTGTGGACATGGAGTTTATGATCCAGCAAATGTATATATATTACAGATTTCACTTATGTAGCTCTCAGCAAACTAAAAAAAATAAGTTCTTTGCATTTGTGGTACTTCACTTTGACTTCAATTATGAAAATAAACTAATGTAAGTTTGTATTGTAAATGGTACACCTGTCTTGTTTCATTTAAGCCATTTACCAAGTTTATGTGATGCTCACACCTGGAGTTATAAAGCCTTAAACAGAGCACCCCCTAAATAGGTGAAATTTGCCATCTGCACCAAGGGGTTAATGACTTCAACCTAAGTGTATGTAAACTTCCGACTTCAACTGTATGTACAACATATATGTCTAAACATAGTATTCTTATGTTCCTACATTTTGTAATTAATAAGTCTCAAAACGATGTAGCTCCTATAAATCTGACCATACTTCAATTTTTTAATTATTGTATATTTGTGTTGGACAACATATATTTAACCTACATGATTCAGATAGAACAAATAAGAATTGTGTGTGATTTTACAAAACAATTTCCATATGGGAAGGTGCTGTGTATGAGTTTGGTGTGTTTGGATTCACTGCTTCAGGAGGAACATTATCGCTGGAGGATCTGGAATCTTTCAGAGCGATGGAGACTGACCCCTGGACAGTTCCTCTTGGAGAATACAACATGTACATCGCCCCTCCCCCAGCTGGAGGAGCTATTCTCGGCTTCATCCTCAACATTATGAAAGGTACAAGCTCCTGAGTCCTGTAGAGAAATATTCAGAGTATGCTTAAATAATTTCTTGTGTGCATGACCCTCCTATTATGTTCTGGGTCAATTTCAATTCAGTGTTTGACGTCTCTTTAAAACCAGTTAACCTTATTTTTTTCATGTTGTATGACTTTCCCTTGCCATACGTTCGCTTACCTCCAGCTCTAAAATGAGCGGTTTATCACAGATTTTTAACATTTAAGGATAAAAGGCTAGTCAATTGGGAGACATTAAGAAGGCAACACATGAAGGGCCCTATCTTACACCCGGCGCTAACCCAAACACAAGTGTCTTTGCTATCGTACACCCGGTGCAGGGTTCATTATAGGCCCTAGCTCTCACGGTGCGCCCATTGCAAGTTAAATGGGCGAGTTGGTCTTAAAATGAGGAGTGGCCAGGATTATTTTTGGCGTATTGCTATCTTGAGCCAGCAGAAAGCGCTTGCTCTATAAACACCACAAAGCTGGTCTCAAGTCATGTCGCAGTTGTTTACATGTTATTTTAAGTGCGTCTACATGGGCGTGTGCACAACGCATGTACACCCTCCTGTCTGTTACACACAGGGGCGCGCACAAGCATTACTAAAAATATCAAGATTACAATGTGAAATATTATTATTGTGTAGGCTATATCAAATAATGCATAATAATAAAAGGGTCCATCGGTCAAAGACCATATACCTGTCCCTCAGCGAAGTGGAATGCCACATTAAATTGCTTTCAGCCCGCTCCATCAACATCCAGGCGATGTGTGATGGTATGTGTAAGGTTACATGTATAGACTATTCGCAATTATCCTGGATCAAGCTATATTTGGCAATAGTTCCTGTTTCCTAATCTTCCAGGGCGACAATCTTCTGTTACGGGAAAATGGCTATCCATTGCTGATAACACTTATATCAAGCCTAATGCGCAAATTATCATTTACACCAAACGCGTAAATTGTCATTCAATGGAAAACTCGCGCACTGCAATAGACGGACATTTGAGTTCTGAAAATGCGCTTCAGATGTCATTAAAATACAGCTTTCTTTATCTAGGCCTACAGCTTGTAAGTAAAGAGAATGGTTTTGACTGAAAAAAGTTCAAAACCTTGTCCAGTGTAGCCTATTGTTTTTCAAATAGCCTAGGCTACAGTCCCCGGGATTCACTGTGCGTAAGGTTTTTTCGATAGCCTACGATTGACATTAATTTAAATTTCACCATGTTAAAGCACGACTGAGGTTTGGTAGAACTTTGGGTTGTGTAGTTACTAGGGGTGCTCCGATCAGCATTTTTGGGGCCAATCACCGATCACCGAAATGATGATCGGCTGATACCGATCACGGCCAATACCGATCGTGGAAAAAATAAAAAATTGGCCTCTCAATATTTTCAATCTTAATTGTCTCTAAATATTGTATCCCTATTTTATGATCATTTTGACAACTTCTGTGTATATGAAAGTGTGATATACAAATAAAATTCATTATTATTATTTCTATTTATCATGTAACATTATTCTTAACAACATTGTATATTAAGTATTAAAATTAAGAGATGACAAAGTATAATGAATTGACAACTGTTCATTTATTGTCAGGCAACATTCCACACACTCTAGTCTAGAGACACTCTCACCTTTGCGCATAAGTCCCGCCTGCGGGACCTTTTTTGCTCAACTGAGACATTCGTTGCTACTGCAGCCGAACTATTATTGGAAATCACAAACTCTGTGTTTTAAATTTATTGGTAGACGGTTTGTGACGATTTCTGCCGAATACGTAGTTTCTAAGTGCCACTATTTCCCTGTGGCAAGTCCATTTATCAAGCAACCCCCCACCTAGTCTATACCTACCTATGCGTGACATAGTGGACAATAGCGTCTATGTTTGAGTTCATAAATATTTTTATTCATCATATAAAATTAGAATAACGTCATAGCAACGAGATAAACCCAACAATAGCCTGATCGTATGCCAGAAAAGCCGTGAAAAACCCTGCTCACTCAAATGCAAAATAAACTGTGAAAGTACTATCTCATTCTACCATGTATTCTACTAGCTATATATGCTACTAAATATGAAATAAATATACAATCCTACCATTGGTTTTACACATCGAGATGTTCCTTTCAAAATCCAGTTGTCATTTATTGTCTGGTACAATCGGGTTGAGAAATATACAACACTTTATACCACTATTACCCTATCAGAAACGATGCGGCGTAATACCACCATACCATGTAAGGCTGTCTCATGCATTACAGTTCATTCTGGTTTAATTGTCGGCTTTTTTATCCAATAGAGTACATTATAACCTTCGCAACGGTATATGCCAAGTCTTTTTGGGTGCTTTGAGCAATTTACTACAGCCCAGTGTAACGGCAGTTTTCGTTTTAACTGTCTAGTATTACGCAAGCGCTATACAATACGCATTATGCAGGGGAATTCCCCTTTTGCGTTATGTAAGTATTTTTGCGTCTAAAATACCGTTGGTCTCGCTGGCTACATACCTACGTTCGTGTTTCCACTCGAGCACTGTCTTTCCAATATGTTTGATAGCCCTATTGTTATTTTCGCATTTTGAGTGCATTTCATACTGTAGTGCAATCGTTAGCTAAATGTATTTTTGAAGTAGGCTACCGATGTTCATTGAAGATAGAACATTTGGCAGCATTTTACAGATGGTGGAAAACTATTTTATGTTCATGTTATCATACATAATATAGGCTATGGTGTAGGCTATACTAGTCTCTTAGGGCATGACAAATGCTCATTCCAATTTACTGTGCGCTGATATGTGGTAGATTAAGGTAAAAATTTCCTTGGAGTCATTATGAATAGGAAAGACCGGCGAAGACATTTTAGCAGCACGCGGTAGTGAAATAAAAATTGTCTCGCGTGTTTTTGACATGCGATCGGCCTGATCGGCCTTTTTTAGCCGATCACCGATCACACTTTTTAGAACGAATATCGGCCGATACTGATCGGCGACCGATCGATCGGAGCACCCCTAGTAGTTACCTAACCATGATATGCAAAAATAGTGGCGAAATATGTTCATTAGTTACCCTGTGCTCCCCTGGGGTGATAAGCCAGAATAGGGTATTTGTCGCTCTCCATTCACTTATATGAGGCAGCTAAAATGTCTCAAAATGCCACTTCTAGCATGTATATGACTGGGAAAGAAGCGGATTCTGTCAATACAAAAAATAACCAGTCCTCGTACCTATTTTTTTTAGTGAAATTAAAATTATTTATAAAGTACTATTTTCTTCAATGTTGTTAGCAAGCTACCAGAAAGACTACCAAAATGTTGGCAGGACGGACCATAAGTATATACTAGTACTAGGAAAGCTTGCTTCTGTGGAAATTTGGACCAAAAAGTGGTTTCTGATGCATCGGCACATTAACGCTTTTTCTGGCACAAGAACATAGCATACCTACCAGATCTACGTTCCACATAAAATACGAAAAAGCAAGAAAAGGGCCATTGAATTTTAAAAAAAAAATACGTACGAGGACTGGTTATTGTTTGTATTGACAGAATCTACTTCTTTCGCGGTCGTATACATGCTAGAAGTGTCATTGTGAGACCGTTTTAGCTGCCCCATAGAAGTGAATGGAGAACGACAAATACCCTATTCTGGATTATCACCCCAGGGGAGCACAGAGCAACTAACGAACATATTTCTCCACTATTTGGACTCATATCATGGCCAGGTAACTACACAACCCAAAGTTCTACCAAACTTCAGTTGTGCTTTAACTGAATCTTAAAGGGGAACGGAAACATTCATATCCAAGTTGATAACACATTCATTGTTGTATTTTAAAATATCTATCGAAAAAATAATCTGAAAAACTAATATAAATTTTGAAATATATCGCATTTCATAACCAACTTTTTACGTTTTGCTTGTTCGGAGCACCGTCATCTTAATTTACATACACGATGATGTCACTGGCATGATTCGTCCAACTGAACTTCTGTCAACTTAGCTAGTAGCTACCTAATTATCGCTCGTCAATATGAGTAACTACGAGGACGAAAGCGAACGAGATTAATTTGTGCCACTAATTTGATTGAGCAATATCGTGTCTGTTTAATTTACCCCTCCCACTCAGACAAAATTCAGCCAAAGAAGTAGGCTAACGTTACTTGACACAAATTTTCTTTCAGACCTGCAATTGAGAGCGGTCGATCAGAGTGTAAATCTGGAGAGCTCTGTAGCTAGCTATCTACAGTGATCGTGTGCGTTTTGATTTCTCTTTTTTTTCAACGTTCAGAGCAAGTGTGGAGTGAATTGTGTCATTTATTTAGCATTTTTCACTTGTGGGCTTGCCTTTTTTTTGCAAGTATCTTAGCAAGTTAAGCATTTTATTCAGCTGTCATGGCCAGTGCCACTGTAGTTAACATGGACGAAATGGGAGACATTGTTAATCGTCTTCGAGACGGGTTGGTGTTTGAATGCATGACTTTTGTAGAGAAGAGTCAGACCCAAGTGAAATGTGAAGGAAGACCTAAGCTCTCGTTCGACCCGGCTAAACTTGCCAGGGGAAGGGTGTTTCAATTGTTACGATCGAGTGGGCTGGCTAACAGGGAGTCGTTTGGCTAACAAGTGTCAACGTTACTGCTGGCCCTGTCGGATTTTTTCAACAAATCTTAATGGGACCTGGACAAAATATTGTTTTTACGACATGCAAAACTTGGAGAGGGCTGCGAGTCGACATGGGAGATCACGTAAGTAGTAGGCTATCAAGCTTAATTTTTTTTTAGGACAAGTCTGAATTCAGCACGTGTTAGCTAACGTAGATTAGGGGGGCTAAACCGGTGAAAATGTATGGGGCGAACAGCCTGCCTTTTCTTAAAAAAAATAATTTCTACAGCCTGGGGCAATGGACCGCTTTGCTTATCTTTCTCCATTGAAGACATCGATGTCCTGACTTCACTGAGACTGAGATGGCCATTGCATTGACTTGTCTCTGCTACTGCTGTCACTCAGCTAGCAAATAGATTCTTTTTTTATTTTTTACATCAATTATTATTATTATTTACATCAATTTGTTCATGTACAGTTTTAAAATAAGATATATTTTATATTTAAATATGAAATGTTTTCATGCGTCAAATGTTCCAGCAAATAACTTGATGTAACCACCATCATAATGACAAGATGTGATTTATGTATTTATCACACACCTTTTAACGTTTGCTGATAATTCATTTGATTATGGGGGCCAAATAACTATCCAGTTAAGGAGTGTAGGCTACGTGGTTTGCATCTAATGTCAGACAATATAGATAACCTACTCATCTGAGGAGTAAAGGGCATAGCTATGCAAGTACTACTGTTATATTTTGGTAAATGGTGCCCTCTCCTGGTGAAATTGGCAATGCAGGCCATAACGCAACGTAGCCTTGACTTAACCTCCATTCACGGTGATAGGGGATAATAATTGTTTAACTGGTTGACATTAATGGTACAATCACGAATGCACCCTTTTAAAAAGGACTAGATTACATTTTCTTAAGAAAAGAACATTTTGAAATGATGCAAGATATGCAGGCTATTGTGTGATCATTTTTAATACGAGACATTTTCTTTGCTCTGAGTGAGTATGAATGCTGCCGTTTTTGTGGAAAGGCGCTTCTGTTCTGGAGGTAGCATGATCAAGTTCCATTATAATGATCATGCTACCTCCATTGTAATGCTGAAATGCAATGATTGAATTACGTTTCAATGTATTTTTAACGCGTCTATTAATTGGTCAACCCATTTAATTAAAGCGTTTGAGAAGAAACAATACATGGGATCATTGACCTATTTTTGAGAAAATAAAATAGCCTACCATAGAGAGAAAATTTGAGAAAAATAAAGAACGCGGCACTAATCGCGAGGGGTGATCGGTAGGCTACACGTCCCCTAGGAGCAAATGCTACAACGGGCGGATGTCCGGGGTGTTACCGATATTTACCCCATTTTATTTACGGTTGCAAATAGGTTTACGTTTTGCTGTTTTTCCGCGAACCCGGTCGATAATAGGTGCTCGAACGCTAGACGTATCATGCCAGTGACGTCACTGACTACGAAAACTAAACAGAAAACAGAAAAACGATAAACTATTCTTAACGTTTTCTCCATTATTACCATTTCGTCAGATTTGAGAATTGGAATATGTATTAGACTGAAAAGGCTTCACTTCATATTACGTTTCAGTTCCCCTTTAAAGGGATAGTTCGGAATTTTGGACATAATGTCTCAATTACGACTTACCCATGATGTAGTTGATTGATGGAAACGATTTTCAGCTAATTCCATGCTGTCCCTTCTTTTGGACATACACACGTTGCTAATGCTAGCGCAACTCGATGGTAACCGTAGTATCCACTACCAAACGCACTTAAACACTCCACAGTGCACCCAAAGCAAATAAAATACGACGACAGTCTATCGGGGTTAGCGATACTTTACGTTACGTACGAATGTAGTGCCAGCACTGGTCGACTACAACAACAAAGAAGAGCAACAAGTTGCAGTGGCCAAGTTTGCTCCGCCGCCGTACTTCCACAGAGAATATTAGGTCAGCACAAAGTAAAGGATTCAACGATAGTTTTACTTCAAAAATGATGGCATAAACACTCTAAATAACCCCAATAGACTATTAGCATTTTTTTAAGTAGATGGGTTTATTACAAGCCGTGTGCTAACTTACAAACAGTGTTGGGCAGATTACTTAGAAAATGTAACGTTAGCTAAAAGATAAAAAAACTTTCTTTGTTGTTCGACCGGCAAGGACTATCTGTAGGCTAACTTAAAAACGGTGTTGGATGGATTACTTTAAAAATGTAAGACAACAAAATTCCTTTGTTGGAACGATGTAACCTTACATAGCTTGCTAGCTAACATTAGCCTCGAAACAAAGAATACCTTACCTAAACGCTAGCTAGCTAACGTTAGCTACATCGTTTCACTAAAATATCTATCTAGCAATCTAACGCTAGCGAAATCTGAACACATTCATTGATTCAGTCACAAAATGGAATAAACTCTTCTAAAACAGGTATCTGGTTTGTATTAGATAAGAGATAACTAGCTAGTAGCCATGATCAAGCTCAATGCTTACCTGTTCAGGAGAAAATTAGCCAACTGGGCTCTCAGCTTTCTCCATCTTTCAAATGCCAGTCCAAGATTTACCCGTGTTTTAGCACGGCTCCGGTCGTGCAGCTGTTAAGGCTTTTTAGGTTTGGTAGAATCTATTACCATCGCAGTTGATCCAGTTCGTTTGCTTGCTTCCATAGCTGCAGCGCGCTGTTTTTGTGTGCCAATTTGTTTCATATCAGGCAACCCGGTGTGTCGAAATGGGCAGTGGGCGGAGTCAAATCGGAGAACAGTGAATCACACAGGACAAAAACAGACGTTCCGGCCCGGAATGGAAATTACTGTCGGAATTAAAGGAGAATATACTGGCTGTAGCATTGTTGTCGGAGAAGCCAGTATTTCGATTTAGCATGTTTCTTTAATCTCTGATGAAATATCATGGTCATTTTATGATTTAGTACAGTAAATTTATTACATATAGCCCCTTTAAGGTTTTTTTTTTTTTCCTTTTTCTTCCCCAACTGTGTATGTGCATGTACAGATCCTTTCCAAAAAATTAGAATATCATGGAAAAGTTGTTTTTTTTCCATAATTCCATTCAAAAAGTGAAACTTTCATAGATTATAGATTAATTACACACAAAGTGAAATATGTCTAGCCTTTATTTGTTTCATTTTTCATAATTTTGGCTTACAGCTCCAGAAAACCCCCAAAACAGTATTTCAAGAAATTAGAATAGTGTGTCGAAAATCAGCATTTACTTCAGTTATTTCAGAGAATGAATGTTTTAGACTGAGTGTCACACTCTGTACGTGGTGGTTTTTGAAGCACTGACTCCAGCCTCAGTCCACTCCCTCTGCATCTCCGCCAAATTTTGGAATCGTTTTTGCTTGACAATCCGCTGAACCTACGGTCATCTCTTTTGCTTGTGCACCTTCTCTTGCCACATTTTTCCCTTCCACTAAACTTTTTCTATTGATATGCTTGGACACTGCACTCTGTGAACAGCCAGCCTCCTTAGTGATGACCTTTTGTGGCTTACCCATCTTCTGGAGGGTGTCAATGATGGTCTTCTGGCCAATTGTCAAGTCTGCAGTCTTCCCCATACTGAACCAAACTGAGATACCTGTCCAATTTAACGACACACCTGTAGAAAAACTTTGTAGGTGTTTTGAGTAAATTAGATGATTAGAGTGTGACACTCAGTCTAAAACATTCATTCTCTGAAATAACTGAAGTAAATGCTGATTTTCGACACACTATTCTAATTTCTTGAAATACTGTTTTGGGGGTTTTCTGGAGCTGTAAGCCAAAATTATGAAAAATGAAACAAATAAAGGCTAGAAATATTTCACTTTCATCTATGAAAGTTTCACTTTTTGAATGGAATTATGGAAAAAAAAAGACTTTTCCATGATATTCAAATTTTTTGGAAAGGATCTGTATGTATATGTGTATGCATGCACAGTGTGTGTAAGTGTATATGTATGTATATATATATATATATATGTATATGTATGTATGGGTGAGTGGGTGGGTGGAGAGAAGGTTTGGTATTTGGTTTCCATATATTAATTTATTTATTTTTTGTTTGTTTTTGGACATGGGGAGGGAATTGTAAAGGGGGGGGGGGGGGGGGAATTAGTGCTTTGTAAGAACAATTGTACAATTTTTCTATTAATATGCCACAATGTTATATTTGTATAATTGATGCACTCCTTTTTTTCTGCATTGTATTATTCAGCATTGTTATATGCTACCTAAACGCTACAGCAGGGGTTCCCAAACTGTGGGTCGCGACCCCAAGTGGGATCGCCTGATTTGAGGATGGGGTCGCATGAAATTTTTATTTCTTTATTTTTTCGAAAATAAGAATAGAAAGTTATTTTGTCTCTTCCAAATATGTGAATGTACTACATGTCGAACATTTCAACAACCCAAATATAAAAATGAAATCGTTACTTCATACATTTCAACCAATCACAGAATGCATCTGTAATTTATGTCATTTTCAACAGAGGCGTGTGTGCGTACCTGTACGTGTCTTGGGTGTTGGGGTCGCGTACATTTGTGAGCATTAATTTGGGGCCGCATCAGAAAAAAGTTTGGGAACCCCTGCGCTACAGTATGCTCGTCACCGTTAACACGATTGGAGCCTGAAATGTAAATCTTCAGAATCCGTTTAAACCTTTCACCAATAAGCTGGGACTTTTAAGTTTTAAGGAGTGTGCAGCGAAAATATTGACCTAACAGTCCTTCCGAATTCTGACAGTTGCTGAAGTCAACTGAAAGAATGACTGTGAGACTACTGAATAGAACAGAATATTGGCTGTACATATAAGGACGGTTATTGTCCATAATACGTTTATTTAACCCTATTTACTTTGGCCCTCCAGAGGCAATTTCCACCTGGTTTCTACTAGGTTATTTAAATGTCAATATCTCAAAAAATATTCCTTGCACATCCATGGTTTAAAGTTCCAATTGAAGAAGAAGCTGTATCATTCAGAAATTTGCAACATAGTACATTTATTTCAGAATAGTCACATACAGTATATATATAATAACCATAACATATGTCGCCGAAGGTATTTAAATACGTTTTTTTTTTAAACGTACAAAAGCGTGTGTGTATTTACACAAGAACAGCAATTATATATATTTCAGCCCTAAGTGCGACGGGTGGTCGCTGTGGAAATGTTTACTGTACAGGACTTTGGTGAAATAGATAAACTCTTTAGGGTTAATGAAATTAATGCTCATTTGTACAACATTTTTAAAAAATATTATTGTTTCTATACGTGAACATGATTTTCTTAGCGTGTATAAACGGTGCATTTTATGCATTTTACAGTCTGTGGCTGTGGCGAGAGGAGGGTCGTAAGTGCTTTGGGCTATTGATAACACCCTCCTATTTTATGGTACTGCAGTGTAACTAGAGAAGCTGAGGTTTTCGCAAGCGGCTACCCTATTAAAAAATACTGCGTCAAAATATACGGGGTTTTCTTAAAGCTGTAGTTTATAACTTCAGACAAACATGAATACTGTAATTGAGATGGATACGTCTCAACCACTACGGGCAAAGTTTATAGACGGTTTCACTGGAACGTTTGTGTGTTACTAGGCAACAGCTGTGACCCTACATCACTTCTGTTTTTTCAGCTGTTATTGTTATTATCTCTCCCAATGTAAAAAAAATGTACCTATATAGCCTATTGTGGCGGATTTTCCACCACTTTCAAGGGGGGAAGGATGTGATGACATAATTAAAAGCATTTTGAATTAATGCAAGATATGTATTGTGTGTCATCATTTTTAAATGGGAGATATTTTTCTTGTTCTAAAAGTGAGTATAGGAATGCTGCCGTTTTTGTAGAAAGGCGCTTCTACAACTTGATCTAAAATAAGGTCCCATTGATGATCATGCCACCTACCATGCCACCTGTCTACCATTATAATGCTGAAATGCAATTATGCAATGATTGAATTATGTTTCAATGTATTTTTAACATGTATATTAATTGTTCAACCGTATATTTAATTGTTTAACATGTATATTAATTAAAGTGTTTGAGAAGAAACAATAGGCCGCAGAGTGTTAGGAATCATGTATACTGTAGTCATTTATGGTGTTTCCACAAGGCACAGGTGAAGATGTTGTCATACAAAATAAATTGGCGAGTAGCTACATGGGATACATGGGATCATTGATGTATTTTTGAGAAGATAAAATACCATAGAGTTCAATGCATGCTAATTTTATGGCTTATAGTGGCTCCACTTGCAGACAATTTGAGAAAAATAAAGACCGTGGCACTAATCGCGAGGGGTGCTCGCTACCTAATTTCTGACTATCAGCATGAATGTAATTGTGGCTGGTTGACTTAGTTAGCAAGTGTAGCTGGCAAAATGGGATTCTATTGTTTCAAGTCAAATTGCTACCTCTGTTATGACCTATTAGCTACGAAACATATTTTTATGCTGCTTGGACATTGCCTGGCTAGCCCCGATCTCACCATAAACACACATGTTGTCTTTCGTGTGGTTGACCGAGTTTGACACCGAGTTTCACTCCAGAGTGAAAATAATTATAGGCATCCAGGCTCCTATAAGCACGGAACGCTTCGCATTTGTAAACACACTCCGCCTCCATCAAGTACTCAAAAATATGTAGCTGCGTTGTGTCAAGAAGTTCCGTAAAGCTCTGATTAAAAAATGTTGATCTTGCAGAAACATCGAATGGGTCTGGTAAAATCAAAGAACCTATTGTCAATTTGTCTAAGTACCTATGTTTCTCCTCCTTTGGCAAACTACAGAAATATTCACTTGACATTGTTGATTGACAGTTTTGTTTTCGCTGCTCAACTATGTATACAGGAAGTCAACCAGATGTTATGAGGGGTTTTAAAATTCCGCTTGCACACAATGACAGTTTGTTATTGTTGTCAGTTTGAATCCATCTAGGGCTACGGTTAAACGGATATTTTAAGCACAATATTTATGTTGATTTACGCAACTACATTTTTCATTTGTCCTGCCTACCAGTAACATTACAAGCAGGGGTGCCGCCAGGGATTTTGGGCCCCATGACAAGATCTCGTAATGAGCCCCGCCACCCCTGCACAATTACTGTAACCACACCTCCAGAAGCTAATAATCCACCCATTGGTTTTAAATACTAACATTTTATTGACTGTCATTTTAACACTGAAGTTACAATGACATTACATGGACTATCATTTAGCACTGGCAGTCACCTTAACATTGTCTGTCTTTTTCAACAGTAGCATTACAATGGCTATCACTTTGGCTGTCAATTACACTAAATCAAATAGGGGGTCTGGTACACCCCCAGAAGATTTATAATTTACGAGAGCTCATTTCATGCATTTCTGTGACTTTTGAGAGATAATATAACAGTGTTTCCCATAACAGTAAACAATAGCGGCACACCACCACATCAAGAATCTGGCCGTTGCTACTGGATTATGTAGGCTGTACCTGACAATAAACTACAGTAGGCCTATGCATATGTGTATACTCTCATTTCATACCAATGACCTAAAGCTTACCCAGCTCAATCTCCAAAGGTTGAACATGAATAAAATGAACCCATTAGTTAAACTCTGCTTCTGCTTTTTTATACTGAAAAAAGATAGAAAACAATGAATCAGAAAAAAACATTTTTTTATTCTGAGGTTAGGGTTAGACCACTGGCCTCTCACATGGTCTGCATGTTATAACACTACATTTTATTTATGTTTCTTTCTATTACTTTTGTAAATCTTTTTGATTGTCTGATTTTGAACAACTCTAGGCTTGGCTATAATTTTATAGAATATTATAAAATAGAACTTATAAAATAGCCTTAATGGTATGGGAAACATTGCATATCATTACTGATCTTATTCGGAAATTAAAAGTATTCCGGTTACGATACAGCAGCAGCCTATGTAAACACCTTATTCTGAAAGCACCCACCGGAAAATCCTCAAAAATATGCAAAAAGCTAAATAAATAAAAAAGTAGGTTGCACATGCATAATAACCTAAAAATGAAAAGCATGTAGGCTTAACAACACATTATTCTGTTTACAGCGACACAGTCTGTGCATGTAGCCTACAGATTTGGAATGTGTTTCGGGTGTTGAAGTTAGCCAGTTAATTTACGGTAAAAATAAATAAATAAATATTGCAGCAAGCACGCAACCCTCACTTCTGGTCCGATGAGGAGACAAATCATAAATTCTGTATTAAAATAAATAATCATTGTGCAGTTGGATAACAGAAAACCTCGAAATAGTGATTGGTTTAACTCCTTAGCGTAGAAGGTGATGCCGGTGATACCTTTTTGCTCAACTGACATCGTTGCTACTGCAGTCAAACTATTAGTGGAAATCACAAACTCTGTGTTTTAAATTTATTGGTAGAGGGTTCGTGACGATTTCTGCTGAATACGGAGTTTCTAAATGTCACTATTTCCCCGTAGCAAGTCCATTTAACAAGCAACCCCCCACCTAGTCTATACCTACCCATGCGTGACATAGTGGACAATAGCGTCTATGTTTGAGTTCATAAATATATTTATTCATCATATAAAATTAGAATAACGTCATAACAACGAGATAAACCCAACAATAGCCTGATTGTATGCCAGAAAAGCAGTGAAAAGCCCTGCTCACTCAAATGCAAAATAAACTGTGAAAGTACTGTCTCATTCTACCATGTATTCTACTAGCAATATATGCTACTAAATATGAAATAAATATACAATCCTACCATCGGTTTTATACATCGAGATGTTCCTTTCAAAATTCAGTGGTCATTTATTGTCTGGTACAATTGGTTTGAGAAATATACAACACTTTATACCGCTATTACATTATCTGAAACGTCGATGCGTAATACCCCCATGCCCTGTAAGCCTGTCTCATTCATTACAGTTCATTCTGGTTTAATTGTCGGCTTTTTTATCCAATGGAGTACATTATAACCTTAGCAACGGTATATGCCATGTCTTTTTCGGTGCCAGCCCAGCGTAACGGCAGTTTTCGTTTTAATGGTCTGGTATTACGCAAGCTCTATAGAATATGCTTTAGGGAGGGGAGTTTTCCGATATGTAAGTATTTTTGCATCTAAAATGCCGTTGGTCTCGCTGGCTACATATGTACGTTCGTGTTTCCACTCGGTGGAGCGAACGTGGCCATTGCAACTTGTTGCTCTTCTTTGTTGTTGTAGTCGACCAGTACCGGCACTACATTTGTAGGTAATATAAAGTATCGCTCCACCGCCGTACTTCCACAGAGAATATAGGTCAGCACAAAGTAAAGGATTCAACGATAGTTTGACTAAAAAAATTATGGTATAAACACTCAAAATAACCCAGATAGACTGTCGTCGTATTTTATTTGCTTTGGGTGCACTGTGGAGTGTTTAAGTGCTTTTGGTAGTGGATGCTACCGGTTACCATAGAGTTGCGGTAGCATTAGCAACGTGTGTATGTCCAAAAGAAGGGACAGCATGGAATTAGCTGAAAATGGTTTCCATCAATCAACTACATCATGGATAAGTCGTAATTGAGACATTATGTCCAAAATTCCGAACTATCCCTTTAAAACTGGAAGAGCCTGATATTCACAGATTGTATGAGAATTGTATGTGTCCGCCCTATTCGGACAGGATAAGTTTTACCGGGGGAGGTGAGGTAATGTAGCCTAATTATTACCGGAGGATCTTCGTTATTTTAGTCCTGTTGTAGCGTGTACGTTTTCCCACTTCCGGGTCTGTTGCTTAACTGTACGTCTTGCTAGCTGCTACCACTGAACTGTGTCGATTATGCGCTCTATGCTAGCCAGCAATCTACAAGTGGTTTGATCATTTTCAATGTATGTGTTCAATTAGCCTGTAAATAAACATCATTAGCTTGTTCATACACTCACATTAATGCTATGTAGGGTAGCACGAATGCTCTCTATGGACCACAAATAGGTTCAAAAAGATAGCTCGGGTGCGTCCTAATACTCAAAAAATGTACCCTCCTTTTCTCCACTACCAGCTCCTCTCCTCCATGCCCCGGAAACCAATCTTTGTGTCCTAATCTAATGTAGCTGATTACTTATTAATTACATATTAATTGTTGAATATTAATTAATGTCTCAACGCCAACCACAATATCAAGTGTATTGTATACTTTACATGCAACTACTTGACAGTTTCGCATATTTCCTGGTAGGAGACGAGTGGAGGAAAGGAGGTGAGGAGTGAAGAACGCGTTCTTTCATAAACGTGCACAAAGAAAGTGTTATCTGATTGAACATTGCTGAACTTCCCACTTGTAGTTGAGCAGTGATTGGTTATTTTTCCTGTTTGAGTGATGGACCCGTAAGTGGCCGGGAAAAATTATACCCTACACTGGGAATAATTATACACTACTTGAAATAGCAAAGTTCTGAATGGTACAGCCTCTTCTTCAATTCGAGCTTTAAAGGCAAAAGATACAGCATTTTGCGTGCTCTAGTGTCTCATATGTAGATTGCATTTCATAAGAACTTCTGCTGTTCGAAGAACACTCCCGTAAATTGATTGACTCATTTCAGTTTCATCTGCATTTTGTGTAGCTACATAACATTACTTTATTTGAGTATGAAGAGTAGAGTCAGAGACGGAATCAGGCTCAATCATGTCAAGTGACAAATCTTTTGTGGTTGGACAAGTAATGAATTCATAAACAAATTTTGCAATATGTAGCAATGCATTATCTCCATAGGTTAGCCTACTCTATGTGGTGGTGTTTCAAGATTAATTTAACCCCAGTGAGTAAAAGCCGGGATCCTGATGTCTAGAGGGGTAAAAATCTCAGAATGAGAGGCTGTTATGTTTGAGCGGGGGAGAAGGACCCAAACGCAGGCAGGAGTATGAAAAACCGAAGTTTAATAAAAGGCCAAGGCAGCAATCCGTGGTACAGACAGGCTGTAATGGGGCGTGACGTGTGAGGTAGGAGGAGCCAAACACAGCAAGGGAAATCTTTAAGCCCTAAGGCCACTAAGGCGGGAAACCCTGCAGTTAAGGGAGGAGACAAGACAACGAACACGCCTACAGACGCTACTAACCGGCTGACTGTCACACGCAAATAAGTAGAAGCGCAAGGACAGGTTTCTGAACAGCCAGAATCAATACGCGCCCCGTCTCAGCAAAGAGACGCACAAGAACAGGCGAGTAGCACAAATGGCACACATAAAACACACACAACCAACAAACACTGAAAACGAATACGAATTAGTAAACCAAGAGGAGAAAGGAACGGAGATCTAACGTTCCAAGGCTACTCTAGAAGGCTCGCAGTCAAACGCAAACATGTCCACAGCATCGCCCAAGCTCCAAATAAAGAGAGACAAACCCGGAGAACAAACAGAACTACAGTTCCAAACAAAATCGTCCCGCAGGTGAAAAGGACGAACAGGACAGCAGCACCGGACATCACCGGCTAAAAGACCAAACAAGTTTGATAGAGAATAAAAGCCGTGCCTCTTGGTAAAGAGCAAATGTAACGAGGGGAAGGAACAGATACAATATTCCATGGCTCTTAGTAAAGGGCAAAGGATCTAGGCAAAACGACAAACAAAGGACAGACCAGAAAGCGGAGACTGAAATGAGCACACAAAACAGGAATTCAACCTGAAAGCTCAAAGCACAAAGGCAAGTACCGCAAAACTCCAATAAAAGCACAACGGAGAAAAACGGTCTCCTTAAAAACCTAGATCTAATCATACGATTAAAACTTTAAAAGGGTAAAATAAACCGCACACAAAACAGCACAAATAATACCAAAAAGTATACCACAGAACAAACAATCAAACACTCACAATCAACAATCAATATCGAAGCCCGAAAGAAGGAAACGGAAGGCTTAAATAGCTCTCAAGGTAACCACGCGCAGGTGTGGATGCTAACAGAAGCTCCGCAATCTAAGCAGGGCGGAGCAAGCATCTACCAAAAGGGCAGCGCCCTCGCGTGGCCACTGAGGAAAACGACCGCATAGGGAAAAAGGGTTAAAAACCATGACACAGGCAGGGTCGAAAAACCGGGGAGACAGGCAACGATACAAAGCACAGTCCAAAGAGTGGTCAAGGAACAGGCAGGGGTCAAAACCGGGCAGGCACAGCAAAAGCACAAAAACAGGATCCAAAAGCAGGGTCGCAAGAACAAAGGCAGGGGTCAAAACCTCCCCGGCAGAGGAGGAACAAAAAGACAAAACGAAGATCAGACAACAAAACTAAAATAACAGGGGAAGGACGAGGGATAACAAAAAACTTGGAAACAAATAACTAAGAAACTCGAAATAGACTCGGAAAACAACGCAGAAGCAATAAATCTTGTGTAAGGAACTCACGAAGACAGACTGAAATAACAGGGTTTAAATACACAAGGAGAAGATGACACGAAAGGAATCAGGTGTGAAGGGGAGGGGAAATGGGAGAGTACACAGGTGAGAACAATGAGGGTTAACAAGGACCCATAATACAATGACGGGGGAAACGTAAGACACGGACTGGAATACACATAGACACAATGATAACAAACGGCCTGGGGTTAGCAGGTAAACAAGTGCACAGCTCAGAGGGGAGGCACACGAAAGTGGACACACGTGCAGAGAATGCGAAATCACAGATAGATACAGGGATAGGATAACAAGGAGGGAAATGACAGCTGCAGGTAGAAACTCAAGATGAATTAGTAATTCTAATGTTAGTAGCGAACTCTAAAACCCTAATGTTAGTAGGTTAGCTGGTTAGTATTATATACACGTTAGTTTGTTAGCAGGTTAGTATTAAATCTAATCTAACAGTTAGTATGATTAGTACATTAGTATTAAATACAAATATTAATAAAGACAGAAGGAAGAAAACGAGATACGAAATACAGAGGAAACCCGAATGTTCCCAAAATCACCCGAATAGTGTAATGACAAAGACAGGGAGTGGAATCTAGTGTTTACTAGTTCCCTCTGTTTTTCCTGTCTGTTTATTATAGTTTACAGTCAAGCCAGAAAGTCTGCACACTCCTTTCACCTTCTCCACGTTTTATTACGTTACAGACATATTCTACAATAGATTGAGTTCATTTTTTGTCTCAAAATTCTACACAAAATAGCCCATAATGACAAAGTGAAAACAGGTTTTTAGACATTTGTGCTAATTTATTAAAATGATATGACACCCAAAAGTGAGCTGAGGTGCATTTTGTTTCCACTGATACTGCTTGAGATGTTTCTACAACTTAATTGGAGTCCACCTGTGATAAATTCAATTGATTGGACATGATTGGGGATTGCCAACACCTGCCTATATAAGGTCCCACAGTTGACAGTGCATGTCAGAGCAAACTCCAAGCCATGGGGTCAAAGGAATTATCTGCAGACCTCAGAAACAGGATTGTGTCAAGGCATAGATCTGGAGAAGGGTACGGAAAAATCTCTGCAGCTTTACAGGTCCCAAAGAGCACAGTGGCCACCATCATTCGTAAATGGAAGAAGTTTGGAACCACCAAGAATCTTCCTAGACCTGGCCGCCCGGCCAAACTGAGCAATCGGGGAAGACGGGCCTTGGCCAGGGAGGTGAGCAGGAACCCGAGGGTCACTCTGACACAGCTCCAGTGTATCCTTGTGGAGATGGGAGAACCTTTCAGAAGATCAACCATCCAGGCAGCACTCCACCAATCAGGCCTTTATGGTAGAGTGGCCAGACGGAAGCCCCTCCTTAGTAAAAGGCACATCACAGCCCGCTTGGAGTTTGCCAAAATGCACCTAGAGGACTATCAAACCATGAGAATCCAGATTCTCTGGTCTGATGAAACCAAAATTGAACTTTTTGGCCTGAATACCAAGCGTCACGTCTGGAGGAAACCAGGCACCGCTCATCATCTGGCTAATACCATCCCTACAGTGAAGCATGGCGGTGGCAGCATCATGATGTGGGGATGTTTTTCAGCAGCAGGAACGGGGCAACTAGTCCTGATAGAGGGAAAGATGAATGCAGCTAAGTACACCGAGATCCTTGAAGAAATCCTGCTCCAGAGCGCTCTGGACCTCAGACTGGGGCGAAGGTTTACCTTCCAACATGACAGCGACCCGAAGCACACAGCCAAGAGAACAAAGGAGTGGCTTCGGAGAAAGTCTGTGCATGTCCTTGAGTGGCCCAGCCAGAGCCCAGACCTGAATCCAATTGAACATCTGTGGAAAGAGCTGAAAATGGCTGTGTACCCGACGCTCCCCATCCAACCTGACGGAGCTTGCAAGGATATGCCAAGAGGAATGGGCAAAAATGTCCAGAAACAAGTGTGCCAAGCTCGTAGCTTCTTTCCCAAGACGCCTTGAAGCTCTAATCGCTGCCAAAGGTGCAGCAACCAAGTATTAGGCTAAGGGTGTGTACAGATATGTAACCCCTAAATAACCAATTTTTGTCAGTAAAATAAAATTGCATATTTTCTAAAAACCTGTTTTCACTTTGTCATTATTGGCTATTGTGTGTAGATGTTTGAGGCAAAAAATTAAAATATAAGTCTAACATAATAAAATGTGGAGAAGGTGAAAGGAGTGTGCAGACTTTCCGGCTTGACTGTATAATAGTATTTAGAATAGAAGTGTAGTATTGCTGATTTACCCACAGCTTACTGTGAACTACAGTTAACGTTCATTACTAGGGATAGCTGCTACATTATGGGAAGGATGTGCTTTGTCTTCTCTGTTCTGTAGTGTTCTTGATGATGTCTCTGTATGCACTTACTGTACGTCGCTTTGGATAAAAGCGTCGGCTAAATGAATGTAATGTAATGTAATGAATCTGAGGAACATGGAACGCGGACTGACAATCGCGAGGGAAATGCAGGAAAAACAAAAGGAAGAAATCAGGAAACATAACAAATAAAACAGACAGAATTTACAGGATCCTAACAGAGGCGTTTCACATGTTTTTAAATAAACGTGTCAATTCAGCACAGGTTTTACCCAGATATAGCCTGGCTACATCCTAGTTAAAAAACTTCAACGAAATCTAGCCGGTGTTTCACCTTGACGCGAGACAGCTTTTTCTGTCTTTTCACCGACATTTCTACACAAAAATGTTCACTGGGAGATTATGATATAGCTAACGTCAGCTAATGAGTTTGCATGCATCTTATCTCTGCTAACTATAAATACCTTCTTTATTAGATATGTCTAGCTATTTACGTATCTATCTTGGGCAACGTAGGTTATAGCCCACAATGGATATATTTATTCATAATGGATAAGTATTTCATTGGACATTGTAGTCATGGATTAGAAATAGATTGCAAGATGTGGCTTCACCAAGGAGATTATACGGCATGCAACGGAGCTATAACCAAAAGAATAAGCTAACATACTAAACTTAGCTAACGTTACCCAGATAGCATGCTGATATTGGACCACTACTAGTAGGCAGGTCACTCGTGCACACACAATAATCAGCCGACCGTGAACTGTGCACAGAATTGGGGATATTTAGATTTTGAGTGTGAAACTAGGAGTAACTTTGTAACATCGTACATCGCAAAATATCGCTATCTGGGTAGCAAGCTAGCTAACACTAATGTCTCAATGTGAGATGATAAGAGAAAAGCAAGCTGCCATAGAAATAACGTTACTCTTTTCGGTCATGCTGTAATAAATCACGGTCCGAACAGCACCTTAAAGGGGAACGCCGGGTTATTTCTTAAACTTCTATAAAGTTTCCAAAACATTTTCAGTCACAGCCGTAGACTATTTATTTTAGAAATTATTTCTCCTGAATCAGAGAGAATGCTACGATTGCAGTATTATGAGGGAACTGAGGTTTGAGGGGCGTGGTGAGTTTGGATTAGAGTTGTAGTACTCGAGACTGGTCTTGGTCTGGAGACCGGTCTGGAGACCATATTTTGAAGGTCTCGGTCTTGTCTCGGAATCGACTGCATTTTGACTTGGTCTTGTCACAAATTGTTTTTCAAGACCGGTCGAGACCAGGTGCGTGTCCGGGGTGGATGGGTTGGGGGGGGGGGGGTGCATGTGGTGGCACCCGCCCCCACAGAAATTTGATTGGCCACCACGGAAAACTAGTTACAGATGACAAAATATGCTACTATTTGATATCATTGATTTATAGGTTTAGTGGATGGAAATTTTTGCTAGATCGCTAGATAAAACCACACATTAACGATTTAAATATTAATTTACCTCAAAGCGTAGGCCTGGCTGTAAATAACGTTAGGCTAACCACTTATTTTTTCCTGTACCCCAAGTCGCATCACATACATCACAAAGACCGACAGCCAGCTCCCTCACCAGAGTCTGTCTGCACTCTGCAGTTGAACACTGCACAGTAACTGCCATTATGTGGGTCTCACGAGTCGTGTTACAATCGCAATAATATTTTGTAGCTCAACTGAAACTGCTACTGCAGGAGAAACACAGCCCCTCTCTTTGTCGGACATTCACTCTCAGTGTGAGAAGGCGCGAACGTTATTGTTCAGTATGTATTAACCTATATGAACCAGACACTTGTAAATATACATAATTAGGCCTCTATAATTTTCCATTTTCTTTTTCATCCCCAGTGAACAACAGTCGTCCATGGATGGCTAAATTGTGTTGGAAACACGTCTTGGACGCCTTTTCAACGGCATTTTGTGACATTTCGCGCACTGGGTCAAATTACACCAAACTGTTTATCTATATGTCACGTTTTCGGTCAAGGATGTTCGCCAAATTCAGTAAACCTGTGATCTGCCTTAGGTTACCTGATCCTGAGGTAAAAGGTAACTAGCTAAGCAAACGTTACTTTACCCACGGTTTACCAATCATGTCAAATGTAAGTAAATTTTACATGAACCTAATCGTTATATTACTATATTATGACTATACCATTAACCTAATCGATATCCAAAGACAACGTTTAATCTGGCCGCATTTTTTTTATTTAAATGTTAAATTTAACGTTAAGTCTGAATGTTATAGATTCAAATTGCTTCGAAATGCAGCATAGGCTGAAGTTTCATTATAATTCATTTTTCATTCTCGTCACTGGTGATTATTGATGTTGACTTTGTAGGTAATCCATTGTGTTTGATTTGGGGTTGTCTCTCTCAATATTATAATCTATAAAAATCTGACTTCAACTTCACGGCTTTTTGAAGAAATGTTTTTAAACAGGAAGTGTAGGCTACCACCATCTGAAAATGGGCTAAATTCTTTTTTTTTACACAATCCATAAAGACTATTTTGTCATACTTAAATGAGCTATATGGTATTTTCTCTTATTGTTTCAAAAGGTTAGTTAACCCACATAGGGACTGCCACAGTCATATCTGTACAAGTATAGCTCTGTAATTGAAATGGTAAACAAGCAGGCACTTTAAGGATGCCAATCTGCATTTGCATATAGCAAAACCAACACAAATTATTGATCCTTTGTAGAAGTGCAATGCCTACTAGCAAAGAAACCCACCTCCTGTAACTAGACTGCATTGACTGCTCTGCTAAATGACTGCACCTGCTAAATGACACTACATACAGGTTTAGTGCACCTACTAAATGACTGCAACTGAAGTTTGACAATTATTTGAGAGGGAGATTGTGGAGGGGGTCCTGCAATATACATATTTTATTTAGTGTGATTGCAATATGATCAGTCTGTCCGTATCTATATTTTTCCCTCCCTCTATCTCCCTCCCTCTATTTCTCCCTCCATCTCCCCTATCTCTTTCTCCCTTCCTCTCCCTGTATTTGTCCCTTCCTCTCCCTCTGTATCTCTGCTTCCTTTTCCCTCTGAATCCTATATTTTTTCTCTCTCCTGTATTTCCTCTATCAATCCCCTCTAGCATATTTACCCTCTGTCTAACTTCTGTTTATCCTGACCTCTATCCTCTCTCAAACCTCTGTCCTCTATATACTCTCTATATGTCACCTATCACTCTGTATGTAGTGTCTCTCTATCCTCTATCCATCAATCAGTGTGTGATATTCATATTGTAATTGGTTTTATTAGTAGTCTGCAATGTAATTTTAACAGTCAAGAGATTGTTATAAGATAATTTAACAAAATGAACATTTGACAGTATTGGAAAGAAATGACATTTGGTCTGGTCTTGGTCTCGCCACCTCAAAGTCTTGGTCTTGACTCGTACTCGATATGCTCTGGTCTTGGTCTTGACTCGGTCTTGGTTTAGGTGGTCTCGACTACAACACTAGTTAGGATAGCCGACAGCAGTACAGTCCGGCTGAAGGTACAATTTTGGAAACTTGACTGCAATATTATATACAATGTTTTTGATTTTCATAGCTAAATTATTAATCGCCGAACTCGGAAGAACATGAAGATACAATGTCGAACCTGCCAGTATACAGTATAGACCTGCAGCTGGAAGTAACTACCACTGATGTAGATCAGCGTGACGCAGTGTGTATGGAAACAAACTGGAAACAAGGGAACCGGGAGGTGCAGTTCTATTCATAATCAATATTTATTTTTAGGGAAAAGCAATCTTTCATCAAGCTCTGTGGATGTATTATATAATAAAATGTATTTATCTCCATAAAAATGTTATATCTATAGCCTTTAAATCATGGATGTGCAGTGAATAGTTTTTTGAGATATTGAAACTTTAAAGGGGAATTCCACCGAAAAAATTATGTTTGGTTTGTACAAAAGTAGCTCTCCTCCTGATTAAAATGAGTTTTACCTGTTGTGAGAGCAGAGATTTAGCCCCAAACTACTGCGCATGGGGCTGCACGGTGCAGTGGTTAGCACTGTCGCCTCACAGCAAGAAGGTACCGAGTTTGAATCCTGGCCGAGGGCCTTTCTGTGTGGAGTTTGCATGTTCTCCCCGTGTCTGCGTGGGTTTCCTCCCCGTGTCTGCAGGTTAGGCTAATTGGAGACTCTAAATTGCCCATAGGTATGAGTGTGTGTGAATGGTGTGTGTGCCCTGTGATGGATTGGTGGCCTGTCCAGGGTGTATTCCTGCCTCTCGCCCAATGCATGCTGGGATAGGCTCCAGCACCCCCCGCGACCCTAACCAGGAATAAGCGGGTTAGATAATGGATGGATGGATGGACTACTGCGCATGTACCAGGTACTTGCCTTAGAATGAACTACAACAGCCACAAAGCTTACAACAGGTTACAGAAGCGGAGGCCAAGGCAGAGATTTTCTTATAAAGGGGGAGATGGGAGACTCCACATCTTTTGCATTGTGAAAAGCGTAACGGTTAGCAGTAGCTTAGCTTGGATCACGTGCACCGTTGCTAGCCAATCGTCAGTGAGACTCTTCAGAGTTTTTCGACAGTTATCTACGGCATTTGGCAATATAGTATTGCACCTGTTAATATTTTGAGACAGAAAAACGACCATTTATGATATTACTACTCCATGCACCTATAAAGAATGACTTGCTTACTTATCACCACTGTTACACTGAAATATCAGTGTTTACCAAAGACACATGGCCACACTTTAATTGCATTAGGAAGGGAAACCGTTTTTACAGGTGCTACCTAGCTAGTACTGCAAATCATCGGAAGGAAATATAAAAATAATTTTAAAAAGTCCTTGTCTCGACCTATTATTACAATTTAATGTTACTGCTGCACGTAGACGTGGCATGGCGATGTGATCTATACACTGATATTTTGGTAGAATGTTTGTGGAATACAATTCCAAGAGTAGAAAAAAGAGCGCAAATTTACCTATGTAGCTAATTAGCTAGCTAGCGATGGTATAAGTTACCGTTAAACATCCTTTCAAAAACGGACTCACTAACAAACAGACACACAACCTAACACCGATTTATATTCTATTATTAAACAATGGTATACAGGCATGGAGCAATCGATTTGAGATACTTATCCCACAGTTTGGATTCTAGCTCGGAGGCGCTGGGCCTGTAGTGTCGTAAATGAATTCTAACTGCTGCAACATTCCCTACTGTCTCGCATCTCACAAAACAGCATTTTTTTCCGTAGAAGACACAAAATAGCTCGCCCCAAAATGAATATGTGATGACAATAGGGTTGCAAATTCTAAGGAATTTCCTTGATCGATAGTCGTCAACGTTAATGAACAAACAATCGATAACAAAACAGCTAAAAATAGCTTATGACATAGAAAATACAAAATGCATGTTTTTTTCCTCAATCAAAGCTTTATTGAAACATTTGAGAAATACACCTGTTTCATAGCATAACACAAATATAATTATGAACGCTGTTTTGTTTAAGTATGATATTTTAATAAGGCACGGGAAATTGCGCTCACTCTTCCGAGGCGAATCAGTGACTAACACGTACGTCTATGACATATACAAAAATAAGATGAGCCTTAATTAAAAACTTAAATTTGCAAAATGATTATGAAATAGACAAATAAAAATAAATAACGTTTTTGAAAACAGCGCTATAATAGGTTCCCTCTTGAAATGAGAAAGCTATGACAAACTACGACAGCTCAGGCCTCAGTTTAAAACTTAAACTGCATAAGTGCAGTAAATACCAAGGCCTGCTGATTTTTATTTAAGAATATAAGCATGTTTACGTTATCAGGGGTGAGTCATGTGCGCAGTCGGTTTACAGTGAGACCAGCTGCTGAAAATACGCGTTCCGATGGGACCGATGTCCCAGGCATGCATAAGTAGCGTGCTTCATGGTCGAGTGAGTCTTCTTCTGTGTAAAGTTAATAACATGTTTCCTAATTGCAGTGCGCGCGCCCCCTTGTGTTTAACTTAATGATTGCATTTCACCAACAGCTCCCATTGACACAATTAAGATGAAACCGCAAATAGTTCAATTTGATCGTTACATTTGAAATGGTCGATCGATCAAATTATTAACGGCAATTAATCGATCAACGATTAATCGTTAACACCCCTAGATGACAAACATGTTGAAGATGAGCAACAAGGCAGTCAATTTATTATGTTACGAACAGTGTCCACAAGACAGAAGCTTGTTCAGGGTGCTAAGGGATCTTCTCCATTGACTTCCACTCAAAAAATAAAGTCTCTGTCGGTCTCTCTGAGGCGTTACGCGTTTTAGACCAATGATTGTTGTCTCTCCCTGGGGGAGGGTCTCTGGCTAAGGGGCTGGACATTTTACTGCATGGCTGTGTCCGAATCAGAGCCCTACACCCTTTTGAGTACGCATATTTGAGTCCACTTCGTCAAAAAGCTTTTGAGTGGGCGACTTTTTCTCACAAATGGGGGCACTTAAAATACCAGGATGAACCCCTTATTTCCGGGGTTTTGTTGAGGGAATTCAGGAGCACACTCATCTGCAGAACTGTGCACTCACCCGACCATTTCAGTAAGTAACTCGGAAGTAAAAACGTAAAAGACATAGAGCGTATATGCATATCTATGGTACAAGAGTGGGTCATATTACGAAACTCTTTTTTTATTTTTGTTAATTCTATCTTCATTCATAGTCTACACTTTGTAACAATTGTCATATGCTAAGATATTACGAACTACTTCCTCACTAGTTTTGCGGGATTTCTTTCGCACACTGCTTGCAATGTGAGGGGACAGGGCACATAGTAGAAAGGGGTCTGAGTGGACAGGGGACAGTGGACAGGGAACAGGGCTCTGATTCGGACACAGCCCTAGTGTACTGCCTGTCTACTTTGTTTAGAGACTCAGGTAGGGTTGCACCAGCTATTCGTAAGTTCTACCTTAAGTTGGACCGTAAAGCTCACACTACAGGCTTAGTAAATACTAGTTAGTTTACAACTAGTGAGCTACTAAATTTGGTTGCACCATGTGTCCTTAACACAAAACTTAGTAGACCGTAAGCTCTTCGTAAAGTAATGGATAGTCGCACAAAATTACGTCAACGTTTATTGATCCAATGAGCGCCATTAAAAAATGTAAACAGGAAATAGCGTTGCATTAGGATATTGTTGCAATGTTACCTTGGTGACGCACATTCGTTATGTATCATTGACCCACCATAAGAAAGCTACTTCATGCTGTTCTTTTTTGTTGGGACAGCTAACGTTAGTTAGCTACTGGTACAGGAGTAATTGTTTGAGACTGTCTGCCAATTTCTATTAGTGAATCCAGCTTAGTAGCCACTGTGACACGATCAAGCTGTTAGTTAACAGTGTCATTAAAGCGCTCCGTTCCTATCAGTTTCGTGCTGGAGATCAGCCACTAGCATGTCTGTTAATCTCATTGGCCTACAATTATGTCCTCTCTCTTAAAACGAGACAGGCGTAGATATCAGATATGTCGTCATACAAGACCGGAGAATGCAGTGTATATTGCAAAATTGTTGGCGATGACGAGGTTCATAATTTTAAAGCAATTCGTCAATGTTATTCAAATCTGTCTATCATTGAAACATTATTAATTACGCCTTTATTCCTGGTCAATGGCTTGCGTAATTATTTAGTTTGTATGTAGTGTTACGTTCTAACTATTTTCTGTGGTGCAACGTATTCTATTTTAGTAGTGCGCAAATTGTAACAGTGGAGACTTAAAGGGATAGTTCGGAATTTTGGACATAATGTCTCAATTACGACTTACCCATGATGTAGTTGATTGATGGAAACCATTTTCAGATAATTCCATGCTGTCCCTTCTTTTGGACATACACACATTGCTAATGCTAGCGCAACTCTAAGGTAACTGGTAGCATCCACTACCAAACGCACTTAAACACTCCACAGTGCACCCAAAGCAAATAAAATAGGACGACAGTCTATCGGGGTTATTTTCAGTGATTATACCATAATTCTTTTAGTCAAACTATCGTTGAATCCTTTACTTTGTGTGATCTTCCACTGGAAATCGGTGAAAACTTTGTGGTGCCCATTTTTTTGCATGATTTGAACAACCTTGAAATACACACCGAAATACGATCTTACCTGAACATTAGCTAACAATACTACTAGTCTGATTCTTTCACGCGTGATATTGTTGTTGGCCGGCACTACATACGGCGGCAGAGCTATACTTTACGTTACCTACTAACGTAAAGTATCGCTCCACCGCCGTACTTCCACAGAGAATTTAGGTGAGCACAAAGTAAAGGATTCAACGATAGTTTGACTTCAAAAATAGACTGTCGTCGTATTTTATTTGCTTTGGGTGCACTGTGGAGTGTTTAAGTGCATTTGGTAGTGGATGCTACCAGTTACCTTAGAGTTGCGCTAGCATTAGCACTGTGTGTATGTCCAAAAGAAGGGACAGCATGGAATTATCTGAAAATGGTTTCCATCAATCAACTACATCATGGGTAAGTCGTAATTGAGACATTACAGTCAAGCCGGAAAGTCTGAACACTCCTTTCACCTTCTCCACGTTTTATTACGTTACAGACTTATACTACAATAGATTGAGTTCATTTTTTGCCTCAAACATCTACACACAATAGCCAATAATGACGAAGTGAAAACAGGTTTTTAGAAAATATGCAATTTTATTTTACTGACAAAAATAGGTTATTTAGGGGTTACATATCTGTACATACCCTTAGCCTAATACTTGGTTGCTGCACCTTTGGCAGCGATTACAGCTTCAAGGCATCTTGGGAAAGAAGCTACGAGCTTGGCACACTTGTTTCTGGACATTTTTGCCCATTCCTCTTGGCATATCCTTGCAAGCTCCATCAGGTTGGATGGGGAGCGTCAGTACACAGCCATTTTCAGCTCTTTCCACAGATGTTCAATTGGATTCAGGTCTGGGCTCTGGCTGGGCCACTCAAGGACATGCACAGACTTTCTCCGAAGCCACTCCTTTGTTCTCTTGGCTGTGTGCTTCGGGTCGTTGTCATGTTGGAAGGTAAACCTTCGCCCCAGTCTGAGGTCCAGAGCGCTCTGGAGCAGGTTTTCTTCAAGGATCTCGGTGTACTTAGCTGCATTCATCTTTCCCTCTATCAGGACTAGTCGCCCCGTTCCCGCTGCTGAAAAACATCCCCACATCATGATGCTGCCACCGCCATGCTTCACTGTAGGGATGGTATTAGCCAGGTGATGAGTGGTGCTTGGTTTCCTCCAGACGTGACGCTTGGTATTCAGGCCAAAAAGTTCAATTTTGGTTTCATCAGACCAGAGAATCTTGATTCTCATGGTTTGAGAGTCCTCTAGGTGCCTTTTGGCAAACTCCAAGCGGGCTGTGATGTGCCTTTTATTAAGGAGGGGCTTCCGTCTGGCCACTCTACCATAGGTCTGATTGGTGGAGTGCTGCCTGGATGGTTGATCTTCTGAAAGGTTCTCCCATCTCCACAAGGATACACTGGAGCTCTGTCAGTGTGACCCTCGGGTTCCTGCTCACCTCCCTGGCCAAGGCCCGTCTTCCCCGATTGCTCAGTTTGGCCGGGTGGCCAGGTCTCGGAAGATTCTTGGTGGTTCCAAACTTCTTCCATTTACGAATGATAGTGGCCACTGTGCTCTTTGGGACCTGTAAAGCTGCAGAGATTTTTCCGTACCCTTCTCCAGATCTATGCCTTGACAAAATCCTGTTTCTGAGGTCTGCAGATAATTCCTTTGACCCCATGGCTTGGAGTTTGCTCTGACATGCACTGTCAACTGTGGGACCTTATATAGGCAGGTGTTGGCAATCCCCAATCATGTCCAATCAATTGAATTTATCACAGGTGGACTCCAATTAAGTTGTAGAAACATCTCAAGCAGTATCAGTGGAAACAAAATGCACCTCATCTCACTTTTGGGTGTCATATCAAAGGGTGTGCACACTTGTGTACATATGATATTTTGATTTTTAATAAATTAGCACAAATGTCTAAAAACCTGTTTTCACTTTGTCATTATGGGCTATTTTGTGTAGAATTTTGAGACAAAAAAAACTAACTCAATCTATTGTAGAATATGTCTGTAACATAATAAAACGTGGAGAAGGTGAAGTGTTCAGACTTTCCGGCTTGACTGTATGTCCAAAATTCCGAACTATCCCTTTAAGTTTCAACTAGCCTACGTTTGAACTTACGTATAGCTGGTGCAACCGGCCCTGAGGCCAATCAGAGATTAGAGAGACCACGTAACTCCCTGGCAAGTTAGTCATTAATGCAGTGGCGTAATTTTCAGCAAGATGGGGGGGTGAAATGCTCAAGCCATTTTTAAAAAATGCCTTTTACATAGTGGATTTTGGTGACTTCTAAAGAAAGATTATTCTAAAAATGATCTCTCATTAGTTGTAAACTAATCGCGATTAGCATTTCGGTATCTAATGTGGTAAAAACATACGAAACAATGTATGATTCGCTAGGTTGATAAACATTCTTGAAATTAGCAAAAAACAAGTTAATTTCAGAGACATTAGTCTCTGCTCTATGCACTTGTTGCTGGATAGCATATGTAGTCATAGCTCATTTTTCCTATTCCCTTCTTGCAAAAACAATTCCCACATTAGACTAATGTTAATTATAGTTACGGTTTTTAAGCAATTACTTCAGGACTGACCTTGCTGTCTGCAAGCTAGCTGCTGGTCAACTAACAGTTAGCTAGCATTAGCAGGATAGGTTTTTTTCTTTTTAAAACATCATTGTTGTAGGCTACTTGTTAGCTGTTTTAGCTATGTTTGCTAGCAAAGCCAAAACTTTCCCAGTGCAACTAGAACGCACTAATGTCGGTAAAAACATGGAAACAACGCATTTATCACCCCGATATCCAACCTCCTTCCATTAACGAATGGAAGGTTAGCTACAGCCTCCATGGCAAACATATTTAAAAAGCAATTTGTTTCATGACAAGAAACTCGTTGCTAACACCAGCTAACACATTAGCCCAAAAAAAAATACATTGCTTCTGTAATCGAATGCTGAAAGCGAAACCGTTCAATTATGGTCAGCTAGCTAATGTTAGTCTACTTAATGGTCATGGATCATAATTTATCATTAGTTGACATGGTTCCTTATAAGGGTGGAATTCCCCTTTAACACTAGAACTGCCAAATGCCACGCCAATTGGCCCTTTGTATAGAGGACCAGAAATGCCAAAATTAGGAATTTATAAATAAATAAATAAATATTGCAATAAATACATAAATGGATAAACGTATCAGGAAATAAATAAATGAATAAATAAATACACACAGAAATGAAGAAATTAATAGATAAAATCAAAATAAATGTTTATTTATTTCCGTATTCTTTTCTGTATTTCCTCATTTCTGTATTTATTTTATTGTTTCCACTTTTCCGAAAGTTTTTTATTTCTGTATTTCTTTGCCCATATGATAATGAGGGGGATGTCCACCAACTGTCATTGGTTGATAGACCCCAGTGTACTTCGATTGTACTTGCCTTGCGGTTGCTGGCTTCGATGATACACAAATGGCTGCATATAGGTTATGCAAGCGTAGCTAGCGAATCCAGTTTCTTCTCGGCATAAAGTGAGACTTCCAGACTTCATAATTTTTGTGTGGAGGCAGTGACTGACAGTTAGTTGGAGATTGCAGCAATAATGGACACAGATGCACTTTAATGAGCAGGACAGAGATAATAGTAGGCTATAACAACGCGTTAAAACTGCAGATGCAATCCAGCGGCGACAAACATTTGCCGTGTAGTTACATGCTAACTGGTGCTGTCAATAGCCCTGCTATTCATCAGGCAAACATTTGAAGAAAAACCAGCATTCACTCAGTCTTAGGCTATTTGTGTTAGATAGGTAGCGTGTCTGTTTGAACGTTTCAGCTACAAAGCCTTGATCAGCATCTGATTAACCTTTTAACCTCTTAATACCAAGGGCAAAATATACCAATTCTCGCCTGTTTTTACTACTGACAAACAAAGCTGTTTATCTCAAAAACTGTGAAGGCTACAAATATGGTTCATAGCTTTTATTAAAATAGAGAACTGCACTATTACGACTAAGTAGTCATAATTCATATACATACACTTCTTGCTACTTAACTACAACAATTTATGTACAGAAATTGTGAAAAAACTAAAAACGGGTACCTAAATTCAAATTTCAGATTTTTTTACCTGATGAGCTATGGAGGAAATAACTCCTCTTTGTGATTCCTCAATATGCTGCCTATCCCTGCTAAAGATATGGTGTCAATATCTCAAATCATTCAAATTCTACAGAGCATTTTTTCAGGTGAACCATTTTGGTTACCAAAGTTGGCACAAATTGTGCCAAATTGTGCCAAATTGTGCAAAATGGCCCAGGTTCCAGAAAAGTCTCAATATAATTTATTTTTTAAGTTTTACAATAAAATCTGATAATTGGCAATAAAAGTTAATTTAGATGTGTTTTTGGTGTGTTTCATATTACACAACTAACTAGCCTAGCCGTGGTCCCCAAAAAGCACTGCCTCATTAGCCAGAAATTAGTCCAGGTATATAAAATCAAATATCCACCCTATAGATAAAATAAACCCCTGCATAATAATCAACAACAACAAACTCATCCTCATGTTATCTCTCCCTCGTGTTAGATCATGCATAAATTGCTCATTTGTTTACCTGCAGAGCCTGCTGTACTGCTTACAGAACAATTTACTCATGTGGAACAAAACAAACCCTTCAGACGCCATTGCATTCAAAAGAAACTCGGAACAGCTCATCTCAGACACAAATAGATAGCTAGCTGCTATGTGTAATTTTGCTGGCTAGCTTGCCATTGTTAAAATATAGTAATGCTAGCTATATTAATTTAATTCAGAGGGATTCGTTTTATACATAACAGTGAATTCGCTCTGGTATACCGGCAAAATAATCTGTTACCTTATATCACTCTGCGTCACTGAGACCGCAAAACCATATTTCGGCTAGGACCTGCTGCATGGAGAAACTCCTGAATAACCTAGACATAACTAACCAAAAACTGTATGAAAGAGACTGTAAAGTAAAAAGATAAACAGCGCAGTTACCTTGTGAATTGTGCTTTGCTAAACGGAATGTAGTGAGCTACGCTACAAGGTAAAAACACTGCGCCATCTTGGTTCGATAATTACGCTTGGTTGCCTCTTCCTTATACGCAGGGCTGTATTTCCTTGATTTATGACGGCATTGTGTTGAATGAGGGCTTGTTTGAAAGATAAGAGTCTTGGCTATTGGCTGGAATATTTGAGTTTTAATACCCAATGGAAAGCAAATAATACTCGGAGTGGAGGCGGGTCGAAGACAGTTTTTCCCACTTCAGATAGGCCTATTGTGCTATCAGTCAAAGAAATACACCCAATTGATGACGGTTTTGCATAAATCACTGCAAACAAGTTCAAAACCACTCTGGCTAACATATACTAAGCCACGGGATTGGTACTCCAGAAACTGGCTGAGATTTACAACGCCAAACTGAGCACAGCCGAACGAGTCGTAATCAAGTGCAAAAAAGCACAAGTCGGTTTAAAATTGGAAAAAAATCATGTACAGCCATATGAAAGTTTTAAAGTATTTTTTCTTGAAGCCTAAAGGTATAATGATTTTTCAAACCAAAGTTTTGTGAAATACAATTAAGCAGAACAGTTTACCAGCACATTGTTTATGGTGTGACATCAAGCTGCAATACATGTTTGAAAATTAGGTCAGAGTTTCCAACGTTATTTACAAAGTTTTATCTCAACGTTTTGGGCTTAAAAACCACTTTCCCAGAAGGAATGGATATATCTTAAGGATATTTAATCAAAATATTGAGGTGAGCAGTTTATTATATATTATTAAATTAATGAAATGTATAATTTAATAATTTCCGTAACGCCCGCGTTACCGCTAGGGGGCGTTTGGCAGCAAAAGATTAAATTTTGCTCGTTCTAGAGCCAATTTCTCCAACTCAATTTCCCTTTTCATTGCTAGCTCATTCAGTTCAATTTCCTTTTTCAGTGACAACTCACTTCTCATTTTCTCCATCTCAATTTCTCTTTTCAGGGCCAATTCTTTTAGTTCAATTTCTTTTTTCAAGGCCAACTCATTTCTCATTTTCTCCAATTCAATTTTCTCATTAAATGCCAATTTGCGTTATTTTAAAACAGTATGCTCCGCTTCCTTATAATCAGACTCCTCATCTTGTGACACAGGTGTTAATGCTACAACATCAGCAGGAATGCCGTTTTCAACTGCTAATAGCTCTACCAACCTTTGCAATTCAGCTTTTTTTAACCCTTGAGAATTGCCATCCCAATAAAGTACAAGTTGTTTTAATTCAATAACACTGAATGAACCAAAAAAACCTGTTGAGTAGGATCTCTTAGAAAGGATTTTACTTTCTCACTTTCTATTTTATCCAAATCAAACGCCATCGTAACACAATATAAACAAACGCGATATGAACAAATTAAGTTCTATGCTGCAGCCCAATCAACTAGAATACAGGCTAAGAACAAGACAGTGCGAGGCAGACAAACCAATTTGAGCAAACCCCCTTTTTATTTAAACTAGCTGAATCCGTAGTCTTCATATGACATTGCAGTGGGATATTTAATCACAGAACCCGTTATCGCCACACAAAGTCCAATTAACAAGACTATGCGCCACAATACGGAAGTGAGCCCAGAACAACCGCCATTATCTGCGCCGTCATACAAAAATAAAAAACACTACCCCCAAATTCGCTCAATGGAAATCCCTAAAGGAGAACCGTCGCTACAACCTACCAGGGTATTAAATACAGCTCAGCCACTCCAAATTCAGTAAATATCACCGCAACAAAACAACAAACTACCAGCACGGATGAGAACATCAGAACGAACCAAACCACCACTCCGTACTTAAGCAAAACGTTTATTTTATTATGCTTGGCGCAAATCAAACCAATATATACTCACACACGCAAAACAAACTTTAAACCTTATACTTTCAATCAGTACGTCTCCGTAACAATCTGTGCAACTCAATGCACGCAGCAACACTTCCTATATACGTGATTACGTCCAAATCAACCTCAGCGTCGCCACCTTATTGGCCAAACACTGCACGTGACACTGTACTCAACCCAGGAAGTAAGCTAGTACAAAACACGTCTCCCACAACCAGGAGAACCAAACAATTTAAACTGTTAGCCGTTTCAACAAGCGCACTAACAACAGTTTACATACCAGAAAGGGATATTTCTTTTCCAGAAACAAATCCCGGACGAGCCCCCATTTCATGTAATGACCGGCTCAAGTCGAATACATGAAACCACGGAGACGCTGATGAAAGTATAACAAAAGGTTTATTTAAAGCTATTACAAAGTCAAAAAATGACTAAATCGTGCTGAGAGTAGCTTCCTCCCCTTGCCGATCTCCTCAGGCTTTATGCCTAGCTCCCCAGCCGCTGACAATCCCGCAATCAGCCGGCCACACCCCCCATCACCAACTCTGCAAGAGGAAAAGACAGAGGGAGGGGGAGACAGACAGACACATTAGCGGGTCGTGACAGTGGCAAATGCACGAAATAATACAAATTAAAATATTTATTCCATTGCAGCATTTTCAGATACCCTTTTGACAGACCTACAGGGCTCCAGACTAACTTTTTACATTGGTTGCACTGGTGCGCCTAACCTTTTCATTTAGGTGCACCAGCACATTAAGGTGCACCCAAAATTTTTCACTGCGCTTTTTGGCGCCACAATAATACATTTTAGCTACCTTTTTTGTCAGTTCCCATACACATTGGTAATTTCTTAACACTGAGCCATTCACAACCAGGCTAATGGGCTAACATGCTGTGTACAATGCTAGCTATACAATAGCTAGCCTCTTGATACATCTGAGCCATTCACAACCAGACAAACGGGCTGGCACAAGCTAGTTGTCTTATTCCATTACCCGCTGCAGGACTGACACACATGCGGGCAGCCTAGCAGGCTAACACCAGCTCTGGCTGTACCCTCTCTCAGGTCACCTGCCTACACTTGGGAGCTTACTTGGGAGACATCCAGCTAAACGCTAGCTAATGCTTGGGGGCTGTAGACTATGCTAAACTATGCTAAAAAGTACCGCCCGGCTGAGACGTACAAGCAATGGGCTTGCTCGTTTCATTTGCCTTTCCTTGGTCATTTGCCTCAAATCCGAAGTATTTCCAAACAGCACTCCTGCTCAGTTCTTTGTCAACCAGTCACGGAGGCTTTGCACGTGCTAGCTAACACAACAAACCGGAGCGAATGAGACGAGCGACGAGAAGTCAGCGCTGTGAGTGAGTGAGAGGAGGCGGGGGGCAGCGTGGGCACTGCAGTGGTGTGTCTGTCAACTCGCTGTCGGAGAGAAGAGAGAGCGAGAAAGCGCAGATGGTATAGTGCGGAAAATGAGTATTGAAACCGTTTCAAATATTCAGAATTGATATGTATTGAAAAATAGTCGCACTCTGGACCCCTGGCCCTACCTACTGTATAAGGTTGGGATAGGCTCTGCTATACAGCAATTAACAGACGGACCATTAGGTGCTATCTTTACAGGAAAACATCTTAAACCAACATCTTGCCATTTCTGAAGTGAATTTTGAAAGGCAAGTTCTTTAAAGCCAAAATCTCTGACACTAATGACTTGAGAGTGACTCGGGAACTTACCTCTGGATGAATTCAAGGGTGCAGGCAGCTTCCTCTTGATATTGGAGGTTAAAGTTGTAGTAGCATGTGAAGATGACAGCAAGCCCCAACACAAACGATGCTCCTTCACACACCACCTGACCCTCAGCGCTTACCATCCATTGCTGATCAGACATCACTGGACCTAAAACACAATACAAAAACAGTTAGGCTGAATATTCTGGTGAATTTTCATATGCCTAACAAATGCATATTTAGTATCACATGCATGGCCGCAAAACTGACAATTAAACATTTTGACAGCAGGTTTAGACTGCTGTCTTGACTTCAACTAACCTCTCCCTGGACTATTAGCTAGCATTAACTAACACAGCAACTAGTTAGTAGCTAACTGTGCAAACCGATAGGGAAACCTAACCTTGAGGCTAGCCTAGAAGATATTTGCTACACGTGCGCTCGGTAGGTTAGCCAACCTAGGCTAAACAGTTTTCTAGCTAACGTTAGGCTACGCCAAATAAATCCGCTCTTGGATAGCCCAAACCGTGAAAGTTGCGACAAACAAAGTTAAAGACATAAACTACAGTTCTGCTTAATAAAGGGTAACGTTAGTTGACAGCTATCCTTAGGCTACTGAAAGATCACATGCAACGTGCAAACTGAATGTTTTAGCTAGCTAGCTAAATGCAAATGTATCTAAAGCCTGCACATCCAAAAAATCAAAGTGCTCATCGTTCTGCTCAAAACAATATCACAAGCGAACTAATATAGCTAGATTTTTTCAAGATTAAACTGGGCTAGATTACCTTATGTCAGAAATCGTGATTTTCATGGTCTCCTCCTCACATGGCACTTGTCTTCAATGTCTTGCTTCAAGATGTTGCACGACGTGGACGTGAGATAAGTCACTAGCTAGATATGTCGCTAGATATTCTCCACCCTGAGATGGTGGATATCATGCATGCAGAAATAAGGGCTGCAAAAGCAACGGAGCCTACAGTACCAAATGCAAGATGTTTCTCTGCATTACCAAAAAGAGAAAAATGCTTCCAGGATTATCACCACTAAAAATAAAACATGCAAAGGAAGAAATTAAGAACAATGTAGAAGCAAACTAAATTGGTTTAAAAATTGGCGCAATTTGAGGGAGGCAACCGTTATTTTCCCAGGACTCTTTGCTATTGGCAGTATATTGCTGTAAATTGAAACATTTGACCGTTGAAATGCTTGAACAACCATGCGACTCCCACAATGCACTGTTTTTCACAGCATTGTCTGTACAACCTAAATACAGTAGATTACAGTTAGAATTTTGCTGTAAATTTACATCAAAGTGTATGTTTTGAAAAATGCTTCTCCAGGAGTTGGTAATGCCATAAATAAATAGGTAAACTGGGATACAATGAGTCTATTAAGGTTGTTTTGCCATAAATGGGAAGATGTTTTGCCAAAAATGGACAGGAACAGGCAGGACAGCAGCCAGAAGGGACAGGAGCCAGGCGGGTCAGGAACTTGAGGGTCAGGAAGTAGACTTGATGTGACATGAACTGGAGCGGGGCGCCGGGGTCAGGAGCAGGCACTTAGCCTGGGGGCAGGCACTCAGCCTGGGGGTCAGGAACAGGTGTGGGACCGCAGATCGCGCAAGGGCACGCGGTCAGGGCCAGCCGCTCAGCGTGGAGTTCAGGCGCTCAGCCTGTGAGGAGCGAGGGAGCCTTGGAGGAGCGAGGGAGCCTTGGAGGAATGAGGGGACCTTGGATGGAGCCGCCAGGGAACAGAGGACTAGACATAAAGGAACATGGAGGGAAGGGCGAAACTAACAAAGCAGACTTGACTGGAACTAGAGACAAACTAACGTAAAACACACTGGACGCGACAAAAGAGCATGACGGGAACGAAGACAAACGGAAAACCAGACATGGAATGAGACATGACATAGACGTTTTTAAAGGCTGAAATCTTGGTGGATGATTATTTTAATAACGAGGAGTAATGTAAAGAAAACCACTTTTTCAGCAGAGTTGTTAATCCCTTTAAGGGTTTTCGAAATATTTCCGATCGTAGGGTTTTTAAATTAAAACGTTTTTGAACGTGTGGATTTGACGGTTTTACAGAGCCGAAACGGTTTTTGAAAAGGGTTTTAGTGCCAGTGTGTACGAGGCCTTACGCCGCTTTCACACAGTGAGCAACTTGGTTGCTGGGTCGGTCAAGTCTACTAGGCTGGGGGCGGGGCAAGAGCTTCCCGTTGTGTCATCCAAGTCTGCTCGTACAGCTACAATTTTTTGATGAAGAGAAACAACGGCGGTAGCCTACATATAAGAAAGACATATTTGCGATGCAGCCTATTCTTTATAGTTATGTCATGATAGGCTATATCCATCTTCGTTGCGAGCTGGCGATCTTTATCTATCTATTATTCGGTTTTACAGTGAATGCTGGGCCAGTTTGGAGTGTAAGGGCATGTTAGACTGGAAAGCTGACCAAAATCATGCTGAACTGTATACAAATAAAGAAGCTATACCGTCTTTCATCATCGAAACCGATTCAAGACCCTTTTATTTCTCAAACGTAATTGCAAGTACCGGCGGTTTTATACATAAATCTATCAATCTATCTAGATAAATTTATGTAGCCTTGCGATAAAACTCAACACGTAGTTTGGGATCAATGTGATATTGGAAAAACAAGCCACATATATCCTTTAAGGTTATGTTATGACACTGATAATTATACAATGATAATATATAAATTATTCACTGTTACCGCTGCTAACCCTATTTCGCCTAGCTTAGTTTGATAGGCAATATTAGGGTACGTAGCTAGCTAGGTTACGGAACAATTACTCACGAAATGGTTTCGTGTCGGTTGGAGAAATATGAAACGCGGAATTCTGATTGGCTGTTACGGCCGACATCGTCCAAAAAGTTAAACTGTGGGCAACATTTATCGGCCGATTTTGGTTGCTCAGTTTTCTAGTTGCTCAGGTCGCTGAACGTCGCTCAGCTTCATAGAGAATGAATGGACTTCCGGCAACTGGGCGACCGAAGTTGCTCGCTGTGTGAACGCGGCGTTAGTGCTGGGCTAAATCAAAAACCTGCACCCACACCGGCCCTTTTCGGATAAGATTGCCAACCCCTGATATAGACTATGGCGTATTAGTATCTCCCTGGGCTATACTTGTCACTTTGGGCATGGAAAATACTCACTGTGCGCTGATATGTGCTAGATGAATGTTACATTTTCCTTGGAGTCAGTATAAATGTTTGAAAAAAAAAGAAACGCAGAAAAATGTCATCCCAGGGCACGCAGCAAAAGATTACATTCTGTTGAGTACAGAAAAAAGTGATGTTTTATTGAAGTACAAGAGTGAATGGTTAGGCTACATATTTAGGTGTGTGTACCAGTGTGATATCAATGTTTTCATCTTAAACCATCCAAGGGCCAAATGTTTATGCTTTATAATGGGCAAAACGTATTTTTATTAATTTTATGACCGGTTTTAGATATATTTCTGGACCCATAGATATCTATCCCCCTGTATTGATGAAAAGATAGTAATTCCTATTGGAAAGTTAGTATTGTACATGGTACAAATGACTTGTTTCATTTAAGCCATTTTCTTTAAGCCAAGTTTTTGTGATGCTCACACCTGGAGTTATAAAGCCTTAATGGGATAGTTCGGAATTTTGGACATAATGTCTAAATTACGACTTACCCATAATGTAGTTGATTGATGGAAACCATTGTCAGCTAATTCCATGCTGTCCCTTCTTTTGGACATACACACGTTGCTAATGCTAGCGCAACTCTATGGCAACTGGTAGCATCCACTACCAAACGCACTTAAACACTCCACAGTGCACCCAAAGCAAATAAAATACGACGACAGTCTATCGGGGTTATTTTGAGTGTTTATACCATCATTTTTGAAGTCAAACTATCGTTGAATCCTTTACTTTGTGCTGACCTAATATTCTCTGGGGAAGTATGGCGGCGGAGCGAACGTGGCCATTGCAACTTGTTACTCTTCTTTGTTGTTGTAGTTGACCAGTGCCGGCACTACATTCGTAGGTAATGTAAAGTATCGCTGCCCTGATAGACTGGCGTAGTATTTTATTTGGTTTGGGTGCACTGTGGAGTGTTTAAGTGCGTTTGGTAGTGGATGCTACTGGTTGCCATAGAGTTGCGCTAACATTAGCAACGTGTGTATGTTCAAAAGAAGGGACAGCATGAAATTAGCTGAAAATGGTTTCCATCTACATCAACTACAACTACATCATGGGTAAGTCGTAATTGAGACATTATGTACAAAATTCCAAACTATCCCTTTAACGTTAGTTGCACCAGTGTGGCAAAACTGGCCTCAACCACCTGATGCTCCTATCATGTGTTGTGGAAATGGTATTATAGAGAGTTTCATGCAGATAACGCTGACTGCATACAGATACACTATGCTGGATAAATTCAAATCGAGTAGTTATTAAACAAACAAATCTATGGCCATGAGGCTGTGTGTGTGTGTGGTCCATGACGATGGTGGTGCACGCAACCAGGCTACTAGTAGGTAGCTACTGTGGGCCGCCATGCCAGTATGAAAGTAGCCTGCAAATTATGTTGGTTTAGCTGGATATTATGCTTGTGGCGTGATGCAATCCAATGTAGCTACTGACTGAATTATATCTTGCTTGCTAGCTGGCTACCTAAGCCATATATCGGACTAGCTAATAAATAACCACATTATTAGCTAGCTTAGCTGGTCGGTGTAGCTAATGTCGTAATTTTGTTTGTTGGTGTAACTTAGTACATGGCTAGCCGTACAACTAAAGAGTAGAGAACAGTTTTTAATGTCCTAGCAATTATATATTCTGCCTGCCTGGCTTTGTCACTAAGATAGCACAGTTTGTGCTGTTCTGTCGGTGTGGAGCACAAACTGCTCATGTGAAGATTCGAGCTGGGTGGTTTTTAGAATTTTCGATTAGCATATTTGGTGTCTAGTTTTCGACTCCCCTGTGTTAAGTCAATGGGGTAAGCACATCGGGGCTGACTTAAAAAACTATACAAGGCACATACATGTTTGATATGAAATCACATGCGTGTGTGTATACGTGCGTGTGTGCATGCATGTAGTGAGAGTGGACTTTGATGGCATTAGCTAGCAAGCAAATTTGTTGTTGATTTTGTATTGATGTTGTCGTACTTTCCATTGATATGTGTTCTATGAGGAGGTTTGTCCATTGTGTTATATTGAGATTGTTTCTGTTTTTCCAGTTCAAGAGGATCGTTTTCTTGGAAATAGTTAGGGCAATGGTATGGGTTTGGAGTTCTGAATCTGTGGGTTACTGGTTGAAAGGTCTCCAAGCAGACAGAGGGATGGCTTGTAGAAGGCACATGTCTACAAAGATTTGTTCTCTACGTTTTATATTATGTTCCTCCGGATAGATGCCAAGAACAAAAAGCATCAAGGTTCTGCATCTATTTGGATTGATAAAATCTCCTGTACTACGAATCCAACTTCTTCCGAAAATTCCCTAATTCTTGGAAATTTCCATTTACACTGCCTGGCCAAAAAAAAAGTCGCCGTTGCACCCGTCATGTATAGTGCCCACTGTATAAGCCTCTGGAGGCAGTGTTATGATCTGGGGTTGCTTCAATTGGTCAGGTCTAGGCTCAGCAACGTTATGCAGCAATAAAATTAAGTCAGCTGAGTACCTGAATGTACTGAATGACCAGATTATCCCATCAATGGGCATATTCCAGGATGACAATGCCAAGATTCATCGGGCTCAAATTGTGAAAGAGTGGTTCAGGGAGCATGAGGAATCATTTTCACACATGAATTGTCCACCAGAGTCCTGACCTTAACCCCATTGAAAGTCTTTGGGATGTGCTGGAGAAGACTTTACGGAGTGGTTCAACTCTCCCCTTGTCAATACAAGATCTCGGCCAGAAAATTATGCAACTCTGGACCCGGCGAAAGCGCCGTAATCAAAGCTAAAGGCGGTCCAACGAAATATTAGAGTGAGCGACTTTTTTTTTGGCCAGGCAGTGTACAATGGAAAAATTAACCCTTATCCTCGCTACACCTATTACATAAATCTGGAATGTTGGGATTAAATTTATTGAGTTTTACTGGTGTAATGTATACTCTCATTAACCAATTGTATTGTAGAAGTTTTAAACGTGTGTTAGCGGTTTGAATTTGAGCTCTATAACATGCCTTATTCCACTCTTCAATTGATATTTTCTCTTGTAGATCATCCTCCCATACTTTCAATTTAGATTCTGAGGATTCAAGTGATCTAGCAATCAACAAGTCATACATTTCCCATATGATTCCCTTTCCAAAGGGATTTTTAATTAGAGCTTTCTGGGATGGCCATGGAGTTTTTTTAATCCAATAAAGCTCTTGAGCTGTACATATTTAAAAAAAAATGTTTACGGGGGACATTGTACATGACAAGTTCCTCAAATGTTCTAATATTCTCATTCTCAGGACTAAAAATATCATTAGTCTTATTCCCTTGTCGGCCCATCATTTAAAACCTCCATCAGCCCTACCTGGCACAAAATAATTATTACCCCAAATTGGACTATACCGAGAGAGAGCAGGTGTTTCTTTCAAATATTTTTGTACCTCATACCATACAGCAATCATGTTTTTTTACTATAGGGTTGGATGTTCTCTTTTTAAGGTTTTTAGGAGTATCAGAGTAGATGTATGCCGGCAGCTGAACCTTTACAGAGCCAGACTCAATATCTTTCCATGCTGGCGAGTTTTCTATTGAGTAATAGAACCTTATAGTTCTAAATTGAGTTGCCCAGTAGTACCACAGCAAATTTGGACATTGTAGCCCTCCTCTGTCATAGGGTAAATACAGAAGGGACAAACGAAGTCTGGGGCGTCTGTTTTTCCATATAAAGTTATTGAATAGTTTCTTTAGTCTAGAAAAGAAGTTTGGAGGAGGCGACAAGGGAATATTTTGAAAGAGATATAATAACTTGGGGGAGAATATTAATTTTCAGTATATTAATTCTACCTATTTGGGAGATTGGGAGTGTTGACGATCAATCCACTGATTTATAAGTAGATGTTATAACGGGATTATACTTAGCTTGTACTACTTCTTCTAATCTGTGAGTAATTTGTATACCTAAGTATGTAAAACTGTTAACTGTTTTGAAGTGCCTAACATGATTGGGTGGGTTATTTCTGTCATCCGAATTGAACAGCAAAATTGAGATTTGGAGTTATTGATTTTGTAACCAGAGATATTGCCAAATCTTTTAATGAGATCAATAAGAGTTGGAACAGATTCACCCAAGTTTTTAAGAAAATAATCACGTCATCTGCATACAGAGCTATGCGATGTTCGAGTTGACCTATACATGTACCTGAAATCAGTGTGTGATTTCTTACTGCAATTGCTAAGGGCTCGATTGCAATCGCAAATAAGAGAGGTGATAATGGGCAACCCTGTCTACATCCTCTATTGATTTTAATTGGTGCGGAAAGGTTGTTGTTAGTAACTATTTCTGCATATGGCTCTTTATATAAAAGCTTCACCCAGTTACAAAAATTTTCCCCAAGCCCAAACCAATCAAGTAGTTCAAACAAGTATGCCCATTCCACCCTGTCAAAAGCTTTCTCTGCGTCTAATGACAGGAAAGCTGTATCTGGTACCTCTCTCTGGACATGTAAGATGTTTAAAACCTTTCTTACATTGTGAAATCCCTGACGACCCACATTGAACCCGTTTTGGTCTTCATAATTCCTGGTAGAAGAATCTCTAGCCTTTTTGCTAGAATTTTGCAGAGTATTTTGAAAAAGGCTTATTGGTCTCAGATTTTCACATTTATAATTTGTCTTTCCGGGTTTAGGAAGAAGTGTAATCAAAGCCCCTCTCAGGGAGGGTGGGAGGATCCCTTCCCGAAAGGATTCAATAAACATTTCCAGAAGAGGTGTCTTTAATTTGAGTTCAAATTTCTTAGAAAAATCAATGGGCTGGTCCTGCAGCTTTCCCAGATTTCATGCTTTTTATTGCCACGGAGATTTTCTCACATTTTCGGTTATCCTTTCGTCCTCAGAGATATTAGGGATATTATTATTATTATTTAGGAATAGACATTGGTATAATAAATCTGGATCTCTTTCGGAACTATACAATTTTTCATAAAAATTTCTAAATTCTGCATTTATTTTAATAGGGTCTATGATAGTATCGCCGTTTTGATTTTTGAGGACGAAGATGGCTCTTTCGTTTTGGAGTTGTTTTATGCGCCATGCCAGAATCTTTCCCCTTGGTCAAAAATAGTTTGTTTGAAAAGATTATCTGTAGCTTTGGAGGTTGAAATTTCATTATACAGTCAAGCCGGAAAGTCTGCACACCCCTTTCACCTTCACCACGTTTTATTACGTTACAGACTTATACTACAATAGATTGAGTTTTTTGCCTCAAACATCTACACACAATAGCCAATAAGGACAAAGTGAAAACAGGTTTTTAGAAAATATGCAATTTTATTTTACTGACAAAAATAGGTTATTTAGGGGTTACATATCTGTACACACCCTTAGCCTAATACTTGGTTGCTGCACCTTTGGCAGCGATTACAGCTTCAAGGCGTCTAGGGAAAGAAGCTAAGAACTTGGCACACTTGTTTCTGGACATCTTTGCCCATTCCTCTTGGCATATCCTTGCAAGCTCCGTCAGGTTGGATGGGGAGCGTCGGTACACAGCCATTTTCAGCTCTTTCCACAGATGTTCAATTGGATTCAGGTCTGGGCTCTGGCTGGGCCACTCAAGGACATGCACAGACGTTCTCCGAAGCCACTCCTTTGTTCTCTTGGCTGTGTGCTTCGGGTCGTTGTCATGTTGGAAGGTAAACTTTCGCCCCAGTCTGAGGTCCAGAGCGCCCTGGAGCAGGTTTTCTTCAATGATCTCAGTGTACTTAGCTGCATTCATCTTTCCCTCTATCAGGACTAGTCGCCCCGTTCCCGCTGCTGAAAAACATCCCCACATCATGCTGCTGCCACCGCCATGCTTCACTGTAGGGATGGTATTAGCCAGGTGATGAGCGGTGCCTGGTTTCCTCCAGACGTGACGCTTGGTATTCAGGCCAAAAAGTTCAATTTTGGTTTCATCAGACCAGAGAATCTTGATTCTCATGGTTTGAGAGTCCTCTAGGTGCCTTTTGGCAAACTCCAAGCGGGCTGTGATGTGCCTTTTACTAAGGAGGGGCTTCCGTCTGGCCACTCTACCATAAAGGCCTGATTGGTGGAGTGCTGCCTGGATGGTTGATCTTCTGAAAGGTTCTCCCATCTCCACAAGGATACGCTGGAGCTCTGTCAGAGTGACCCTCGGGTTCCTGCTCACCTCCCTGGCCAAGGCCCGTCTTCCCCGATTGCTCAGTTTGGCCGGGCGGCCAGGTCTAGGAAGATTCTTGGTGGTTCCAAACTTCTTCCATTTACAAATGATGGTGGCCACTGTGCTCTTTGGGACCTGTAAAGCTGCAGAGATTTTTCAGTACCCTTCTCCAGATCTATGCCTTGACACAATCCTGTTTCTGAGGTCTGCAGATAATTCCTTTGACCCCATGGCTTGGAGTTTGCTCTGACATGCACTGTCAACTGTGGGACTTTATATAGGCAGGTGTTGGCAATCCCCAATCATGTCCAATCAATTGAATTTATCACAGGTGGACTCCAATTAAGTTGTAGAAACATCTCAAGTAGTATCAGTGGAAACAAAATGCACCTCAGCTCACTTTTGGGTGTCATATCAAAGGGTGTGCACACTTGTGTACATATGATATTTTACATTTTGATTTTTAATAAATTAGCACAAATGTCTAAAAACCTGTTTTCACTTTGTCATTTATGGGCTATTTTGTGTAGAATTTTGAGACAAAAAATGAACTCAATCTATTCTAGAATATGTCTGTAACGTAATAAAACGTGGAGAAGGTGAAAGGGGTGTGCAGACTTTCCGGCTTGACTGTATACTGTGCTCTCAATAATAATTCCTGATGTAATTTAGAACAGGGCTTTTGATAGTATTTTATCTCCAAGATCTTAATTTTTGTTAAGCTTTTTTAGATTTGGAACTTGAATGAATGAAAAGGCCCCTAATAAAAGCTTTAAAAGCTTCCCATCTGGTGCTTGCAGTCATTTCAGATGTATTGACTGTAAAATATAAATCAATTTGTGCCTCAAGGAAAGAGATTAGCACTGGATCCCCCAGCCATTTTTGCTACAATCTCCATTTTGGTGGATCCTTTTTCAGCCCTGGATCTACATAACTTAAGCTATTTGGGGCGTTATCTGAGATCAGGATACTGTCATAATTACATTCCTTGATTTTAGACATCAGACCTGCAGAGACTAAAAAGTAATCGCTTCGGGAGTATGTTTTATGTATATTAAAAAAACATGAATAGAATAGTACTTCAGGGTTTCTATCTCTCCATATGTCCCTAAGATTTAACGACTTTATTTAACGATAAATTGGTGTATAATTTCCTGCTTTTAGTGTAGGTTTTGTCTATATACGATGATCTATCTTTGCAGGGGTCTAATGTACAATTGAAATCTGCTATTATGTATTGACATTTGAGGGATGAGAGAGTGTAAAACAAATTGCTGAAGAATTTGGGGTCATCATTATTTGTCGCATAGCATAACCAAATGAAGAAATTCTGTCAAAAGCGTGCCTTGGATTATTAGGTACCTACCTGCTTTATTGGCAATTACTTTTGTAATATCTAGTGGAATAGATTCATGTATAATGGTCATGACCCCTCTTGCTTGAGTATTAAAAGATGCTGATAATACCTTACCTTGCCACCTCCTCCTAATCCTAATGTCTTCTTCTAATGTAAGGTGGGTTTCTTGAAGAAAAATTATTTAGGAATTAATACTTTTTAACCTCCCCATCACCTCCTTTACCTTTTAATTTTTTTGCAATTCCAAGAGGTAAACTTATTCTCTAATTCATCAGTCATAAATAATTATGAACTATTATTAATTAATAAATAAGTATAACTTCCCAGAAATAGGCAATAGTGTACCCAAAAAAAAGAAAAAAAAAGAAAAAAGAAATAAAAATACAGGACATCTCTCAATAAACAAACCTCACAAGCCCTGTAGGTCCTGAACTGAGCACCCCACCCCACACACTGAGTGAGTAGTAGTCAGGCAATACTGCTTAACCTCTCTGCTAAACGTAAATTCTCCCTCCACTGTTTACAAAATAGAAACCTAATTAACAAATTGAGTAGGTGAGTAAAACATCACAAAGTGTTAACTGTAAAAACCCAATGATAATTCATAATCTTATTAACTAAAGAGGACATAAATCACCCATCGAGACACAACACAAACCACACACCTATTTACATTGATGGATCTGCTGTTGAGAGAGTCGAGAGTTTTTAATTCTTTGGAGTCCATATAACCCAAGACTTATCATCGTCCCTCCACATCTCCTCTTTCATGGTTTTTGACCCTTTTTCCCTTGCGGTCGGTTTCCTTGGTAGCCACGCGTGGGCGCTGCCCTTTTAGTGGATGTTTGCTCCGCCCATCTTGATTGCGGAGCTTCTCTCAGCATCACACCTGTGCGTGGTTACCTTGGAGCTATTTAAGCCCATGTTTTCCTCCGTTCTGGGCTTTGATATTAATTTGTATTGTCTGGCATTATTTGCTCTGTTTTGTGTGTAGTATTATTTTGCCCTTTTGATTGCTTAAGTCAGTATGATTAGGTCTAGGTTTTTTTAAGGAGACCCTTTTTGCTCCAGTGGGTTATATTGGAGTAATGCGGGACTTGCCTTTGTGGATATATTAGGACTCTTCCCCCCTGGCTCTTTTCTGTCTCCCCTGTAGGGGGTACGAATTTCAAGGCATTTGATCTCAGTCTTGTAGGCCAATTGTCCTTGAGTTAAGCGTTTAAAGTCGCCTCTTGCCCGGCACGCCTCATGAAGACAGATAGGCATTAGTAAGGTTTTGGGTAGGTAGCCAGGAACCAGGGTACTGAGTATTTTGCTCCAGGGTGCTTATATTGGAGTAATGCGGGACTTGCCTTTGTGGATATATTAGGACTCTTCACCTCTGGCTCTTTTCTGTCTCTGCTTCCTGGTCTTTCCTTTTTTCCTTTGCCTAGACCTTTTGCCTTTTCTGTCTCTTCCTCCTCTGTCTGTCTGCTTTCTTTTCCGTGAAAGCGAGAGGAGTCTTTGTTTGTTTGTGGGTGTATTTGTATAGTAATTTCTTACTAAGAGACCGGGCATTTTTATCGTACTGACAGGCAGGGCTTTATTTATTCTGAGAGGCAGGGCGTGTATTTTCTATTAAGCTTGCGTTAGTCTTTTAGCCGGTTAATGTCCGGTGCAGCTGTCCTGTTCGTCCTTCGGTACCTGTCTCCGTACATGGAGCTTTGGCGATTTTGTTCGGAACTGTAGTTTTGTTTCATCCTTCGGTACATGTCTTCCTATAGGGAGACCGGGCGATGTTGTGGACATGTTAGCATGTGACTGCGAGTCTCTGAAAGTAGCCTTGGAACGTTAGCTCTCTGTTCCTTTCGCCTCCTCATTACATTCCCCTTTACTGAGAGGCTAGGGCGTGTATTTTCTACTAAGCTGACGTTAGTCATTTTGCTAGTAAAGGTATGGGACGGCGGTTTACCGTCGGCTCGCCTGTAAAATGTTTCTCTCTCCTGGGAGATCGGGCGTTTACCCCCTTTATGTTTTCTGCGTGTGACTACGAGCTTATGGAAATAGCCATGGAATGTTGGATCTCTGTTCCTGTCGCCTCGTTACATTCCTCTTTACTGAGAGGCAGGGTGTTTATTTTCTACTAATCTCGCATTAGTCATTTAGCCGGTAAATGTCCGGTACAGCTGTCCTGTTCGTCCTTTTCGGTACCTGTCTCCGTACATGGAGCTTTGCCGATTTTGTTCGGAACTGTAGTTCTGTTTCGTCCTTCGGTACATGTCTTCCTATAGGGAGACCGGGCGATGATGTGGACATGTTTGTGTGTGACTGCGAGTCTGAGAGTAGCTTTGGAACGTTAGACCTTTCAACTCCTCGTATACTACCTCGTATTATTTTGCAGTGTTTGTTGGCTGTGTGTTTTATTTGTGCCATTATGCTACTTGCCTGTTCTTATGTGTCTCGTTACAGAGGCAGGGCGTTGATTATTTCTGGCTCTTTCATTAGTCACTTCGCTCGTAGGAGTAAGGGAGCCCAGTGCTTTGTTCCATTCGCCTTGCTTGGTTTTCTTACTGAGGAACCTGACATTTGCGCTTCTACTCATTGGCGTGTGACAGTGAGCCGGTTAGTAGCTTTGGTACGTTTGGTGTGTGTTATTTGTGCCATTATGCTACTCGCCTGTTCTTATGCGTCTTGTTACCGAGGCAGGGCGTTTATTATTTCTGGCTCTTTCTTTACTCACTTTGCTCGTAGAAGTATGGGAGCCCAGTGCTTTGTTCCATTAGCCTTGTTTAGTTTTCTTACTGAGAAACCTGGCGTTTGCGCTTCTACTCATTGGCGTGTGACAGTGAGCCGGTTAGTAGCTTTGGTACATGTGTTCCCTGTCTTGTTTCCTTCCCTTAATTACGGGGTTTCCCGTCCTAGTGGCCTTGTGCTTCATGAATCCCCTTGCTGCGTTTGGCCCCTCCTACCTCACACGTCACGCCACCATTACACTCATCAAAAAGGCTCACCAACGCCTCCACTTTTTGAGGAAGATCAAGCTGCACCCTCAGATTCTCACTAACTTTTACAGATGCACAGTGTAGAGCATACTGACCAGCTGCATCACAGTCTGGCATGGTAGCTCCACTGTGGCTGACCGCAAGGCTCTCCAGCGAGTGGTGAAAACAGCCCAGCGTATCACTGGAACTGCACTACCATCCATACAGGACATCTTTGACAAGAGATGTCTGAGGAGAGCTTGTTGCATCACCAGGGACCCATCACACCCATAGACTGTATAAAAATATGGACAAAGCCACTGTGATGTCAAACTGAATTGAAGCTCGGAAGTATTTTTCGCCGCCCGCTCAAACTGCGCCTGCTTCGTGGAGCCGAAGTGACCTTGGCTTGGAGCAGGGTCAACCGGATATGGCCCGGGCACAGTATGATTGACAGTTCGGGGTGGAGAAGCCACAGAACTATAAAGCCCATGACCTGACCAAACCCACCATTTTGCAAAACGAACTTGCGGTAAACTTCCTTAAGTTGCTAATGTTTTATAATATAACATTTCATTTTCATCCTCGATTTTACTGTGTCATTTATTCGCATTGAATGTGTGGTATTCATCACATAATTAACGTTCATTCAGTTATCTTCAATTTATATTCAGCTAACATCAGATAATTTGATTAGCTAGATAGCATACCATCTGAGCTTGGTAGCCAAGCTCACCACCACACATGGACGAACAGGGTAACGCTATTGCCATCAACTATATTGACGGTCAATTCATCACATATGTTATTTTGTTAGACTACTTTTATTATAAATGTCCCTAGCGCCGCTAGAAAGGTAGCAAGCTGACCCCATAGTCTTAAATGAGCAAACCACCACCGTCTTTTTGGCTAACCGCTAATTAACTCGACTGTGTCAGAGCAGTCTGTCACGGTTTGCCGCAGCATGAAACCCTGTTCTGAAAACTTCCAGATAAAGTGGGGATTGTGTTCACACACTAGCTAAAGCACAGTAGCTACATTAGCGACATCGTAGCTGGCATTAACTTTCATCTGCATCCTGTAACCTAATCACAAACATTTACAAACGCAGACTCCGTATTCTTTTCCGATAAATTATTGGTTTTATTTTAAACATCCCGTATTGAGTCAGTACAAACATACCGCTAACACTTTGGCTCTATTCCCCGCACATTTTCGTAATTTCTGGGACCTAAAAAATGATCCAGGTGTAGAAATGTCCGGTTAGAGTTCTAGCTACAGCAGCTGGTTAACGTTAGTAACGTTAGCTAGGCAATCACGGTAGCTAGCTAACTTATATGGCCAGCCAGCAAGGATGACTTTAAGGAAGTCGAATAACTGTTAAATTAAAATGGCTTGCCATAAGCTATCGTTAGCTTGCTAGCTAAATGTTAAAACGACTTGCCGTGAGATATCGTTAGCTTGCTAGCTAGCTAACCCAGCATTGCTAAGCAATGGCGTGCATGACAGGGGGAGTACGGCGATTGCGTACGGGAGGGGGTGGAATAGCTAAATTAATATCTAAATTGATAAGGTTATACAGGTATGGAGCAATTGATTTGAGATACTTAACCCACAGTTTGGCTGCTTGCTCCAAGACACTGGGCCTGTAGTGTAGCTGCAACATCCCCTTCTGTCTCATCTTACGAAACAGTATTTTTTTTTGTGATGACAAACATGTTGAAGATGAGCGTAGGTAAGGCACTCAATTTATTATGCTAATACGAACTGTGTCACGGTAGGCTACTAAGGGATGTTCTCCATCGACTTCCACTCAAAAATACAGCATGTCTCCCTGTCCCAAGCATAGACTGTATAAAAATAGGTCCGTTTTAGACCAATGATTGTTGTCTCCCCCTTCTGGTCCCGCCCCTCTGAGTGAGGGCAGTGAGAACCATATAGACCCTATCTATGCCAGTGATCCCAGGACTCAACCTGTCCCTCTGATTGGTCCTGAACAAATGTTAATACCCTATCCAAACGACACAATATTTAAAAAAAATCAGCACATGCACAGGCATTAGATGAAGGAAAGGCACCTATTGCAATTACATTTTATTGTGTAAAAAATGTATTGACTGAGTATTTTGACCACATTGCTGCCATTGACTTACATGGGGAAAGACCTATACTGCAGCCAACCGCAGTGGCGCTAGTGAGCAACGGCACCAGGAAGTGAGCTTCAAAACGAAAGCCCAGTCTTGGCCCCTTGATCACACCCCAGCCATCACCTGTTTGACCCCCTGCCATCTGGTAGGAGATACCGGACCATACAGTCACGGACCAGCAAACTGAAGAACAGTTTCTTTCCAAGAGCTGTAAAGCTAGTGACCCCCATCCACCCCACACACTGATCACTAAGCCTGACTATGGACACGGGTTGTGCAATAATGGGAATTTTTGAATGGGAATGTTGCAACTTGTTACTCTTCTTTGTTGTTGTAGTCGACCAGTGCCGGCACTACATTCATAGGTAACGTAAAGTATCGCTCCCCCGATAGACTGTCGTCGTATTTTATTTGCTTTGGGTGCACTGTGGAGTGTTGAAGTGCGTTTGGTAGTGGATGCTACCGGTTGCCATAGAGTTGTGCTAGCATTAGCAACGTGTGTATGTCCAAAAGAAGGGACAGCATGGAATAAGCTGAAAATGGTTTCCATCAATCAACTACATCATGGGTAAGTCGTAATTGAGACATTGTCCAAAATTCCGAACTATCCCTTTGTCTAGTGATTTAAACCAGGAGGTGGTGGGTTCAGAAGGAATCATTGTGGTAATTGATTTTTGGGAGGATATTCATTTTTATGACTGCTATTCTTCCTATTAATGAGAGTGGTAAGTTCATAGAGTGATTCAGGTCATCTATTGTTATTGTTTTTGTTAGTGGGGTGAAATTTAGTTGGAATAACTAATAATAGTGGTTTTCCCCATTCACACATAGGTCTCCAATACGGAAACTTTCCACGAGTCTGTTCACACATTACATGACTGTTCTGGGTAGATTAGGCAAAACACCAGGCAGGATGTCTAGGCCGAAGCAATGCAGGACAATTAATGTTAACATATTCAGATGGTTCACTTAATAATATGTAAATGTAAATCCTACCAACACAACACAGTTGAGTGTTTTAAGATAACTTGCCTATCTTTAGGCAATATAACTCAATATAAATACAACTATAATATAATTTATACAACAGCAAAGCATGGCTTATTGGCTAAAAATCTATAATTATATACGGAAATGTTTTTGGTAAAATGCAACTATAATAAAAGGATGCCTACCCGAAGCAATGCAGGACAATTAATTTTAATGCGCAAGTCAGCAGAGGTGGACGTAACGAAGTAAAAATACTCTGTTACTGTACTTAAGTACGTTTTTGAGTATTTTTTACTTGAGTATTTATTTTGTCTGGGACTTTATTTTATTTTTTTTATTGTCTGGGACTTTATTTTATTTATTTTGTCTGGGGCTTTTCACTTTTACCCACTACATTTTAAATCAAAAATCGGTACTTTCTACTTAGTAGATTTCTAAAACAGTGTCGTTACTCTTTGCTTACAGCGTTTTTGAAAAGAAACATTTTCTTCCATTCGTTTTCATTTATTTAAATGCAAAGGAAGCGGAACCAAGTCGAGCTTTACTTTACTTGAGTATTTATTTTGTCTGGGACTTTTCACTTTTACCCACTACATTTTAAATAAAAAATCGATACTTTCTACTTAGTAGATTTCTAAAACAGTGTCGTTACTCTTTGCTTACAGTGTTTTTGAAAAGAAACATTTTCTTCCATTCGTTTTCATTTATTTAAATGCAAAGGAAGCGGAACCAAGTCGAGCAATATACGCACCTTAAAAAATTATAATAATCTTTCTTCTCTGATCGTTGCTAGGCTGCTCATTGCTGAATGATTCCCAGGGCCTAAGCATAGGCGGAGGGCGCCAAGCCAAGATTTTTTATTTATTTATTTTATTTTTTTGTGGGGGGATATATTTATATATATTTAATAGAATACAAATAAATATAATGTAAGGTTATGACCAGATCCAAATTTGTATGTTTTGAGAATTTGATAAATAAAAGTTAGTGGCGCCCCAGCACGACGCCCCCCTCCATCGTTTTTTGGTTTTGCCCAGCTGTTCTCACAGCAGCACTGTGATTGGATGGCAGAGTCAGAGTCTAGATCCGTTTCGATTTCAAAATTACAACGGTCGGTTTTCAACATGAAGATTAAACACCAGGCTGTGTTCGGAATCGCTCCCTATTCACTATATAGTGCACTATTTAGGGTGTCGGCCATTTTGTAGGGTGTCCAAAATTAAAAATGTCAATTTGACACCCTAAATAGTCCACTCAATATCCCCCACAATGCACCACAAAATGTAGGGTACAAACGATGTACACTACATGACCGGAGACATTTTTTTGTCAAGATGGCGACGGCTGAGCCTGCGCTGGTCTACAAATGTAAATATAAATGCAAGTTTCATCTTGTAGCCTATATTAAATCAGTTTAATCAGCTTTATAACCGAAATATAAATAAATGCGGTAGATAAAATATATTATAAAGTGTTAACTATTTTTTTAATTTAACAATTATTACTGTTTAATGGAAAATGCAACTTAATTAGCTAGCTAGCTACCTTGTATAGGGAATATTCATTTAATTAATACACGAGGAACCAAAATGTAGCGACCAGGTACGAGTCTGATAGCAGTGAGCAAGATGATCAGTAACATGATCTCTCAATCATCAGAGTCCGTACGCGGGGCACCAAAAATGTAGGGGACATACCTCTATTTATACACGGGGCGTCACTTATGTACTGCGATACGCCACTACCATCCTTATACAACTGGTGGCATGGTTTTGTATAATAAATCAGTCTCATAAAATGTATATATTATTCTCAAAAGAGAATATACTAACTAAAAATGGGTAACTTGAATTAATAATTAAATTAATTACCAATAAAATTACACATTAATAATTGTCTTAGCAAAATCACAATATCATGTACTCAGTTGATACCGAATTAATATAAATGATCCAGCTAGAAGGTGAAGGCATTTTGGGGAATCCCTGCGATTAGCATTGGCTGATTCAGTTCAACACAAGAGCAACATTAATACAGGCAATCTTGGATAAATGTAATAGTTTATTGAACACAAATTACCAAACAGAGCAAGGCACGATTCACTACTATAATGTACAACAAACTATGTGTGTGTGTGTGTGTGTGTGTGTCGCGTTGGGCGTGTGTGGAATTTCCATGTTCTCCTACGTGTGGGGGTTGCCACGGACACGTGTTCAATGAGAACAAAGAAACTAAGATGGAGGGAGGTTTGAATCTAGCTTTTGCTGGAGCTAGCTAATGGCGGCGCATGAACCATACCACACACATAAGGGATAGCCGTAAGCTTAAATGCGTGTGCGTTGAGATCAGCGTGCAGTGTTAATATTACGGCTGGTTAGTGTTTAAAGATAGATCGCATGCAAGATACGCTCTGTGCGTGGATGCATTAAACCTAACGCAGCGCGGTGGATGGCATAAAACCATCCAAAGTAAAACGGTAACACAAAACTTTTACAGAACACATTAACCTTTCAATAGCAGTTACATACATTCAGTCACAAACATGTTTCTTTTGCTAACTAATATGCTATTGCCCATGTTACAGCCTTACTTGAATTAAAGTCCGTTAAACAGGTTCCTCCGTTGGATCGCACACTCACGATGAAAAGGGGAAATCCAGTCGCCATTTTCCAGTGTTGGCGAGTTCGCAGGGTTGTGATAGATAGGGGAACTGGCCGCTTCATCTTGGGTCCCTGGAACAGGTTTCTTTCGTCGTTCATACGGGATAATGGAACCGCTCGCATTATCTCTCCCGAACTATGCAGCATCATCCTACTGCAGACCGCTTGCCTCTTTGGGGACTCACTGGCGGTGCTCTGCTACAGGATCAGTGGCTGCGTGGTCCGCTTGCTGGTTTCTCTTGACCACTGGGTGCTCGCGTTGCCTCCTTGCGCCTCGTCTCCGGTCCTCCGTGGCCGATAGCCGGGGGTAGATGAGCCCGCCTCGCTCGGTTGGGTCGGCGCCACGGGCTGCCGATGCTTCCTGTAGAGCGAGGGCTCGGACCCCGGGCGTGCTCCAGGCCTCACGGGCCCAGAGACGAGACACGTTCAGCGGACAACTGGCCCGGAAGAAAACTGCGGGAAGAACTGGGTAGAACTGGGTGTGTTGCCCCCCATTATAAACTTTATTGCCAGTCGCGCATTCCACTGTGTAGTATCGCGTTACAGTGCGGAAATCACAAATGGTGCAACGTCCTACGTCACTTCCAACGTGGAGGAGGAGCCTCCTGTGGACTGTATGGAATTGTAGTTCCTATTGTCCCTACACTTGTTACCTAACTTACCTATCTACCTACAACGAGACAACAAAACCCTTGTTCAAAATAAAAAAGAACACTTTTTTACCGTTTCTTGCATGCTTTCTCACCAAGCCGGTGACCGCTGTCACGCAAGCGTCGCGCGTTGCTAAGTAACCTATTCAGACTATGTAGTGTCCGAAATTGCCTCCTTCTTTTCCACCAGTGAATCCCTATCTAGTGCCCTATGTAGATTCCCTAAGTAGTGTATAGGGAGGGAGTGAATAGGGAGCGATTCCGAACACAGCCCAAGACTTCTGGTGCACAGGGGATAAAAAGAAAAGGAGGAGGAAAAAAGGTGCAAATACAGATGTAAGTCTAATGACTGCTTATTGACATTTATTGAATCAAAGGTATAAAGCTAACTAGCTAGCTAGCTATTAGGGATTTAGGGTAACGGTACACTCAACTAACGGTAGGCTAGGCTACGATTCGTATCACAATACAGTTACGGTACAGGGACGGGGTAGGCTCTTCAAAACCGTCAGCTGTTTTCGGTATGATGTTTCGTTGCAGTACAGGCACGTCATGGGCTATAGTTAAGTAGCGATCTACAGCAAGTAGATTTGTTAAAAAATTTTTATTAAAAGCACAGACATAATAATCACATTACCTTCACATTAGACAAGAGAGTGATATCATATATAAACTGATATCGCGTCTTAACCCCCATCCGCCGCATCATCTTACACGGGCGAAAGAAAAACTTGATTATTTTTACTCATTATAAGGCCATTACGTCTGCTTTTGATATGGATGAATTTGTAGCTACGCGTTTTTTGCGTAAAGAAACAGAAAACTGATGTTGTGATATCATGTGACGTGCAGGAATGTGTATACAATTAAAAGTAGGATTGTGAATCACAGAACTAAAAAAAAAAAAAATCATCATCTAGATCTTGCCTATGGCTACTAAAAGGCTAGGGCCGGCCCTGGTTGAATCTATTGTTGCTGAAAAAAGTGCAGACAGGGACCATCATTTGTTGCAATGCAAAGAAATATTTTATCATATATGGTTGAAGCCATTCACCATCCATGGCCTTATTTAGGCGAACTGTTAAATTCTTGGTACAAAAAATTATTCCTACAGATTACCCTGTCCCCTGTGCCTGCCAAAACAGCACAAGATCCCATCGTTCAAGAATTCGTCTTCGGAATCTTAAAACACGTCGAGGTCATTTATTAACTAACATGAGGCGCGCTAGCTCGCTACACTATGGATGTTTTTTTTTTCTAGCCAGAAAAACGTTGATCAGTGGTTCTCAAACTCAGTCCTCGGGGACCACTGTGTATGCTGGTTTTCGTTCCAATCACAATTGCAATCCCAAAATTCTAACAAGCTGTTAATTTTTCTTAATTAGGTGCTTTCCTGTTTAGAGGGATTATTTACCCTTTTAAGACACATCATGTCAGAAATAGCTATGCATGCCATGAAGAATAAAATTCTCATGTTCCTACTGGGCTTATTGGGCTATATTGCACATAGGTAAGATCTTTTTTTAAAAGTGATACTGCAGTCAAAAACCAACTTTTCCCATTGAAAACCGATGTTTTGGGTTAGATTATAATCATACACAACTGTCTATGTCCGTGTGGCGAAGTGAGCACCACCGCTCCCGTGCAGAGACAATAAACAGACGTTTTGAGTGAGAACACAGGTTTTTATTCCATTCTCCTCGTATGCTACACATTTACAAAGACAGCTGGTCTTCCTCGCTTCCCCGCAGATGTTCCGGCAGGCTTTTATGCACTCAGGCTCACTGTCGAACAATCAAGGCAATTGGTTAATTGATACAATCAATAAAACAATCAATCGTTACCAATTGCGTGATTCCCGAGAGCTGTGTCGGCTCCACAAACCACACAAGTTCACTCTCTCTCTTGCCGGCAGCGCCTAAAACCACGCCCCCCTACCACATACCCCCACCGCCCGACTCAGGCCGGGAAGCCATCCGGCCGATGACCGACCCCCCCCTCCTCCTCCCCCACCGGGCGAGAGAGAAAGTCCACCACCACCATCTGCGCTCCCGGCCTATGAATCACCTTGAAATTAAAAGGCTGTAAAGCCAGATACCAACGAGTGATTCGGGCGTTAGTATCTTTCATGCGGTGAAGCCTTTGGAGGGGAGCATGGTCCGAACAGAGGGTGAATGGGCGACCCAGTAGGTAATAACGAAGGGACCCGACCACCCACCGAATGGCCAGACACTCTTTCTCGACCGTGCTGTACTTAGCTTCGCGTTGTGATAGCTTCCTGCTAATGTACAGCACTGGTCGGTCGACCCCCTCCACCTGCTGCGTCAAAACGGCCCCCAGCCCTCTGTCCAATGCGTCTGTCTGCAAATTAAAAGGGAGAGAGAAGTTAGGGGTGAACAGGAGTGGTTTCCCACAAAGAGCTTCCTTTACCCGCTCAAACGCCTGCCGGCACAGTTCCGTCCACTGGACCGGATCTGAGGCACCTTTCCGAGTCAAGTCGATTAGGGGACTGGTCAGCTCCGAGAAAGCAGGAATAAATCTTCTATAGTAGCCAGCCAGTCCCAAAAACCTCCTCACCTCTTTTTTTGTCTTGGGTCGGGGGCAGGTCGCAATCGCTGTGGTTTTGTCCACAAGAGGCCGCACCTGTCCACTTCCCAAGTGGTACCCCAAATACCGTACCTCCGCTCGGCCAATTGCACACTTCTTTGGGTTAGCCGTGAGCCCCGCCTGTCTCAGGGACTCTAACACCGCCCCCACATGCCGCACATGCTGAGCCCAGCTGTTGCTGTGGATCATAATGTCATCCAGATAGGCTGCAGCGAAAGCAGCATGCGGACGCAGCACCCTGTCCATCAGACGTTGAAATGTGGCAGGGGCCCCGAATAACCCAAACGGAAGTGTCCAAAATTGGTACAACCCGTCCGGAGCGGAGAAAGCCGTTTTTTCCTTGGACTCTGGAGACAAGGGAATCTGCCAGTAGCCCTTGGTTAAATCCAGTGTCGAAAAAAAACGAGCTGTACCCAGCCGATCCAAGAGTTCGTCGACCCGAGGCATTGGATAGGCATCGAATCGTGACACTTCATTCACCTTCCGATAATCCACACAGAACCGAATAGATCCATCCGGCTTACCCACTAGCACGATGGGGCTATTCCAAGCACTGTTGGACTCAATTACCCCCAATTCCAGCATTGCCTTTATTTCTGCCTGCACTACTTTCTTTTTATGCTCAGGTAGTCTATAGGGCCGTGAACGCACCGTTACCCCCGGGGTTGTCTCAATGTGGTGGTTTATAAGATTAGTGCGACCTGGTAGAGGGGAAAACACATCAGAAAACTGCTTTTGCAACAAGGCAAGATCCGCTCTCTGATTCGGTAGGAGATGGCTATCTGAAAGGGGTGAGGTTTGATTGGTAGAATTTGGTACCTCTGGCCCCAGCTCATCTCTCTCCTGATCTACCGTGACCAGGGAGACCGGTACCACCTCTTTCCATGCTTTTAGTAGATTGAGGTGATAAATCTGTTTCGCCCCCTCTCTATCAGATCGCACCACCTCGTAATCGACTTCCCCCACTCATCGTGTAACCACGAAGGGTCCTTGCCACTTGGCGAGTAATTTTGTGCTGGAAGTCAGGAGTAATACCAGGACTTTATCTCCCGGTGAAAATTGACGTAGCTTAGTTCCTCTATTGTAGTGCTTCTGTTCCTGAGCCTCGAGCAAATTCTCCCGTGACAATCTACCCAGTGTATGGAGTTTTGCTCGCAGGTCCATAACGTACTGAATCTCGTTTTTACTGGGACTTGGACCCTCCTCCCAGCTTTCTTTAACTAGATCCAAGACACACCGTGGTTGCCTACTGAACAGCAATTCAAAGGGAGAAAATCCCGTGGAGGCCTGGGGAACCTCTCGCACTGCAAACAAGAGAGGAACTAACCACTTATCCCAATTTGGGCTATCATCGTGTACGAACTTCCGAATCATAGACTTCAAAGTCCTATTAAAACGCTCCACGAGCCCATCTGTTTGCGGATGGTATACGCTGGTTTTAATGGACTGAACCCCCAATAATTCATATAATTTGCGTAATGTGCGTGACATAAACGAAGTGCCTTGATCCGTCAGAATCTCTTTCGGGATTCCGACGCAGGAGATTATCTGAAACAATGCCTGCGCAACACTCTTAGCCGAGATATTGCGTAACGGCACTGCTTCGGGATACCTGGTTGCATAATCCACCAGAACTAACACAAATCGGTATCCCTGCGTGCTTTTGTCAAATGGCCCGATGAGATCCATGCCCAATCTATCAAAAGGGACCTCAATTAATGGTAGAGGGCGCAACGGCGCTTTTGGGATGGCCGGGGAATTCACTAGCTGACAGTCTGGGCAGGACGCACACCACCGACGTACGTCCGCCCAAATGCCCGGCCAATAGAAACGGGCCATTATCCGGTTTAGTGTTTTCTCATAACCTAAATGACCAGCCATGGGGTTGTAATGAGCCGCCTGGAAAATCATTTCCCGGCGGCTTTTAGGTACCAACAACTGGGTCATCTCCTCACCTGTCTGAGTGTCACGACTCACTCTGTACAATCTGTCCTTAATGATTACAAAATATGGGTGAGAGCGTGCAGCGTCAGGGCGCACCAGCTGACCATCCACATATACCACCTGATCAAAGGCGAAGCGTAGGGTGTCGTTGCGAGACTGCCCGAGTGGGAAATCCTCCACGGGGTGGAACACCGGCACCTGGGGAGTCTCCACCGGACGCTCTCCCGGAGCCGTCCCCCCCCCGGCAGTGTCGGGCGACCCCGCGTCACCACTGTCAACTGCACACACGTCACACTTCCCTAGCGGTCGTGATCGCACCCCCATTAGCTTCTCAGCTACCTGTTTAAACCCCGCCCAATCCGTGCCCAAAATCAGAGGGTGCGAGAGGCGGGAGCTAACCGCAGCCTCTAGAATATGCTTTTTCTCTTTGACATGAATTTCCACTGGCACTATAGGGTACTTGTGTACATCCCCATGCACACACCTAATAGATACCCAACGTGCCGCCACCAACGCCTCTGGCCGAACCAGGCTCTGTTGGATCATGGACTGCATCGCCCCTGTTCACTCCCTTGCACCCTTACCGGAATGCAGTACGCCCCGTCTAGATCGGGAGCGGAGGTGGGCGGGCCGACGACACGGACCACCTGCCCCACCTCCATGAGCGGACAATCGCGGCGCAGGTGGCCCGGCTGTCCGCACCGCCAACACCCCGGTCCTGGCGTCTGAGGAGCTCCCTGTGGGCCGGACTGCACCGCCACTGAGCCTGAGTCGGGAGAAGGAGGAGAAAAACCAAATGGGTTAACACGAGGAAAGGAGGGGTTTTGGGGACGGGAAACGGGAAGGGGAACAGCACGGGTGGTGAATTTTTTCCGGGGCGCTGGCTCCGGCTTCTGCTGCTGGGTGAAGGGGCGTACCGACCACTCTTCCAGTGGCCACCGGCACGTCTCCGCTGCCACCTCAAACGCCTCGAGGAAGGCCTGAGCGTCATCGTCCGCTGTCATCTTCGGGAGGTGGAATTTCGGGGACGAGACGCTCTGCCTTCCCCTGGAACCCCCGACAGCAGCCAGCTGTAACAGCGCCTGTGTCTGGAGGCTAGACTGCTCCCGCAGGGCTTGCATCTGCTCGGCATGTGCAGCCGACTGTTGCACCTGCATGGCAGCTAGCCCCTCCAGCAATTTTCCCAGTGCTGTTACGGAGATTGGCTGCTCCGGCTGCTCCTGCTCTTCCTGGCTGTTATCCATGGCTTCTTTTAATTCCCTTTCTTGTCTTCTGCACTTTCTTCGCTTTCCCCGTACGGGCCACCACTGTGGCAAAGTGAGCACCACCGCTCCCATGCAGAGACAGTGACCAGACGGTTGTATTTGAGAGAACACGGTTTTATTTCGTTCTCTCTGTACATTTGGTAAACAATTATCAAGTTGTCTTCCGCTCTCCACCCGCATATGTTCCGGCCGGCTTTTATGCACTCAGGCTCACTGTCGAACAATCAAGGCAATTGGTTAATTGATACTATCAATAACACAATCAATCGTTACCAATTGCATGATTTCCGAGAGCTGTGTCGGCTCCACAAACCACACGCGTTCACTCTCTCTCTTGCCGGCAGCGCCTAAAACCACGCCCCCCTACCACAGCTTCATACTAATGTTTTTTAATGTTAATGTAGCTAATGGCTTCATGTTTTCCAAGAAGTTACTGTGGCTTAGTGGTTAAAACTGCAGTCTCTCACACAGTGGATAGTGGGTTCGAGCCCAGCAGGGCACATGTGTATTTTCCACAAAAACAATGTGCAACTGTTAAGTACTTTTCATTTCTTAGACTGTTATTATTTTCACATTGACACATTAACATATTTTTATTGCAAAGGCAAAAGAGGTTTACAATATTAACTGTTCAATGTTTCACTTGTATTATATCACACCCTCCCCAAACCGGACGCTCGCTTTTGTCTGGTTTGGGGAGGGTGTTACGCTCTGCTCTTGCGGTCATGACTGACTGACTGTGGAGACCCCTTGCCTCGGCCAACATTTCTTTATTCATTAATTTCTTCACTTCAGCTCTGTTCACTTTATCCTTTTCACACATAACACAAGGTCACCATAAAATTTACTAGGAAAATTAAGAATTTACGATAATAGCCTACATGAAGAATTGAGGATAGCCTCTTTTAAGCTGCAAGCCTTTAAGCGATCGGATTTATAAACCGCCAATTCCCCAAACATCTGATTCATGGTTAGTCACTTATAAATAAATAGATAGCCTCCGAATGTGGCTCTAGTCTACGCTACTCTGCTGATAATGTAGCTTACTGCAAACACTTTTCATTATTATAATAATAATAATAATAAGAAGAAGAATAATCTCTGGTATGTACTTTCTTAGTAGTATCCACTGTTTTCTTTCTGGCTAAGATTCCTGGGAAATATGCATTGTCCAATTAAGCTTGTTCGCCAACGTTACTTCCTGCTTCTCGTCAGGAAGCAGAAACAAGCTAGGCTACTACGAAGCGAATCAACATGCATTATAGCCTACATTTATTGCACTACAGAAAACGAAACTAAACCAAGCTGTCCGGTACCAAAACATTTCCCGCAGGTAACGTTATACACTACCGGAAAAAAAACTTTGCTGTGCAGAAACTCACTAGCTCGCTCGCTAGCTCGTAGCCCACACATGGAAGGTTGGAGTTACGCATCCGGCAATCCAGTGATGAATAGCCTAACTGCTGTGCTTATGAACTCACTAGCTCGCTCGCTAGCTCGTAGCCCACACATGGAAGGTTGGAGTTACGCATCTGGCAATCCAGTGTTGAATACCCTAACGTTAAATGTATTTCATTTTGATATCAAGACTTTTAAAGGCAGGCCTTGTTTTTGCAAGTTGGAATTAAGAACTTATGGACAGCGCTATGTAGGCTATGCGTGAGTAACTTGGCTTTTTTTACGTCGTAGACGTTTTTGATCTGATTATATATATACTGTATGTGACTATTCTGAAATAAATGTATTCTGTAGCAAATTTCTGAATGATACAGCTTCTTCTACAGTTCAAACTCAAAACCGTGGATGTGCAGGGAATATTTTTTTAGATATTGACATTTAAATAAAACTAGTAGAAACCAGGTGGAAATTGCCTCTGAAGGGCCAAAGTAAATAGGGTTAAAGGTTTTTCATTCGCATTAATACATTTTTAATCACACATTTATTTTACTTGCAATGCAACATTTTTTGATTGCAGTTTGAAAAGTTTTGCTCTCAAATCAGTTTTTTTATTGCACTTTGAAAAGTTTTGCTCTCAAATCTTTTTTTTGATTGCAAGTTTGAAAAGTTTTGCTCTCAAATCTATTCTGTTTGATTGCATAATAAAAACACAAATGTCCCTCCATACAGTACCTGATGCACTTTCGGTTTAGAAGACACCTCATTTTTTTCTCCAAAATCTGTCGCATCAATATGTTTAAGAAACCAAGTACTTACCAGTATATTCAGCTACAGCTGTTTTCTGATGAACCCTGACGAGTTTATCTTGTTATATTTCGCCAAAGTCCCGTACAGTCGACATTTCCACAGCGACCACCCCTCGCACTTAGGGCTGAAATACGTTGCTGTACTTGTGTGAATACACACGCGCTTTCGTACGTTCTTTTTTAAACGTATTTAAATATATTAGGCGACGTATGTTACTGTTATTATATATATACTGTATGTGACTTCTGAAATAAATGTATTCTGAATGATACAGCTTCTTCTTCAGTTCGAACTTAAAACCATGGCTGTGCAGGGAATATTTTTTTAGATATTGACATTTAAATAAAACTAGTAGAAACCAGGTGGAAATTGCCTCTGAAGGGCCAAAGTAAATAGGGTTAACCTGATTGTGATAGAGATCACCTGTCCTGTATCTTTATTAGTGTGTTGCCTAGTGCATTGTCTTTTTGCACTGATGAAAGTCCTATGGACTGAAATGTTTGCTCTCACTTTTTTGCACTTGTCACTTGATCTTATTGCACTTTTGCTCATGCAATTTTCTATATATATATATATATATATATATATATATATATATGAAGGAGTGCGGGAAATTACCAAACTGAGACTTCTTACCTGGTCGAGCTAACTGCAACGCAGCTGCGTTCTTTATTTATAAACCTCATTCAACCCAAAGAACACGTCATAGAAGTTACCGGCTATGACGTAGCCGCGTTGACAGTAGGAGGTGAATTATATATATAGTATCACACGACACATCTGTTCAACTTCAAGTGTAAGCCTAGCATGCACACCCTTAGATTAAACTATTGACACACTATTGGACCGACAACCATAACGTTCGGTAAGCAGCTACATGAGAAAACCGCGAATAATGAATACCGTGCAACAAACCAAGACAATAATATGGACAGTTCTAACATTATTTTAAATCACAAAACGGGTAACGCAGCTGTCCGCGAATTATATAAAAACGTTGCCTACTTCCGACTTATTATGGTGTATCGTTTGCCCAAAAAGAATCTACTGCTTTGCACGTTTCCCACTTATCTAAAATGACAACACATGATAATATAATGTGAATCTGTTGATAACCTACCCTGTACAATAGTGAGTTAACTAGCCCGTGCGCTAACGTTTTAATGCCCTGCTAGGTGCATCAAAAATGACGTAAATTCCGATCTGACAGACTGCGGCCGCTTTGACACAATCGGTTATGTATCGGCATCTAATACCACATTCAAAAGTGGCCCAAATGAGAATTGTAAATGTCAGATTCAATGTGATTTTCGCTGTTCACACTTCCATAAAAAAATCTGATCTGTGTCACATTTGAGGAAAAAATCGGATCTGGGCCACTTTTTACCTGCAGTGTGAACGTAGCCATAGAGTTATTCATCTACAACGTCTTACTTTGGTATCTTTTTAGTTAACTTGCCTGCATTATGCCAAGGAGTCAGATGTATTGTTCCTCGGTGTAACGCCACCGGCTCTGTTAGCTTTCATAATCTGCCGAGAGATGGAATGTATCGATAAATTAGGTAATGCAAAGCAGTCTATTGTGTGTGAGTTTAGCCCTGTTTGGTCCAGAGAACTGGTAACTTAGCTAGATAGCTAGTTATCGCTATCATTTATGAATGTAAGCTAATAAATTATAACAATTCTCTCCGGACCAAGTGGAGCTGGGTGCTACAACCAGCCATGTTCAATATACTAACGTTACTGTTTGACTGGGTTTTGCTGTGTATTTGAATGTGTTTAATAGTAACGTTACTTTAGGCAGACAAACAAGCTAACTTAGCTAGGTAACGTTAGCTCTACCATTCGGTTACATCCCCGGTCCTCTCCTCAATACTTTGACTTAAGTATACATTTCCAAGTGGTACTTTAACTTTTACCTGAGGATTTTTTTTATGTGGATATTTGCACTTTTACTTAAGTGGGCCATTCTACAGAAGTCGTGCAAATTGAGGGTCTCAGTTTGGTCACAACCGAAACATGGTGTAAAACTTGCTTTTGAAATAAAATTACATACCCAATTGATAAGTTTAATTCACTCCTTCGAAAATGACATTTTTGAAAAGAAATCTTGACTGCTGTTGAATTTGAATCAATTACCCTGAATTTTTAAATCAAATAAAACATTGGATTAATTAAATTTAGTGAAAACTCCGTACAAATGTTCTCTATAAAATGGACAGATTTGATCACATGAATTTGATAGATTCTTATTTATGAGATTTTATATACCCTCACCAGCACAATATCTTGGATATTTGATTGATTATTCATATTATTCAAAATTTTAACAAAACAGCAGGTGTTTCGGATGTGACCACATTGTTGCGGTTGTGACATCTCTTACTGAAACCTGAATTCCAAAGTTGGGACAGTACGTAAAATGCAAATAAAAGCAGAAAGCAGTGATTTGTAAATTCTCTTGTCTATATATTTAAATGAAAACTATATTTAAAAGATATTTAATGTTTTACCTTAGCAACTTCATTGATTTTTTGTAAATATACGCTAATTCCGAATTTGATGCCTGCAACACGTTCCAAAAAAGTTGGGACAGGGGTATAAAAAAGACTGGGAAGGTTGTGGAATGTTCAAAAAACACCTGTTTGGAACATTCCACAGGTAAATAGGTGACAGGTCATGCTATCATGACTGGGTATAAAAGGAGCATCCACGAAGGCTCTGGCATTTACGAGCAAGGATGGATTCGCCACTTTGTGAAAAACTGCATGAGCGAATAGTCCAAGTTTAAGAACAACGTTTCTCAACACACGATTGCAAGGAATTTAGGGATTTCACCATCTACAGTCCATAATATTAGTAAACGATTCAGAGAATCTGGAGAAAACGGGCAAGGCCGTAAACCAATATTGAATGCCCGTGACCGTCGATCCTTCAGACAGCACTACATTAAAGATGGCATGCTTCTGTAATGAATATAACCACATGGGCTCAGGAATACTTCAGAAAACCATTGTCAGTAAACACAATTTGTCGCTGCATCTACAAATGCAAGTTAAGACTCTACTACCCAAAGCGTAAGCCATATATCAACAATATCCAGAAACGCCGCCGACTTCTCTGGGCTCATCTGAGATGGACTGACGCAAAGTGGAAACGTGTGCTGTGGTCTGACGAGTCCACCTTTCAAATTGCTTTTGGAAATAATGGACGTCGTGTTCTCCTGGCCAAAGAGGAAAAGGACCATCTCGATTGTTACCAACACAAGGTTCAAAAGCCAGCGTCTGTCATGGTATGGGTAACTTGCACATCTGTGAAAGCACCATTAACGCTGAAGGGTACATATGCATTTTGGAGCAACATTTGCTGCGATCTAGACAATCGCTTTTTCAGGGACATCCCTGCTTATTTCAGCAAGACAATGCCAAGCCACATTCTGCACGTGTTACAACAGCATGGCTTCGTCGTCAGAGAGTGCGGGTGCTAGACTGGCCTGCCTGCAGTCCAGACCTGTCTCCCATTGAAAACGTGTGGCGCATTATGAAGCCCAAAATATGACAATGGAGACCTTGGACTGGTGAACAGCTGAAGTCTCATATTAAGCAAGAATGGGAAACAATTCTGCTTTCAAAACTACAACAATTAGTGTTGTAGTTCCCAAAAGATTACTGAGTGTTGTTAAAAGGTGATGTAACACAAAGGTAAACATGCCCCTGTCCCAAATTTTTTGGGAGGTGTTGCAGGCATCAAATGTAGAATGAGCTGAATAGAGAATGAAATGGAGAATAAAGTTGATTAGTTAAAACATGAAATATCTTGTCTTTGTACTGTTTTCAATTGAATACAAAAAGGACTCGCAAATCATTGCTTTCTGTTTTTATTTACATTTTATACACTGTCCCAACTTTTTTGGAATTGAGGTTTGTACATATGCATTGATTGTCTCACTATTTATTGTCTTTAATAAGAATTTACGGACAAGTGTCACCAACCGAAACAGGCCTGTCAAAACAATACCATTTGTTTCGGTAGTGACTTTCGGTTGTGACAATTTTGTCTCATTTCGGCCACAAAACAAAAGATTTAGCAAGCACATGGTTAGCAACCACTTCTCTGTGCAGATGCACCTTCCTTTTAATCAAATCTACAGTTATCAAATCAACTTTTTTTCTCTACTATGAAAACTTGGGTGTTTGGGTGTGACGTCTCTAAAAGCCACAGACTAATTTTCATACTTTGAAGGACAATTATATCAAAATGCTAAAACCTAGCTACTCACCATGTGGCCTTGATTCATATGAAGGTTGTCTAATTTCCTGGTTAAAAAAGGGGTGTGTGGCTACAAGCAGGTTCACTGCACAGACTCAAACAGTGTACATTTCGGTTGTGACATAAAAACTGGGGACAGCATTTTTTTTGATAGGTTTTTTGAATTATAAAATTTATTACAAAATAGATTGCATTATTTTAACTTATATTTGATAAAAATTCACATGCTTTATTGAATGAGACAAGTCAAATAATTGGCAAAAATATTTTGGGTATTATTTTTTAATGCACCAGTTTAAGGGTTGATAGTGGGGACAGCCATCTCCCAATAGGAATTTATACTCCCAAGAGTATAAGTGTTGTAACTATTATTACTGCAATTTATATCTTGGATTATATTAAAACATAACATGATCTAATGAATTATATAGCATTGAAAGATTTTATTGGTCAATTTTACTTACTTACTTTTATCAGAGAGGGACAGCAATTTGCATGACTTTTGTAGAATGGCCCAAGTAAGGGATCTGCGTACTTCTTCCACCTCTGCAAGTCAGTGATTCTTTAAAATAGCCAGATACTTCTCTGAAAAAAAGGCAGTGATACAAATCTACCACACAACACAGTTGACGAGTGATAGTTTTTAGATAACTTATAACATCTTTAGCCAATGTAGCTCAGTTATCGCAAATAGCTTACGTTACCAACAGAAGCATGGTTTATCAGCTAGAAACCAATACTTATATGCGGATTTGTTTTTGGTAAAATTGAACAATAATTATTCTGCTAGCCACCTTAAACAGCTAGCTACTTCTGCCATTGATGTGGCGCTAGCCAGCTACAGTACATTGGGTAAAAAGCTAAACTTAAAACTCAAAGAGCCTGACAAAAGATGTTTACCAGAGAGAAGTAGCATAGCATACAAACAATTTGTGAAGCAATGATGACAATTTTGTCATGTTCGTACAAGCAAGTACAGCAACACTGTTTGTTTTTGTGTGACATCCTCTACCACCCCCGGGCTGTGATGTGTTCTTATTGAAGTCAATGAACATTTGGTCTTTTGTTTCCTTTGTGGGACAGGGTATAAGTGTTGACATTCTCCCTCAGTTGTTGGTTTTTTTTGATCTGTACTGGAACAGACCCACTAGTTTCTTTACTATATTAAACAACCTATTTTGAAACAGACGTATCTGCATTTATTTTTCTACTTGCAAAAATGTGTTTAAAAATTATCCGTCTATTTTTCTTGTGTCCAGGATTCAATCTCACACCCTCCTCCATGGAAGGCGAGCAGAAGATTTTGACTTTTCACAGGTTCGCCGAGGCCTCCAAGTTTGCAAATGGACAGAGGAAGAGTATCAGAGATCCCCACTTCAGCTCGGGAAAAGTGAGTTACTACTACTGTTTCTGCTGTTATTACTGCTGCTGCTACTACTACTGCTGCTACAACTAACCAAAACACATCATCCTCAAGCGACATCCAAGCACTGAGTGTCACAGAATTTTCCTGATGAACTAAATCCATTATTCTAGTGCAGATACAGAGCAGAGATACAGTAAATAACTGTTTTAAATGACCTGAGTTTCAGTACAGTACAGTATGTATCTTCCAAGTGTAGGGCTCAACTGGGATTTCCCTCGCTCACCAGCACTGGCTGTTTCCATTACATTACATTACATTACATTTATTTAGCAGACGCTTTTATCCAAAGCGACGTACAGTAAGTGCGTACAGAGACATCATCATCATTACAGAACAGACAAGGCAAGGCACATCCTTTGCATAATGTAGCAGCTATCCCTAGCAATGAACGTTGACTGTAGTTCACAGTAAGCTGTGGGCAAATCAGCAACACCACACTTTCATTCCAAATACTATTATAAACTATACTATTATAAACCATTCCAAATACTATTATAAACTATGCTATTATAAACCATTCCAAATACTATTATAAACTATACTATTATAAATCATTCCAAATACCATTATAAACTGCTATTATAAACCATTCCAAATACTATTATAAACTATAATAAACAGACAGGAAAACACAGGGAACAGGGAACTGATATTCCTAGGTGAGGATATCAGTCAAGGTGGAGTCTGAAGAGGTGTGTCTTCAGGCCTCGACGGAATGCAGGCAGGGTTGGAGTAGAACGTAGGGGAATGGGAAGTTCATTCCACCACTGAGGTGTTAATGTGGAAAAACTCCGCAGTCGGGACAAGCGAGAGCCTTTGACACGGAGGGGGGGAAGTGCCAGTCGCCCTGCTGTAGAAGAGCGAAGTGGTCGAGCAGGAACATAGTTCTGGATTAAGTCCTGCAGGTAGGCGGGGCCTGTCCTATTTGCTGCAGTGTAGGCCAGGGTCAGAACTTTGAACCTGATCCTGGCTGCAACTGGCAGCCAGTGGAGAGACCTCAGCAGGGGGGTTACGTGGGAAAATTTCGGGAGGTTGAACACAAGCCGGGCAGCTGCATTCTGGATGAGTTGAAGAGGCAGAATGGCGCAGGCCGGTAGGCTTGCGAGCAGGGAGTTGCAGTAGTCCAGGCGTGAGGTGACCATGGTCTGGACAAGAAGCTGGGTGGAGTAGGTGGTCAGGTACGGTCGAATCCTCCTGATGTTGTACAGGAGGAACCTGCAGGACCGTGCCGTCGCCCTGATGTGCTCTTTGAAGTCCAGCCGGTCGTCCAGGACCACCCCCAGGTTCCTTGCAGAGCGGGAGGCAGCCACCACGGTCCCATCAACGGTGATGGAGAGGTCATGTAGTGGGGAGGTCTTGTACGGCATGAAGAGGAGCTCTGTCTTGTCAAGGTTGAGCTTCAGGTGATGGGTAGCCATCCACTCAGAGATGTCAGTCAGACAAGCAGATATCCTCTCCTTAACCTGTGGGGTAGAGGGAGGGAAAGAGAGGAAGAGTTGAGTATCGTCAGCATAGCTATGGTATGAGAAGCCATGTGAATTGATTACTGAGCCAAGAGACTTAGTATACATAGAGAACAGCAGAGGACCCAGTACAGATCCCTGCGGGACTCCTGTAGACAGGGGACGGGGAGCAGAGACGGAACCCTTCCAGGAGACTTGGTAGGATCTATCAGTGAGGTACGATACAAACCAAGAGAGGGCAGTTCCAGAAATGCCCATCTCAGCGAGTGTGGAGATCAGGAGTTTGTGGTTGACCGTGTCGAATGCCGCAGACAGGTCAAGGAGAATCAGAACAGAGGAGAGGGAGGAGGCTCTAGCAGTGGCGAGTGCCTCAGTCACAGCCAGGAGAGCAGTTTCGGTGGAATGGCCGGTTCTGAAGCCAGACTGATGCGGGTCAAGCAGGTTGTTCTGGTGGAGAAAAACAGACAGTTGGTTAAGGACAGCACGTTCAAGTGTTTTGGACAGGAAGGGCAAGAGAGATACAGGACGGTAGTTCCTGACATCAGCGGGATCTAAGCTAGGTTTTTTAAGGAGTGGGGTTACACGGGCAGTTTTAAAGGCAGCAGGAACATGGCCACAGATTAGGGAGGTGTTAATAACAGAGGACAGATATGGAAGGAGCTCAGCAGATATAGACTGGAGGACTGCTGAAGGTATGGGGTCTAGTGGACAGGTGGTTGCGCGCTGGCGCGTCACCAGCTCGAGCACATCGGAGTCCTTCAGAGTCTTGAAGGACGACAGTGTAGCGATGGGTTCAGTATGGGGGATGTGGGGTGTCACCGGATGCGTGAAGGAGTTCCGGATTGCAGCCACCTTCTCCTCAAAGTGGGTCAGGAAGTCATCTGCAGAGAGGGAGGAGGGTGAAGGGGGTGGAGGGGGGGGTGAGCAGGGAGGAGAAGGTGGAAAAGAGTTTACGTGGGTTAGATAGACATGTATCAATTTTCGACTGGAAAAATGAAGTTTTAGCTGATGTAGTTGCAGCTGTGAAGGCTGCCAGCAGAGTGTGGTAGGAGGCCAGGTCATCTGGGGATCTGGATTTCCTCCACTTTCTCTCAGCGGCTCGTAGCATGGTTCTGCTGGATCTGAGAGAATCCGTCAGCCACGGGGAAGGGGGTGATAGTCGGGCTGGTTTGGAGACAAGAGGGCATAGTTTGTTGAGAGACTGAGAGAGGCATGAGTTAAACACAGAGGTGGCGACATCAATGGGCATTTTGGCAAAGGTAGCAGGAGGAGGAAGTGCAGAGAGTGCAGAAGTAGTGAGAGAGGTGTGAGAGAGGGTGCGGAGATTTCTCCTGAACATAACAGCGGGTGGGTTGTTAGCGGATTTGAGGGAGAGTGGGCAGGAGAGAGAAAATGAGATAAAGAAATGGTCCGATACGTGGAGGGGGGTCACCGTGAGTTCAGATGTGGCGCAACTCCTGGTGAGTACAAGGTCCAGTTGGTTACCACCATTGTGGGTGGCAGGTGATGGGGACTGAGTGAGGGCAAAGGACTGGAGGAGTGAGGTGACACTGGATAGCTGGGCGCTGTCTGGTTGGAGGTTGAAGTCTCCCAGTAGGATTACTGGGGTACCATCCTCAGGGAAGGAGCTCAGGAGTGTGTCCAGTTCATCCAGGAAAGCGCCGAGCGGACCTGGGGGGCGATAGAGAACAACAATGTTAAGTGCAGATGGGTGAGTTACAGTGACTGCATGAAACTCAAAGGAGGAGATATTCAGGCAGGGTACAGTGGGAATAGAGAATTTCCAGGACGTGGAAATGAGCAAACCAGTACCCCCGCCTCTGCCTGAGGCCCTGGGGGTGTGGGAGAAGGAGTAGCCAGCAGACAGAGCAGCTGGAGTGGCTGTGTTATCTGGAGTGATCCAGGTCTCAGTGAGAGCCAGGAAGTGGAGGGACTTCAACTTGGCATATGCAGTGATGAAGTCAGCTTTCTGGACGGCTGACCGGCAGTTCCATAGTCCACCCACCACTGAGAGTTCCTTATGAGAGGACAGCGGTGGGTAGACCAGGTTAGCCGGACAGCGTCTGCGGTGGTTGGGCCTCCAGGAGCGAGGCATGGAGCACAGAGGAATGGGGGTTAGACACATGGTAGGGGGTGAGAAGACAGGTTAGGTGGGAGAGGATCATTACAAACTGTTCAAATTACCGACGAGGCTGCCGTCTTCACGGCAGCCTCTACTTTAACTTATAGAGTTGGCTAATTTCTCGATTGCACTCAGCTGCTTGCAGGGCTAATTCACTCAGGTGAATCTATTTGCGATTAGCAACACAAAACACTAGCAATTTACTAGACCTAGGAACACAAAGCAAGTAAACAAGTGGTCGGTAATGCTGCAATTTACATTAACTAAACCGTGACTACACTACAAACGGTTCAATCAGCTAACGCACAGCTGAACCAAATGAAAAAGACGATACTTAATCCTATCCGACGGTAGATTGACGACGCGGGTCTGCTTGCACTCTGAACTAGGAATGCAAAACACGCTATTTATTCACTCAGGTGAATCTATTTGCGATTAGCAACACAAAACACTAGCAATTTACTAGACCTAGGAACACAAAGCAAGTAAACAAGTGGTCGGTAATGCTGCAATTTACATTAACTAAACCGTGACTACACTACAAACGGTTCAATCAGCTAACGCACAGCTGAACCAAATGAAAAAGACGATACTTAATCCTATCCGACGGTAGATTGACGACGCGGGTCTGCTTGCACTCTGAACTAGGAATGCAAAACACGCTATTTATTCACTCAGGTGAATCTATTTGCGATTAGCAACACAAAACACTAGCAATTTACTAGACCTAGGAACACAAAGCAAGTAAACAAGTGGTCGGTAATGCTGCAATTTACATTAACTAAACCGTGACTACACTACAAACGGTTCAATCAGCTAATGCACAGCTGAACCAAATGAAAAAGACGATACTTAATCCTATCCGACGGTAGATTGACGACGCGGGTCTGCTTGCACTCTGAACTAGGAATGCAAAACACGCTATTTATTCACTCAGGTGAATCTATTTGCGATTAGCAACACAAAACACTAGCAATTTACTAGACCTAGGAACACAAAGCAAGTAAACAAGTGGTCGGTAATGCTGCAATTTACATTAACTAAACCGTGACTACACTACAAACGGTTCAATCAGCTAACGCACAGCTGAACCAAATGAAAAAGACGATACTTAATCCTATCCGACGGTAGATTGACGACGCGGGTCTGCTTGCACTCTGAACTAGGAATGCAAAACACGCTATTTATTCACTCAGGTGAATCTATTTGCGATTAGCAACACAAAACACTAGCAATTTACTAGACCTAGGAACACAAAGCAAGTAAACAAGTGGTCGGTAATGCTGCAATTTACATTAACTAAACCGTGACTACACTACAAACGGTTCAATCAGCTAACGCACAGCTGAACCAAATGAAAAAGACGATACTTAATCCTATCCGACGGTAGATTGACGACGCGGGTCTGCTTGCACCTCTCTCATGTTCTTTGTGTAAATCTTGCTGTATGTCTGTGATGTCTCCTAACTGTGACTACCACTACTACTTCAATGACTATTTCTGTGATGTCTCCCAACGTATGGTGTGCTACCGAAGCAGTACTCCTGAATGTGAACATTGTATAAAAAGCACTAGACTGTGCATATTCAATACGTTTCACCCTTAAGACACTGGGCAGATTCCCACAGACCATAACCTACAATCATCCATCCATCCATTTTCTAACCGCTCAATCCAAGTCAGGGTCATGGTGGCAAGAGGGCAAGCAGAGTGGTTCAGACATCCTTCACCCCAGCAACTCCTCCTGGGGGATCCCTAGGCGATCTCAGGCCATCTGGGAGATATTATCTCTCCAACGAATCCTGGGTCTGCCCTCAGGTCTCCTCCCAGCTGGACGTGCCCGATACACCTCCATAGGGAGACGCCCAGGGGGACATCCGTACCAGATGTCTGAACCACCTCAACTGACTCCTCTCAATGCGGAGGAGCAGCAGCAGCTCTACTCCGAGGTCCTCCTGGATGGCTGAGCTCCTCACCCTATCCAGGAGAGTAAGCCCCGCCACCCTCGGGCAAACCCCATTTTGGCCGCTTATATTTGCGATCTCACTCTTTCGGTCACTACCCACAGCTTGTGACCATAGGTGAGAATAGGAACGAAGATTGATCGGTAAATCCAGAGCTTTAGCTTTTGGCTCAGCTCCTTCTTCACCACCACCGTCCGGTACAAGGCCTGCAATACTGCAGCCACTGCACCTAAACGGCGGTCACTCGTGAAAAAGACCCCGAGATACTTGACCTCCACCACCTGGGGCAGTTGTTCAACTGAAGAGGACAAACCACCATTTTCTGGGAGAGAATCATAGCCACAGACTTAGAGGTGCTGATGCTTATCCCAACTGCATCACACTCGGCTGCAAATCGTTCTAATGCACATCAGAGGTCACAGTGCGATGAGGCCAAAAGGACAACATCATAGAGATGCCTGAACCAGACACACTCCAGACCTCGGCTACGCCTTAATAAGTTGTCCATGAAAGCCATGAACAGGAGTGGAGACAAGGCACGTCCTTGTCGGAGTCCGACACCCACATTGAACGGGCTTGACTTAATTCCAAGAATGCGAACACAGCTCTTGCTCTGAGTGTACAGGGACCGAATGGCTCGCAGTAGCGACCCTGGTACCCTATACTCCCACAGCATCTCCCAGTAGATACCTCTGGGAACACGGTCGTCTGCCTTCTCCAAATCTACAAAACACATGTAGACCAGATTATCAATCTCCCATGCCCCCGCAAATATCTGTGAGAGAGTAAAAAGCTGGTCCACTGTTCCACGGCCAGGACGAACCTGCATTGTTCCATCTGAATCAAAGGTTCAACTAGCGGTCGGAGCCTCCTTTCCAGCACCTTAGCATAGGCTTTCCCAGGGAGGCTGAGGAGTGTAATTCCCTGATCATTGGAACACACCCTCCCATCCCCCTTTTTAAAAATTGGGACCACCACCCCGGTCTGCCACTCATCTGACCCCCCCCTCCCCGGTGCTCTGCCACTGAGGAGCTCTCCAACTATCCCAGTGACTTCTGTCACAGAGATGGGTTCTGATCCCCTCCTGAAAGGAGAACGTGTCTGTCGGATTCAGGAATTCATCAAAGTGCTCCTTCCACTTTCCGACAATATATCCCCTGTTGAGGTAAGAGTTTCACCGCCCTTGCTAAGAACAGCCTGGACAATGTCCTGCTTTCCCTTCCTGAGGTGCCGAATGGTTTTCCAGAAGCACCTTGAGGCTAAGTGAAAGTCCTTCCTCTGGGACTCTCCGAACTACTCCTATACCTCTGCTTTTGCTTCTACAACTGCAGCAGCTGCAGCCTTCTTAGCCTGCCGGTACCTGTCTGCTGAATCAGAAGTCCTCTGCACCAACCTGGTCTGATAGGCCTCCCTCTTCAGCTTGATGGCCTTCCTCACCGCTGGTGTCAACTAACGGGTTCTTAGGTTGCTGCTAGGACAGGCACCGACGAGCTTACGACCACAGCTACAACCTAGCAGCCACATCCACAATAGAGGTTTTGAACAGGGTCCATTCAGACTCCATGTCCCCAACCTCCTCCGAGACACAGGTGAAGCTCTTTTGGAGGTGAGAGTTGAAATTATTCTGGACAGGTTCCTCTGCCAGGCATTCCCAGCAGACCCTCACTACACATTTGGGTCTACTAGGTCTGTCTGGCAGTTTCCCCCACCATCTGATCCAACTCACCACCAAATAGTGATGAGTTGACAGCTCAGCTCCTCTCTTGACCAGAGTGTCTAGAACATACGGCCGCAGGTCTGATGACACAACTACAAAGTCGATCATCAAACTTTAGTCAAAGGTACTTTGGTACCATGTACACTTATGAACATCCTTGTGTTTGAACATGGTGTTTGTTATGGACAAACCAGCACAGAAGTCCAATAACATGTCACTGCTCAAAATTTGTGAAATTGTTTATTCTAAACTGCTGGGTGGCCCCTTTTAAGGCACAATTCTAGTGCATGGATGGGCTCCACAGTTTAGTGATGGATTTGGAGTGTCAGTGCACAGCATAAATGATGGTGTAAGTCTTAACACTGCTGGTGTACATTTAACACAGTGTTTATATGAGACCATGGTCTCATATAAACACCCTAGGGTATTAAATGTACACCAACATTTTTGCTGTTTGGCGACTGTGGCTGGCAGCCCCACAGAGAAACACACTATTGGCTGTTGTTGTGAGGGGCCCGGTTTCGGAGAACCAGATGCGACAGGAAGGGGGATCAGAAAAAGTCTCCCACGAAAGTGAGGTCCACTAGAGGAGGCGAGGAGTATGCGGATGGAGCAGAAAATAAAGAAAGGGAATAAAAACTCCAAATGAAAATCAACCCAGGAGAAGTGGGCAAGACTCGAAGACACGAGTATAGGTAGAAAATATCCCAGACAGAAACAGAAAAAGACACCTATGGCACGTAAAGCTATAATGGCCAAAATAAGGAGGTGAAAAGATAAAAAGACAAGGTGAGAGCACTAAAAGAGGGCACTAAAACAGAGAAGTAAAGAAATGAAAAAAACAAAGGTAACTGTCTCAGAGAGAACAGCAAGGAACCAGAACGAGGGACAGAAAGTGCAAAGAGAAAACCAAATCCTACAAAGGAGCTCTAACGCAACTAAAGCAAGTCCCACATAAAATTAAACCAAATGCTTTAAAATGAAGTGGTCGCTTTTCCTGTACCGATACCTGGCTTTGTGTACGTGGCGATATGACACCAAAGCACCGGAAAAGGGAAGCGAGGCGTTTTTATAGCCGGAAGAACACCTGAGACAGGTGAGCAAATTGATAGCCGGGGAGAGGAAAAAACACGGCACGGATGCCATCCCGGAGCTGCGAGAAACCCAAAGTGGAGAAGGGGTGGCGACCAGAAAAATCGTGACAGTTGTATCTTCATAGATGGGTGCCCAGGTACCCACAAGTTTGTCTGTTCATCTGCACATTAAAGGATAGGTTCACCATTTTTCAACCTGGATGAAAGGTTGAAATTGAGAGGTTGTTCCATCATTTATAATCGTGCATAGCGCAACCTCAATGATAGCTTTATTATCCAGAAATTTACCTTTTAGCTGCAGCTTTTGCCTTCAAAAATCACAATAAATCTCTTTTTAGAAAACAGGAAACACACAGTGTACTCAGACATTTTTTTTTTTTCCTAAACCCCCACCCAGTCTCGGCTGCGACTACCTACCCATGCGTGACACAGTGGCCAATAGCGTCTATGTGTGAGTTTATAAATATATATTTTTTCACTACCAAATATTGGATTCTGTCATCGCAACAAGATAAAGCCACCAATAGCCCGAAAGTATGCCAATACAGCGGTGAAAAACACTGCTCGCTCAATAGTGAAATAAACAAGTGAAATTCTTGTGTAACGTTATTCTATACTATACTAAATATGAAATAAATATACAATCCATTGGGTTTATGCATAGAGATGTCCCTTTCAGGATTCAGTGGTCATTTGTTGTCTTGGACAATCTGTTTGAGAAGCACACACCCCTTTATAATGCTTTTACACTATCTGAAACATCTACGCGTAAAACCCCGCCTGCTGTTCAAGCCTTTGTCGCATTCCATTTCTTTCTGGTTTGATTGAACTCTTTTATACAATAGAGGAAATTGTAAGCTTCTCCAACGAATCAAGACATGTATAAGATTTTACATGTCTCATTTGATGCTTCAAGAAAAAAAAGATGGCCGCAACAGAAAGTTTAGTTATGTTGCTACAACTTTGCGCAATGAATTACAATATACGTGCCAATGTACATTTTTTGTTTGTTTATTTGTTTATTTCGGCATGTGTATGGTCACATTGCATCACATTTCTGAAATATGCATTTCACAAATACATTTCCTGCCGAAAAGGGATACGGGAAAAAAGCAGCCTGCTTATCAAGTCCCGCCCCATTAACTAGGTGAGGCAAATGTTTCCTCCTCAATATGCAAGTATTACAGCTCGTAATATTTCAATTATGTATGTTATTTTTTCCACTCCATCACTGTCTTGTGCCATATGTTTGATATGAAATTGAGTGCTATTCTGTAATGAGTGCATTTCACATACTGTAGTGTAAGCATTCATAGGTGGGTCAGTCATGTTTTATGCACCGATTTGCCATGAAGCTAGAACATTGCAAGCATATTCTTCATGGTGGAATATTATTTTATTGTAATCTTATCATACATAAGGGTTGATTTACTAATGGTTTGTGTGTACAGGCACATGTAAAATGCTTACCACCTGCAAAAAATCATCCGAGGTGATCAACTAATGAGGTCCAATCGGGCATCCCTGCGTTATTTTGCAAATAGATTACTAGATAAATAGGTTGTGCAAATAGATTACTTTAGCATGTGTAATGTGATTTACTAAGCCGGAAAGCAATTTTGGGAAAGGTAATTGCATGTGCATTTTAGTACGAATGGGAAGCAGGTATTAAAAGACACACGATCAATAAGATGATGGCTGGATAGATAGTAACAATCAAAGCCCACAGACAGGGGCGGAGCTAGGGGGTGGCCAGGGGTGGCCATGGCCCCCCCCCCCCCCCCGCACTGAAGCCTGGCCACCCCGTTGGCCACCCCACTCGCCATCACATTTTCGGGACTTTTTTTTCTTGAGCAGAACTAACGTTTTTAGCAGTGGAAACGTGTGCAAAGCCGTAGCATAATCTGAATGGTTTTGGGATGCAGTCCACTTGACTTCCACTCGTTCACTAGTACCAAAGAGGGTAAAATCTTTGATAGTAGCTACTTCTGTGGTAGTAGCCTACCAGAGGGAAAAGCTAAGGGGAAAAAACCGGAGCCTTGCTAGTGCCGTCATCCAGATGTCCACGACTCGTGTGATTGCTGATGACTGACTAGCCTACTAGCAATGTACCACCAAATTATTACAGGTAAGCCAATAAAACCAGGATGATTGATTGCTTTTAATTACTCCATGAATGTTTTAATTTAGTGAAGGTAGGGTGTTTGTCCATAAAAGGTATTATTTTTGTGTTTAACGTTAACGTTACCTTAACAAGTCCCTAACGACTGGGTGTTTTAAGTGTTGAATCTAGACAAGCAATGTCCCTCGACTTAGATGATTTTGTGGCTCACTTCACTAGAGCCTACAACAATCGCCGAATACAGCTGTTTTAAGGAGTTGGAACGTCAATGGTTAATTCCAGGGGTTTTCCTGCATTGAAATGTCTCAGGTGGCTCACCTATAGTGTTTTGCCGCCTAGGAGAAATCGCACAAAAAACACCTGTAAAAACAATTTTTTAAACATCCGTGCATTTATTTCACTGGAGGCTGACTCTGGACATGTGAAAATGCCGCCTTATAAGTTTAACGTTAATGGTAATGGTTTAATTCTGAAGATTGACATTTCAGACTATAGCCTATTCATGTTCAATGACAAGTGTGCTGCAAAGTTTAGGTAGCAAATTGTAAAAAATTACAGTGCACAATTTACATAACTGTATGGTCAGATCACTGCGCTTCATCAACAGAGGACAAGCGAAATCAATCACGATTCAGAAAATATATTTTTAAAGATTTAATTCCATCTTTTCTGGACTTCTGCCATGAGGGCATGACAGACATTTTCGGGTGTCACCGACCATAATCGAACAGTTCCACTTTGAACGTTGGAGTGAACAAGTAGCCTCACGTTAAAAATTATTTTATGGCTCGTGCAAGCTACAACATATGGCCTCATTGAATTGCATTTGCAATCAATAAAGGGTAAAAACACACTAGCACTTGGCCAGTGGTTGCACTTTCGGTTTCTACTGGTCATCATTTAATCTATTTTTAAATAGTTTGCCTTGCATTTTTGGACGTGCGTCGCTCTTATAACATTTTAATTCCAACTAACTACAATAAGTTTATTCATAAAATGATTAGGTTGAATTATGAGATGAGTTAGCCTACAAAAAGAATTAATGAGATGACGATACGTTTTAGACTATTGTAGTCAGTTAATGTTTAACACATTTGCAGCAATATTTTTATCTATCAAAATGACGAATATGCCATTTGGAATTTTCGCAAAGGCTGTATAAAATAAACAACACAGGTAAAGAGCTATATTTTATGCAAAAAAAAGGGAAAACTACATTATTTTATTCTAATACAACTGCTCAGAGAAAACCTTTTTTTAAACAAGTAATCATTTTTTTCTCAAAAAGATAGGTGTCAAAATTATTGGCATCCCTAATTATTCCTTTGAATAGACTTCAAAGAAACCAAATGTGCATCTACATTTTACTTTATGGAAGTTTATTGGCAGCATCTTGAACTATTTAGTGACCCCCAAAGGTTTACTGCTTTCTCGTGGTATTTCAGTTTAGGCCGTTGACACCTCTGGGGGGCATCAATGGGATGAAAACTGATGGTGAAATAGACCTATAAATGCTAAACAAATCCAAAACAATAAAGATTACCCTTGGTTTAAAAAAAAAAAAAAAAAGTTTTCTTTGAGCAGTTGTATTAGAAAAAAATAATGTAGTTTTCCCTTTTTTTTGCATAAAATATAGCTCTTTACCTGTGTTGTTTATTTTATACAGCCTTTGCGAAAATTCCAAATGGCATATTCGTCATTTTGATAGATAAAAATATTGCTGCAAATGTGTTAAACATTAACTGACTACAATAGTCTAAAACGTATTGTCATCTCATTAATTCTTTTTGTAGGCTAACTCACATATTTATGTGGTTTTCACATATTTATTTAGCATAAAAAATAGCTAATTACCTGTGTTGTTTATTTTGTACAGCCTTTTTTACTCATGTTTACCAAGGGTGCCAATAATTTTGGAGGACACTGCAAACCTGTTAAATACTCACATCATATCAATTACGCCTATGTGAGACATTGAAGTGTTGGGACATAGATATAGACAACTGCAGCTTCAACTGTTTCTGACCCAGTTGTGGAGAATCTTATGTCAACCTTTTAGTAAGCAAAAACTTACAAGTTTTACTAAAATCTTTGTACACATCAAAACAGACACTATTTTTATTCACCTTTTTTGATGACTGCTTCATCTCTGGTCCAGCTGGTTCTGAACTTGGGCAACAAGATTGCAGCAGCGATCAATTTTGGGTCTTGTAGCATCTCACTGAAGCGCTTCTTTATACCACACAGAAGGGCATCCACCAACGGCTTGCAAAACTTGGAGGAAATCTTGATCCTGTCAAGTTTGGAGCTTAATTGGTAGATTGTGGGAAGAAGCCAGCCAAGCTGAGTATTGGTCTCTGCTTGCAAGACGTTCAATACTTTTGCCACAGGACTCATGGTTGTGACCCATTCAGAAATAAAAGCCATCTCCGTAGGATTGAACCTAAAAAAACAAAACAGCTATTACTTCAACTGAAAATTGATATCACATTTATAGTTTTGATAAAAACAGAGGCAAACAGAGGCACACAACTTACATTGGAATTTGGAACTCTCCACATACATTCCTGATGGCCCCTTCCCCTTCATCTCTCAGTATGCGGGCAATTCTCTCCATTGCCATGTACATGGAATTCCATCTGGTTTGGTTTGGCCGGATGAACTGAAGCTTGCACTCCTCCTCAACCATCTCAGATGCAAGAGCTGATCGGTCACACTTGTTCCAAAGGCCATGGCATTTGGCAAATGTGGACCTTGACAGTTTCTTGTAAGCTTCGTTGGAGTCTGCTTTCAGGGTATCTCCTGTTGAGACAAGGTTAAGGAGGTGGCAAGCACATCGCTGGTGCTTTGGCAGCTGAAATTCAAAGCCATCATCCATGTCAAGAACAGCTGTCAAATCTTGGAATTCCACCTCATTGTCCAATGCTCCTTCCATCTCACCTTCCTCCTCTTCTTCTTCACCCTCAATTTCCCCTGCCCGATCAGTGGTCTGACTGTGATTTCCAAACATCCTGAAAGCTTTCAGGAAATTTGACCCGTTGTCAGTCATGGTGCAAACAACCTTTTTTCTGATCTCATATTCCGAATGAATATCGTTCAAGGCATTGGCTAAAACATCAAAGGTGTGTGACCCTTTCAGCTGTTTGCATGCCAGTGCAGCAGAAGATCTTGTCAGATTCTCCGGGTCTATCCAATGAGCTGTTACTCCAATGAAGCTACAAATTCTTGCCATCCAGTCTTTCATTGCAGTAATCACATTTGTCTTCATGATCTGTTTGGCCCTATCAATGTTAGTGCGCACAGAGGGTCTTGATATGATTGCAGACTTGGGCTGTAAATCTTTGATCAAACTTTTAAATGCAGGTAGCTCCACCACTGTACTGTACTTGAAAGTACTGTAACTACTCAGAAATGTTCTTTGCTGGAACCCCATGTACCCATGTTATATAATAGTGCTTATATCTGTGGTTTAAATTCAGAATCTATATCTCCAAGTCCTATTCTGACTTGAATCTCTACCCAGCGTAAATTGAAAGGCAGAGCCAAAAACTGTAATACCAGAAACCCTAGAAACCAAATAAATATCTCTACTATGCCTAATCATATTCCACCTCAGATGACAATCATGGCTCTGCTAAATGTAGGATCACTCACCACTAAAACATTCATAATCAATGATTTTATCACTGAAAGGCGATTAGACTTTTTATTTCTTGTAGAGACGTGGCTCAGCTCTGATGGTGCTGCTGTCCTTGTTGAAGCCTGCTAAAGCAATCAAATTCCTCAATACCCTGGATAGCCTAGAATTAAACCTGCATGTTACAGAGCCTACCCACTACCTCGGTAACACTCTTGATTTAGTTATCTCAAAAGGGATTACTGTCACCGATCTACTGGTATTTGATATCAATGTGTCTGATCACTACTCTGTATTTTTCAATGTCCTACTGCATACAATAAGGAATAACTCTAAAACCACAATTAAAAAACGCTATTTAGACACAACAGCAGAACTGCAGTTTCCTGAGCTCACAAGTTCCTTAGATCAAGATATTTTTAACTATACTTTAAATGAAATGGTAGATGCCTTCAACAGTAAACTGAGTGTCATGCTTGACAAAGTAGCTCCCTTAAAAAACAAAAAAAGGTCACGCGTCAAGGCGACACCGTGGATGAACAGAGCTACTTGTGACCTAAAGCGTTCCTGCAGAAAAGCTGAAAGAACATGGAGAAAAACTAAACTTGAGGTCCACCGTAGCATTCTGAAAGATAGCATTATCACCTATAACAAAGCTGTTCACACTGAGAGACAGGCCCATTTTTCTAAAGTCATTACTAAAGTCATTAGTTCTATTCTCTACTATTGACAGACTACTAAACCCAACCCCCTTTGACCCAATCAGTCTAACCTCTGCTCCAAAATGCGAAGAGTTTGCAAGCTTTTTCAAAGATAAAGTTATTTCGATTAGGACAGGCATGGTCATAAGAACTAATAAGCCTGACACACCTCACAAAAAATGCCTTCAAAACAGCAGTAGTGAAGCCTCTACTAAAAAAGTCAAATCTAGATAATAACATTCTTAATAATTACAGACCTATATCCAATCTGCCATTCATGAGCAAAGTTTTAGAAAAAGTGATTTTTAATCAACTCAATGCTTTTTTAAATGAGAACAGTATCTTAGAAAAGTTTCAATCAGGCTTCAGATCAAATCACAGCACAGAAACAGCACTAGTCAAAATAGTAAATGATCTTAGACTTGCCACTGACTTGAATAAAGTGTCAATCCTCATCCTGTTAGATTTAAGCGCGGCATTTGAAACCATTGATCATAACATCCTAATTGACCGTCTTGAAAACTGGGTCGGCCTCTCAGAAAATGCTGAAATGCTGAAAACTGGTTTCGAACCTATATAACTGGGAGAACATTTTTTGTTAGTTTGGGCGACCATGTATCTACAAAACATGAGCTACCCTTTGGTGTAGCTCAGGGAAGTTGTCTTGGTCCCCTGCTATTCTCACTGTACATGCTTCCATTAGGTCACATCATCAACCAGTACAATGTCAATTTTCATAGTTATGCAGATGGCACCCAGCTATACATTTCTGTGGAGCCAACAGAGCCCGACTCAGATGGCCTAAGCTCGCTGACTGCCTGCCTGACTGCTATAAACAAATGGATGAGTGACAACTTCCTAAAACTAAACAAGGATAAAACAGAGATACTTTTGCTAGGACCAAAATCTGAGAGAGAAACCCTTTTTAGTAAGTTTGGGGACCTTGCTCCCCAAACCAAACCAGAAGTAAAAAGCCTGGGTGTCATTTTCGATTCCGACTTAAACTTTAAGGCCCATATTAGTAAGGTGACTAAGACAGCTTTCTTCCACCTGAGAAATGTTGCCAAAATACGGCCATTTTTAACACAAGCGGATGCAGAGAAATTAGTTCACGCTTTTATTACTAGCAGACTAGACTACTGCAATGCCCTTTTCACCGGGCTGCCCAAAAAGTCAATAGAGAAACTCCAGCTCATTCAAAATTCGGCTGCCAGACTTTTAACAAAGACCAGAAAGAGAGAACATATCACTCCCGTCTTAATCACCCTGCACTGGCTCCCAGTTTCCTTTAGAATTGACTTCAAGGTACCTTTGCTCACCTACAAAGCTCTAAATGGCACAGCACCCACATACATCTCTGACTTCCTAATTTCGTATCAGACAACAAGAGCCCTCCGGTCCTCAGGTGCCGACCTTTTAACCGTTCCCAAAGTACTGCACAAAACGAGCGGGGAAGCTGCCTTTAGCTATTATGCCCCAAAGCTATGGAACACCCTACCCAGACACATTAAAGATGTAAGCTCTGTTAACATTTTTTTTTAAATGCTTAAAACCTACCTGTTCGAACAGGCTTTTAAATTAAATACTGGAAATGCTCCCTGTGTACCTAGCATTTCTGACTAGAGTGTTCGCTTACCATGTACCTCAAAGGCTTTTATTATTTTAAATGTATTCTTTCTCATTCTATCTCTATTTTTTAAATTCTATTCTTCTTTTTTAATCTTTTTTCTATTCTTTCATTCTTTTCTAATTTATTTATCTTTAAGCTTACTTATCTTTTTGAAGCTGTTTTAACTTTTATTTATTTATTTATTTTATTTTAAATGTTTTTCTCATCTGATATTCAGTTGTTGCTTGTTATCTGTTGAGCACTTGAAAAGTCCTCTATAAAGGAGGGTGAAAGAAGAAGCCAGTAGGACGCTCAATTTAAAGGTTTGACTAGGGACCGACGGGTTCGTCACTCTGCGGAGTGATTCAAACTGTGGAGGCTGTATGCTGCTCCCACCCATGGGTAAATGAAAATCAAAACGTAGAAAGAGGCCAGTAGGGCGCTCAACTTAAAAGTTTGACTAGGGACTGACGGGTTCATCACTCTGCGGAGTGATTCAAACTGTGGAGGCTGTATGCTGCTCCCACCCATGGGAAAATATACCTCGAAGGAGGGACAAAAGTCCTGCAGCGGAGCTGGCAGGCACCTGCAGCGGTGCTGGCAGGTATATTATCATTTGTTGGGGAGACACCAGTGTACAGAGCGACACCGGTGTACAGAGAGACATCAGTGTACAGACACACCAGTGTTTTTATCTTATTTCCTTTTATATTGTCTTGTAAATGTTCTATTGTCTTTTATGTCGATTTTTCTTCTATTGCTTTTGTTCTGTATTTTGTTTTTATTGTTGTGAAGCACTTTGGGTTGCATTTTATGTATGAAAGGTGCTATACAAATAAAGTTTATTATTATTATTATTATTATTATTATTATTACTGTGAATGGCTGAAGACCGTGGACGATAAATCGCAAAACTGCCTTGTCCACTGTGGTCTGTGACACCCGCCCGGCTTGTAGATCATCGAATTTGAGTTGCTTTTCAGAAGAGACCATGTCTGTGGTTTCAATTTTCCTCTTCAAGGTGTTGGCTGTCAAACTTGTGTACCTTCCCATCTGATGAGGGTGCTTTCTCTATGAGAGAGAGAGAGAGAGACATTTTAAGTGTCAGTTAAATAAAAAATGACTAATTAGCCTACAAAATTGTATTCCTGGACAAACATAATGGGTTCTTCCAGTCAAGAGTACCAATTAGCAGGCTTTGAGAAAATACTGCAGCTTCTGCTGAAACCATCTTTGGGCTATTAGTGTACAGTACTAACGAAGACACACACACACACACACACACACACACACACACACACACACACACACACACACACACACACACACACACACACACACACACACACACACACACACACACACACACACACACACACACACACACACACACACACACACACACACACACACACACACACACACACACACACACACACACACACACACACACACACACACACACACACACACACACACACACACACACACACACACACACACACACACACACACACACACGAGCATTTGTGTGCAACATTATGATGAGAACACAGATACTTATGCACACTTATCATGCACACTAACTATCTAGCTAAACTAACTAGCTAAATAAATAACACAGCAAATGGAACAGTAAATTACCATCGAGCAACACATAGCCACTACTAGCTAACATTTGATGAACGTGCTTATGCTAAGGTTAGCTAGCTAACGGTTACATTCATTTGAGATACATCGAGAAATTATTGTAAAGAATTATTTGTAAAGAACGTGCTTATGAATTATTGTAAAGAACGTGCTTATGCTAAGGTTAGCTAGCTAACGGTTACATTCATTCGAGATACATCGAGTCAAAAGTTTGAGTACACCTACAAAGCCAGGTTTTTCATGTATAAACACGTAAACACTTTAAAACACTATGAACTGTCTTTTATATACATGTGTACATAGGCATGTCATGATATATCTAAATCTAGACAGTTTATAGCATTTTAAAGTACACAATGTAAAGAGGCTGTTGTGATTTATTCAGGTGCTTGGAACACCATTGATTCATTCAATTAATTTGGTTCATTAAAAATGAATCTAAAACCAAATGCATTTTATATGTAAAATCAAAATCAAAATGAACCAAATCAAATTAGGTTCAATCCAAGCTGGATAACTGCTGAGTAAAACCTGGAACAGTGATTTTTGCATCACTCCATGTTCTAGATATTAGGGGGTTCCTAGTTTTACTCAGTGCAGTTAGCCAGCAAACCCAGTTTGCCAGCTTTGTGGAACATCACCCCCCTGAACATTTGTTTTCATGACATTAACACTCATTATAAGCTAGTTACTGAATATTATTTAATCTAGTCCACCACAACCTGAATGAATTAACTGTGTTCGTAAGGGTGTTTAGTTTAGTTTAGTTTATTGGACAATTGTTAAAATACATAATAGAGCAAGCCATGCATCATAAAAAATGTCAAGGATAGCACAAAAACTCACAGACTTATTTCCGTTGTGGTCCTTGGTCTCGGCTGTGTTTATATGATATACAGTCAAGCCGGGAAGTCTGCACACCCCTTTCACCTTCTCCACGTTTTATTACGTTAGAGACATATTCTACAATAGATTGAGTTCATTTTTTGTCTCAAAATTCTACACAAAATAGCCCATAATGACAAAGTGAGAACAGGTTTTTAAACATTAGTGCTAATTTATTAAAAATCAAAATGTAAAATATCATATGTACACAAGTGTGCACACCCTTTGATATGACACCCAAAAGCGAGCTGAGGTGCATTTTGTTTCCACTGATACTGCTTGAGATGTTTCTACAACTTAATTGGAGTCCACCTGTGATAAATTCAATTGATTGGACATGATTGGGGATTGCCAACACCTGCCTATATAAGGTCCCACAGTTGACAGTGCATGTCAGAGCAAACTCCAAGCCATGGGGTCAAAGGAATTATCTGCAGACCTCAGAAACAGGATTGTGTCAAGGCATAGATCTGGAGAAGGGTACGGAAAAATCTCTGCAGCTTTACAGGTCCCAAAGAGCACAGTGGCCACCATCATTCGTAAATGGAAGAAGTTTGGAACCACCAAGAATCTTCCTAGACCTGGCCGCCCGGCCAAACTGAGCAATCGGGGAAGACGGGCCTTAGCCAGGGAGGTGAGCAGTTACCCGAGGGTCACTCTGACAGAGCTCCAGCGTATCCTTGTGGAGATGGGAGAACCTTTCAGAAGATCAACCATCCAGGCAGCACTCCACCAATCAGGCCTTTATGGTAGAGTGGCCAGACGGAAGCCCCTCCTTAGTAAAAAGGCACATCACAGCCCGCTTGGAGTTTGCCAAAAGGCACCTAGAGGACTCTCAAACCATGAGAATCAAGATTCTCTGGTCTGATGAAACCAAAATTGAACTTTTTGGCCTGAATACCAAGCGTCACGTCTGGAGGAAACCAGACACCGCTCATCACCTGGCTAATACCATCCCTACAGTGAAGCATGTCGGTGGCAGCATCATGATGTGGGGATGTTTTTCAGCAGCGGGAACGGGGCGACTAGTCCTGATAGAGGGAAAGATGAATGCAGCTAAGTACACCGAGATCCTTGAAGAAAACCTGCTCCAGAGCGCTCTGGACCTCAGACTGGGGCGAAGGTTTACCTTCCAACATGACAACGACCCGAAGCACACAGCCAACAAAGGAGAACAAAGGAGTGGCTTCGGAGAAAGTCTGTGCATGTCCTTGAGTGGCCCAGCCAGAGCCCAGACCTGAATCCAATTGAACATCTGTGGAAAGAGCTGAAAATGGCTGTGTACCGACGCTCCCCATCCAACCTGATGGAGCTTACAAGGATATGCCAAGAGGAATGGGCAAAGATGTCCAGAAACAAGTGTGCCAAGCTCGTAGCTTCTTTCCCAAGACGCCTTGAAGCTGTAAACGCTGCCAAAGGTGCAGCAACCAAGTATTAGGCTAAGGGTGTGTACAGATATGTAACCCCTAAATAACCTATTTTTGTCAGTAAAATAAAATTGCCTATTTTCTAAAAACCTGTTTTCACTTCGTCATTATTGGCTATTGTGTGTAGATGTTTGAGGCAAAAAATGAACTCAATCTATTGTAGTATAAGTCTGTAACGTAATAAAACGTGGAGAAGGTGAAAGGGGTGTGCAGACTTTCCGGCTTGACTGTATATATATACAGTGCATCCGGAAAGTATTCACAGCGCTTCACTTTTTCCACATTTTGTTCTGTTACAGCCTTATTCCAAAATTGATTAAATTAATTTTTTCCCTCAAAATTCTACACACAACACCCCATAATGACAATGTGAAAAAAGTTTTTTTGAGATTTTTGCAAATTTATTAAAAATAAAAAAATAAAATTTCTTATTTACATAAGTATTCATACCCTTTGCTTTAACGTATTTTTAAAGTATCATATTTCATATTTGGTTGCATATCCTTTACATGCTGTTACTTCCTGAAGTCTGTGACCATCAACATCAAAAAAACTGTCGATATCTTATTTTCAGGTACTGTTACAAGCGATACTATAACCTCTCTGCATTTGAATGGATCTCTATGGAAATTGGGGGGTGAGACTAGATTCAACTGTACATTACACTGGTACAGTATGGAACACATGGCTGGCTAAATGGCTGTAAGTTATCAAGGGTCTGAGCTATCAAACGAGCCCCAAACCATCACTCTGTTGCCAGATATGGAGTAGATGTGGATGGATCACTGCAAGGGTTATTTCTCCGGACTCATTTTCCTATTGAACTCTTTGGAAAAATAAGTCAGGAGAAGAAACCCTTCAAGTTATCCATCCATATCTACTGTATTTCTGGCAGCAGAGTGATTTGAGAGCCATTTAGCCAACCATGTGTTCCACACTGTTCCAGTGTAATTTACAGCTAAATCTAGTCCCAACCCCCAATTCCCATAGAGATCCATTCAAATGCAGAGGTTATAGTATCGCTTCTAAGAGTACCTGGAAATAAGACATCAGGAGTCTTTTGATATCCTTTTATACAGTCATGATGGCATCACCTTTTTACCTGTGGAATACCTGTTTACCACAGAAGTTGTTTGAGAGAATGGCAAGAATTGTGCAAAGCCATTATCAAGGCAAAGGGTGGCTACTTTGAAGAATCAAAAATATAAGACTTTTTTTTATTTGTTTAACCCTTTTTTGGTTTTTGCATAATTTAATTTGTGTTATCTCATAGTTTTGATGTCTTTACTATTCCAAAATGTGGAAAACAGTAAAAATAACGGAAAAAAACCTTCTATGAGTAGGTGTCCAAACTTTTGACTGGTACAGCATGTGTAACCTTTCACATAGCATCACACAGCGCAACAGCAATGGGGAGTGTATATAGGGACAGCAGAATTTGTCTCCAGCTCAGCTGCTTGTGTGCGCCCCTGTGTGTTACAGACAGGAGGGTGAACGCGCGTTGTGCACGCGCCTACGCAGACGCACTTATATTGCGCCGTTAAAATAACATTGAAACAACTGCAACATGACTTAAGACCAGAGGTGCGTTCAAATTCAGCGAACAGAGCCGAACGTGCGTGGCAAACATGTTTTCTTTGAACGGTTAAATTTGAACGGCTTTTTAAGAACGTTCCAAATTGTTCGCATTACCGGTATCTTCAATTGAAATCTCCATGGGAACACATTTCCCTCAGTCCAGCGTCCATTTTTCATCGCCGCAAACTACCTTTTCAGACCGTTCGCTTATGTTTGCAAATGTTTGCGGCGAACACAATGCTAACGGAAAACCTGTAGTTTGTGGTGGTTTTGGCACAAACGCTTTTTTCTGCCTCAAGATAGCAATACGCCAAAAATGAGCCACACTTCATTTTAAGACCAACCCGCCCAGTTCACTTGCTATGGATGCAAGTTCACTTGGTATTTAAACAACGTGAGCGCTGAATGCTAAAATGACACCTGTGCCGGTCTGAAACTAGCAAAGACTTGCGTTTGGGTTACCGCCACTTAGTGCCGGGTGTTCTTCTGCATAAATAACCCTGCATCTGTCCGCTTCAGAGTGAAGTTCACCAACTGTTTTCTACTTCAGATTTCAAGTTCACCAATTAAGCTGTGTTTTCTGACTGAAACATTCACGGCCTCCCTGTTTCTCTCTGCAGGAAGCCTTCAGGTTGATAGAGGATGACTTTGCTGATCGCATTCGGGCAATGATCAGCAGTAACACAACCCATGACTCCCAGTATTACAATTTCACGCCCTCCATTGATCACCAAGGCACCACACACCTGTCCCTGCTGGCTGAGGATGGTACTGCAGTCTCCGTCACCAGTACCATCAATCACATGTGAGACCCCATCATCCTTACACTGCCTCTGCATGCTGTAAATCAGTATGTGCATGTGTAGCCCTTGTGTATCAGTGCTGTAGCCCTGTTGTAGGCATGACAATCGCCCTTGTGCAAGATATCACAGGCATTGTAAGTGTAACATAATTTGTTGTAAGTGCAGTGTTCAGATGTGTTTAATCAATTGTGTCAGCATGATGTAGCTTGTGTAAGAGTAGTGTACCTTCTGTGTAAGCATGATGCATTCCTTGTGTAAGTGTGATGTAACTTTTATGTAAAGGTGGTGATACTTTTGCGTAAAAGTGGTGTAGCCCTTGTGTAAGTGGAATGTAGCTCTTGTGTAAGATTGGTATAGGCCTTGTGTAAGTGAAATGTAGCTCTTGTGTAAATGTGGTGTGGTTATTGTGTAAGATTGGTGTAGCCCTTGTATAAGTGTGATGTTCAGACTCTTTCTTTTTGTGACAGCTTTGGCTCTACCATTTACTCTCCCCAAACTGGTGTAATCCTCAACAACCAGCTGTCCGATTTCTGTGGGAATGTGGATCACATATCCACCGGTAAGGAGACGGCAGATCGATTCTCTTATTCCTTTCTTTGTGATTGAAGCACCACTGTTAGAAGTGCTTGCATGTGTTTGTGTGAGTGCATGTGTCTGGGTTAGGGTATCTTTGGGTACGTTTACATGCACAGCAATATCCGATTACTGGAAACGATCAGCTTACGCCATTATTTAACTTATTGCGTTCACATGGACATAAGATATGTGATTACTCCAAAAGCCGCGTTTACATGATTCTCTCCATAATCAGCTCTGTGGAAAACGTAGCTACTAACTGCTTCCAGTTGTAAGGACAAAAATGATCCGCCCGTCAAAAATTTACGTTAGTAGGCTATTATTATTATTATAGCTAGCTAGTAATTATTATAGCTACTTATTTATAGCTAATTGCTAGTAGTGGTTGATTTATATTATTGTACTAGCTAGCTTTACCGATCTCTAAATCTGGCGAATTTCCCGAAAATTTCAGTTATATAATGTGCTAGCCACAAACTAGCTAGTACAAACACAAGCACGTAACACTGAACAATATATTTTTACCGGTGAAATGCAAATTTAATAATAAAATTCTGGAAGTGAGATGCTGAAGGAACCCCAGGCATAGCAAATGTTGACGGGTGGAATCATTTTGACGTTACACCACCTCTTCTGCCTGATATGCGTAGTTTTAAAAAGCTGAAAGAAACCGGAGAAAGGTGTTTACATGCTCCAAAAAATCTAACGTTTGGCCAAAAAACCGGGGTGTTAACCGGGTTTCGAAAACACGGATTATGACCTTACATTATTGGATAAAGGTGTTTACATGACCATTTCAGTAACCAGAGTATTGCCATAACCGGGTTCAGATCGGAGTATTAGTGTGCATGTAAACGTACCCATTGTAACATGGTGACCTGATATCACAATGACGTGGTGTTCTTTTAGATGTGCTCATGGAGTAATGGTACCTTGTTGTCATGTGGTCATGGGGTAATGGTAACATGTGATCATGACGTCATGGGGATGGTTTCATCATCTCCAGGAGAGCGGCCTCCCTCCTTCATGGCCCCAGCAGTGCTGCTGTCTCAGTCCAGAAGGAAAACCCTGGTGATCGGAGCATCTGGAGGCAGTCTGATCCCTACAGCGATGGCCCTGGTGAGAACACTACTACTCCTGCTGCTGTTACTATAACTATAATTGCTGCTAATAGTACTAATCACAATACAACTACAGCATAGTAGTTATGTATTCTTAAGTTATAAATGACTCACATAAACCTCTATTTGAGCACTTTTGTTATAAAACATTTTTTTTAAATTTCACTGTATTTTAAAATAAACTATGCCTTCAATAATTCAAACTGTTTTCCTTGTCATGGTTCATTTTTATCGTATGCAATTGACCTTTCGCAAAACCCCTCCCCCGAACGGTCCTTGTCCAATCATACCTTAGCAACCGTCACTAAGTGAAGAAGGTTCGTCAAGCTGTTGCACTTGGTGCAAGATGGTGAAACGGTGTGCCTACGGCATTTGTAAATCCGACACCAGGTACCCCCAAAGTTTGGAAGGGGGAGTCATTTTTTTCCCCTTTCCAAAACCGAAGACTCAAGAGGAAAGATGCCGGCATTGGATCAAACAGTGTGGGAGGCCCCATTCCCAGCTAAATATCACCAAGATTAACAAACATACATACGTCTGCTCCAAGGTAAGTAAGCTAACGTTAGTGCTAGTTAATTAGCTAGCTGGCTAATGTTGTCATTGTCTAGCTAGCTGGCTATGTTAGATGTGAGATAACACCCACAAAACTGGATTTAAAAGTTATGGTTACTATTAACTAGTATTATTACAACTAATATTGCATAACTAGTATCACCGTTACCAGCAAACTAACGTTACCCCCCTGTAAAGCTAGCTAACGTTGGCTAATGCTGCTGGGTTGCATGGGTCTCAGTGCTGAGGGCTTCACATAGCTATGCCTAATGATGTTTTGTACATTTTATATCAAGGTTGACATGACGTCCCAACAGGCAATTATTAACTTATTTTGCTTTAATCTTTCTTTGTAGCATTTTGTGAATGGACGGCCTACTCCTGAGTATCCAAACCCTGTACTTGCTGTTCAAGTGCCTAACCAGACAAGGGAACATCGAGGAGGCTGTCAAAAGCCACCAACAAAACGGTACACAAGTAATAATATTGATTCAATGATTCATTTGAGTACATATTACCTCTGTGATTGTAACATGTTTTATTCCGGTAAGTAGTACAATTCATTTACAAAGTAATAATAATAAAAAAAATAACGAGTTGTGGTTGTACAGATGCAGATTCAGTTTGCAAGATGCCTCCACCTCCAGCACCATTGAGGAAAACCCAGAAGAGAGTCAACAGTGTGTTATTGACAATGGTGAGTGATCCTTGCCTTTTTCAAATTAACTCTGGCATGACTGTAGTACTTGAGAAATGAGAAGTGGGTTGCACTCAAAAACTGAGAAAAGTTCAAATGATTATTTTCATAGCTTTAATTCAGCACAGGGGAGCTAGAGACACAAACGTTTCGGCACTAGGCCTTCATCAGTGTGTCATATACACTCACTATCCAAAATAATAGGTACACCAGTTTTCCATAAAACATAAAAGAGCTGCCACGTTTGTTAAACAAAATCTCCACCTTCTGTTCTTAACCTGATATCTATGCTGTTTTGTGATTCTCAAGTCATGTGTAGATTTTAGATTATGACTTGCTTTTTTGATGAGTATGTCAATTAATCATAATCGAACATTAATCATATTATTATAAAATAATTATAATTAATGAATTGAATGCTGATATTTTGTCAGTAATTAGTGAGTAGTCCCTCCAGCTACTGGTAATCTAAGACAAAACCAAAAAGTGTTGTTGTAGTAAGACTTGTGCAACTGGACAAAAAAGATTATAGAAATTGGTCCATAATTCAACACTTACACATGATATGAGTCACAAACATGCCCAATTTCAATTATGTTTTTTTAGTCCAGTTTCTCTCTCTTGCTCATTGTCTCACTGGACTCCATACGAAGCAGAGGTGCAGAACTCCAGTCATTGGCGACCAAAAACGCTTTCTGGTTTTGTCCTAGATTAGCTGGAGAGTCTACTCACGTAGTATTGACAAAATATCAGCATTCAATTCATGAATTATAATTATTTTATAATAATATGATTCATGTTCGATTATGATTAATTGACATACTCATCAAAAAAGCAAGACATAATCTAAAATCTACACATGATTTGAGAATCACAAAACAGCGTAGATAATCAGGTTAAGAACAGAAGGTGGAGATTTTGTTTAACAAACATGTGGCAGCTCTTTTATGTTTTATGGAAAACTGGTGTGCCTATTATTTTGGATAGTGAGTGTAGTACTCTGTGATAAGACAGCTATTTAAGCTGTAATGTAGTACTCAAAGAAAAAAACATCAAGCTTGTTCTTCATCTGCTCCCATTTTCCTACATCAAAGTGTATCCGTTCTAGGTAGTAGTCTTCAGCACATTTAACAAAGAAATCACGCCATGACATACCTGTGAGCCCAAGCTGCCCCATTATTTGATAATGATAAGCGTGACACTCTTTTAGCTTATAGCTGCCATCTGCCTGCTTGGAAAGGTAGGGACACTCTGTGAAGCTGTCCTTGGACGGGCACTTAATTTCTAAAAGCCCATAGCTTGGGCTTTCACTCTCTCCTCTTTCTATGACCTTACGGTCAGGTGATGTACCAAGGTGTGGGGCATGAGGGTTTACAACAAAGCCACATGGATACACTAGATTACCTGTGAGCTTGGTGTACTGTGTTGCTGCTATGGGCTCTAGTTCTACACCGTTTTTCATCGCCTTGGTCTGTACTGATGCTGTTCTCTTTAAGCTTGCAGCAAGACTGCCATGGTCAGCTCTCCTGGAGCAGATTCTTTTAAAAGAGGTTGAAGTTATTCGGGCAGACCTTGCATGGAACCACAGGTTGTTTGTGTTCTGTTCTCTGGTTTCACGTTCTAGGGCTATAGAATCAGGCAAGGAAATGATCGTTTTCGTGTAGATACGCATGGCATTTTCATCCAGAACTGTGCAGACACTTGTGGGTTGGGATGGCAAAGGAAAGCTAGGGAAGTCGTCTGACTGGCTGACAGGAGGTGTTCCAGGGTCAACAGAAGCTGCTCCTATACTGCTAAGAAGGGGGAGCTGTAAAAAGGGAGACAAAGATAAGAAATAATTAAATTACAATCATTAACATGTAAGCATTTGTCTTTCCAGAGAGTCTTGAGCAACCCCCGCATCCTGAACACTGGGATCAGCTGGAAAGGGAACCCGAGGAGGAGCAGGTCACAGAAAAGAGAAGAAATTTGAAGAAGAAAATGACAACCTGAAATTGAAATTGGCTTTAAAAGAAACAGAGGTAGAAAGGCTGAAAGCACACATTAGCACACTTACAAAGAAAACTCTCACACCCGAACTCATTCAAAGCAGCAAAATCCCCAAAATGTTTGAATACAGTACTGGGTTCACGTATGAACGATTCAACCAACTGTGCACATTATTTGGCATCCCAAATGATACACTCACCACTCAAATAAATGTCCCCTTAAAATACAAGTGAAATGATTGGCAAGTTGTCGAGATGCCCCTCCGTAGCCAGTTGCTCTTTGTTATGATGAAACTGCGCAACAATGAAGACTTGAAAAACCTTGCCTTTAGATTCAATATAAACATGCAAACTGCAAGTAATGTTTTCAATTCCTGGATTCACTATATGTTTGACGTATTAGGCGAATTACCAATTTGGCCTCACAGAGATGTCATTGCAGAAAACATGCCAGAAACCTACAAAGCGGACTACCTGTCAACATTTGCAATATTAGATTGCACAGAACTGAAAATGGAAAGGCCAACCTCACTGGTGTTGCAAAGCCAAAGTTTTTCAAATTACAAAAGCACCAACACCCTTAAATCGCTAGTTGCTTGTGACCCCCGTGGTGCCGTGATTTTTTCATCAGCACTTTTCACAGGCTCTATGTCCGACAAAGAGATAGTCAGACAGTGTGGTATCATCCCACTACTCGAGAAACTGATTGAGAATGGTTATTTGCAAAGAGGGGATGGCATAATGGCTGATAAGGGATTTTTGATAAAGGAAGACATGAAGGCAGTTGGACTGCAGTTAAACCTGCCACCCTTTGCAAGATCTAAGAGGCAAATGCCAGCTGGAGATGTGCTCACAACGAAGCGCATTGCAAAGCACCGGGTGCATGTAGAGAGGGCCATCGCTAAAATAAAGAAGTTCAAGATCGTGTCAGACAGAATTCCCAATACTAGGTTAGGCAACATAAATCACATCTGGTATGTGGTGAGCATGCTGTCAAACTTCCAGCGACACATTCTTAAAAAGTAAGGGCACCGTCCGGGACACCAGTAGCAACATTGACTGTTACTACAAATTCCATTACTACATTCCAATGTTAAGTGGCTCAATGGTTGTTGATTGTTTTTTTTATGTGTGTAATATGTCAGTCCAGTTATGAAATCTTTGATTCTGTCCCAACACTGTATTTGTAAATGTCTAATTTGTATGCATTGTATGCAAGTGTTGTAAAAGTGTTTTAACACTACAGACATGTTAATAAACCTGGAGGGAAAAAATCTTGTCTTATCTTATTCTATAGTTATTCTATCTCACCTGGTGTCTTAGACCACACCCCACTGGATACTTCCTGCCTCCAACTTCTACCTCAGGTGCAGTTTCATCCGCAATGTAGCTTATGGGTGCATCTGACATCTCCCTCAGTAGACCATATATGCCTGTCCCTAGCACTTGCCTAATAACAGAAATCCATTCAGAGGAGCATGACTGATGGTGGGTATTGTCTATGGTGCTACACAGTACACAGAAATACATGCAGAAGAGCGTGACTGATGGTGGGTACTGTATGTTGCTATAGAGTACACAGAAAGTAAAAACTTACTTGTTGTGGGTATAACTGGACATGATGGGTTTCCGCTTACGGTTTACTTTGGCCTTAGCAGCCACCACATTGAACACTGGTTGGCCAGTTATTTTTTTGCCTCTGGCTTTGTGCCACTGTTGAGGTTGGCTTGTGGAGGAGATTTCTTCTTCTCTTGCACGCCTAAGGTCCAGGGTGTGCATCAGGCCCACAACATGGGCGCAATAACCTGGTAACCTGATAAAAAGCCATACATCAGTACCATATTATTCCTTGGACAATAATGTTATCTAGTGACCATTAATACAACGTGCTAGTTGCTACTGTACGTTCATATTGTTTAACCTAACACACAGGCGCCTGGCCTATACACATTAACAACACAACAACACTGACTTTGTTTGAGTTATTGGTAGCTAGTGATTTGATACTAAACCAAACTGGACATAAGTGGAGGTGCTGTGTAGACTACAGGAGAGGGTAGACTAGGCTACTAATGAAAGCTCGGTTAAATGGAAAAACCGCACCATGGAAATCTACATATTTCACTGGTACGGTTTCTCCAACGTTATTTAACGGAGCGTTAGCTCTAATATTAGCTTGTTACTGTACGTTGGGACACTCGTAGGCTTATAGCTAGGTAACTTTCTGCTGAAGTTGGTAGGAGGATTTTGACTGATAAAAAGATTTCAATAATAGCTAGCCAACGTAAGGTATATAAACAGAACTTACCCGGCAGTACAAGTGCATGACTGGTCCACAACGCTGTGCTGGTTGAATTTTAGGATGATAGCCCAAGGTTTCTCGTTCTTTGCTTGAGACCTGTATGCTTTCGCTTCTATTGTTGTTGTGTCCCCTTCGTTCTTGGTTTGATGAATATTATTTATATAGCCCTCCACTGCATACTGTAATCCCTTTTGCCTCGACCTAGATGATATCGCGGAGGTATTGCTCCAAAAAGACTCACTAACAAGGACCGGTACCGCCATGCCCATGGCTGTTGACCGAGTCAGACGTCCGACAAAGTCAAGAAGCTTGACGGACATAGCAACAGTAACTAAGGAGGCGGGGCTTTTGCGAAAGGTCAATTACCTGAATATTCCCTTATCTCACATACTGTATGCTGGTCTCAGTGGCAGTGTGGAATTACCTTGTAGCAGAAATTCTGATTCTGAGAATTGCAGTGCTCCAGGAGTGTAAACCAGTACACACTCCTTCCACCACACTAATCCTGCCCCCCTCTCACTGTGTCCCAGTCCATCATGAACCATGTGTGGTTTGGGAAGAGCCTGAGGGATGCCATCACCGCCCCTGTGGTGTTTGTGGACTCCAGCAATGCTCTGAACTTTGAGTCCAACTTCAACAAGGTACTGCCTCATCAGCCTGCTCGCCTCTAACAGCACAGTGTCCCCCCGCCATCAGACGCAGTACCGACCAGCACTCATCACTGACTAGGCTTGTCACTGTGTTACTATGTTGACAGAGTATTATTGGTATCAAACTTCCCTTTAGACTGATCATTGGTCTCAACCTGTTTTCATTAATTGACCTTTTTCACGTTTCCGAGTACCCTCGTAACAGATGATATCACTGATGGGTAAACCCGCAGGTAAACTCTGTGTAAACTAGTAACTATGAACATCAAATAGTCATAGCTTTAGAGCCTTTGTAGTGTACCTTTCTGCTCAAATTCAAAGAAAAAGGGACATACACAATAAATAAAGCTATCATAATCTGAAACCACAGATGTTATAATACCACTGATAAAAACTTTTTCTCAAACATGTAAATGTCATGAACAGAACAGAAATGCAGAACAGTGTTGACCATGAACTGTCTGATAACCTCAAGCCAGTTCTTCCCCTAGGTTTGGAGATCATCTGTGGCGGCATGATGTGCTGTAGGACTATATAGCTTATAGGCAGCTGAGGTAACGGCAGATTACACTTCGTTGATGGTGTAATTTAAATTGCGATCACAGACCAGTGGCCTGGGGGATGAGAGAGAGATTGCGATTGCGAACCAGGGGGTTGGGGGTTGGCGACTGCGATTACGATCGCAGACCAGGACGATAAGAAACTTTTTCTTTATCATTGGAGATAAAGAAAAGGTTACTTTTTGTTGCTTTGTCAATGTCACAGATTTCTGGTCATTCATTGGTGATAATTGTGTGTATCCAAACATGCGTCTCCTAAAAATATGCCATTATTGACTGACTTTTTATTTTGTGGTGGCCGTGCTGATATTGTGGCGGTGCGCCACACAAGTCAATATAGGGGAAACACTGCAAGCTTTTGGGGCTCCTCTCTCTTCCTAATGTTAGATCGGAAGCACTATGTTTGACACTGCACAAAACAAGAATTGTGCATTACAACATGTAAAATGAGACACATTGCAAGAAGCAACTTTACCAGCAAACTTTAACTAATGCTAAGTTAGCATATCGGTTCGGGTATTTCTTAACTCTTACATTCATAATCATGGATGTAATTCTCGAATATCTACTTAAACCTTTGTCGAGTTTAGTCTTTTGTTGATGAGAATTGTTTCACCAATTGAGCAGGATTGTATGTTGAAAACCCTGGCAGTGTTTGCAAGCAACTTGATTACTTAGATGCCGCCATGTTTGTCGAGTTTACCCATGAATGACGTCATCTGTAACTGCAGCGCTCCTCCTGAAAAAGGTCAATTTCCCTTGATTAACAAGTGCGCCAACAATCTGAATAATCCATTGGCAGGTAAACACATGGCTTTTTCTTTCTTCACATCATGTTACATTAAATGATAAATTCAGGTTTCTGCACAACCTGTAATAAAGGCTATCTTTAACAAAATCTGAGCTTCAAGATTGTTTAACTTACCAAATGTGCGCATTTCAGATCTTTGCCATAAGTATTCTCTGTGCGTAAAAAGTAGCCTACATGTATCCAAAATTTTAAATAATGTTGATAAAATATGCATAATGTTGCGATACAAATAAAAATTATTTTATTACTCACCTCATAGCCCCATTGAGGAGGGCTATATCTGATGGTACTGAGTATTACGTGAAAATATAATGTGGTTATACTGTATTTATTTAATCCTGTGAGAGGGTAGAGTGGGAAGGGGTTGGGGACAGGTGGGATCTGTGGGCATGGTCTATGGGCGTGGCATGGTTGTGATTGATGTTTCTGGCTTCAGCAGGTGAAAGAGAGGCTGCAGGAACATGGACACTTGGTGGGGAAATTGGCGCACTTCTTTAATGTGGTGAACGCTGTGACGAAGGAGGAAGGCTGCATCAGTGCCATGTCAGACCACAGGAAGTTGGGAGAGGCGGCAGGCTACTGATGACTCGCCAGGCTGGGTACCCTGGCAACCTTGCTGGCTGCCAGCATGATGGTCACTTCACTTGGCATTGTAAAGGAAGACTGCTATTGGTTGGGAATTCATCCAGTGGTGCAGAGATGCATTTGAGACACGGCCTTTTGTCACTAGGACAGTTTGGACTGGCTGTGGTGCCACTGGACTTGGCTCATTCGAAACCCGAGGCTGAACATTTTTGGCCAAACTGACCCCATAATGATGATCAGAACGCAGCATACTACCCACTACAGCGGCCCAGTCTCACAAGTGCACCTAGTGTGTTCTCATCAGAACGTGAGTTAGAAACCCAACCTTGTCCTATCAAAAAAGGGTAAACTATAGCAGAATACATTTTGAATTATGTTCATTCATTTGATAACTCACAAGATCACTGCAGCTATTATGAGGTGTCGCTTTGTTTTTTTAATGTTTTTAAATGTTTTGCTAGCTAAAGGGGTCTATTTCCAAGCTGATTTTTTTGTGTATGTCTGAAGTTTATAACGTTTATAGGCAATGCAAACCTTACCTTGCTAGGAACCTGCAGGGGAACTGGAACCAACCCCATAAATAAACAAATGCTCAAAAAAATTATCTGCACTTCGAGGCACACCTTGTGCAGCAGGGTGTTCAGCAAGGGAATGACGCAGACTCTGCGTTCATTTGTCACCAGTTTTTGATTTATTCATAGTTTGACACACATTTTAGTCATGCTAACTTTATAATTTTATATAATAACTGTAATGCATGAGACAGGCTTACAGGGCATGGGGCTATTACGCGGGGACGTTTCAGATAGTTATATAAATATATATTTATATATAATATAGTGTTGTATATTTCTCAAACCGATTGTACCAGACAATAAATGACAACTGAATTTTGAAAGGAACATCTCGATGTGTAAAACCAATGGTAGGATTGTATATTTATTTCATATTTAGTAGCATACATTGCTAGTAGAATACATGGTAGAATGAGATAGTACTTTCAGTTTATTTTGCATTTGAGTGAGTAGGGCTTTTCACGGCTTTTCTGGCATACGATCAGGCTATTGTTGGGTTTATCTCGTTGCTATGACGTTATTCTAATTTTATATGATGAATAAATATATTTATGAACTCAAACATAGAAGCTATTGTCCACTATGTCACGCATAGGTAGGTATAGACTAGGTGGGGGGTTGCTTGATAAATGGACTTGCTACAGGGAAATAGTGGCACTTAGAAACTACATATTTGGCAGAAATCGTCACGAACCTCTACCAATAAATTTAAAACACAGTGTTTGTGATTTCCAATAATAGTTCGGCTGCAGTAGCAACGAATGTCTCAGTTGAGCAAAAAAGGTCCTGCAGGCGGGACTTATACGCAAAGGTGTTAATGTTTCTCACCTAAAATAAAAAATAATGACTGAGCCACATTTTAGTCATAACTTAAAATACAGCCACATTTAGTTACCTTCAGTAATTAAATTTCAGTAGAAAACGACCATTTGGTACTCAGACTGGCTTTTTTACCCTCATATTATGTTCTGGGTCAATTTGACCGGATTCAATGTTTGACGTCTCTTAAAGGATTGACATGGTGGTTGAACGTGACACTTTCCAGTTGTCTCTAGGCAACAACAAAACAAATGTGCATAATTGTTTTATTATTCAGTCATTGAAATGTATTTTAAAACTTATTTTTCTAAGTCTAAATTTCCCACTATGAAAGTTCACCCAAACTGTCTGGGCGTGGTAATGAGAACTGTCAATAGAGAGCTGAATTTGCCAGGTCACTAACAGGCTGCTCCGTTCCGGAAGATAAATTATCCCCACTCGTTCTCCCGTTGACTTTTCTGATACTGACAGATATAACAATGCGAGGTATCATACCAGCTTCTCGGTTCCATAACATTATTACGCAACACCCAAAAATCTAATTTGTGAAATAAATTTGATTTAAGCAAAGATAGAAGACTGTAGGCAAATATTTTTTATTAATAATCAAACTACACAATGTCGCGTTAGCAAATCATCACAGTTCGAACGGTGCTCGGTCAGAGACCCTCCCCCAGGGGGAGACAACAATCATTGGTCTAAAACGCGTAATGCCTCAGAGAGACCGACAGAGACCACGGGCTGTTTCGGGCTGTATTCTTTTAATGGAAGTCAATGGAGAAGATCCCTTAGTACCCTGAACAAGCTTCTGTTTTGTGGACACTGTTCGTAACATAATACATTGACTGCCTTGTTGGTCATCTTCAACATGGTTGTCATCACATATTCATTTTGGGGCGAGCTATGTTGTCTACTACGAAAGAAATACTGTTTTGCGAGATGAGAGACAGTAGGGAATGTTGCAGCAGTTACAATTCATTTACGACACTACAGGCCCAGCATCTCGGAGCTAGCAGCCAAACTGTGGGATAAGTATCTCAAATCGATTGCTCCATGCCTGTATACCATTGTATAATAAAAAATTTAAAAAATCGGTGTTAGGTTGTGTGTCTGTTTGTTAGTGAGTCCGTTTTTGAAAGGATGTTTAACGGTAACTGATACCATAGTGTCGAAGAAAATATAAGACCCCAGTCCGGGCCAGATAGACTGGGGAGTTTCTCCCACACAGTTGAGTGTTTCTTCAAGAAAAACAACCATGATCTTCAGAGTCTGATGCAATCAGGTTTATTGCATATGATTCAATAATGACATACAAAAACCCCGGGCTGGTCTGCGCAGACCAACTCATATTCAATCTCAGCAATCGTAAAAAGCCCCCCTCATTTTGAATTACTAGGCCTTTTATCCTGTCCTTAACTCTACCTACTTGGGGCGGAACTTTGCATCCTCACAGAGGCAGGTCCCATCCTCTGAAATCCTACACCAGGCCTTTTTCTTTTCATGGCACAACATTTTAATTATGCATTACTTATGGCATTTATTTATACTGTAGTTTGATGAAATGCTATGATTTAAATATACAGGAAATGGCCTGGCCATGGTTTGACCATTCTAGTTCAATAAGTGATCATTACAATGATCTACTAGGTTAAAACAATACAAGTACAATAAAGTAACAGAAATAAATACAGTCAGAAACCAAAAATGACCTAAATGCATATGACACATGTAATACAGAGACTATTGATTGTAGTTAATTTCTCCTTACATTTAACATGCGAAATATGGAACACAATCTTAGTAAGCATTAACAACAGTTTGTGTGATACAAATAACAGCTGAGTTTCAGGTTATGGAACAAACAAATCTCTCTAGAATGTGTAATGTAATTGTACAATAGATAATTCTTACAGAATTCCTTTACTAACAACACAGTTTTACAGTACAGCTCACCACATTCCCCTTTAATCAATGTCATTTCAATACTTTTACACAAATCTAGAAAGCACTGGTTACTTTACACAATTGTAATTGTACAAAACACTAGTTTTCTCCTTCACTGCCAGAAAGCACTTAATGAGTTCCTTAACATTAGTTTTAGGGAAATATTTCTACTGCCTATGTGAACAGTAAAAATGAAATTGAAGAGACCCACTGTGGACCAGATACAATTGTGGTTAATTTTAATCTACCAATTTTGAGAACTTTTGTTATAATATACTTGTTATGCAAACATTTACCTTTTGATATTGGTCTAACAGTGTTCACAAGATATAATATATAGTACTTGTGTTATGTTATAGTTACTGCATTTACATACAGCCTATGGTGGCAATCAATGATCAGTTTGTGAAAAGAACATCAGGCAGTCAACTACTGTGAGGACACACTGAATAGCTCTGTTGCCCTCACATATATAAATTAATACTTATTGCTCCCCTCAATCTGATAAACTCGAGACAAACTATAAGTTTTATTTCCACAGACCACCGTGTACATGTGAATGTGTTAAGAAATATAAGCCAACATTTTCTCTAATATAATTCTCGAATGTTCGCATACACTCATTTTAACCTTTTCCTCTCGTCCTTGAACATTCCAGACAAAACTTCAAGCTGGGCCTCTTAGCCTTGAGAGTTCTGCAGTCAGAAACTTAACTTAACGAAGTGTGTGTGTTCATGTTTTTCCTATGTGTGTGTTCATGTCCTTCTATTATGAAGCAGAAAAATACCTATAATTGCATCTGAATGGTCCTTTGTCCGAAGATGAGCGCATACTTGTGACTATATCTCATTTTGACACGAGCTAGATTAGGATGGGCCCAGGCTAGGAGACTGAAGGCCGTATTTTATTTTTAATGAGCACAACTGCCTGAATATATGTGTTTTGACGCTTCAGCTTGATAAGCTCGCCGGATCTCTCTGGTAGGATATGGGAATTTTCTCTCACTCAGATCCTTACAATACCAATTAAAAATGTGGCTGGGCCCTTATTCCGATGCACTCATACGTATGTGGTGCCTGTGTGCCTTTGATGGCGAGAGGCCTATGCGTGAGTATACCGATGTGTGTGCATTAATTCTGGTTTAGACTTGTTTTGCAACTGGCCCAAACCCCCCTTCACGAATACCATCTTTATGTAAGCGTGTCACACGCCGGTCAAGGTGATGCCTAGCACAGACTATCACGCTTACATAAGCTCTGATCAGGGCCTTTACTCTGGACATACAGTGGTCTGCAGTGATGTCCATACATATATACACACACACTCATACACACACAATACATTCTGTATAATTAAATACAGTCCTCATATATTGTTTTAGGCCTCATCATTCCCCCTCATACCTTTGTCTGTGAGAATACCTGGGTGGAAGATGAGGGGCACTCCCTCAATCTCCCTGCCGTTACACCCTGCACAATGCCTACAAGGATTATGTAATTACTGTTTATACCAGTACTATTTAGACACATTCTGAATGATTATTCTCATACCTGAATTTTTATTCCACAATAGCTAGCTAGCTAATTAGCTACATAGCTAAACATATGTGCGGCTCTGTTAATGCAAACAAATGACTGGATGTTACGTTCATGTTTAAACGTGTTGAACTGGTCCAGTTAGATTTATTTACGGGGCGTGGATATCCTCGTGTGATGCGCTACGAGGAGAACATTTTCAACCGGTTGAAAATAAATTTATCATCCTAACACGCCTACTTCTCCAAAACTAGAATGGACATATTTAATACTTTAATCGTGTTTATTAAATGCCCTCTTGTGCAAATAGCATATAAAATCCTAGAAACTGATGAACCACCATGTTAATCCTTTAAAAACCAGTTAACCTTATTTTTGTGACGACCAGGCAGATGTAGAACCCAAAAAGGCGGACTTGAAGCCAGACGTAAAATAAAACTCCCAAAGGAGATTTTATTACCCACAGTAGCACAGTACAGAGCGTTAGGTAGTTCTTAGTAGGTTCAATGCAAAGGTCAAAAACACAGGCAGGTAATCCGTAAATGCAACGTACAAAAATCAGAAAGCAAGGCTCGTGGTTAAATTCCAGGCAAGAGTCGAGATCCAGGATATCTGTCAGCAGAGGCACGGTACTGAAAACAGCAGGCAGGCTCGTAATCAGTAGGAGAACAGAGTTCATAACAGGTAGGCAATCCGCGAAGGCAAAGGTACAGATATACGCTAGGCAAACTCGTAGTCAAGAAAACAAAACAGGGTCAGGAATAGAACTGGCAGAAGACGTGGTCGTCAACAAACAAGGTCAAACCGTGGAATCAAACCAATGGAAAAGTGCAACCAGTAAACTGAAGCAATAATCTCGCACTGAACACAAGCCAAGACAGGGTTTAAATACACTCACAGACAGGTGCAACAAATTAGAGAGAGCAGAAAGCGGAAACGAGAATCAGCTGTAGCGAGTAGAAGAGTTAACGAGGAAATCAGGAAAGAGAATAGTGGAGCTATGTCTGGTGCCGTGTTTCTCGGTTACAACAGCATAACGGTATCTCATTAGTATGCATAAGCTAGGGCTGTGATAGGCCAAAAACATCACGTGTGAGGGTAGTAGGATATGACGTCACGCGTCCCACTGCTTTTCTTGGCAAGACACGCCCTGCATAGCATTCAAGCGCTAGGATTGGCCAGGCGTCCATGCTCACACCTCGGGGTAAAGACGTGGTTCGAAGGGAGCACACGAACCGGAATGTACTACAAAGTAATAACCAAGATATATGTCGAATTCAAAGACCCCCTGGTTTTTGTGAGTTCGTGATTCCCGTACCCCACCCACAACCCCTAAACATAACCTCACAGGAGTTCACGTAACTCGGGCTCATGCCCGAACTGTTAAGATAGTGGCATTTCGACGGTAGCCTACGCCAGGCTAGCCTACAATTTGACTGATTGATAACGTTAGTTTAAATGACCTATTGCGGCACCATAGCACCACTATCTAATAGCGTTTATTATAATTATTATTTTACCTTATTTTACTTTTCTGGCTGTCTTCTATGATCTTGACGTATTTGACCGTAAGGGAGGTTTTAAAAGAACCGCCACACAGCCGACGGTAGGCTGCCGCCACTGCTATAACTATAAGTAGCCTACAATTTCATTGATTGATAACGATAAGTTTAAATTACCTATTGCTGCACCACTAGCTAATAGCGTTTATTGTAATTATTTTTATTTTACCTTATTTTCTTTTTCTGGCTGTCTTCTATTATTTTTAAATCTTGACCTATTTGACCGTAGGCAATTTGTAGTTTTTAAAAGAACATCTTTGCCGCCACACTACCGACGCTTACGTATCATACGTACGTCGTACGTCACCTCCTGTGGCATACGGTACCGTGTTTCTCGGTTACAACAGCATAGGTGTTGTAGGAAGCCGTGTTGTCGGCCTGTGACATACCTCGAATAGTGACAGCAAATGCGGAAAGGAGAGACAGCTGTAGCGAATAGAGAAGATGACGTTAGATAATTAGTAGATTAGTAGAAGCCCTAATTTCTATGAGGTTAGTAGATTAGTAAATTAGTATCTCCAAACATTACAAGGAAGTTAGTCATTAGTAGATTAGTAAACCTTAATTCTATGAAGTTAGGAAATTAGTAATCATTAGTACTGAAAGAAGGAAATAGCAGGAAATTACAGAGAACACCGAATTTACCGAAAACACAGGGAAACGTGTGACGGACTGGGAACACTAACGTTACAATTTTTTTATCTTGACACTATATGATTTTTCCTAATTTGTTGGGATTAAATGGTAAACACACAAAAACCTTAATGCTATATTTTCAAAAGTCCTGTACCAACTTTCTATACAAAGGTGTTGTGTGGGTTTATTTGTGGGGTAGCTGTATAAAATGCAAGCAAATATACAACCTTTTTTTAGTTATCTCTGATCTTTTGTAGGTAATTTTGGTGGCACTCCCATCTAGGTTTTAAACTTCACAAACTTTCACTTACCTCAGACTCTAAAATAAGATGTTTCATCACAGATTTTCAAAGGTGTCAACCGCTACGGTTTGCCTGTATAAAATACGGGTTTTCCACCTTTTCAAAAGTATACGGCGTATATGGTTATGATACGGGAAATCTAGTCTAATACGTTTTTCCCCCCAAACGTTTTCCAACATAGCTAATGAATTTAATCACAGAAATCACATTTTCTTTCTCCCTCTGCTATTCTCTCGATTTCTGAGGCCGTGGGAAGAGCAAGCAGCGGAGGACTGTGATCTAAAAATTCACTTTATGACAACGGACCACAAAGACGCTGTAGCCCACAAGATACCTAACAACTAGGCTCATGTTAGTTAACCTAGTGAACAGTTAAATGATTATGACTGGACAATGTTCATCTTTATGCAATTTTGACCGAAATTAGATTATGTTCCGTGAAGTTTTAATGTGGTGCATGGCTATGACTCAATTTAGCGAAGTTACAAGTTTCATTATAAATTAATTCATGGCTAATTCTTAACAACGTTAACTGTTAGCCTACTAAAAAATTATCCAAATTAAGATGAGTAAGTTTATAACCATACATTAATGCTAACATAGCTTAAAGGGGAACTGAAACGCAATATGAAGTGAAGGTGATAGGGTGGATGCCTTTTCAGTCTAATACATATTCCAGTTCTCAAATCTGACGAAACGGTAATAATGGAAAAACGTTAAGAATAGTTTATCATTTTTCCGTTAGGGCGCAGCCATGTTTAGTTTTCGTAGTCAGTGACGTCACTGGCATGATACGTCTAGAGTTCGTGCACCTATTACCGACCGGGTTCGCGGAAAAACTGCAAAACGTAAACCTATTTGCAACCGTAAATAAAATGGGGTAAATATCGGTAACACCCCGGACGTCCGCCCATTGTAGCATTAGCTCCTAGGGGACGTGTAGCCTACCGATCACCCCTCGCGATTAGTGCCGCGGTCTTTATTTTTCTCAAATTTTCTCTCTATGATAGGCTATTTTATCTTCTCAAAAATAGGTCAATGATCGCATGTATTGTTTCTTCTTAAACGCTTTAATTAAATGGCTTGACCAATTAATAGACGCGTTAAAAATACATTGAAACGTAATTCAATCATTGCATTTCAGCATTATAATGGAGGTAGCATGATCATTATAATGGAACTTGATCATGCTACCTCCAGAACAGAAGCGCCTTTCCAAAAACGGCAGCATTCATACTCACTCAGAGCAAAGAAAATGTCTCGTATTAAAAATGATCACACAATAGCCTGCATATCTTGCATCATTTCAAAATGTTCTTTTCTTAAGAAAACGTAATCTAGTCCTTTTTAAAAAGATGCATTCGTGTTTGTACCATTAATGTCAAACAGTTAAACAATTACTATCCCCTATCACCGTGAATGGAGGTTAAGTCAAGGCTACGTTGCGTTATGGCCTGCATTGCGAATTTCACCAGGAGAGGGCACCATTTACCAAAATATAACAGTAGTACTTGCATAGCTATGCCCTTTACTCCTCAGATGAGTAGGTTATCTATATTTTGTGACATTAGATGCAAACCACGTAGCCTACACTCCTTAACTGGATAGTTATTTGGCCCCCCTAATCAAATGAGTTATCAGAGCAAACGTTAAAAGGTGTGTGATAAATACATAAATCACATCTTGTCATTATGATGGTGGTTACATCAAGTTATTTGCTGGAACATTTGACGCATGAAAACATTTAATATTTAAATATAAAATATATCTTATTTTAAAACTGTACATGAACAAATTGATGTAAGCAATAATAATAATAATTCATGTAAAAAAAAAAAAAGAAAAAAGAATATTTGTTAGCTGAGTGACAGCAGTAGCAGAGACAAGTCAATGCAGTGGCCATCTCAGTCTCAGTGAAGTCAGGACATCGATGTCTTCAATGGAGAAAGATGTAAAACGCTCCATTGCCCCAGGCTGTAGAAATAATTTTTTATTACATTTACATTTTCACCGGTTTAGCCCCCCTAATCTACGTTAGCTAACACGTGCTGAATTTGTCCTAAAAAAATTAAGCTTGATAGCCTACTACTTACGTGATCTCCCATGTTGACTCGCAGCCCTCTCCAAGTTTTGCATGTCGTAAAAACAATATTTTGTCCAGGTCCCATTACGATTTGTTGAAAAAATCCGACAGGGCCAGCAGTAACGTTGACACTTGTTAGCCAAACGACTCCCTGTTAGCCAGCCCACTCGATCGTAACAATTGAAACACCCTTCCCCTGGCAAGTTTAGCCGGGTCGAACGAGAGCTTAGGTCTTCCTTCACATTTCACTTGGGTCTGACTCTTCTCTACAAAAGTCATGCATTCAAACACCAACCCGTCTCGAAGACGATCAACAATGTCTCCCATTTTGTCCATGTTAACTACAGTGGCACTGGCCATGACAGTTGAATAAAATGCTTAACTTGCTAAGATACCAAAAAAAAGCAAGCCCACAAGTGAAAAATGCTAAATATTACATTACATTATAGGCATTTAGCAGACGCTCTTATCTAGAGCGACTTACACAACTTCTTATTACATTTATCCATTTATACAGCTGGATATGTACTGAAGCAATTCAGGTTAAGTACCTTGCTCAAGGGTACAACGGCAGTGTCCTACCTGGGAATCGAACCTGCAACCTTTCGGTTACAAGTCCAGTTCCTTAACCATTATACTACACTGCCGCCCATAAATAAATGACACAATTCACTCCACACTTGCTCCGAACGTTGAAAAAAAAAAGATAAATCAAAACGCACACGGTCACTAGATAGCTAGCTACAGAGCTCCCCATATTTACACTCTATGATCGACCGCTCTCAATTGCAGGTCTGAAAAAAAATTTGTGTCAAGTAACGTTAGCCTACTTCTTTGGCTGAATTTGTCTTAACTGAGTGGGAGGGGTAAATTAAACAGACACGATATTGCTCAATCAAATTAGTGGCACGAATTAATCTCGTTCGCTTTCGTCCTCGTAGTCACTCATATTGACGAGCGATAATTAGCTAGCTACTAGCTAAGTTGACAGAAGTTCAGTTGGACGAATCATGCCAGTGACATCATCGTGTATGTAAATTAAGATGGCGGCGCTCCGAACAAGCAAAACATAAAAATCGGGTTATGAAATGCGATATATATTTCAAAATTTATATTCGTTTTTCAGATTATTTTTTCGATAGATATTTTAAAATACAACAATGAATGTATCAACTTGGATATGAATGTTTCAGTTCCCCTTTAATTAGGCATGTTATCTAGGCTAGTAAGATAGCAAAACTGCATTAAAAGTGCCACAAGCTCATGCAGCACGACTCACTGTGGTATCTATCTATGTATTTGTCCTGCACTCGGTTGTCAATGTGAGGGGTCAGTCATGTGGGGTGTCTCAGTGACTGTTTAACTATTTTAAAATGAGCAGCTTCCTGAATTTGTGTGTCATCATTATTATGTGAAAATAAATTAAATAAACTGTGGTGGCTAATGATTTTCATAGATAATGTTCTATATGGTTTTTGGTGAATTTATACAGTTTTGCAGGCGTGAAAATAAGGGCAGCTCTCTCCAGAGGTTGACACCTATGGATTTTTAATATTTAGGGACAAAAGGCTAGTCAATTTGGAGACACACAAAAGGTGGCACAGAAAGTGTAAAAATAATTTAAATATTAAATTAAAATATTTAAACTTTTGGGGGACCCGTCCCAAAATGGACCCAAGGACAGTCTGACTCGTTCCGAAATGGACCCGAGGAAACTTGAACCAGTTCCGAAATCCAGAGGACAGTCGGACCAATTTGGACCCAACCGTGTGAATGTGAGTGAGTGTAGTGTGAGTGTGAATGAGAGAAAAATAATTGTACGGCCCTAGACCTGGCACTGGGCAGGATGCACCCAGCACCATCAGTAAATGACTTACCAATACTGTGATAAGTGACTATCAACTGACCATCTCAGTCCCAGTAAAATAACAGGCCAAATGCCTTTCTGTCCAATAGAAAAAAAAGTATTAGTAAAAAAATTTAATTAAATAATAAAGTAGGCCTACTATTCTCCTTTGTAGAAAATCATCTCCTTCTTTGGTGTAGCCAAGGCAAACTTTTGCCTTGCAAGACCGGACGGCTGTGGCATATGACTGGCATCTAGTTTAAAGGTGCATTTGGCAAGATTTTTTCAATGATATTTTGGCAAAATTACAAAATTTTCTCATTACATTCCAGCAGCTATCAATAAATCAAGTGTTTTGAGGGAAAAAAATGGTTTCTGTGAGTGTCCTGGGCCCTGTACTAAAAACCAAAAACCAACCAATCAGGGCTAGCAGCACTCGGAGAGTTCACTCACAATATGGCTGGCTAGCTAAGTAGCGTGTGCAAACTTAGCTATGGAAAACACAAACAAATTACCAATTCCACTTTTACCAACAACAACGTACACTGCCAAGCATACTAAGAAACGGAAGACCCCGGCGGACAGGAAAGAAGTGGAATGGAAAGTGCCTGACTTAAGCCCTATTCGGACGGGATAAGTTTTCAGGACGATGGGCTCTATCTTGGCGATCTTAGCGCTTGGTCTAAGCGCATGGTAAAGTGCATTTAGGGCGTGTCCAAGTCCACTTTTGATATTTAGACGGCATGTTCAGCGCTAAGCACGGTGCAACGTGCAAATGGGCTGAATCTAGTCTCTTCATTAATTGTAGGTGTGTCTTGGGCATGACATGCAATAAACCAATCAAAATGTCATATCCCATTCCCTTTAAAAGCCTGCTTTTCCACCTTGGCGGATTGCTTATATGATGGCGAAACAGACATGCTCGTGCGTGTTTAGTGCGATCAAGGAATAGGCTATATGGATCAATAGTAGCCTATGATCAATATTATTCGGACTAACCATTATGAGATCATCCCGGTAATTCCCGACAGTGCTGTTATTTTACAAAATATATGCGGTTGCATTTTGTTAAAAGCACCTGCAACAGCTGAGAAAAAGCTACCAATGGCTTCCGTCTCACCTTAGAAAACGCCAAATTAGCCTGCTTGTTTAAAGAATTTTGTTTGATTATGCAATGAAGCAATGCACTCATGTTCAAGCGTCATCCGAAGTTCATTAGGCCTACCTGCATTCTAATTTTGATTAATAACATAAATTATGTTATTTTGCCTTAATGATGACACTAAATACAATAAAGCTGTCAGGTTGGCAACCCATAGGTTCAGCATATTTTCCCTTGTTTTATAATGTCCTGCTTATGGAAATGTGACCAACCTGGTTTACTTGTAGCGTAATGCTTTAAAACAATCCATTTCCCAGGAAGACCGTGAAAAGTGCGACTTACAGCAGGGGAAACAGACCTGCTCCTGTAAAGCCCACAGGCAGAGAATGGCATTCAAATTACTTGTGAATTAATTGTGTAACGTGATGGAAATTTGTTTTAGTTTCTAATTAGATGCATAGTTCTCTTTAAAATCTTTTGTTCAGTTATGGAATAACAGGTGAAATCAACGAGTTTTAATAAGCTGAGAGTAACCTTGTCACTGTAATTAAAAAAATATGAAGCACGAAGAATAGCTAAGGTTACAATCCGTTAACATGGTGACATTTATATCCGTTTTTTAACCATAGGCTATCGAAAAAACCTTCTGCACAGCTAGGTTTGAACAAGGTTTTGAACTTTTTTCAGTCACAACCATTCTATTTACTTACAGGCTGTATTCCTAGATAAACAGAGCTGAAGTGCATTTTCAGAACTCAAATGTCCGTCTATTGCAGCGCGTGAGTTTTCCATTGAATGACAATTCACGCATCAAGTGTAAATGACAATTTGCGCATTAGGCTTGATAGGTGTTATCAGCTCCTTTATAATGGATAGCCATTGTCCCGTACCATTGCACATCGCCTGGATGTTGATGGAGTGGGCTGAAAGCAATTTAATGTAGCATTCCCCTTCACTGAGGGACAGGTATCTGGTCTTTGACCTATAGACCCTTTTATTATTATGCATTTTTTGATATAGCCTACACAATAATAATATTTCACATTGTAATCTTGATATTTTAGTCATGCTTGTGCGCGCCCCTGTGTGTAACAGACAGGAGGGTGTACGCGCGTTGTGCACACACGCACTTATGTGCGCCGTTAAAATAACATGTAAACAACAAATTTACTTATTTTTATATATTTGGAAATGACCCATAAAGCCATTCCTTAAATAGCCCTATAAATAAATAAGATTGAGACAAGTAAAATCAGTGGGAAAAAGATTTTATTTCAAAAGAAACTTTGACGTGCCTAACTGGCCATGTATTGGGCATCACAGTGGGGTTCGCATCTCCCAATCTATCGCCCCTCCTCCTCCCATATCAGCAGCACCACAGACAAAAGTACGGAGATGTAAAATCCAGGGATCAGAAAGGAAAAATCCTGCTATTGTTTCTTGCACCCATGAACTCAACCAGCTGATTTCACTAATTAGCCCTATTCGGATTTTCTAATAGAATTCGCTGAGTTTTTGTCTTGCCTTGCTATTTCGGCAGACAAGGTTGTGATTGTTGGTGACTTTAACATACATGTGGATAAACCAGGTGATCCCCTAGGAACAGCCTTTGCCTCTATTATTGACTCTGTTGGGTTCAAACAAAATGTCTGTGGACCCACTCATTACCATAGCCATACCCTAGACTTAGTGTTATCCTATGGTATCAATGTTATTAATCTTACTATTGCACCCCATAACCCTGTATTATCTGATCATTTCCTTATTACTTTTGAAATCGAGGCAACGACCACTTCTATATCAGAGCCAAGACACTATTACAGCCGGTCGTTAAACTCTGACGTCATTCCAAAAGTTTATAGATATGCTTCCGGAATCATTCCTTTCAAACAAAGGAAATACCACTGAAGTATCGCTGGACGAACTGACTAACCAGTTAAGTTTTACTCTCAGAAGCACCCTTGATATGGTTGCCCCTCTAAAAAGAAAGTCTTGTCGGAAAAACCGTACTCCCTGGTACAATGACACTACCCGTGCCCTGAAACAGTCCACAAGAAAACTAGAGCGAAAATGGCGGTCAGCTAAACTAGAAGTATTTCGTCTTGCATGGAAAGATAGCCTCCTCCAGTACAAGCAAGCTCTTGTATCAGCTAGATCTGCCTTTTTCTCTAAATTAATTGAACAAAACAAATGTAACCCAAAATTCTTGTTTAGCACTGTGGACAACTTGACTAAAAAACCATCATTAGAATTTTCATCCTACCCCAGCGTTTACAGCAGTAATGATTTCATGAATTATTTCAATCAAAAGATTGAAGCTATTAGAGACCAGATCTCCAAATTGCCTCCTCCTCTAGGCATCACTCCTCCCTTAATCAATGAACAGCCCAAATCCTGGTTAACACAGGAAGATGTATCAACAGTGGCACTAAACTGTTTTAAGCCAATTGACATGGAGGAGCTGTCTAAACTGGTTATGTCCTCAAAACCAACTACCTGCCTACTCGACCCAATCCCTACAAAATTAGTTAAAGAACTTTTCCCCATACTAGGCCAGCATATGTTAAAAATTATTAACACATCCTTAGTAACAGGATATGTACCAGAGCCACTAAAAATGGCGGTTATTAAGCCATTACTAAAGAAACCAAACCTCGAATCTGACAAACTGGAAAACTATAGACCCATTTCAAATCTTCCATTTCTATCAAAAATATTAGAGAAAGCTGTTGCTAAGCAACTTGGTGCATACCTTAGCTCAAACCATATCCATGAAATGTTCCAGTCAGGATTTAGACCCTACCATAGCACTGAAACGGCACTTGTTAAAGTTATTAACGATTTACTATTATCAGCCGACCAAAACTCTGTGTCTGTTCTTGTACTTCTTGACCTAAGTGCAGCTTTTGATACAATAGATCACAAAATTCTACTAAACAGACTCCAGGGCTGTGTTGGACTAAATGGTCAAGCTCTTGCATGGTTCAGATCATACTTATACAATAGGAAGCAGTTTGTTAAAATAAATGAAGTATCATCCAGTTACTCAGTAATGAAATATGGTATTCCACAAGGATCAGTGCTAGGCCCAGTACTCTTTTCATTATATATGCTACCCCTTGGTGATATTATTCGGGCACATGGGGTAGATTTTCACTGCTATGCGGACGATACGCAGATATACATTTCCATGAAACCCGGTGAGGCACTACCACTTTCTCGGTTAGAGGCTTGTATTGCAGATATTAAAGCCTGGATGCTTTCCAATTTCCTGCTCCTAAACTCAGAAAAGACCGAAATGCTGGTTTTAGGTCCAAAAAAACAAAGGGAGAAACTGGGTACATCTACTTTAAATTTCGATGGTTGTTTAATTGTTCCAAACTCAGCTGTGAAAGACCTAGGTGTTACTATAGACCCAGATCTAACCTTTAGCGCGCACATAAAAAACATATCTAGAGTAGCTTTCTTTCAGTTAAGAAACATAGCTAAAATAAGGCACTTCCTATCAATAGGGGACGCAGAGAAACTGATCCATGCTTTTGTTACGTCTAGGCTAGATTACTGTAATGCCCTGCTATCTGGCTGCCCTAAATCCTTGCTAAATAATCTCCAGCTTGTACAGAATGCAGCCGCTCGCATTTTAACTAGAACTAAGAAATATGAGCATATTACCCCAGTACTAGCATCGCTTCATTGGCTACCAATTAAGTTTAGGATAGACTTTAAGATTTTGCTTCTGACCTTTAAAGCCTTAAATGGACTTGCGCCAGTGTATATATGTAATCTGCTTTTACCATATAAGCCAAAAAGATCACTCCGTTCCCAAGACGCAGGCTACCTAGTAGTCCCAAGAATATCTAAAAACTTGACGGGTGGTAGAGCTTTCTCTTACAGAGCGCCACTACTGTGGAACACCCTACCAAAACTTATAAGGGAATCAGACACTGTCTCAATATTTAAGTCTAGATTAAAAACGCACCTCTATGATCAGGCTTATAATGAGCTATAGTCTGGAGACAGGACCAGAGAAGCATTTAGCCATAGAGTAATGTGGGGTGGCATCCTTTCCTTACTGTCACCTGTCAACAGCTGTGACCCCATCTTCCTGGGCTGGCTCTTGATAGGTGGGTAGGACTGTTTTCCCTCTCATGACTGCATGGTTCCTCAAACTCTGTCTTCATAGCTATGCAGCCATAGATTACTCCTGGCGGGGGCACCTGTCCAACCCTCCCACCCCTTCCCCACCCCCCACCCCTCCAGTTGGTGCTCCTGCTGCTCTATTACACTTCCCCTAACTGTTTTCTCTCTCTCTTTTTTTCACATTCTGCCGGCGGGGCTTATGCCCCGCATCTCGAGAGTTGCTGTCCGGCTTCCTGTCCGTTGCCGCTTGCCCCTCCCTCCTTACCACCGCTGCCAGCTGCTCCCGCCGCCATCGGCGCCCGGTTCCCCACCATCACTGCCGCCACATCTGGACTGTCATCTAGCTGCTGCAAATTGTATTATCATGGACATTGGCTGTTTTGACCATGTTGGTCCTTAAGCCCTAGACCCTGAGCCGACCAGAGGAGGATGGGTTCCCCCATTGAGTCTGGTTCCTTCCAAGGTTTCTTCCTAGTTACACCAGGGAGTTTTTCCTTGCCACTGTTGCCTTTGGCTTGCTCTTGTGGGGAGTTTAGGCTGGGTTTTGCTGTTTTGCTGTGAAGTGCATTGTGACAACTTGTTGTGAAATGCGCTATATAAATAAATATTGATTGATTAAATATTGATTAATTAAGGCCAGTTTATAGTCCAGCGACAGAGTGTCGCTTGACTGAAATCGCAGAACTTTCATAAACATTCTATTGTCGTGCTACATACACTGTGGTCGTTGTCGTTCGCAAAAAGTATAAACGCACTCCAGCGACAGTTTACACTCAGGGGACAATGGAGGAAGAAGCAGCTTTTATAGGCTAGCCTACATCTCATTATGTCTTCTGCTTTACCCCTTTTTTTGTCGGAGGCCTGTGAAATAAAGTGTATAAATGTCCATTTCGAAGGCACCATATATTGTTTGAAATATCATTCACTGCGTCTTTCATACACTTGTAGGATGTGGGTTTTGAACGAGGTAGCAAATAAAACGTTTGTAATTAAACCTCAATATTTATGCAACTCATATTAAACGTTATTTAGTAGGAAAACACAGAGGGCATAGCCTACATTAGGGATGTAAATAGCTAGCTACAAGATGGGACTCATTGGGGGAGCAGCCTATAATTATCTAGTTAGAGAATGAGGTTCAAGAATGTGGAGTAGCCTATTTCACTCGCTATCAGAATGCCACGGATCAGATGGGCTGTCACTGAGTCGTTGCACAAAGTTCTGTCTGGCAAATCTAAATGAGCCTACTGTGAAAGCAAATAACTTTGCAATGCATTCGCAGGCGCCTACAACGCTACAAATGTGTAGTCAAGCTGCAAATGTGTTTTTGTAACCATTCACAATAGCCTACAGACTAATAGGCTATTGGTAGGATAACTTGTAGCATTGGAAGCGAGCTGCTTCTTGTTTTGGATTGTAATGTTTTTTCAACCTCTAGCAAAGCATCAATCGGTGATATTACATCGTTATTATTATTAGGCTAATAATAATAATAATAATAATAATAATATTAAATTGTGCTAATTTATAATGATATTCATGCGCTTGCTAGGTAGGTATAGCTGTGGGTAGGTAAGTTTTCCAACAGAGAAATCTGCCCATTAACAGTTAGCTTATGTGCTAGCTAGTAAGTTGACAGCTCGACCGAAGCCTCCGCTGTCTGAGACAAACGTTACCATAACAACAGGCAGCGACAGGGTCAAAGTTGAATTTATTTTATGTCTCAGCAACATCTTCAGCGACCGTCGCAGCGACCACAGGACGACAGTCGCCCGAAGTATAAACCAAATGTCGCTGCGACCAGCGACATCCATGGCACGTCGTCGGTCACAGCGACACTGTCGCTGGACTATAAACTGGCCTTTAGTTCTACCTCCTGGCTGAAGAATTGTGCAAATTAGCAAATCCAGTGATTGCTAAATACTGGGGAGGACTTTTTACTTTCTGAACCCGGATTTTACACCTCTGTTTAAGTATCTCTTAAGAGGTGACTGCGCGTTCACGCTTTAAGAACTGTTTTGGGAAACGCGTGTTACAAATTAAACAGCCGTCGTAGAATCGTTAGTTGAAATCGCACTTAACCCTAAGATTGATCGTTATCGGAAAACGCAGCCCTGTTCACTTGCAACGGGCGCAAGAATACATGGTATTTAAACGACATGAGCGCTAGGCGTTATAATGAACCCTGCGCCGGGTGTAAGATAGCAAAGACACTTGCGTTTGGGTTAGCACTGCTTAGCGCCAGGTGTAAGATAGGGCCCAATGTCTGTAAATTAATTGTTATCACAGGACATCTGTAATGTTAATGGCCGATTTGGACAGGATATAGTAATCAGCGTCTAGAATTACAGAGATGGGAGTGTCTCCTCCATGTTGTCGTCACACCGAAAATGTTTCCCACGAGTCATACAACGTCCTATCTTCACTGCAAACTGATTGCTTCTGGTAGAAAATCGCTGGCAGGGAGCAATTGAAAAGATGCAGGCCCTGTCTTGTGACCAACCTGTTTTACTGGTTGGTCACAAGACAGCTTGTCTTCTTATTTAATGCAACGTTACATTAATTTAGAGGTCGGCCAATAGTTGTGGCTTGCACTTGGACCGAAGAAAGCACAACCAAAGGCGTCCTCAAGTGCTTACGTAAAAAACCAGGAGAAAAGACTGGGGAAAACTCATTTCTCACAGGAAATAACTGAATTTTACTGGACATGTCAATTTGCACAGGATTGCTTTAATCTGTGGTCATTTTTACAGGACATTTAACAGTAGGTAAAAGACTCCGGAATCTTTACTGGCGCGGGAGCGCGCAGTCCGTAAAAGTTACTGACATGGTAGATTCGGACGGGACTAAAATAGCGGAGGTCCTCCGGAATTTGACCGTTAGCAAAATATCCACAAGTCCCGCCCACCTTAGCGAGAACTAGAACTGGCCCAAGTACTGGTCCGATTCCGGATGCCGACACTAAGCCGACATTGCCAGTTTTGAGCTGCAATCACCCCAACAAAAGTGCCAGAATTGGCCCAAGCGTACTGGTCTACCTCTGTACGCCAAATTTCAGCCAGCATTGCCAGAACCGGCCCAGTATTCAAGCCAGATGAGGGACTGAAAATAAGCCATGGCTGCCCCAGTATTTTGCCAGAACTTCCCCAGATCTTTTGAAAACTCACCCTTAGAATTCCCATAAATATATTTCAGTTATTGGTGTTTGGTATTTACAAGAACCCTTCCCAATAAAGCAATGCAATATTAGCTTGTGCCAGTTATTGAGTAGCTACCACTGACATATACAAAGGCTGTATTTCATGAAACAGAACTTATGTTAATGACAAAATAATGTGTCTATTTTGTATTTTTTAGGTTTTTGAGCATTATAATGTAGGACTAATTCATAATCAATGAGTAAAATAAAAACAAGCAGACGAGTTGAATCCAGGTAAAATCATTGCTTTTTAATATTTCCTGGCATGGAAAACACACGTTTAAATGCTTAAATGCATTCAAACTCTTTTAGCACACATAAAACCAAAAACATGACCAATGATTGATCTTGGTAATGTAAATTATTTCAATAATAACAGAATGTCAGCCACAATGAAACAAAACTGATGAAAACTGATAAATACTTTACATCAAAACATTTCCAGGTATGGAAAACAAACCCATCCATCTTCCAAACCATTGAAGCCCTGGAGAAGGGATGAAAGATGGAGGAAAGACAAAACCATGCATAGTAAATCTGACAAATAGAATTGAAAGCATATTTACTAAGAACTTGCCACAGAAGCTTGCCTCAAGGCCTGCTCTCTTCTCCCTCCTCTATCCGACGCCAACTGCAGCCACCGTTTAATATACTTCTCTATGTCCCCATCAGTAGCAGTTGCAGTTTGAAGGTTCTGTCGGACTGACTCTTTGAACACGAGATAGGGCAAGAAGGATTAAGATTATTGGCCATTTTCACAAGAAAACTTGAATTTGTCTTTTTTTTATAGCCTACGTTTAAAAATATGCAATTTTAGGCTACTGGGGTTCGACTCGTAGCTGGGGAAAAATAGCTTCCTTATCCAGGAGATCAGCTTGACTGAGAATATAGTGTGACCCACCGTTATAGAATTAGATGTGCATATGACATACCCAAGTCATAGCCTACAGCTATTACACTGCGGCAGGCAGTAGGCTATAATGCAATAAAAATGAACATTATTATTAAAGTTTGGAGCAATAACTGCTCACAGTTATCTATGAAATACATTTGTATAGGCTACGCCATACAGTCTAGCATTATTGATCCTCCACTTATACAGTGCCTTTACCATAGCTTATATAGCCTATCATAATCAGCTCTGACAACATTTTGACGACTCTTGTAGGCCATAGCCTCATAATTAAAAGGGCGTTTTACAGACAGGCCAGCTGTTCTGGGAAATTTGTAAATAAGGGGCACCACGGTGGTGCAGCGGGCTAAGGCACAGACCCTGTCTGTGCGGTTGCGCCCTGAGGATCGGGGGCTCGATGCCAGATCCGAGCGTGGCCTGTGCCCTGTGGGGGCGGCAATCGGCAGCTGCACCCGAGTGGGGGGAGGGGCTCGGAGAGACTCGCTGCGCACAGAACAGCCCTGGGCGAGTTGGAATCACGGTCAGGAGCTCGAGGAGTTGTGCCCTGAAGAGGACGTGGCGCCCCCCTTCTCACTACTGGCTGACAGGGTTGGTGTGATTCTCTAGTGGTTGCTACACGGGGGATATTGAATTAGAATGAAATAAATATGCCATGAAATAAATATGCCTCGAAATAAATACAATTTGAAATAAATATGCTGTGAAATAAATAGACCCTATGCCTTGAAATAAGCCTTGAAATAAATGCGAGTGGAAATAAATACGCCATGAAATAAATAAGAGACGTAAAATAAAATAGATAAGCCTATTTATTTCATTGCTTATTTATCTATTTCATTGCATATTAATTCATTGCATATTTATTTATTTCATTGCATATTTATTTCATTGCTTATTTATTTATTTCATTGCCTATTTATTTAATTTTGTCACATTTGGCCTTCCATACAATCAGTTTCCTCAAACCACTTGAGTAAACTTAACTTATTAGATTTTAGTTACCCACTTGGCTTAAAAAAAAAAAGTTCAGTTAACCACAATCCTGAAATCAAACTTACTGAGAACAACATCTTTGATGGCAAGTGGTTCAAAGCCATACTTTCCATTCACACCCCTCCAATTGATTTGCTTAGCCTAAGCATTTGTGATTAGTTTGCCCATAATTCTCCACACCGACTCCTTTACTGTTGTCCCACCAGCCAGCCCAAAATAGGTCACCTGAAAGACAAAATTGTCAATAAATAGAGACATAAGTTGAGGAGGATAAGCCTCTAAAGTACAGGTATTAGGGGCAGCTAAGAAGGCATCAGAGAATTTACTGGTGGTGGAAGAGTTAAAGTAGCGAGAGCAACGAACAGGGGTAGAGCGTTTGGGAATAGAATGAGGCAGAACAGCATCGAACACAACTGCCATGTGATCAGTCAAGCAGACATCATTAGTACAAATAGAAAAACCACCTGATATAACTAGATCGAGATTATGCCCTCGTATGTGTGTGGGGCCATTTACAAATTGAACAAGATTAAATGATTCAGCAAGGTGAAAGTCAGCAACGAGTGGATTTGACGGGCAGCAGACATGAATGTTAAAGTCCCCAACAATCAAAATTCTATCGAATTTAGGCATGATAGAAGACAGGAGGTCAGAGAACTGCGCAATAAAATCCTTATTATATTTTGGCGGTCGGTAAATAATGACAGCGAGAAGAGGATTAGCCAATCCCACTTTTAGTAATTGTATCTCAAAGCTGGAGAATTTTTCAGCATTCAGGAGCCGGCAATTAAAATGTTTCTTAAAAACAGCAGCTAAGCCCCCGCCGCGTCCGGACATCCTGGGGGTGCAAAAGAACTCACAATCCGGTGGGCAAAGTTCCATAAGAGGGCTGAACTCACCGGGGTGAAGCCATGTCTCAGATATAAACATGAAGTCTAATCCCCGGGAGGTGAAAACGTTATTCAGGACAAACGTCTTGTTGGATAGTGAACGCACGTTTTTACTGCAATTTTTGTTGGGGGCGATTCTGTAGCCATCATGGCCGCCCGTGCCCGCGGACGGAGGTTCCGGTAATCCACTCCACCAGATTTAAAACATGGCCTTGCAGGAAAGCTGCGGGGGCGAGCTGTCAATTGAGTCAGAGAACAGGTCGTAGGCAGGCGTACCTGATCTCGAGTGAGCGCTGGGAGAAGAAGCGACATGATCATACAATGGAAATGGTTGGGGCAGGGGGTATCCCAGTTGGACCCTTGTTACTTTTTCCTCTGAGTTGTTTTGGTCGCTCATCCATGTTCTCATTCTCCTCTTCCTCACGTTCAGAGTATGCACCCCTTTTGAAGCCTCTGTTGAACAAAGGAGCTTGTGTTTGTTTGGATTTCTGGATTTATAATGAAATGGTACGGAAAGCCCCAAAAAAAAGTCTCATGAATAATTTTTTTGGGCTAAATTAACCTCAATTTTCTAAAGAGGGATGGGGGGTTTTTGCCTAATTTTGAGGTATTGTCAAGACATCTAAATGGGAGTTACTGTGATTTTTGTGTGGAATACTAAAAACCGTCAATTACTTAACTTAACTTACTTAATGAATGGTATTGAGGTGGTCTCTAAGGTTTGGACTACAATACAAATCCTGTTACTCCTGTCACTGTGTAAAAATACAGACAGGTGACATTTCAGTGTAAAATCGCTCCATTAATTATCACTGTAAATTTGGACAGAAGAAATTGCATCTTTATGTATAGTGATGACTTATATTTTTTCTTTATAACCTGAGATTGTATTAAAATTTTATTCATAACCACATACAGTGCAGTCCGTAAGTATTCAGACAGCGACACAATTTTTGTTGTTTTGGCTCTGTACTCCAGCACATTGGATTTGAAATGGAACAGTGACTATGAGGTTAAAGTGCAGAAATTCAGCTTTAATTTGAGGGTTTTACATCCACATCGGGTGAACCTTGTAGCAATTGTAGCCCTTTTTATACATAGTCTCCCCCATTTTAGGGGACCAAAAAGTAATTGGACAAATTAACATCAACTTAAAGGAGCTGTATGTAACATTGACACCAAGCGTTTAAAATGGGTACTGCAGTCCAAATTCACAATATTGGAGAGTTGTCTCCGTCCGCCCCCTCCCCAGACTCGAAGCTCACGCGGGTTGCCAGGTTGTGGACACTGAATGAACACGAGCGCAAGACAAGCCGAGCGCAACATTATATTTTGAGAATTATTCTATTTTGACAATGACAAGCAACGAAGAGTCCTACACTGTAAGTTGATCAGCTAATGTATACGTTTGTCATTTATTTATTGTTTGCAAATTATAAACCAGCTCATGTGGATTTTTTATAACTCTGTCAATGTTAGCTAGATGCATGGCTGGCTATGTTTACGGTCAAACAGATATAAGCTAACATTAGTGGTATGTTTAGCTAGTAACTATATACGTAGGTCAGCACAAAGTAAAGGATTCAACGATAGTTTGACTTAAAAAATGATGGTATAAACACTCAAAATAACCCCGATACACTGTCGTCGTATTTTATTTGCTTTGGGTGCACTGTGGAGTGTTTAAGTGTGTTTGGTAGTGGATGCTACCGGTTGCCATAGAGTTGCGCTAGCATTAGCAACGTGTGTATGTCCAAAAGAAGGGACAGCATGGAATTAGCTGAAAATGGTTTCCATCAATCAATTACATCATGGGCAAGTCATAATTGAGACATTGGCTGTGTCCCAAACCGCATACTTCCATGCACGCAAAGCGAGCACGCATCCATCTTGGAGTGCGAGTCCAAAAAGTGTGGTAGCACGGAGCACGGATAAAGTACCCGGATGCGTGCTCCGTATGTTCAAAATTCGAAGTATGCATCGATGCTTGCTCCGACCGGAAAAAATCCCATCATCTCTCCCTAGAGACAAATTTCCCAAGTTAATAAACATACTCTGCCTAACTTCAGGGCGTCTGCCTATTTGTGTAGTACTGACACCTAGTGCTTCAGATTGGAAACTTAAAACGGGGAAAACTGTACATTAGGAGTTTGTATATGAATAAAGTGTTACAATGTGAATGAACAACACAATATGCGATGTAAAATAATATATTTTTTTAAGTTTAATGATATGTAATTTTAACCAGTGTAGCTAGTCGGCTGTATAAGACAACCTACGTTGGTGCTGACAAGAGCAATTTTCCTACGAAGAGAAGCCCTCCTCTTCGCCCCAGCTCTCCGGATGGCCTGCCTTCATCGGATGCCGTTTTCAATAATTATCCGCCGTCTTATTCTGGCAGTAGCCCATCTTTTCTCCATTTCAATGGAAAACCACCCCAGAAGCAACAGCATCGCCATAAACATTATCGGCTCCATTTCTACTTCTAACTGCGTACCCAGTTGTTCACGCTCTGGTAAACAGCGCGAAAATAATCAAAACACAGACACGATTGTTTACAATGCAAAGACAATTTTATTATGGGGTTGATTGTTTACTTAAAGGTATCCAACGATGTAATGAATAGGCTGTCTTCCTAGCCATCGTTGCCTTCCACTGACTTTTCTGGAATAAGAACGCTAGCAAAAAGGATAATTCAACTGTTGCCGATACAGTACAATGCCAGCGAACGATGTTTTAGCCTACTCAGGTTTAGCCTACTTACTCATCGGAATTTCCCCGATAGTGCCACGAAGTGCGTCCCACGACTGAGCAAACCTTTCCGTGCTTCCATGCTCCAGAGTGCGCACTCCCAAGCCTTGAGTGCGTACACGGTAGTGCGGAGCATGGAAGTATGCGGTTTGGGACATAGCCTCAATGTCCAAAATTCCGAACTATCCCTTTAACAAATCCAATCCACAATGTGGTACATTCTCTGTGAATGGAAAATCACAAAAATAATTGGAAACTTAGAAGAACTAAAATTATTTCAAATGTTAAAGCTTTTATTTCAGAGTGAGTAAGCGAGAGAAAGAGACAGAGTTTGTGACTTACAGCCAGTCACTCGAGTAGTGGCTACAGTCCCAGTAGCATTCTTAATAAACTGCCTTGCTCTACCTTACTTTATTATTAATCAGACCAACATGTCATCGAGTGCTGCATAGTGTTATTTGGTTAGGATTTGTGTTAGGTGAAATTTACTTCATTACAAACCCCAATTACAAAGAAGCTGGGACAGTATGTGAAATGCACATAAAAGCAGAAAGCAGTGATTTGTAAAATCTCTTTTACATATATTTAATTGAAAGCAGTACAAAGAAAATATATTTAATGTTTTACCTTATCAACTTTACAGATTTTTGTAAATATACGCTAATTCCAAATTTGATGCCTGCAACACATTCCAAACAAGTAGGGACAGGGACAAAAAAAGACTGGGAAGTTCAAAAAACACCTGTTTGGAACATTCCACAGGTTAGCAGGTGATGATATCATGACTGGGTATAAAAGAATATGAAAACTCTTGATATCTTATTTTCAGGTACAAGCGATACTATAACCTCTCTGCATTTGAATGGATCTCTATGGGAATTGGGGGGTGGGACTAGATTTAGCTGTAAATTACACTGGAACAGTATGGAACACATGGTTGGCTAAATGACTCTACGTCATCAAGGGTCTGACGTATCAAACAAGCCTCAAACCATCACACTGCTGCCAGATATGTAGTAGATATGGATGGATAACTTGAAGGATTTCTTCTCCTGACTTATTTTTCCATAGAGTTCAATAGGAAAATGAGTCTCAACCCTTAAAGTGAGCCATACATACCTACTGCATTTCTGTCAGGACAACTCACGTATTTAGATGACATGTTTAATGAGTGAATGTGCTGCATAATTATTTTAGTTTGGCGGTGAATGGATCTGCTTTAGTACTGCTCCGGAGCACGGGCATCTCCTCCCGCTAAACAGGAGATGACCAGAAACCCCCCATACTAAAGCAGATCCAAACGACAGGTGGAAGCTGGGGTGGTGGAGGGTGACAGCAAATTTCACCCAAGCAAAAAACACAAGCCATAAGCAACAAAGAGCAGCGCATCAGCATTTAAGCAGTACAGCGAGAACTAATTCTTGGCTTAAAAAGGGCACTCCATTAGAGGTGTGTGCATGTGATTGATTGAGTATGTGACGCGTGATTGCTAGCCGACCATGGTCGGCTTCAGTGAGAGATTGTCCGACAGAATTTACTCTGCGAACTTGTTTGCAACACGTATTTAGATGACATTTTTAATGAATGAATGTGCTGCATAATTATTTTAGTTTGGCGGTGAATGGATCTGCTTTAGTACTGCTCCGGAGCACAGGCATCTCCCCCCGCTAAACAGGAGAAGACCAGAAACCCCCAACAGCAGATCATCCAGTAGCCAACCTCGCCTGCTGTCTCCTGAGATCAGGAAGACCATATCAATATCACTCCAGCATGGAGCTAGAACACAGCTGTGATCTTGGACCAGACATTGGCCATACTACGCAATGTGATGCCTAAGTAGGCTATGTGTAGCCTGGCCACCCTGGCCGTGTGGCTTATACTATCTAGTGAGAAAAGCTATGTGCTAGGGCACCTGTTGCTTCCTGAAGGTCAGGAAGTCCTGAATCGATATCCCCATTAACCACTGCACGAGAAACCTGATGACAGCGGGATCGAAAAAGGACATACTAAATTTTAGTCAGTATTTATTATTATTAATTATTATTATTGGGATGGTAGGTATGCCATCCGCCAAGTTACGGCTTGGCGGGGTATGCCCCATACCTATACAGCACCGAGAGTTTGGCACTTTTCAGGGTTTCCTACAGAAGTAACCACAATGACCATAGACACACAGCCCTTAAAAACATGAACTTCTGTATGTTCTGACCTCATGTAACCAGACAGCATTCAGATACAACTTCACACATCCACACAATAAAGCCCCAAACTTGGGTTATTTTGCCGTTTTTTCTCCTTCCGCTGCTTCTTCTTCTTCTCCTTCCGCTGCTTCTTCTTCTTCTTCTTCTTCTTCTTCTTCTTCTTCTTCTTCTTCTTCTTCTTCTTCTTCTTCTTCTTCTTCTTCTTCTTCTTCTTCTTCTTCTTCTTCTTCTTCTTCTTCTTCTTCTTCTTCTTCTTCTTCTTCTTCTTCTTCTTCTTCTTCTTCTTCCCATTTTCCTGCCAAACTGCCTGCCTCCGTCGCGATGTTATCCAATGGAGAGAATTATTATTTGAGGGTATGGTCCGTATACCTGCTCATCAAGCTTATCGTCCAATAAAAACGCTTCATACTAATGTTTTTTTATGTTAATGTAGCTAATGGCTTCACACTTTCCAAGAAGTTACTGTGGCTTAGTGGTTAAGACTGCAGCCTCTCACGCGGGGGCCAGCCGCGGATAGGTGTAGAAGACGGGCCAGCCGCGGATAGGTGTAGAAGACAATCTCTTCACCAGAAGCCCTTCAAAAAGAAGCGGTTCGAATCCCGCATTACCCAAACAAAACGTCCTGTATTTGGTTCAGAATATTTTGCTACAGCGAGTGTGCATAATACAAAACAATTACATTTAACCCTTTAAAACATTTAAAATGAAATTTAATCACAGATTTTTGGACAAATAATGTGGAAACAATTAATATTTTAGGATGATAATAAGATAAGACCTTATTATTTAAATGTTAGACAATAATGCTACTTTTACATGCTGCTACTGGTAAACATTTAATTGAACTTAACAATAACAATAAACTTTATTTCTATAGCACAATTTTCATGCATAAAACACAACACAAAGTGCTTCACATCAAAGCTAAGAATAAAGAAACAGGCTGGCACCCTTTAAATAATTATGCAAATAAGATACTAATTTCCAAATATTATGCTACAGTTTTACTTATGATAGGCCTATATTAAGGCACAACAATGGATGTTTATTGTACAGATGTGTAAGCGTACAGCTGAGCATATGAATATAAATGCTTGATTGTTTAATTTTCTATCACTATTACTACCCGTATCAAGTAAAGACAGTCACAGTAATGCTTTCAAGATATTTTATTGAAAAACACATCTGAATTCTGAATACTCAAACACACAAAATCAAAACTGACATGTCTGAAAAGATAATGTATAAAACAAATGAACAGTAAATGAAATATACAGTATATATACAGTACATAGTGTAACCATAAACATATATACAATATTAGTGCTGAAACAATTATCAATCAATTGGTTAATAACAAATGAAATAATCATCAACAATTTTGATAATCAATGAAGTCATTTTCAAGCAAAATGAAAACATTCTCTGGTTTCAGCTTCTCAAATGGAAGGATTGCTGCTTTTCTGGTTTATGTCACTGAATATCTTTTGGTTTTGGACTGTTGGTCAAACAAAACAAGACACCTGAAGACAAAAAAATAATTGACAAATAAATGAAAACAACACACACTGAACTTAAAGCGCAAGTAAGGATGTCCTGAGCTGATCTACAGGCTCGAGATCAGAGCCAATCCAGGTATTTTCTGATTAATATAGTCCAGGTATTAGCCTATAAAGACAGTTGTAAAAACACCCAAATGACCAGAAACAGCCCTGATAATGTGAGGGTGGGTTTGGGGTGGTGGGTTAGCCGTCACTTCCTCTTCTCTGCAGCCCATCTGTCCCTTTCAGCCTCATAAAGTCAGACTGTTGGAACTCCATCCAGGTCATCTCCTTGACCATGCCCTGTGCCTTGTACAGAGAAAACACTCTGGAGGGGCAGTAGATATACTTCCCTGGCACCCCGGGGAAGCAGGTGTGAATATGAGGGCTGTTGGGGCCCTGCTTTAGTGGTTGGTGACAGAACCTGCACAGGCGACCTGTTGGCAGCTGCACTGCTGACTTCCTCTTCCTCTCCTCTGCCACCCTTTTCCACTCTGCCCCCTCTGTTTGGCAGCCTCCAGCTCCCGCTCAAAAAATGGAGAGGCAGCAAAGTCCTCAAAAGACATCCTGGGGTTTTTGAGGCCTTCATCTGAGTATGTCTTAAAGACCTTTGTGGAGCAGTAAAAGTAATTAACTGTTTTTGACTGATAAAAAAAATGAATTGAAGAGCCATCGCCAAGATACCTTGACTTTGGCTGACCGCAGGCTAAACAGTTCCTGGTCATCTTCTTCTTCTGCTGCTGCTGCTGTTGTTTTTCCATGATCTCTTTCACAATCTTCTCCACTGTGGCCCGGCTCAGTGACTCCTCCTGGGGGGGAGCCGCAGGTGGAGGGTTGAGGGTTGCAGGTGGAGGGTTGAGAGTTGCAGGAGGCAGGGTTGTGACAGGCACACTGACTGTTTGGCTGCCTGTGGTCAAACTCTGCCACAGCTGCTGTGTCTCCAAAACCTTCTCTGAGCTGGTATTGAGGGAGGAGCTGGTGTTTTTTAACTTCGCCAGATGCTTTACATATCTGGAGATATGTTGACGTGTGGTAGGATGAAGGAGGCTGTTGGGGTCAGTGCACGCCCTCTGTACCATGGCAGCATAGTCTGCATCCACCCGCTTCAAAAGATCTTTAGCTCCATGGTACTTAATCAGAAGCCCGTCGATGGCAGCTCTCATGGGTTCTGTCCACCGGCTGTGGTCCAGGACTTGAATAAGGCCTCCTGTCTTAATGGGTCCAGTGCGGGAGGCCCGGGGAGAGGAGGATATAGGCAGCGGTGCTACCCCTGGCAGGTCTAAAAAAATAAAGCATATGTTTATTATATTGTTTTTTGCCAAATTTCAGAGGAATCATATTGTGATGATACAGTCATATGGTAATATGGTTTGGCACAGTCCTGTTGTCCAAAGTGATCATTACAACCAAATTTTACTTAAATTGTAATTATTGTTAATGGACAATATAATTTATTAATATGATTAGAATGATATTGATTCCAACCAAAGTGTCCAAGCCTGTTTTTAACTGTGGGATGGTAGGTGGGTAATTTGAATGACCTGTATCCATCAAAGGCTGAGTCTCTGCTTTAGCTGCAGCAGACACTGGCATCAAGGGCGGCTGGGACTGGGAAACTGCTTCAGAGCACTGCTGGGAAGACAGGATCGGCACTGCTCCAACTGGATCGTCCTGGACAGTGCCACTGGTCTCCTGAAAGATAGCATCAAATATAGTGATTTAGTCAGTCAGTCTGTCGGTCAGTCAGTAATTGACAGCGAGTGATTCATCTCGATTACCTGAGAGTCTGTGCCCACTACAGCAGCAGGGCAGTGATGCACTTCATCCTGGGCAGAGGACTGCTGCTGTGTCTCCATGGCTACAGCAGCTGAGATGTTGTGCTGTGCCTTGTTCTTGTCCCAGTTTAAAACAACAGGACGACAGCCTGGCTCCACATACTCCAGTCCAAATCTCTCCCCTGTGTCCCTGTTCGATATCTGCAGGGTTGGGTATTTTGCCTTCCCTGTCACTTTTAAAGAGGATGTGTTCAGTTTGGCAATTAACAGAGGGTCGAACACAGCTGGCAGCTCCACACCAGGCTGCTTCAGGTCCACCAGCCTCTGGAAGTTCCAACGCACCACTCCAGTCATGGCCTGGGCCTGGAAAAGTTCACTGGACACCCGGTTGCCTGTCACCCACTGGGCTTGGTGAAAGTGGAAGCCCTCCTGCTGAGAGGTGCCTCTCACAGGGATCCAAATGGGTACAGCAGCTCCCTCACCCTTGGTGTAGTTGAGCTGCAAGGTGCCACCATACCTGTAGAGCAGGGGTGTCAAGATCCGGTCCTGGAGGGCCGCAGTGTCTGCTGGTTTTTGGTGCGTTTAAGCACAAGTGATTAATTTAAGTCACTAATTGGCTAAGAAGTCCACACACCTTGTTCTCAATGCTTTAACTGGGTGCTGATTGAAAGGAAACCACAAATACCTGTAGACACTGCGGCCCTCCAGGACTGGAGTTTGACACCCCTGCTGTAGAGGATTCCCTCTCCCACCTCAGGGTCGCTCAGGCAGCCTCTCAGGATGTGGACACGTTGAATCCTCCACACCTTCAACATGGAGGCCTTGAAGAGGAGCACATCATTGGTGTCCTTTGCCAGGCAGAAGCGATGTAGGACGTCTTCAACTCTCTGCAGCAGTTCTCTGGGCTGTGGCACCTTTGTCCTACAGTGCTCTCTTATGTGCTGCTTGGTGGGATTAGCAGGAGAGATTCCGCAGAAGGTGTATGCATCCTTGAGCCTTTGGAGATCACTCTGGTCCACAACAACGAATGCTGCAGAGAGGAACTAGCAGAAAGAGCTGTACAGAGGATGATGTTCTGAGACACACTCCCTGGTAAAGCGCCGCATGCAGTGAAACAAGTCTAACTTAATGCTTATGTCTTTGTTAAACTTGGTCCTTGAGGCACTGGTGTTAACCAGGTTTCCAGAGGTCCCCTCTGCCACGATAGGCTCTGTGGTCCTCCAGCAGTCCCACAAGAGGTGCTCCTGAGCCCCAGGGTCCAGGACCTTGAAGGCAGCACAGCAGTCCCTAAAACATTAAAAAGATTTAAAAGATAAAAAAAATCAATTATACAGCTGAAACATATCTTCCAATATTTTTTTTGTACAAAATGAGTCTTATTATATTTACAGTACAAAATAATTTACTGTATGTTTTCTATCTATTTGCATGTTTTGTTATTTATTTGGACTACTAACAAAAAGAGTCAGATTACACTATAAACTGTGCAAATGAAATAAAAAAACAGACATGAAGACATCTCATCCCAACAATAAAACAAACTATATAATGTACAACAAGTCAATAAATAAAAATCATCTGTTTTGAATTGAAACTTGTTCTTTATACCTGTCCACCCACTGGTAGCTTGCCTTCTCCACTCCAGCCGCAGTGTAGCATTGAGCCAGACCCTCATACATAGGATAAAGGGATCGATCACACTCTGACTGCAGCATCACCTAGCTCAGAATCATCCAGTTCTCATTCATTATAGCATAGGAAGACATGGTGCCGGACGACAGCACAACCTTCCTAGCCACTTTGCGGGTGTGATCCGACCTCAGTGCCTGTCCAAAGGTCCCCTGTAGCAGCAGAGTGAGGAGCTGCTCCTGCCGCTGATACTCATGAACCAGGCAGTCGACCAGGTAGTGTGAAGAAATAGACACTCCACACCAGCCATCAGCATCTGAGTATCCACCAAATGGAGCAGGAGTGTCTGCCTGTCTGAGGAGCCCAGTGATGGTTCTCTGGCCGTAGACTCCTGCTTCAGCATCCCTGATGTTCTGCACACTCAGCAGGTAGGCCAGGTGAGCTCTCTCATATTTAAGGTGGAGCGCCTCTGTCAGCTGCTTGGACATGTCCTCTGCTGATCTGCCACTGTGCCTCAGCTCATCCATCACAGATTTGCAGATGGCCTTTTTGTGTGTCAGGAAAGCTGGCACAATATTGCTGAAGCGCTTTGGTAGCTTCTCCAGCCATTGGGGCTTGTCAGCATACCAGTACTTCCTACAAGCCTTGCAGGTGAGCCGTGAGGCTAAAATATAGTACTGACCGCTGGTGCCAATGATTACTCTTGGCCTTCCAACGCCGGAAGAAGCTACCTGAGGGTTGGGACAACCATAAAGACAAGGCAAGATATAGTTGTTCCTCAGCCTCTCCATGATTGTGTGCTCCGGCTTCCAAATGAAAAAAGGATGAAGTTGAAAGTACTTTGGTGAAGGCAGGTCAGAGATTGAGTCTATGAGCTCAGGCTGAGGTGGATAACGCCACAGGGACAGCATGTTCATAGGGTGACGTACTGGACGTGACCCTGGCCATAGCCCCAATGCCTCTAGCTCAGTCTTCATCCAGATTTTCTGTTGTTGGGAGCAGTTCCACTGCGCAAAATCCTGACCATAGCCTGGGACAGAGGCTGCTGGCTGCCTGACAGGAGGCGCTGGACATGGCAGAACTGTAAAACACAAACACAATAAAACACTACAGTACATACACAATAAGAGCAAAGGAAAGAGAGCTCTATATTAATGACTGCTATGGTTAAAACAGTGTCACAGAAATTCATACCTTCATCAAGGACAGTGTCTTTCTGTGCTTCCACAGGGGCAATATTCTGTGATGATGAATCTAGGATGGTAAGATACAAACAGGAAAGGCAAGTGAGATAAACACATTAAAAACTGAACATGTGCTGAAGATATTGTTTCTCATAGCATTTAAGAAAATAAAACATTTACCTTCAGGAAGAGATGGAGCTGCTGTTATCTCAGGCTCTACAGAAGAACTGTGGGAGACTGGCTTTCCGTGTGCTTTGAAAAAAAGTTGCAACAAAAGTTGAGAAACTTTAACAGACACCAGATGTTATCATTACATATTGCTTAACACATGAGTACTATAATGTATATAACACAGTGAAAATTAGATTTTGATTTTTCAGAATGAAACTGATATTTTATGTGAGATACACTGGTAGTATAAGAGGACTAGTTATGTTAAAATGCCATACTTTGTCTCAACACACTGGGCGCCTGTTCTTCTATCCCAAGCTGTGGGGCGATGGCAAGCAGCTGAGGAGGGACTGGCAACGGGACCTTCGCTGTGGCTATGGGATTAAAAGAAGAAAAAAAAGAAACGTCATACAATTTGAATAACATTCAGGATGGTTTAAAGTGAGAAGTAAACAAATATAATAACCTTTCGTAGAAGCAACAATCACAGGGGGGTCATCGGGCTCGGCAGGTCTGGAAACTGTAGCAGTAGCTGTTGGCTTAGTCCTGTGTGCTGTAAAAAAGATTGTGTCATTTTCCTCACACATTCAAGTTTGTTTGTGCTTCACAATCTGTCTTTACCTGTTGTCTCTGTAGCTAACTGCTAGTACAGACTGAAAATACCCTGTTTCGTTAAATTGTGAGTCGCTATTTATTTGAAATGGAAAAACACAATGCTTTTAAGTGTTTGAAAACAGGTAAAGCACAGAAACAATATCAATATATAGTAAGCAGCCAATCAAAAATGTGGCATGTTAACCTATATCTAAGCTAGGCTTTCTAAGCCACTGTCTCACATGCCAAATCCTTGAATGACAGCCTAAAAAAAGCATGCAAAAAAAGAAAACACACCATCATCGCTGACATGTTAATTCCTTAGGTTAGTGGGAGAGCAAAAGAACACAAGCATCAGAACAGGCCAGAACACGGCCAAAATAACAAACTAGTTGACAGAGAACAGTAATGGCAGGTGAATTCTGGTGGAAACAGAATCCTCCCTCCACACTGATGGAGAAAAACCTGTTGGTGGAGACACAGCCGTGGCTCTGGGGGCTGCTGCTGCTGCTGGGGGCCCTGAAAGCACAGGTGACATTAGACTTTTATCATGTACAGTAAGAGTTTAAAGAAACTCTTTTTACAGGTTTCTCTGTTTATTAAAATAGATCCACTTACTTAGTTCAGTGTCAAATTTAGATGGAGACAGATTTAACATTCCTCTCTCCAGCTCCTCATCCTCCTCCATCGCTAGGAGATTAAACAATAACATTAATTGTGTGTTAGGTACATTAAATGTTCACATAAAATCAGTAGTTGCATGTTTTTGTGAACTGACCTAGAGTGCTAGATGTCGGCGTGGAGGCAGCTGATGTAGTGGGGACTTCTGCAGGTGGTGGACAGGACTCAGCTCTCTGCTGCTGGAGGATGTACTGCTGCAGGTTGTACATCTTGCTGTTTTTGACGCACTTCACTCCTAAAATGAAGGCAGCGTAACCATCAGCCCTGCTCTCCCAGATCTGCCTCCAGGTGTCCTTGGCCCTGGCTCCAAAGCCGACAATATTGTCACACTCTGATGCCACTGGTGGTGCAGGCTTCCTGGTGAAGAGGTACTCCCTCAGGTCCTCAATTTCCTGGAAGCTCCTGGCATAGTCCAGAAATGACAACAGGCTGTCCTTGCTGTGTCCCTGAGGGTTGAAGGTCCCATCTCTCTCCTCCTCTACCTTTTTCATCAGGTAGATGGTGTAGCCGACATCATTTTCCAGGAGCCACCTGAACGATTTCCCCTTGTACTTGCCAAACTGCAGCACGTACTCCCCCATCACCTCCAGTCGGTCCGACACATCCCCTCCCCGCTGAAGGACCATAGTGAGAGCGTTCGTCCTCACAAGGTCATGTCTCTGAGGGGGAGACTTGTCCTGAAGGGAAGGATTTTTTTTAATCCTCATGGCCTCATCAGAGGGGTCCTGCCTCAGATGGCCCGATGGACCCTTCTTGAATGACACCGTCATCCTTCCTGGGAAGAAGTTCATGGTCTTCTTCATTATATATATATATCTCCTGTGCACAGCAAAACACAATGCATATTATATAGTAATAATTAAAAATGTAATCATACTGTTATATCAACAGAGTTATCCCTGTTAACATTAATCAGCATTTGGAATGACTAGGTAACAGCATTTGATAAGACAGACAGACAGACAGAAATAGATAGATAGATAGATAGATAGAAAGTTAAGAGAGTTAAGCTCTACTATTCCCGGTCCGCCGCGGATAGGTGTAGAAGACGGGGATAGTGGGTTCGAGCCCAGCAGGGCACGTGTATTTTCCACAAAAACAATGTGCAACTGTTAAGTACTTTTCATTTCTTAGACTGTTATTATTTTCACATTGACACATTAACATATTTTTATTGCAAAGGCAAAAGAGGTTTACAATATTAACTGTTCAATGTTTCACTTGTATTATATCACACCCTCCCCAAACCGGACGCTCGCTTTTGTCAGGTTTGGGGAAGGTGTTACGCTCTGCTCTTGCGGTCATGACTGACTGAATGTGGAAACCCCTTGCCTCGGCCAACATTTATTTATTAATTAATTTCTTCACTTCAGCTCTGTTCACTTTATCCTTTTCGCACATAACACAAGGTCACCATAAAATTAACTACGAGGAAAATTTAGAATTTACGATAATAGCCTACATTAAAAATTGAGGATAGCCTTTTAAACGGCAAGCCTTTAAGCGATCGGATTTATAAACCGCCAATTCCCCAAACATATCTGATTCATGGTTAGTCACTTATAAATAAATAGACAGCCTCCGAATGTGGCTCTAGTCTACGCTACTCTGCTGATAATATAGCTTACTGCAAACACTTTTCATTATTATAATAATAATAATAAAAAGAAGAATAATCCCTGGTATGTACTTTCTTAGTAGTATCTACTGTTTTCTTTCTGGCTAAGATTCCTGGGAAATATGCGTTGTCCAATTAAGCTTCTTCGCCAACGTTACTTCCTGCTTCTCGTCAGAAAGCAGAAACAAGCTAGGCTACTACGAAGCGAATCAACATGCATTATAGCCTACATTCATTGCACTACAGAAAACAAAACTAAACCTAGCTGTCCGGTACCAAAATATTTCCCGCAGGTAACATTCTACACTACCGGAAAAAAACTCTGCTGTGCAGAAACTCACTAGCTCGCTCGCTAGCTCGTAGCCCACACATTACATTACATTACATTACAATCATTTGGCAGACGCTTTCATCCAAAGCGACGTACAATAAGTGCATATTGAAGGTCATTGACGCGACTACAAAGCAAATCCGACAAAGCACAGCTTTCTCACAGCGTAGGAGCTATCCCTAGTAATATACATGAGAAGTACACACAATCAGCTATACATTCTGAACTATAGAATAACCAAAAACACAAGTTAAATAGAAAACAGGAAGCGAATACTATAGAATGGCCCTATATAGGTATAATTTTAGTCAAGGTGGAGTCTGAAAAAGTGCGTTTTCAGACCACGCCGAAAAACAGACAGTGTTTCAGCTGAGCGCAGCAGAGTGGGGAGTTCATTCCACCACTGGGGAGCTAGGGTGGAAAAGCTCCGCAGTCGGGACGAGCGGGAGCCTTTAACACGGAGGGAGGGAAGTGCAAGTCGCCCTGCAGCAGCAGAGCGAAGTGGTCGACACATGGAAGGTTGGAGTTACGCATCCGGCAATCCAGTGTTGAATAGCCTAACGTTAAATGTATTTCATAGAATACTAATAGCCCTATTTTAAAACTGTATTTCCATATTTTACTGATGCAAACTATTTAGGCTGTACTAGCTATTTAGGCTGTATGTCTTTCAGCTAGAATGTGTTTGCGTTTAGCCCATTGTGCATGTATGTCTCCATGTAGACTTGGTTCATTAATTTACATGCTTCTTCATGATCCATAGCTCAGGTGGTGCTGTCATTGTATTTCATTACACATTAAATACTGCTCATCTACAAACTCTTTTAATGTAATTGTGTGCTGTCTGTAATAGGATAACTGTTCTCATTCTTGTCAATAGAGGGCGTTATGGTTAAGCGAATGTCTGCATACATTTCTTTGGAATGCATGTCTCTCTCCGTGTTTATCTTCATGCATTATTCATCATTACTTAGCTATACAAAATAAGTGATATCAGATCAAAAACGTCTCCGACGTAAAAAAAAGCCAAGTTACTCACGCATAGCCTACATAGCGCTGTCCATAAGTTCTTAATTCCAACTTGCAAAAACTAGGCCTACCTTTAAAAGTCTTGATATCAAAATGTGGCCAAGTTACAACTAACGATATTGCCTATCGTAGCTCACACTAAATAAACTAGCTCTATTCCAAAGCAATGCTATCCAAACTTTCCTAAATTATTTAATGCAACTTGGCCCTGTGTTTCTTCATCTTACCATCTCAAGAGAATGTGGTCAAGTAAACTGTATGTGCCACATCAAACTGCAAAATGAAAATAATTTATAGTGGAAATACTCTCATTCAGATGTGTTACACTTAGAAATTAAACAGAAAAATTACTACACTATAGGGCATGTTTGAACAATTGTCTGCATCCACTGCTTTGGGTCTATGAAAAGCATTGCTTTGGAATAGAGCTAGTTTATTTAATGGGAGCTACGATAGGCAATATCGTTAGTTGTAACTTGGCTTTTTTTTTTTACGTCGGAGACGTTTTTGATCTGATTATTATATACTGTATATATATATACAGATCCTTTCCAAAAAATTTGAATATCATGGAAAAGTTTTTTTTTTTCCATAATTCCATTCAAAAAGTGAAACTTTCATAGATTATAGATTCATTACACACAAAGTGAAATATTTCTAGCCTTTATTTGTTTCATTTTTCATAATTTTGGCTTACAGCTCCAGAAAACCCCCAAAACAGTATTTCAAGAAATTAGAATAGTGTGTCGAAAATCAGCATTTACTTCAGTTATTTCAGAGAATGAATGTTTTAGACTGTGTCACACTATCATCTAATTTACTCAAAACACCTGCAAAGTTTATCTCAGTTTGGTTCAGTATGGGGAAGACTGCAGACTTGACAATTGGCCAGAAGACCATCATTGACACCCTCCAGAAGATGGGTAAGCCACAAAAGGTCAGGAGGAGGCTGGCTGTTCACAGAGTGCAGTGTCTAAGCATATCAATAGAAAGTTTAGTGGAAGGGAAAAATGTGGCAGGAGAAGGTGCACAAGCAAAAGAGATGACCGTAGGCTTCAGCGGATTGTCAAGCAAAGATGATTCCAAAATTTGGCGGAGATGCAGAGGGAGTGGATTGTGGCTGGAGTCAGTGCTTCAAAAACCACCACGTACAGACGTATCCGGGACATGGGCTACAACTGTCGGATTCCTCGAGTCAAGCCACTCCACTCATTCTCTGAAATAACTGAAGTAAATGCTGATTTTCGACACACTATTCTAATTTCTTGAAATACTGTTTCGGGGGTTTTCTGGAGCTGTAAGCCAAAATTATGAAAAATGATGCATGAGAGCTCCTGAGCCTTTGAGCACGGTAAAGGTTGTTTTGTTAAAGCTATAAGACGTAGGCAGTAATCCAATACTCAGTCTTCCCAAGCATTTTCAAATTTAGCACATTTCGATTTGTTCCCCTCATCAAGTATTGTCTTATGTTTTTATTCCCACATGTAGAGCTTTACATTTCATTTGCCAGGTTCCCACCCACTTCTGCATAGTATTAAGAACTTAATATTTTATTTATATCTCAGGAAAAAATCAAGTTTAGCTGAGAGCAGATGATAGTAGGTTACGGTTAGCCAATTAATAATGGAAGCGAACTCTTATGAATGTTAAAGTGATACTGCAGTCAAAAACTGACTTTTCCCGTTGAAAACCGATGTTTTGGGTTAGATTATAATCATACACAACTGTCTATGTCCGAAAATCTCATGATTAGTCAAAATAGTTTTATATGAGTTTTTGTGTAGGCTTACCAATACGCTGGTTTCCGGGGATTCGTGACGTCACGAGATCCTTAACATAAAAATGGGTGGAGTTGAGGTGGTCCTAGGGGTGGTCTCGGCTGGGCACGTGGTATAAAATCAGAGACCAACGGGTATTTTTTCCTCTTTGAGACTGAGACCCTTGTACTGCTAACTAGTTAGTTCAAGTCCAAATGCGAATTGCTTTGTATTACTGCTAACGTTAATATTACGACTTATATCGAGCTACTAAGGCTACGTTCACACTGCAGGCATTAGTGCTCAATTCCGATTTATTGCTCAGATCCGATTTTTTGTTTGTTTCGCTGTTCACATTAATTTTTTAATGTGGCCCATATCTGATTCCAGTGTGAACCGATTGCTCTCCTCAAATGACCCGTGCAAATTAACAAAAACAAAAGACATAGTGCCTGTTACACAGCCTGCAGAAATAAACAACAACAAAAAGGAAGTCATCAAAGTCACAGCTTCTGCGTTAATTTTAAACTTGATGTGCAGTGGAGCTAATGATAAGGGTGAGGACACGGGAAAAAAGCCAAGGTTTTTACTAGCTTTTTGTGCTGCCATGGCTGCTACTTCTGTGCAGAGTGACTCGTGAATGCGAGATGGGAGCCAGGAATGGAGGGACCGTGACATGTGCGGTTTCAGTGAAACTCAAGCAAGGCATGAAATTAACCTCGCTCACTCGCCTGGGCGAGTGATTATGAGGACGGGCGAGTTAAGAAAATGGAGTGCTCGGCCATTTGGCTAGTGAGACCAGTCGATATAACATTTATAAAACGGATAGTTCCGGGATGAAGATTGGTCAATACAGCGTTCCAGCCGTGTTAAAATATACAATATAAAAAAGCTATCACATGACACATCTGTTCAACTTCATGTGTAACGTATAGCCTAACATCACTGCGCACCCTTAGATTAAACTATTGACAACACTATTGGACCGACAACCATAACGTTCGGTAAGCAGCTACATGAGAAAACCGTGAATAATGAATAGGCTACCGTGCAACAAACCAAGACAATAATATGGACAGTTCTAACATTATTTTAAATCACAAAACGGTAACGCAGCTGTCCGCGAATGATATAAAAACGTTGCCTATGAGGGGCCGTTTAGGCCATAATTCATGTTGGACCTCTCACATACATATATTCTCACTCTCACATACATATATGTGATGCGGTATGTCAAAACCAGGCGGAATTGGGCAAGAGGTCAATTTTGAGTTATTGGTATATTAGTAAAACATAGACCTTGCACTTTACAACTCCGCTTTCTTTTTTCAAATCGGATATTCCAAAGCAAAGTTATTAAGATTTTAAATTGGACCGTCTGAAACATCGAAACTGAGAAATAGCCCTTTAAAGTTTGAGTTTAAACAAAACAAGTTGGTTAACAATGTTAGCGTACCGAACCCTGTTATCGGGCGGAAACCAGACATTTTTGTGATCAACATACGATACTGATATTATTCTGGCACATACCATTGAACATATTAGGCTATATTTATTATCACAAAACGATAAGCTAACTTTTAAGCCAATAACCATGTAGATGTGACCGGTAGTTTTTTTGTTTTAACGTCTTTTAGATTAGAAAGTACTGTCAAAAAAGGGGCGCCCTTTATCGGGCGGCTCTTGTAGTGCATAAACAAGCTCACGATTATTGTTGTTTTAATAATCAATTAATAGTTTATTTCATCAAGAAAGATACCGTTTGAATAACCAATATGTTGGCAAAATAGCTGGCTAACTGGATAGTTTACCTGACAGTCCGAAAGATGTCGATATTGGGTTTATTTCTTCACAAAACGATAAACTAAGTTTTAAGCCAATATTAAACATGTAGACGTGACCGGTAGTTTTTTGTTTTAACGTCTTTTAGATGAGACAGTAATGTCAAAAAAGGGGAGACAACTATCGTTTATTGGCTTAAAAGAGATAGGCTCAATCGCATTGGATTTATTTCTTTACAAAAACGATGTTAACTTTTAAGCCAATAACGTGTTTTTTTTTTCGTTTTAACGTCTTTAAGATGAGACGAGACTGCCAAAGAAAGGGCGCCCATTATCGGGCGGCTGTTGTAATCCATAAACAAGCTCACGATTATTGTTGTTTTAATAATCAATTAATAGTTTATTTCATCAAGAAAGATACCGTTTGAATAACCAATATGTTGGCAAAATATCATCATGCGATTTTACGTTAGCAAGTGAGCTAGAAGTTACGCTAAATTTGGCGTCATTTCCAAGCAAAATCTCGAACAAGGCATCATTTTGTGAAATGACATGCCTCTCTAAAAGTGCTTAAAAAATACTTTGTCGATGAAATTTCAGTTTGAAACTTTTACAGAACATTTTTAATATTTGTAGCATCATAAATGTTCAAAAATCTCAAAAACGCTCAAATTCACCCCCAAGGCATTTTGCAGCTTTTCCTCTGTTCGTAGCTCTGCCCAATTCCGCCTGCTTTTGACATACCGCGTCACATATTCTCTCTCACATACATATATTCTCACTCTCACATACATATATTCTCTCTCACATACATATATTCTCACTCTCACATACATACAGTCAAGCCGGAAAGTCTCCCCACCCCTTTCACCTTCTCCACGTTTTATTACGTTACAGACTTATACTACAATAGATTGAGTTCATTTTTTGCCTCAAACATCTACACACAATAGCCAATAATGACGAAGTGAAAACAGGTTTTTAGAAAATATGCTATTTTATTTTACTGACAAAAATTGGTTATTTAGGGGTTACATATCTGTACACACCCTTAGCCTAATACTTGGTTGCTGCACCTTTGGCAGCAATTACAGCTTTAAGGCATCTTGGGAAAGAAGCTACGAGCTTGGCACACTTGTTTCTGGACATTTTTGCCCATTGTTTATTGTTTATTTGTTTATTTCGGCATGTGTATAGTCACATTGCATCACATTTCTGAAATATGCATTTAACAAATACATTTCCTGCCGAAAAGGGATACGGGAAAAAAGCAGACTGCTTATCAAGTCCCGCCCCAATTCCCTCACGATTTTAAATGTTCATATTATACATTTGATTAAAACAGATTTTTTAGTATCACAACAGCATAGCTGAATTTTCTTTATAGCGAAACTGATCGAGAAAGAAAAAAAGAAAAATACGCTAAAGTAAAACAAACCAAATTATTAAAGTCCAAATAAGTCGGTTTTAAATGTACATGTCATACATTGGTCAAAACATTTGTTTCATTTCAACGTCAGACATTCCCAAATATTGTTCAAATTTTTATTTTTTTTGTACATCGTGACATTGTTTTCATTTCATGATAACCCCCTATTTTTTATACTTGATAATTTTCTACCATCTTGCATCTTATCTTACACTTGAAGGTCTTTAAGTTTGTAGACATTTTAATCTCATCATGTAAACTGTTCCAAAGCTTAACCCCCACAATGGATAATGAATGACCTCTGAGTGTTGACTTTATAGATTTTTGTTTATAAATCATATTTCCTCTTAGGTTATGTATGTCATCTCTCTTTAGAAACAGTTTCTGTATATTTACGGGTAAGAGATTTTTGGAGGCTAAGAATAATATTTGTACAGTATTATATTTAATTATATCCTGCCACTTGAGAAACTTTGCCTTAATAAACAAATCATTTGTGTGGTCTCTATATGGGACACTATATACAACTCTCATTGCCCTTTTTTGGAGTTTGAACAGTGGCTCTATAGTGTCTTTATAAGTGTGTCCCCACACTTCAACACAGTAGTGTAGGTGAGGTGTTATGAGTGCCGAGTAAATTGTCTTAAGTGAATGTTGATTGAGTTGTTTCTGCATTTTCCACAAAATAGACACACCCAATTTACATTGAACTAGCTTCACATGTGGTTTCCATGTCAGGAGGCTATCTACCGTAACCCCCAGAATCTTGTGTTCGTTCACTCGTTCAATGTTGATACCATTGACCTTTAAGTTTATGTTTTCCTTCAGGCCTCTTTTCCCAAATAATAGGAATTTTGTCTTTGAAAGGTTTAGTGATAGTTTATTAATATTAAACCACGTGTGAAGCTTTGACATTTCATTGTTAACTGATGTGACCATTTGATTAAGATCAATTCCAGAACAGAGGATGTTTGTGTCGTCCGCGAATAAAATTAATTTTAAAACGTCAGATACTTTGACTATGTCATTAATATATAGTATAAATAATTTTGGTCCTAAGACTGAACCCTGTGTGACCCCACAGGTGATATCCAGGCATGATGATATGTTGTCCCCTATCTGAACAAACTGAACTCTATTTGATAGGTAACTCTTTATCCATTGTAATGCGATTCCTCTAACTCCATATCTGTACAATTTTTCCATCAATATGCTGTGGTTTATCGTGTCAAAAGCTTTTTTCAAGTCAATGAAGATGCCTATGGTGAATAGTTTCCGGTCTAGCGCGTCTTTGATAAATTCTATGGATTCTGTTAGGGCCAGTGCTGTTGAATGTTTTTTCCTGAACCCGTATTGGTTGTCACATAACAGTTTGTGTTTATCAATGAACTTATCTAATCTGACATTAAAGAGCTTTTCAATAATTTTTGAGCACTGTGGTAAAATTGAAACAGGACGATAATTTGAAAACTCCTGTTTGTCTCCACTTTTGTATAAAGGAAGAACTTTTGCTATCTTCATTTTATCTGGAAACACGCCATTACAGAACGATAAGTTACATATATATGTTAGTGGAGGTATGATCGCCTTTGATATCCTTTTTAACAATGTCATGTCTATCTGATCTACGTCATTCCTCTTGGCATATCCTTGCAAGCTCCATCAGGTTGGATGGGGAGCGTCGGTACACAGCCATTTTCAGCTCTTTCCACAGATGTTCAATTGGATTCAGGTCTGGGCTCTGGCTGGGCCACTCAAGGACATGCACAGACTTTCTCCGAAGCCACTCCTTTGTTCTCTTGGCTGTGTGCTTCGGGTCGTTGTCATGTTGGAAGGTAAACCTTCGCCCCAGTCTGAGGTCCAGAGCGCTCTGGAGCAGGTTTTCTTCAAGGATCTCGGTGTACTTAGCTGCATTCATCTTTCCCTCTATCAGGACTAGTCGTCCCGTTCCCGCTGCTGAAAAACATCCCCACATCATGATGCTGCCACCGCCATGCTTCACCGCAATGCTAATACTTTGATGGTAAGTTGTGTCATGGTGAACAAATTATTTGGTTCAGTGAACAAATTATTTTAGGTTTGTGTGTATTGTATTCATGCAATTGAAAAAGGTGTTTAGAGTTTTGAAAAATGGACATTTTGATTATCTGTTTTGAGTTTTGTGTCTACAATTTTGGAAAATGACCACAAGGTTCTGAAATTAGTGCCAAAGTGATTGTAAAAAACAGTAAATACAGTAACACCTCTTGCCTTAAGCATTGAATGGGATTTAAGGCTCTTTATTTAAAATTGTATACACTACTATATGAGGTTAAACCTGAATTGATTAATGTTGATATTAATAAGTGATAGATGTATGCCTAAAACATTATTATGTGAATTGCATTGACTTGTATCGTGAATTAAGATTATCTGTATTTTTTATGGTCCGATTAACCTAGTTTTAACTTAATATATATATAAGAGAAGCTAATACATTGACTAATGCCTGTAAATTACCATGAAAATAATGTTTAGTCAATTGTATTGATCCATATATTGTAAGAAGAAAAAGAGTTTTTGTATTATATTTTTCTACATTGGAGATTTGTCATGTTTGTAAATGTATGACCTTTACTGAAATGTTATAAATTAAGATGTTTCAAGCATGCTTGAACACATAATTGGATAAATGGATTATTACACACAGGTGTTTTCCAGGCTTCCTTTTGATACAATGACCTGTTGAACAGATACCATTACTACACCCTGATGAAGGCATACTGCCGAAACATGTTTTTATTTATTAAAAATCATTTTTGCATGGAGATAAGTGCAATTCTCTTTTTTTTTCCCTGACACTGCTGGCTGTTGCTCCTACGGGCACGCGTCAACACAGCTGGTCAAAACCAAAAACAGGGGGGGGTGCAGTTTTGGGGCGCCACTGACTTTTATTTTTCAAATTCTCATAACATGCAAATTTGGATCTGGGGGGGCACCAAACATTTTAATATTTTGTATTCAATCAAAAATATATCCCCCCACAAAAAAAAAAGAAAAAAAAGAATCCTGTTTGGCTCCCCCTCTACCTGATGGCGCCCTAGGAGACCGCCTATGCTTTGGGCCGGCCCTGGGTAGTTGAAATCTATCCAAGGTTATTTGATTTATATGATTTGTCAATTACCTTACAGAACACAGTGTGCCTGTGTAATTACATTGTAACTACGAAATATTACAGTATCAATATGAGTTAACATACTGATAAAAACTGGCTAGATAAACCAATTTTATGATACAATTATGATACAAGCTGCCGTTACACAGCAGTGATAAATAACTAGCTTACTTGATTTTATATATAACTCAAACCACTTAAGGCAGTATCTTTCTGTTCAGTTAAACCTCCATATATCCTTGGTTAATAAAATTAAAGTCTGGCTGTCCGTGCGCAAGAATGATGCTTCAGTCAAAAGGTCAAAATGAACTGAATCGGATGTTTGGAACTCACCAACAGAGGGCCATGTAGCTAGGAGAACTGTGCGGACAGCAGTCATGGTGTTGACAGGCAAGTAGTTGCACCACTAGAACGTGGTCAGCACTCCTTTTATACCCGCTCTTTAACCTTGGAAGATACACACGCACACATACCCACAGAGAAAACATGTGCACAAGTGCACAGAAACTCCCACGCCGGATCTCCATTCTCCAGTGCTTTGCCCACTCTGCCCGTCACGTACCTTTTGAGCCCCATCTTTCCCTCAACAAATCTCCTCTCCTCCAAAAACACACATACTTTGACCTCTAGACCTCTGTTAGTGAGTCAGTTGAGAGCAGTCTGAGCATTATTGAAGTCGCTGTAACGTTGAAAATTTTATTAGGAGAGATTTCCTTGTGCATGTTAATTTAATTCGTTGATGACAGAGCCCTAATTTATCAGTCAAGGTGCAGTTGCCAAACGCTATCCCTAACTCAAGATACTGGTGATTTAGGGCGTGTCCAACTTCATTTTCTTTGTGACACCAGGCTTTAGCGCAACTACAGCGCAGTTGTAAAAGAGGCTGGTTCGATAAGGATAAATTAACTGTGGGTGTGATGGAAGTTTCGTTTCATTATTGCCAATAAGATAGCCACATTTTTCCCCTTGAAAAACAGTGCATTAGCCCCACAGCCAACTGCTAATTTCGTCATGGCATCATTGCCGAAGAGCAAGCCCTTTATGAGAGGCTCTGTTAAGAGCATCTGTATGAACCAATAGTACAACCAATCGTAACAGCAAAACAAAGGTGAGACTGAATAGATTTCATTTTCATATTTGTTTTGCCCTCAAATACATTTTCCATTTATACGCCAGTGCTTGTTTCTTTGTTGTCCATTTATGTTTAATACCACTATTTAAAAGAAACGAACAAACAAAAAATGACCACTAAAACTAAGTTCCATCAATTTCAGACATGCATTGGATAAGATGAATGTAGAGAAACACTTCCACAGCCAACCAGTCCCTGCTCTCTTGTGCATTTTTTGCATCCATGTATACACAACTTTTGTATTTTTTGCACCCGTTTATACAGCTGGATATACAGTGAGCACCATAATTCATTGGACAGTGACACATTTTTTGTTATTTTGGTTCTGTACTCTAGAAAGGATACAATGACAACGGGGTTAAAGAGCAGACTATATGTGCGTCCCAATATTCTTCACTCCCCACCTCCACTTCCACTCCTCTACTACCCGGAAGTATGTGGAGGAAGGGAGGGGAGTAGGGGAGTGGAGGAGAGAAGCCGTGAAGAAAATTGGGATAGCGAATCAGCTATCAATTAACATGTAGCTAATCAGCAACATTAGATCAAAGTAAACATGTTGTAGTATAGGCTACGCAAACATAACAATTTACTGTAATTCCAGAATCCCGATGTCCCCGATGTCTGAACATACCAAGCACTAATTCACCTATAGGCATAGGCTACTGTAATTTCAGAAATCAAATTTAAAAACGTCCTTTGGAATGGTTGAATAAATTAATGCATATTCATATAGCTACTGAAATGGTAGCTCTCATGCTTAGGCTATATTTATGTACGTTGATGTTTGTTAATAAGCAACGTTAATGTGCGTTAATGTAGGATATGAACCACAAAAACGGACTGGTATTTTGTTATCCGTTGTAGGATGCTATGTCCTTTGTGTGCTAATAGCCTACTGAAGCACACACAATTTAGGCCAAATATCTTGCATTGGGGCATAATTATCTTGGGCAAGTTCATATAAGGCAGAGCTATGCATCATCACTGTTGTCTCTGTGGGCGTGAGCGTGATGATGTCACCTAAAAATGTGAAAACATTCGCAGTAGCATACATCGATGTATGCCTCGCTGGAGGGGAGGAAAAGCCAGTTGTGAAGCCGCTTCGCTGGTCTTCTACACTATTGGGACAGTGGAGGAAGGGAGGAACGAAAGATCGGTTTCCGGGGCACGGAGTAGAAGTGGAGAAGGAAAGGTTGCATTTTTCGACTATTGGGACGCACCCTATCTGTGACGACCAGGCACAGATGTAGAACCCAAAAAGGCGGACTTGAAGCCAGACGTAAAATAAAACTCCCAAAGGAGATTTTATTACCCACAGTAGCACAGTACAGAGCGTTAGGTAGTTCTTAGTAGGTTCAATGCAAAGGTCAAAAACACAGGCAGGCAATCAGTGAATGCAAAGTACAAAAAAATCAGAAAGCAAGGCTTGTGGTTAAAGTCCAGGCAAGGGTCGAGATCCAGGATATCTCAGCGGAGGCACGGTACTGAAAACGGCAGGCAGGCTCGTAATCAGTAGGAGAACTGAGTTCATAACAGGTGGCAATCCGCAAAGGCAAAGGTACAGATATACGCTAGGCAAACTCGTAGTCGAGAAAACAAAACAGGGTCAGGAATAGAACTGGCAGAAGACATGGTCGTAAACAAACAAGGTCAAAACGTGGAATCAAAACAATGGAAAAACACTCAAAAGTGCAAACAGTAAACTGAGGCAGCAATCTCACACGGAACACAAGCCAAGAGAGGGTTTAAATACACTCACAGACAGGTGCAACAAATCAGAAAGAGCAGAAAGCGGAAACGAGAATCAGCTGTAACGAGTAGAAGAATTAATGAGGAAATCAGGAAAGAGAATAGTGACAGCAAAGGCGGAAAAGAGAGACAGCTGTAGCAAGTAGAGAAGATGATGTTAGCTAATTAGTAGATTAGTAGAAACCCTCATTTCTATGAAGTTAGTAGATTAGTATCTCTAAACACTACAAGGAAGTTAGTCATTAGTAGATTAGTAAACCTTAATTCTATGAAGTTAGTAAATTAGTAATCATTAGTACTGAAAGAAGGAAATAGGAAACATAATGTAGAATAAAGTAATCATCTTTAATATTTGGTCACATATCCTTTGCATGCCATGACTTCCTGATGTCTGTGGCCCAACAATATCAAAAGACTCATGATATGTTATTTTCTGGTACTCCTCCTACTATAACCTCTCTGCATTTGAATGGATCTCTATGGGAATTGGGGGGTGGGACTAGATTTAGCTGTACATTACACTGGAACAGTGTGGAACACATGGTTGGCTAAATGGCTCTAAGTCATCAAGGGTCTGATGTATCAAACAAGCCTTAAACCATCACTCTGCTGCCAGAAATACAGTAGATATGGATGAATAACTTGAAGGGTTTCTTCTCCTGACTTATTTTTTTATAGAGTTCAATAGGAAAATTTGTCACGAGAAAGTGATCCACAGCCCGCTATAGGCTCGTTGTTGCAGACACCATCCTTTTTATGGGAACGCGCACAGAGCTTGATAAAGCCTGTGTTCACTTAGCAAGTTGATAACCACATTCTTGGTACCGGTTAAGCCAGATTGCGGTGGTTAGTCTTTCTGAAGCCAGCTAACGCAAAGAAACCCTGGCTATGTTAAGCTTCCATTGTAGTATAGCCCCCAGACATCCCGGTTTCAATCTATGGTGTCCCCTGTCCTGACAAATATCTGAAAAATGCCCAAATATCCCAGTTTTCAACATATGTCCCCCCAAATGTCCCGGTTTGGATGGTAGTAGAAAATATCCATCGACTGTTTCATGTTGTTCGTTTCTTATGTTTTGTCCCTACATTCCGCCTGTGGCTCTGATATTAGCCTAAAATCCAATCAGTAAACAAACAGCAACCACACCAATCTCCTCCCCAGAGCTGTCTCAATCGTCTTCATTATTACATGCCCTCTGGGAACGAGATTGCAACCACACGTTGGAATTAAATACCGATTTGTCTGTAGGAGTGTCAACCAATCGATCATAGCAACCGTGTGATGAGCTAGTTAGCTGTCACTCTCTCTCTCCCAACTCTAGCCATGCCGAAGAGAAAGAGTATATTCAATCTCATCAAAAACATCTCTGATGTAAAAAAAAAAAAAAGCCAAGTTACTCACGCATAGCCTACAGAGCGCTGTCTTTAAGTCCTTAATTCCAACTTGCAAAAACTAGGCCTGCCTTTAAAAGTATTGATATCAAAATGTGGCCAAGTTACGACTAACAATATTGCCTATCGTAGCTCACACTAAATAAACTAGCTCTATTCCAAAGCAATGCTACCCAAATTATTTAATGCAACTTGGCCCTGTGCCCTGCCAGTGGGCTGAGTTAGAAGTGGGCTGGTGGAAGGACACTGCTGGTGGGATGACGTACTCTTCATGCATTAGGCTACACATTGCTCAGCGACATTTTAAGCTTATACCGTAAAAGTGCAACAAATACGTGAAAAGATGGGATGGACACGTGTCTTTATAACGACGTGCATGTTTTATTAGGCTATATCAACCGTAAATACAAGCACACCGTGGCACATTGTTAAATATAGCCTAGGAATGTGAAATTGAGTATTTTAAAACAAGGACAAGTTTTTAAAAAAGTTTATCCTGAACAAATGCAATTCGCTAAATACCAAAATCTCAAAACATGCCAACAGCACATTAGAAGTGATAACGATAATTATCGTCAGTAGCCTATTTCAAATTTGAAACATTTTACATTTTAAAACAAGCACAGGTTTTAAAAAGTGTAGCATACTGAGTAGGCTATTTGTGTCCAGTAGGTGGAGCCCTAGGCCCTCATATATAATTACCTTTCATGCATAGAGCATGGGGCTGAACTTGGCATGCACTGGCTAAGTAACATCATGGCAATGTGTGGCTCATGAGAATAAACATCTTAAAAACCTCCTAAACAGTTTCCTCCTTATTCCACCTATCTGCCGGGTTTATAACAAAACGTTGTTTCAGAACAAATGCAATTAGCCATATCCCCTAGCTAAATACCAAAAGCGGAAACACTTTTGATGTGATGGCTAACGAGAATTATCGTCCGTTCCGTAGGCTTGTTAACACCTTTGCGTAGAAGGTGACGCCGGCGGAATCTTTTTGCTCAACTGAGACATTCGTTGCTACTGCAGCCAACTATTAGTGGAAATCACAAATACTGTGTTTTAAATTTATTGGTAGACGGTTTGTGACGATTTCTGCTGAATACGGAGTTTCTAAGTGTCACTATTTCCCAGTAGCAAGTCCATTTAACAAGCAACCCCCACCTAGTCTATACCTACCCATGCTTGACATAGTGGACAATAACGTCTATGTTTGAGTTCATAAATATATCTATTCATCATATAAAATTAGAATAACGTCATAGCAACGAGATGAACCCAACAATAGCCTGACCGTATGCCAGAAAAGCCGTGAAAAGCCCTGCTCACTCAAATGCAAAATAAACTGTGAAAGTACTGTCTCATTCTACCATGTATTGTACTAGCAATATATGCTACTAAATATGAAATAAATATACAATCCTACCATCGGTTTTACACATCGAGATGTTCCTTTCAAAATTCATTGGTCATTTATTGTCTGGTACAATCGGTTTGAGAAATATACAACACTTTATACCGCTATTACACTATCTGAAACGTCGATGCGTAATACCCCCATGCCCTGTAAGCCTGTCTCATTCATTACAGTTCATTCTGGTTTAATTGTCGGCTCTTTTATCCAATAGAGTACATTATAACCTTAGCAGCGGTATATGCAATGTCTTTTTGGGTGCTTTGAACAATTTTCTACAGCCCAGCGTAACAACAATTTTCGTTTAAACGGTCTAGTATTACGCAACCTCTATAGAATACACATTAGGGAGGGGAGTTTCCCTTTTCCGATATGTAAGTATTTTTGCGTCTAAAATACTGTTGGTCTCGCTGGCTACATATGTACGTTCGTGTTTCCACTCGAGCACTGTCTTTCTATGAGGGGCCGTTTAGGCCATAATTCATGTTGGACCTCTCACATACATATATTCTCTCTCTCACATACATATATTCTCTCTCTCACATACATATATTCTCACTCTCACATACATATATTATCACTCTCACATACATATATTCTCACTCTCACAAACATATATTCTCTCTCTCACATACATATATTCTCACTCTCACATACATATATTCTCACTCACATACATATATTCACTCACATACATATATTCTCACTCTCACATACATATGTTGGGACAATGGACTACAAGCCCCACAATGAACTACAGTCACTCCCGAGATAACAGTGACGCATTCAACATCGCCTCCCGACTGCAATAAAAGTTACAGCGTCCAATGCGGTCGGGCTGAGAAATGCACGTCACTCACCCGAGGGATAAAACTTTGGGACCCCCCAGAGTTCGCTCTCTCTGGCGTGCGGTAACGAACTGTATGCATTAAAGAGACCAATTTACTTCGTGAACTAAATCTAAAATATTTTAACCCTTGATCACGGTTATAGTTTCAGATTTTAGAATCCGAAGTAGTGCACTAATCCAACCCGACAATTCTGTTGGAGACTGCTCTACGGGCAGTTTGGGAATTCCAGTTCCAAAGACGACCGGTTCTCTTTGTTACTTTTGTCGACGCGAATTCCCCCGCGAGGCCTCCGACCAGGACTACGCCTCAGGAGACTTGGACATCACCCAGGACCTGTGTTTCCAAGTCATCCATCCCGGGATCCCCTTTTTTTTATTCCCGACGACGGTCGGACGAACACTACGAACTGCGGTGTCTGGTCTCATGAGACCGGACCTCAAGTAAGGCCGTATTATCTGGGTACAGATTGGCTGGCACCGATATGGTGATACTGCATTGCAGTTAACTGCATTTAAATCTGATGAGATTATGCTGGGCAATAACTGTTTTTACTCGCTGTGTGATATATGATGTGTTGTTAGTTTCTCTAACTGTATACCCTCACTGCATGATTTTGTGTTGCTACACATATATTCTAAAAGTGTGATTTCCCCTTTTTAGATCTGGGCACGATAGTATCCTAAATTCGGGACTAACCGTAATTAGATAACGGGATATTTATAACGCGCTTCCCCAAGCGCTAGTAGAAATAAATTCCCTAGAATCAATCACGGCTCGATTAGTGATAGAGGCATAATTCAGCCTATTAAGAAAGTGCCAGATCTCCCTACGGCTTGAGTAGGCTCGGCCTGAGCGTGCTGAAGCCATATTCATACTTCCCTCCCTCTTCCGACACGCGTACACGCGTGTTCGTGTGCCTCACCTCCATCTTTCTTTCTCTCCCTCTTTCTTTGTCTCCGCCACGTGCACCCGCGTGCACGCGCATCCTTACCTCCTTTGTGTGTGTTCTATCTATATCACCCCGCCGTGGGATATAATCGTTTATTACCTGGTTACCCTTTTGTAATAAACTATATTATTTGCATCTGGTGTTGGCGTGAATATTTCAAGCATTTATAAAAAGTCACACTCACAGAACAGATACAAATCTCCCGTAATTCAACGTGGAGTATTGTTAAAGTTTAAAGGTAATTAGACTCTACATTACTTCCACTAGAATAACCGGGTACTCCACAACGCAATTCCTTTAGCGGAATGCGCTACTTCTCGTTCTAGGGCGTTATAATTACATGAGACTGATTAATAAATATAAATTATACCTTTTGACCCTACATATTTGGTGCCCCGCCCGAGGATAGTCAAGATTGAAACGGCCTGGTTTGTAAATAAACCAGGTTCTACTGACTATACGAACAAAAACGACTGAGACAATTATCTATACATTTATTTTCCAAATTTTCATTAAATCAACATTACTACCGTTTTTTTCTGTGAGTACAAAAAGTTGACTTTTTATTCATACTTGAAAAAGCGCATGGGACAGGCCCATGTGCTAAGTAGGTGAATATTCACAAAGCACCGCCGGGTGGCGTCACGAGCCATTTTCTAGCCTGCTCCATAGGATAGAACAATTGTACTGTGGTGGTAGCGTTTTTGTTTTTACCCAACTTGTTTCTTTGACAGTCTAATAATATTGGTTAGCTATTAACAAGTCATAACTTAAAGGTATTGATTTATTAATAATCAAACCATATTAATTTATAGCTGTAAATTAACAACTTTGGAGTTAAATCTTCTATAGAGTTTTCTTCATTTGTCTCTGAAACACATATCATTTAGAATTTACTTCTACCCTGCAACCCCTGTGTTTGAAGTGAGTGGTATTACCGCATTATACCTCAGCAACTACACTGTTGCTACGCGTATCTCCGGGCATAGACTAACCGCAGTCACACGCATCCCGTTGGACCTGCGCAGTATAGGGCAAGACCCCTACAGGCAGTGTACGGTAGTGACTATCTGGTTGTCTTTTGGCAGCACGCCTTGCAGCCGCAGTTAATCACAGACCCCGTTGGGCCTGCGCAGTAAAGGGCAAGACCCCTACAGGCAGTGTACGGTAGTGACTATCTGATTGTACTTTGCTTTGGCAGCACGCCTTGCAACCGCAGTCAATCACGGACCCCGTTGGGACTGCGCAGTATAGGGCAAGACCCCTACAGGCAGTGGATGGTAGTGACTAACTGGTTGTCTTTTGGACCCATTGTTGTCACATTGTACCCAACCCCCAATATTGAGAATACCTATTTATAATTTTTTTTTCCTTCTTAAATTTAATTTAAATTTAAATTTAATTTCGTTTAAATTTTTTTAATTTAAACTTTAAAAAAAAAAATTCTTTTTTTCTTTGCCTGATTGTTTTCCTAAATAGGTTCCAACATGAGTGTCCGCCTTAACCAGGCCTCAGACACTGAGGGAACTCTTCCGCTTCTGGAACAAATTATCCTCTCAGAATTTGTTTCCCAGCTCATCCAGCTGTCTGACCAAGACAGGGATGAACTCCAGCAGCATAGTGCTGAGGAGTGTGAGGCAGAGGTGAATCACCTAGTTCAGCTAGTGCAAGATCCCTCTCGGGGAACGCTGACAGTTCAAGAGACTGTTGGGCGTTTATTTATGCTCCAGCACCGACAGGCGGATTTAGAAATAAAAGCTCTGCGCGCAGAAATTAAGGCGCTGAACCGGAGTAACGAGAGGCTCAACTCTGAGGTACAAGATCTCCGTCATGACCTCAAGAGAGCCCCTGATGCCTTGGAGGAACACACCTCCAAGCCTGATGAGAGTGAGCTGAGCCAGGCTGCAGCCACCTCGTCGCTTTCCCGCGGAAATTCCCAGGAGCTCCCTGCCTCCAGGCCCGGTCACCAAGCTAGAGTGTTTGTCACAAGCTCCCTCCGTGATAGCTTCAAAGACAGAGAGCACTCAGTCTCAGAAGATGAGACTGAATACTATGGGAGCGTTTCCCGTGACTCCCGGAGAGGTCTCGCCCGGCGCCAAGACGCTCATTCTAGACATGGGTCTAGAGATCGCTCCACTGAACGCCATCGTTTAACCCGTGACTCACCTTCTCGCTCACCCTCTAGAGAAGAGAAGAGGAGGAGTGGGTTGCTTCCCCCTTTCCTTCCCTCGCGAAGGAGGGAACAAGAGGTCCATTTTGAGGCCTCACCCTCACTTCATGGAGATCGCAGCATGTCCTGTGGCCGTAGAAGTGTACGGTATGATTCCGCTTCTCCTCCCCGAAGGAGTAGAGATACCTTGCGGTACGACTCTGCCTCCCCGCCTAGGAGGAGCAGAGATGCGTCCCATAATAAATCTGCCTCCCCGCAAAGAAGGTGCAGAGATACTTCGCGGTACGTTTCTGTCTCTCCGTCCAGGGGGGGTAGAGACGCGTCGCGGTACGAATCCGCATCCCCTCCCAGAAGGAAGACAGATATGCGACGTCGTGACTCCACTTCACCATACAGAAGTGGATCAAGCGTGTCACGTCGCGACTCTGCTTCTCGGTCCCGAAGTAGGGCCGATATTTATCGCGATGCTTACCAAGATCGCAGAGAAGCCACACCCTCTCAGCCTAGGCGTAATGCATATGACGTTCATGCCCGTACGCGAACCACTTGGTCTGAGGGAGAGTCTAGCTCATCCGAGAGCGACTATGAGTTCCATAAGCCGCGCAGCTGGGGATCAAGGCATGGCCCACGCTTAAAGCATCTGGACTCCATAGCTAAGGACATTGAACAGTTTGATCCTGAAAAACAGGATCATAATGTGGAGGATTACCTCCGTGAGCTTGAGCGCTGCCTCTCAGACCTACCCAACGCCACAAGGCAGGAGCGGGTTAAGCTGATTTGGAAGACGTCGTCTAGGTCTGTCCGGGCATTTATACATTCGCAGCCCCTTATTGTGCGGGAAAGTTTCTCCCAACTCAGTAGGGCCCTGATAGAGGAATTCTCCCCCTTTGCCAATGAAACATCGGCAACCATTTCCGCCCTCCAGATAAGGCACCGCCGCTCTGAAGCACCCAAAGAGTTCTACAACAGGTTGAAGCATGCCTTCTTTCAAGGGAGAAATGGGCCCGGTCTAACAGAAGACCGCGCCTTCAAATCCCTCTTTCTGCACAACCTGCATTCATGTATAAGAACTCACGTCACCCTGATGACTCAGATAGACAACCCTCCCATGCACGAAATCCGACGGATAGCACAGCTTGCTTGGGAGACAGTCGCCCACACTGGCGATAGGAGGGATGAAGACCCTAAGGTGCTGGCGACTCAGAGCTCCTCAAATGTTCCGTTGGAACCTGAGGACTCAGTAGTTTCCATTTTAAAAAACACTGCACACTCTTCACGTCATGACAGTGTGAAAGGGGGGTGGAAAGGGGGACAGAATAAACCCCAGGGGGGTGACATCCACCACCTAACAGGTGGCGAGAAAGGGGACAACGGCTACTTCTCCCATCAGGAGAAAAATGCAGGCGGCTCTTTTCACTCATGACTAGGCCAAGTACCTCCCCCTTTTCCGAGAGTGTACCACACTGGAAGGGGGGAGGAACCCTTGAGTGAGATGGCTCCCTCGCCTATTGAGCCATGGCCTGGTGAAGCCCTAGCCGTTGCACAACCCTACCCCTTTCTACAGTTTCCGGGTGCTTTGATCCAGAAAAGTAATGCTAAACGCATATACACAGCCGTTCTGGTTGGAAATTGTCTGGACCTCAAAGCCTTGTTGGACACAGGATCAGAAATCAGCCTGATGTGTTCCAACATGCTCACAGAGATCCCCAAAAGGACTCTCACTATCGGTAGGCGCCTCTGGGTATATACCTGCAACCACAGCCTCACCAGTTACACCCAAGACCGAGCTCCTATCACCCATAGAGCTCGGCTGGGAGTGACTTTCCCGGAGATGAAGGACCCGCACCCTGTGCGCATCTCCAAGGCTCCCACTGAACCACAACCGGTAGGTCAGAAACTACTGGGCGAGTTGGCTAGCTCACCCGTTGGTGTTGAGGTAAATCCTTCCTCTCTGGAAGAACCTAACCACCTATGTCAAGGCGCTGAGGTTCAGAAACAGCTCACCAAGGCTGGTGCACTAGGGACAGACACCCAGCGACAGGAACTTAGGCACCTGGTTTATGACCCCCAAGCTATATGCACCAGGGACACTGATGATGGTAGTGTCACAAGCACTCGCACTGTGCACACTCACACAAAGCTGGGCACCCTACCCAAATTTGTGCATCAGTACAAGATCCCTAAACGGCAGAAGAGCTACCTAGCAGGGTTGTTAACCGCAACGTCCGTGGTTGGGCCGCTGTTTGTGGTCAGGCTCTCTTTCTGACAAAATAGTTGAGTGATAGACAAAGGAGATCTCCTATTGCCTTTCGCTCACCACACACTTTCCTCTTCCTTTCCCCTGTCTTGTTTGTCCTCTTTCACTTGCCACAAGGTGTTAGTAACATTCTCAGGGACAGGAAGGATACTATAAATAATCCTTCCTTAAGGCTTAGTAGTGTGTTTTTCTCTGTTTTTTTTTTGTTTGGTGCTCATTTGCCTAGCATTAATTGCCCAGATATACTCAGCCAAATTGCGTGCCCAGATGTCGGCCAATAACTGCTTGTGATGAACTTGTGACCACCAATAACCGACTTTGTGCTCCCAGGATTAGTGTCAAACCTCATCCTAGGACCAAGGGGGGATGTTGGGACAATGGACTACAAGCCCCACAATGAACTACAGTCACTCCCGAGATAACAGTGACGCATTCAACATCGCCTCCCGACTGCAATAAAAGTTACAGCGTCCAATGCGGTCGGGCTGAGAAATGCACGTCACTCACCCGAGGGATAAAACTTTGGGACCCCCCAGAGTTCGCTCTCTCTGGCGTGCGGTAACGAACTGTATGCATTAAAGAGACCAATTTACTTCGTGAACTAAATCTAAAATATTTTAACCCTTGATCACGGTTATAGTTTCAGATTTTAGAATCCGAAGTAGTGCACTAATCCAACCCGACAATTCTGTTGGAGACTGCTCTACGGGCAGTTTGGGAATTCCAGTTCCAAAGACGACCGGTTCTCTTTGTTACTTTTGTCGACGCGAATTCCCCCGCGAGGCCTCCGACCAGGACTACGCCTCAGGAGACTTGGACATCACCCAGGACCTGTGTTTCCAAGTCATCCATCCCGGGATCCCCTTTTTTTTATTCCCGACGACGGTCGGACGAACACTACGAACTGCGGTGTCTGGTCTCATGAGACCGGACCTCAAGTAAGGCCGTATTATCTGGGTACAGATTGGCTGGCACCGATATGGTGATACTGCATTGCAGTTAACTGCATTTAAATCTGATGAGATTATGCTGGGCAATAACTGTTTTTACTCGCTGTGTGATATATGATGTGTTGTTAGTTTCTCTAACTGTATACCCTCACTGCATGATTTTGTGTTGCTACACATATATTCTAAAAGTGTGATTTCCCCTTTTTAGATCTGGGCACGATAGTATCCTAAATTCGGGACTAACCGTAATTAGATAACGGGATATTTATAACGCGCTTCCCCAAGCGCTAGTAGAAATAAATTCCCTAGAATCAATCACGGCTCGATTAGTGATAGAGGCATAATTCAGCCTATTAAGAAAGTGCCAGATCTCCCTACGGCTTGAGTAGGCTCGGCCTGAGCGTGCTGAAGCCATATTCATACTTCCCTCCCTCTTCCGACACGCGTACACGCGTGTTCGTGTGCCTCACCTCCATCTTTCTTTCTCTCCCTCTTTCTTTGTCTCCGCCACGTGCACCCGCGTGCACGCGCATCCTTACCTCCTTTGTGTGTGTTCTATCTATATCACCCCGCCGTGGGATATAATCGTTTATTACCTGGTTACCCTTTTGTAATAAACTATATTATTTGCATCTGGTGTTGGCGTGAATATTTCAAGCATTTATAAAAAGTCACACTCACAGAACAGATACAAATCTCCCGTAATTCAACGTGGAGTATTGTTAAAGTTTAAAGGTAATTAGACTCTACATTACTTCCACTAGAATAACCGGGTACTCCACAACGCAATTCCTTTAGCGGAATGCGCTACTTCTCGTTCTAGGGCGTTATAATTACATGAGACTGATTAATAAATATAAATTATACCTTTTGACCCTACACATATATTCTCTCTCTCACATACATATATTCTCACTCTCACATACATATATTCTCACTCTCACATACATATATTCTCTCTCACATAAATATATTCTCACTCTCACATACATATATTCTCACTCTCACATACATATATTCTCACTCTCACATACATACATATATTCACTCTCACATACATATATTCTCACTCTCACATACATATATTCTCTCTCACATACATATATTCTCACTCTCACATACATATATTCTCTCTCACATACATATATTCTCACTCTCACATACATATATTCACTCTCACATACATATATTCTCACTCTCATATACATATATTCTCACTCTCATATACATATATTCTCACTCTCATATACATATATTCTCACTCTCACATACATATATTAGAATGTATGTATGTGAGAGTGATAATATATGTATGTGAGAGTAGAATGTATGTATGTGAGAGAAAGTATATATATACTGTATATATATGGAAGGCACTTACATGAAACGGAAGGAAGTTAGTTTATGGAATTGTGATTGGCTCAGAAGCTGACTGGTACCATATATATCAGGTGCCCTATTCAAATCTTCGCCAAATTAGGGCGGTCAAGATCTGTGTAAAAACAAACGGTACTGTATACAGGCACGACTTCACACCAGCGTTGCGTTGTGGGTATTATCGGCCTTTTTGCAACTATAAACATTAACGGTAACGTTGTTATGTTAAGGTGACACCTTATGTTATGTTAAGGTGTAACCACCTTGATTGTGTTGGACTCATGCACCTGATGCAAATGACCCCTGGTTTTGTCACACATGCAAACAAGAGTGGAACAGAACTGTAACCAACGGTGAAGCCTTAAAGAAAGACTGACCACATAATTATGTTCTATGTTGTGCCTATTGAAGCACTTAATTGTTAACGTTTTTGGGCGTTTTCAGCTCTTGGTTCTATTACTTTTAACTTATTATTTACCTTGTGCTTTCAACTTATCCCACTGGGATTTATGTGTGCAATCGTTTTTCTTAAATTACTTGAATGGAATATATTAGCTACTGGAATGTATCACTGCCACTTGTGGTAAGCCTACTACCAGTTGCACTGTGAACTTCATTGTAGGCTACTACTACCCCAAACAAATTATATTATCCATTGTGTACATTTCATGCAAGTCATTTCTTTTTTGCTAAATAAAGACATTCAGAATTGTATTCATTGTACATCGTTTATTGCATTTCACACATTACACTCTAGGTACACTTGCGGTTTTCCATTAGAATCCACTATGCTCATTGTCATATTATGTAGGCTATATGCCGTGAGCACAACGGATGTGGAAATGTTTTAATATTTTTTTACGTCTTACAGCCGATACCCATGCCATAGGACGCCTCTGTTAGCTCCCGGCGATCTGACTTCCACCACTTTGCTTCCAAGCTGGAAAGCTGTAAAATCGCTCTCCATTTGCGATTAAAACTACATCCAAGATTCGCAGCTATGGCCTAATACGGTTATAATAATCAGAGCTACCAAGATAATAATTAAGAACCAACCTCTACTGCTTTCTAGCAGCTTTAAACAATAAAATCACCATTAGCTCTGACAACATTTTGACAACTTATGCATCATAGTTAAAGGGCGTTTTACAAATACGTAGCTGTTCTGAGAAATTTGGAATTCAGATTAATATGTGTTATGCGGACATTTATCACGTTTATAAAAAGCCAAATTTCACAAAAATTAGTTGAGAATTAAGCGAGTTACAGTCGATTTTATCGGAGGAAATCTGCATCTGTCAACACTACCGTTTATTTACGTGGATCCTGACCGCCCGACGGTGGCCAGGCTATTTGTAGACAATTAATTACAGAATGTGGATACTTTCACACAAAAGAGCCATGCATGATTGTTTCTTTTTACAGAACGTAGCCTACATAGCTACATTTTCAATATTAGTATCGCTGCAACGTTACACAGCGGCTGATGCGACATCTACGTTTTTATATCCATGGCTGGTAGGCTGTTGTCATAGTAGCTACTGTTGTCCGTGCACCATGGAGGGAGAAGACCAGTAACGTTATTAGCCTCCAACCGGCAATCGGAGTAATGCATAAATATTGTCGTCACCTGAAACAGTCGGTGCTTCTTGAGAGGCCAGCATCAGCCCTAGCCTAGCCTACTCAGCGCCTTCTCGCAACACAGCTGACAGCAAGATGAGAGCACTATTTACACCGTATGTTCACTCCTGAGTGTAGGCTATAGACTGCACTATTCACAAGATATTAACGGTTTGATCAATGTACTTACATAGAAAGAGATCGACAAATCTTTAAGGTGCTGGAGGAGATCAAGGCACAAGTGCACCAGAACACCGCCATCCTCCATGCCATATTGAAAAGGCAACCTCTGCAGGACTCCTTGCCAGATGTCTCTTTCAGGTTTCCTTTGAGAACAAGAGAGGACATCAGCAACTTAGAGGAAATCCTGAAAAGCAAAACAAAAGAGAATGCTCTGGTATGTAAAGCTCTTATACATATCAACATGACATTGAAGAGTAATAAGAATTTATAGAGCAAATGGTGAGAAATTTCTTTTTGGTTTTGCGAGGGTCACCATGACTGACATGCTTTAGAAAAAATGGTGACTAGTTTTTTCTGCTAATTATTTGTTATTGCAAATGAAATTAAACATTTTTGAATTCAAGTGGCCTCTCCTGTTTCAATGTAATAGACTATGCATCTGTCAACAATCGGGGGACGACAGCAAAGGACATCATGGGCAGGCTGATGAGGCACATTCTGGCCAACGAATTGGCAACAAGTTTCAACTGGGTAGGAAGGGGAAATAAGAGCCCCTTCTCTACCCTAAGAATTATAAGTTCAATAAAAGGTATGTCATAATGTACGGAAAGGGTCATTCCATGCCATTTGACACACAATGACACCCAACATCTCAGATTGTTCTGAAATGTTTCCAGTAGTTAGAAAGAGTTAAGAAGCAGTCATGCAACTTTATTTTGTAAATATATACATTTTATCTTTGAGAAATCAAGATAATTGATTGTGCCAGAAATGGACATTTTAGCTTGGTATAATCCCACCTGATTCTAATAAGTGATTATCTTATACTTATCTTATCTGTTTCTATCTACAGGACATATTTCAGAACAATCCGAGATAGTGGGTTTAGAAATCCACTTCTTTGTGTGCAATTAAATTGAATGATCCAAAATGTTAAGACTAACAGCATAATATTTTTGGACTGAAATAATGATTCAAACTGAACCAAACTTTTAGCTGCAGCAAAAAAGCATGGAGTTACAGAGGCTGAGTGCGAGTGCCACATAAAGCAATGGCTGAAGCACAGCAGTGACCGAGATGGAGGGAGAAAAAACAGGCAACACAAGGCAGTAGAAGGTAACTAGTTATCAGAAAGAGCTTTCATATATAGACGGTTACATTGTGACATGTTGAATCACTACACTTACTTTTCAACAGCAGCATCATTCAAGAGGGTGATCTCTGACACAACCGACTCTGACTAAAGAAGGCAGTAAGTTCCATTGTTGAATTCTCTAAAATGCACAATATGATTAAATTAAATGTATTAATTTATTTTACATTTTTTGTTACAGATTACATCACCCGACCATGGATCTTTTTTTTTTTGTACATAGTTTTTTGTATTACATAATGTGTTGTTTATTGATCATTCTTTATTTAATTGTTGATTGTTTAACTAAACATAATATGTCATATGTAAAATGTATATATATATATATATATATATATATATGTAGATCAATTAATTATTCTTGTGCATTTTATTTTACTATCCCATGCATTTCATTACTTAATGTGTTTGTATTATAAGTAGTTCTTTCTGTATTTAATTGTTGATACTTTGTCATAAAATATATATTTCTGTTCAAAAAACTGTATGCAGCTGATCAGTTAATTATCCCTATGCCAACATATTTGGTAATACAAGCCCTAATCAGGTATGTATCTTTTAAAAAAAAAAAAAGGTGCATTTATTCATTATTTACAGATTTAACATTTTTGGTCCAATCCAGCAGTAACAGGTGCTTTAACAGATAAAGGTCTTAAAGATCAGTTGGTTACCATGGTAATTGAGGTCGTCTGGAACAGGAAATGTGAACCCCTGCAGCTTTCCAGGACCATGAGTGAGTGGCTTTCCACTGACCTAAATGATGACTGCACTCTTTACAAACTTTCTATTTGTAAATGTATTCTAAAATATAGGCCATACAATTAACTATTTAAAATTTTCATTGGCTTGGTCTTGATTAAGCTGATATTTAGACTAACTCTAGTGTATTAGTCTCCCCTCAAACAAATCCACTGAAATCCGAACTGCCAGGAAATAACCATGGACCTGAATGTTTACTTGAGGTTTATGATTTATAGGCTAATGCATGTACCCTACAAACTGCTTCAGTTTTTCCGTAAATAATGACAAGATTGAAATGTACTTACCATGTTTAAAAATTACGTTTTGGTCATTTTCATCCAAAGTAATATTCCTGCTGATCCTCTTCTGAGTGAAAACCGTGACCGTTAGGTTCGTGAGCGTTGCGGGAAAATTTGAACTTTGGAGAGGTAGCTGTAATTCATTACATTACATTACAGGCATTTAGCAGACGCTCTTATCCAGAGCGACTTACACAACTTTTTTTTAATTTTTATTACATTTATCCAATCATACAGCTGGATATATACTGAAGCAAGTCAGGTTAAGTACCTTGCTAAGGGTACAACGGCAGTGTCCTACCTGGGAATCAAACCTACAACCTTTCGGTTACAAGCCCAGTTCCTTAACCATTACACTACACTGCCGCTACGATTAATAAATAAATTGTGTTGAAAACGCTACCCATGCCGATTGGCTCCACATACCTTCAGAAGCCAAGCATGAGATTAATAAACGCATTGTTAATAACATGCACGAGTGCTTCGAATTATTGTCATTGATGACTTTCTTTTGTTATAGGGGGTTGGCCGGTCTGCGAATATGAACTCCATTGAGGTGGGATTTAGCCAAACTGCAAACCATGTTAATCAGATAAATTTCTGAAAAATGCTGTCACATCTGTAGGTAACTCCTCTCTCTCTTTGCTTGATCATTCAAATCTTTAAACAGATTTTTAACGTAGTAATGAAACCAGTGGACTGTAATTAATCAATTGGAAGCTATGGTTTTTAGTTTTAATGGGGTAAAATGACGTAAATATTTTACTTTGACAAGCCGGTTATGAATTTCTTATCCACGGTGCCCCCCTAGTGGTAGTCGTCGACATCTCAATTAGCCTAGGCCTACAGTATTCATATTTTTCTGAAATTATAAATTACAGGGTAAACCCCAAAAATTATTCCGTAACCTTCATCTTGCCAGTCACAGACAATAAAATGCATAAAACGCACCGTTTCTACATGCTAAAAAAATCATGTTCAGATAAGAAAAATAATAGGCTACGCTATATTATTAAAAAGTTATAAACAAAATTTCGGTTAGGCTACAGTTCACCAATGTAGTATTATGTAGGCTACTCGATTCTGACGTCGTAGTTTGCAGCAAGTATTTTGATGATGTTTTGATATGGGTCAGATGAAGGAGTAGCCTATTAAAGAAAGTTAGTGTCATCACTGAAACATCTTAAGTTAGGAACAGCGACTACAGTGGCTGGGTGGGGAAACTATACTGGGTAGTTCACTGTGGGGGGTTTTTTTTTATAAGAAAAAAATGTATGATTGAGGCGAGGCCCGTTTCATGTGAAAGGAATGAAACATAGCAAAGGCCGCATGCCTAGGCTATACGTGTATAATTTTTTTCTTCTTTTTTACATCTCCGCAGATCACATGGAAATCGAGGAGTGATAACGACACTTTAGCCTAAACCACCAAGTGTGCACCTGTATGTCTGAAAATGACTATAAACTATGTATATAGTTTACTGGCTACTGCAGATTATTTTAAAGACATTATTGCGAGTTGGCGAGAATGTCCATATGGAACCTATTGTACTGATCCAATTATGCCAATAAAATTGCTTTGACTTTGAGTTTGTTCATTCATTTTATAGGCTAGGTTTATATATTATAGAAAGCATATAAGCCCCTCCAGTCATCTTATTTTTGTAGAATGTAGGCCAATACTCAACCGCACTAGCCAATGGTTTAAACAAACCTGAAAAAAGGTTTTAAAATGAAATGTTCAGAGTCGCCTATATGCGCCTGTACGGCCAAATGGTCGTTTTGCCGACGTCCAGCCAACGTCGGCCCGCTGGCCAAAATTACGTTGGCCCGACGTCACTTACCGACGTCGGGCCAACCAAAGTCGTGACGTTCCACCGACGTCGGCCCGACGTAAGCTTGCTATCTGGGTAATGTCCACAGACACACCTTGACTCTCGGCAGAGGAAAACGTAACAAATAACGTTAGCTTACTTCTACGTTCATTCACTACGCAAACAGACCAGTGAACCGTTATAATTTGGTAATCATGTACTAGCTAATGCTAAAAAATAATCACATCACTTGCTAACGTTAGCTTGTTTAATGCAAGTCTAAGTAGCCAAGCTAGGCCGTTGCTATACGAAGCATTGCTTTTGTTGGTTAGTTAGCTAACGTTAGCAAGTGGTGTGATTATCTTTTAGGATTACTATATGGTTACGAAATGATAACGGTTCATTTGTCTGTTTGCACAGTGATTAAACTTAGTAGCAAGCTAACGTTAGTTGTTACCTTTTCCTCGACCGAGAGTCCCAGTTGCCAAAGTGTTGTGGAGTGTTATATCGTGCAGGATGGCAGACTGTCTCCGAGCAAGTCCAAGCTGACCTGCTGAGGATTCTTAAGGTAGCTACAGGCGCATTATGACACAGCGCTAACCTGGCCTCAAGAGATGAGGACAATACACTGCCTGTTTTAGGCAGTGATAATATATTATGCATTACTCCGATTTCCTGTTGTAATAACGTTACATGTATCTGGTCTTCCCCCTCCACGATGCGTGGGAACTGAGCCTGTATGGCATATTATAGTAACAGTGCAGACGTAACTTAACAGGGCGAATGGGAAAATAAGGAATCCGGTAGTTGTTTATATCGATGGTACCAGCCAGCTTCTGAGCCAATCACGATTCCATAAACTAACTTCCTTCCGTTTCGTGTAAGTGACTTCCGTTTCATGTAAGTGCCTTCCATGTATATATATATATACTTTCTCTCACATACATACATTCTACTCTCACATACATATATTATCACTCTTACATACATACATTCTCTTATGAGAATATATGTATGTGTAAGTGAGAATATATGTATATGAGAGTGAGAATGTATGTATGTGAGAGTGAATATATGTATGTGAGAGTGAAAATATATGTATGTGAGAGTGAGAATATATGTATGTGAGAGAGAATATATGTATGTGAGAGTGAGAATATATGTATGTGAGAGTGAGAATATATGTATGTGAGAGAGAGAATATATGTATGTGAGAGTGAGAATATATGTATGTGAGAGAGAATATATGTATGTGAGAGAGAATATATGTATGTTGAATTCTCTAAAATGCACAATATGATTAAATTAAATGTATTAATTTATTTTACATTTTTTGTTACAGATTACATCACCCGACCATGGATCTTTTTTTTTTTGTACATAGTTTTTTGTATTACATAATGTGTTGTTTATTGATCATTCTTTATTTAATTGTTGATTGTTTAACTAAACATAATATGTCATATGTAAAATGTATATATATATATATATATATATATGTAGATCAATTAGTAGATCTTGTGCATTTTATTTTACTATCCCATGCATTTCATTACTTAATGTGTTTGTATTATAAGTAGTTCTTTCTGTATTTAATTGTTGATACTTTGTCATAAAATATATATTTCTGTTCAAAAAACTGTATGCAGCTGATCAGTTAATTATCCCTATGCCAACATATTTGGTAATACAAGCCCTAATCAGGTATGTATCTTTTAAAAAAAAAAAAAAGGTGCATTTATTCATTATTTACAGATTTAACATTTTTGGTCCAATCCAGCAGTAACAGGTGCTTTAACAGATAAAGGTCTTAAAGATCAGTTGGTTACCATGGTAATTGAGGTCGTCTGGAACAGGAAATGTGAACCCCTGCAGCTTTCCAGGACCATGAGTGAGTGGCTTTCCACTGACCTAAATGATGACTGCACTCTTTACAAACTTTCTATTTGTAAATGTATTCTAAAATATAGGCCATACAATTAACTATTTAAAATTTTCATTGGCTTGGTCTTGATTAAGCTGATATTTAGACTAACTCTAGTGTATTAGTCTCCCCTCAAACAAATCCACTGAAATCCGAACTGCCAGGAAATAACCATGGACCTGAATGTTTACTTGAGGTTTATGATTTATAGGCTAATGCATGTACCCTACAAACTGCTTCAGTTTTTCCGTAAATAATGACAAGATTGAAATGTACTTACCATGTTTAAAAATGACGTTTTGGTCATTTTCATCCAAAGTAATATTCCTGCTGATCCTCTTCTGAGTGAAAACCGTAACCGTTAGGTTCGTGAGCGTTGCGGGAAAATTTGAACTTTGGAGAGGTAGCTGTAATTCATTACATTACATTACAGGCATTTAGCAGACGCTCTTATCCAGAGCGACTTACACAACTTTTTTTTAATTTTTATTACATTTATCCAATCATACAGCTGGATATATACTGAAGCAAGTCAGGTTAAGTACCTTGCTAAGGGTACAACGGCAGTGTCCTACCTGGGAATCAAACCTACAACCTTTCGGTTACAAGCCCAGTTCCTTAACCATTACACTACACTGCCGCTACGATTAATAAATAAATTGTGTTGAAAACGCTACCCATGCCGATTGGCTCCACATACCTTCAGAAGTCAAGCATGAGATTAATAAACGCATTGTTAATAACATGCACGAGTGCTTCGAATTATTGTCATTGATGACTTTCTTTTGTTATAGGGGGTTGGCCGGTCTGCGAATATGAACTCCATTGAGGTGGGATTTAGCCAAACTGCAAACCATGTTAATCAGATAAATTTCTGAAAAATGCTGTCACATCTGTAGGTAACTCCTCTCTCTCTTTGCTTGATCATTCAAATCTTTAAACAGATTTTTAACGTAGTAATGAAACCAGTGGACTGTAATTAATCAATTGGAAGCTATGGTTTTTAGTTTTAATGGGGTAAAATGACGTAAATATTTTACTTTGACAAGCCGGTTATGAATTTCTTATCCACGGTGCCCCCCTAGTGGTAGTCGTCGACATCTCAATTAGCCTAGGCCTACAGTATTCATATTTTTCTGAAATTATAAATTACAGGGTAAACCCCAAAAATTATTCCGTAACCTTCATCTTGCCAGTCACAGACAATAAAATGCATAAAACGCACCGTTTCTACATGCTAAAAAAATCATGTTCAGATAAGAAAAATAATAGGCTACGCTATATTATTAAAAAGTTATAAACAAAATTTTGGTTAGGCTACAGTTCACCAATGTAGTATTATGTAGGCTACTCGATTCTGACGTCGTAGTTTGCAGCAAGTATTTTGATGATGTTTTGATATGGGTCAGATGAAGGAGTAGCCTATTAAAGAAAGTTAGTGTCATCACTGAAACATCTTAAGTTAGGAACAGCGACTACAGTGGCTGGGTGGGGAAACTATACTGAGAAGGGTCCATCTGCAGACTGCAGGCGCTTCGGGAACGCCTCTTCTTCGGGAACGCCTCTTCTTCGGGAACGCCTCTTCTTTGGGAACGCCCCTTATATGAGAAGGCCTAACTCGTCACGAGGACGTCACTCAGAAAAATAAAAAATGGTGCAGCGTGAAACGGTAAGCGACTTGGTGTACAAAAGTTTTACCAAACCGTCAGTTTGATGTTATTGATTTTTGCTAACTGACCGTGTACATTGGTCTTGTTAACTAGCTGTTAGCCTAGATAATGGCGAACAACTCGTTAGCCTAACGTTAACGTTAGTTAATGGCGGAGAATCCGTTTGATACTTCGTGTTTGATGTAACAACTTATTGACATGGGACAGAGTTTTGCTCATTTATAGTAGGATTATGTTATATGTATAACTAGCTAATGTAACATGTCATTGATTTGATAATTGCTATTGCTACTTTTGCTCCGTAGCCCCATGTCACTGCATGTCAACTGCTGAAGACGGATCATGGCTACAAATGCCATTTTTGTCCAAGGGTGGGGGAATACCCCAATATGGTGGCCCACCTACAGACCCACAAGTCTTCAGTCAAACATGGAGGTAACCTTAATATTTTGTGTATTAACAGTATTAAATAAATAAGAGTGTTGAATATCTAATTAGATTTCTAATATTATAATAAAGTCAACAAATCACTGCATTTGATGGGCTACTTGTTGAAGTGTTGAGGAGGAAATGGCTTATTGTCAGTTTAACCATAGCATTCATTTATAGAAGTGATATTTTACACTCTAGGACACACGTTCTCTGAGTAGTTCATGGGAGGAACAGATATCCCCCCCTCACCCCTGCCCCCCCTCCTTCATAGACTGGGTTAAGGATGTGCTTTTATTATTGCCATTAGAAGAGCTTAAACATAACAATATCAGGTCTCGGAAAAAGTTTATAATTAGTTGGTCCCCTTTTATAGATTGTGTAGAAACCTTGTCGTTACCATAGGAATGTGTAATTGTTTTTGCTACAACTATTACTATGATATCACACAATCACTTAACAGCTCATAGACATTATTTGTGTGCAACAATGTCCCTATATCTAGGTGAATGTGCTATGCAAACCAATGCCAATATGCATATTTTATTTTCTTCAATACTGCTGAATTGGCACTTCTTGTGCCTATTTGATTTAGTTTTGTTTATTTTATTTATCTTCTAATATTCATGCATTCTTCATGTATATGTGATATGTATATGTATTCTGTTCATGTATATGTGATATTTTGTTTTTGTTTTTAAGGCTATTCCATATAGAAGTGCAGTCTAAGCTGTGTGGGCAGCAGCCACTGCTGTTATTGCCCCAAAATAATTATCACCAAGAAAGGTTTCATTGCACATCTTGATAAATGCCTCTCCAGCCCTCCTACAGTCACCAGCCCTTCTACAACCCCCAGCCTCTCTTCAACCATCAACCTGCCTGCAACCCTAAGCCCCTCTACAGTAACCTTGCCTCCAACCTCCTGCCGTCCAGCAACCCCAAGCCCCTCTACAGTAACCTTGCCTCCAACCATCAACCTGCCTGCAACCCCAAGCCCCTCAACAGTAACCTTGTCTCCAACTTCCAGCTGTCCTGCAAACCCAAGCTTCTCTACAACCACCAACCTCCCTGCAGCCCCCAGCCATTCTTCTACTTTAAAGGTGCTCCGATCAAGGCAAACCCAAGCCACCTGCTGTTTTTGCAATTTGCGTTTGAATAAAAAAAACCTTAAAACGCACATAAAGCGAAAACATTCATCTTCAAATCCGGTGCAAAAAAAAAAAAGCATGGTTTTGTCTTAGGGATCTTAGTATTTCTAATAGCAACAACAGCACCGTGGTCACTTTAATCATTACAGAAGACACCAGTAGCAGAGTATGTATAAGGAACATTAGTCAAAATCAAATCAATTAGTGTAGATCTCTCTGTATGTTTAAGATTAGGGCGAGTAGGCGAATTTATCAACTGAATTAGATTAATAGAGTTACAGTATGTTTTAAAATCATCAGATATGGGCTGTAACCAGTCCCAGTTGAGTTTAAAGCCTTTAATTAAGAATTGACACTAGTATTTTTGTGCATCCCTTTGTTTTATGTCCGACTTGTAGGATATTTCGGTGACGGAAGAAGAGGGATTTGCCAGGGGTTCTACTCTGAGCCAAAATATGCAGGGCTGTGCTCACAGTCCTGCATGGAGGAGTGGGCTACATAAAGCTCCAAGAAGGCAAGGTTTTCTACTATTTGCTTACTTGATATTGTCTTCACTCACACATTTCTCTATTTCCTAGTTCACTGTGCTATCAATAGCAGTGCTGTCCACTACTTTACTGTGCATTTGTTGGACCCAAACTGTTTGCTCACCCATTATTAACTGTTTTTATTCTCTTCTGTTCCTTTTGGCTCCCCCCCCCCCCAGACTGTGGCAAGTGGCAAGTGACGTCGTGCCTCTCCACCAACACCAGGACAACCTGCTTTGTTGTCAAAAAAAATTTAATAAAATCTTTTAAAAAAACTAAAAAAACATCCTGTTTATATTTTTTCTGTTATTACAATCTTTATAATAATAATAACTTACTATGTTCTGATTCTTTTTATGTTGTATATTGTTATCCATTCACTAAATAAATCTTATATATATAGTATCACGTTGTGCTATAGTACTTGAAAAGAGATCCACTCTCTATTTTTAAAATTTTGTTTTGTAATCTGTTATTACAATTTTTATATTATAGTAATAATAACTTGCTATGTTTTGATGTTTTGTATATTGTTATCCATTCACTGTAAATAATTCTGTTTTGTTTGTTTGCTGAAGCACTTTGTTTTCTTGTTATGATACAAGAAAACATTTTATTATCGAACATGTCATACAACTTGAAAAGAGATTTGCTCTGTGTGTGTGTGTGTGTATTTTATATACACTATATATATACACTACTCACAAAAAGTTAGGGATATTTGGCTTTCGGGTGAAATTTATGGAAAATGTAAGTTCACGCTACAGTGATATTATACGTATCAGGAAAGTAGGGCATTTAAGTAGAAGCATGCAATGGTGATTTCCTCATCTCAAACTATTTATTGAAACAAAAGCCAACAACAGTGGTGGGTATACCACAACAAAAATGTCAATGTCTCAATAACTTGTCATGTGCCCTTGAGCATCAATTACAGCTTGACAACGACGTCTCATGCTGTTCACAAGTCGACTTATTGTCTGCTGAGGCATGGCATCCCACTCTTCTTGAAGGGCGGCCCTCAGGTCATTGAGGTTCTGGGGTACAGAGTTACGAGCCTCTACACGGTGAGTCAGCTGATCCCATAGGTTTTCTATGGGATTCAGGTCTGGAGAAAGTGCAGGCCACTCCATTTGAGGTACCCCAGTCTCCAGCAGCCTTTCCCTAATGATGCAACCTCGATGAGCTGGAGCATTGTCGTCCATGAAGATGAAATTAGGCCTGTGTTGTTCATGCAGGGGCACAATGACTGGATTAATGATGTTATTCAGGTAGTATGGGCTTGTCACTGTACCATTCACAAAGTGTAGGGCAGTTCTGTATTGACTAGACACACCTGCCCACACTGTAACACCGCCACCACCAAAGGGTCGTCTGGTGACAACAGTGGCTGATGCATAGCACTCTCCTTGACGTCTCCAACATCGTTGGCGGCCATCATTTCTGCTCAACGTGAATCGACTTTCATCAGAGAACAGCACTGAGGCCCACTGGTCCCTCGTCCAGCGTAAATGCTCCCTGGCCCATGCAAGACGATGACGCCTGTGCCTGGTGGTGTGGTCAGGTACCCTTGCAGGTCGTCTAGCACGCAGACCACGCTGATGTAAACGGTTTCGAATGGTCTGACGTGACACTTGGGTGCCTCTCACCTCCCTTAAATGTGCCTGGAGTTGAGTGGCATTCATCATCCGGTTCCACAGGGTACTGTTCACAATGAAGCGGTCATCAGTGTGGGATGTGGACGTCCACTTCTATGCCTTTCTGTGACTCTTCCAGTCTCTCTGTATCTCTGTTGCAACCTGCTGATGACACTCTGTGACACTCTAAGCTCAGTGGCCACTTCCCTCTGAGAACATCCTGTTTGAAGCCTCGCAATGACGAGGTACTGTTGATCAATTGTTAGGTGTCGTCTTGGTCTCATGATGTCAAAATGTGAACAGCATGATGAAGAGGACTGTTTAAATACCAATTCTAATTGAACCAGGAAATTTATTGGTCGATTCATGGATCAAACAACTGTTGTGAATTTTGCCGTTCAGCTCCTTGTTAGAGAACAGCAAGTTGTGCAAAAAGTACTGAAACATTGAGTAGTTGGACATGTGCATTCAAAAGTTTAGAGAAGGTCAAATTAATTTCACCTGTAAAGGTTATAGTGCATTTTAGGTTCATCCTGAAATTTCACCCGAAAGCCGAATATCCCTAACTTTTTGTGAGTAGTGTATATATAAAATCTATTTGTTACGACCCCTGGTCCAGCTAATCGCTTCCACATGAGAGTGGCTGATTAAAAGATGAAAAATCTGCCTTGCGAGTGAAAGATCACTTCGCCACCCTAACCAGCCGTGCCTCGCCATGGTGGTTCCTCCCTGCCTCTAGCCTCAGCTTCCTGTTTTTTTTCTCTCCCATTTTGGTGCCCAGTTATACCCTACTCAAGGTTGAGTCAATTCTCTACCCTTATTGAAATGATGAACCATTAAAGTACTGTATTGTTCAGTTTAGCTCATGCTGTAATATTTAGAAATCATTAATTAATGGTAACTTGAATCTACAAGCAATTAATAACAGCTGCATTATTTAATGCCAATATAAGAAAAAAAAATACTTAACTAAGTTTAATCCCTGTTTTGATAATTTTATTAGCCTGCTATTTGTTAGGTCGTGTATTTGGTATTAGCCTGTTTGGATACAATACATTAAGAATAGATTTGTTACTACTACTGGTAACTAATGAAAGGTTAATTGGATACTTTGTTAACGTTGACAACTAACATTAACCATACATCCTTAAACCTTAGTTGAAGTACGTCTATTTAATACACTTACACTTTAAATTCTATTTAAAAAGAGTCGCGTGTGTGACGTAACTCGGCTGCACCCGAGTTGTCAATCGTTTGTAACGTTAACACACGGAGCCATGGAAATAATATTTTAACGGTCTGTTTGTAAAAGTATTACAAAGGAGTTTCGAAATAGCTTTGCAACAAACAAAATGACTTGCTCCGTTTTTGTTTCCCTGCACTCCTACAAGGTTTACTTGAACATTAAAACAACACTTTTATACTGATTTGCTCTAACGCAATCATGAACAGCACATCTGGACAATAAAGTTGTCTGAGGACGACCTCTGAGTGACGTGACGTATGAAAAGGCGTTCCCATAGAAGAGGCGTTCCGTGAGAAGAGGCGTTCCGTGAGAAGGGGCGTTCCGTGAGCGCCTGCAGTCTGCAGATGGATATACTTGACTATACTGGGTAGTTCACTGTGGGGGTTTTTTTTTTATAAGAAAAAAATGTATGATTGAGGCGAGGCCCGTTTCATGTGAAAGGAATGAAACATAGCAAAGGCCGCATGCCTAGGCTATACGTGTATAATTTTTTTCTTCTTTTTTACATCTCCGCAGATCACATGGAAATCGAGGAGTGATAACGACACTTTAGCCTAAACCACCAAGTGTGCACCTGTATGTCTGAAAATGACTATAAACTATGTATATAGTTTACTGGCTACTGCAGATTATTTTAAAGACATTATTGCGAGTTGGCGAGAATGTCCATATGGAACCTATTGTACTGATCCAATTATGCCAATAAAATTGCTTTGACTTTGAGTTTGTTCATTCATTTTATAGGCTAGGTTTATATATTATAGAAAGCATATAAGCCCCTCCAGTCATCTTATTTTTGTAGAATGTAGGCCAATACTCAACCGCACTAGCCAATGGTTTAAACAAACCTGAAAAAAGGTTTTAAAATGAAATGTTCAGAGTCGCTTATATGCGCCTGTACGGCCAAATGGTCGTTTTGCCGACGTCCAGCCAACGTCGGCCCGCTGGCCAAAATTACGTTGGCCCGACGTCACTTACCGACGTCGGGCCAACCAAAGTCGTGACGTTCCACCGACGTCGGCCCGACGTAAGCTTGCTATCTGGGTAATGTCCACAGACACACCTTGACTCTCGGCAGAGGAAAACGTAACAAATAACGTTAGCTTACTTCTACGTTCATTCACTACGCAAACAGACCAGTGAACCGTTATAATTTGGTAATCATGTACTAGCTAATGCTAAAAAATAATCACATCACTTGCTAACGTTAGCTTGTTTAATGCAAGTCTAAGTAGCCAAGCTAGGCCGTTGCTATACGAAGCATTGCTTTTGTTGGTTAGTTAGCTAACGTTAGCAAGTGGTGTGATTATCTTTTAGGATTACTATATGGTTACGAAATGATAACGGTTCATTTGTCTGTTTGCACAGTGATTAAACTTAGTAGCAAGCTAACGTTAGTTGTTACCTTTTCCTCAACCGAGAGTCCCAGTTGCCAAAGTGTTGTGGAGTGTTATATCGTGCAGGATGGCAGACTGTCTCCGAGCAAGTCCAAGCTGACCTGCTGAGGATTCTTAAGGTAGCTACAGGCGCATTATGACACAGCGCTAACCTGGCCTCAAGAGATGAGGACAATACACTGCCTGTTTTAGGCAGTGATAATATATTATGCATTACTCCGATTTCCTGTTGTAATAACGTTACATGTATCTGGTCTTCCCCCTCCACGATGCGTGGGAACTGAGCCTGTATGGCATATTATAGTAACAGTGCAGACGTAACTTAACAGGGCGAATGGGAAAATAAGGAATCCGGTAGTTGTTTATATCGATGGTACCAGCCAGCTTCTGAGCCAATCACGATTCCATAAACTAACGTCCTTCCGTTTCGTGTAAGTGACTTCCGTTTCATGTAAGTGCCTTCCATGTATATATATATATACTTTCTCTCACATACATACATTCTACTCTCACATACATATATTATCACTCTTACATACATACATTCTCTTATGAGAATATATGTATGTGTAAGTGAGAATATATGTATATGAGAGTGAGAATGTATGTATGTGAGAGTGAATATATGTATGTGAGAGTGAAAATATATGTATGTGAGAGTGAGAATATATGTATGTGAGAGAGAATATATGTATGTGAGAGTGAGAATATATGTATGTGAGAGTGAGAATATATGTATGTGAGAGAGAGAATATATGTATGTGAGAGTGAGAATATATGTATGTGAGAGAGAATATATGTATGTGAGAGAGAATATATGTATGTGAGAGTGAGAATATATGTATGTGAGAGTGAAATATATGTATGTGAGAGTGAGAATATATGTATGTGAGAGAGAATATATGTATGTGAGAGTGAGAATATATGTATGTGAGAGTGAGAATATATGTATGCGAGAGAGAATATATGTATGTGAGAGTGAGAATATATGTATGTGAGAGGTCCAACGTGAATTATGGCCTAAACGGCCCCTCATAGTTGCCTACTTCCGACTTATTATCATGGTGTATCGTTTGTGCCCAAAAAAAATCCACTGCTTTGCACATTTACCACTTATCTAAAATGACAACACATGATAATATAATGTGAATCTGTTGATAACCTACCCTGTACAATAGTGAGTTAACTAGCCCGTGCGTACACGTTCTAATGCCCTGCTAGCTGCATCAAAAATGACGTAAAAAGTCACATTAATTCCGATCTGACAGACTACGGTCGCTTTGACACAATTGGTTATGTATCGGCATCTAATCCCACATTCAAAAGTGCCCAAATGAGAATTTGAAATGTCAGATTGAATGTGATTTTCGCTGTTCACATTTCCATTAAAAAAAATCAGATCTGTGTCACATTTGAGGAAAAAATCTGTGTCACTTTTTACCTGCAGTGTGAACGTAGCCATAGAGAGTTATTCATCTACAACGTCTTACTTTGGTATCTTTAGCTAACTTGCCTGCATTATGCCAAGGAGTCAGAGATATATCGTTCCTCGGTGTAACGCCACCGGCTCTGTTAGCTTTCATAATCTGTCGAGAGACGGAATGTATCGATAAATTAGTTAATGCAAAGCAGTCTATTGTGTGTGAGTAACAATTCTCTCCGGACCAAGTGGAGCTGGGCGCTACAACCAGCTATGTTCAATATACAAACAATACTGTGTGACTGGGTTTTGCTGTGTATTTGAATGTATTTAATAGTAACGTTACTTTAGGCAGACAAACAAGCTAACTTAGCTAGGTAACGTTAGCTCTACCATTCGGTTACATCCCCGGTCCTCTCCTCGATCGCGAAGACGTAATTGTGAGGAGAGAGCAGGAAGGGGCCTGAGTTCAGTGGGGGCCTGAGTCAGTTCACCAAGACACACCCTTTCACTCCTTGACCGTATGAATATTCATAATATGACTACGTGGCACCGTCGTCATATGACCACACCCACTCACGAGTTCCAGTTCAAATTGAAGCGATAAAAAAGGCCTTAGAAAAGCCTCTGCAGTATCTCTTTAAGTTTTGCTCCTGAGAGGGCGAAAAACCAAATAAAAACCTCCCGTCAGCAAGAAGGTGGCCAAATTAGCTAACCAGCTGCTAGCCGAGTGCTTAACGGAGGAAAAAGTGGAAAATTCCTTCTCTGCTCCTTACCGGCAACAAAGATTTTTTTTTTTTACCTCAGGAGCAAACCAGTCTAACCGGTTTGATGTGGATTTTAGAACTCTAACTAATATCGGTTACAAACTGAAGCACAATGTTATCCTCCTCCCTCCTTTCCAAACGCTAACAAGTCTTCCACCAGTTCTACCTCCAAAAAGGAAATGCGCGACTACAGCAGGCACGCGCAGAGCAGTTGAAGTAGTACCTATGCAGAGGGAGTGACTTTCGGAAAACCAGACCCATGGTAGCATTGCCTTGCGTTGAAATAGCCTGAAAGACTTATAAAGGAGCAAACAGTGCTGGCAGCAGGCAGGAAGTGAGCGTCAAAATGAAGTCCGGTTTTTGCCCCTTGCTTTTAGAGTGTAAACTACACACCAACGGTGCCCCGGCAGCACCAGTTGCAGACACCGCATACACCAATGCAGCCTCCAAATTCATATAACACGCACACAAATGCCGCTTTAGCTTCAGAACAGATAGCGCACACACTAGCATTTATTTTCGTTAGCTGCAGAGAGCACAAACTAAAGGTCTTACGCACTGGCCATACTCATTTACAAGAATAAATCGCATGTTGAAAACAAAATGCAAGCTCCTTATTGTTCATAAATCTTGCACATCAAATTCTAAATTTATTTAGCAAGAAGGCAGCTTTTTTATTCTGACTCCAGCCATTAGGTAATGCTGCTTTTGCTTTAGCTGCATTGAGAAATACAAAATGTGAAAACGATTCCTGCAGTAATGCAGCGTTTACATTTAGGCAGTGCGCATGCTCTGGTTCCAAAAATCACCATAGTCTGGCAGCCTCCATGAATTGGCTTCATGTGCCAATGAGCAGCTCCCATAGGAATCCACGGAACGGGCAAGCCGTCTCCAGTTCGTATAAATCTCGATGATACTGCTACCATGTGAACGAAAGACTTTAGATTTGACAAGATACAACTGGCGCTTTGCCCTATTGTTTTTATTTATTGCACAAGGGGAAGTGATCAGGCATGCACAGTAGTGTTTTCAGTAACTTAGCAACTGAAGTTACATAACGTAGCCTATGCTTAGAGCGCGCGCATCAGACCGGCGCTAACACTCAATTGACCTCCGGTGATTCAATGAGCGCCTGTAGTCTGTCTAATAAATACAAACTGCGGACGTTCCAGCCCCGAATTTGGAACTCTTGCTCCGCTGACCTTTTTTTGATGTGAACGCACCATAATTGTTTAGCTGTCTGATGGTAAATGGGGGTATGCAGCTTTAACGAGGGTTCATGGGTAGCGTCGTTTTTTTAAGAGATCCTGATTGATCCGTGTGAGTGAGCGCAGATATGGACATGGAAGGAAAACAAAGTCACAAACGAAGTTAGTTAGCGTGAGTGTGTTTTCCGGCTGGTTTTAAGGTCTCTCCCTCTAAACTGTAAGCTGTACAATGTTCATTGATGTAAATAAAGAGCCACATGAACGAAACCTGCGTCCTCGCCATTTGTATGAGACTGTAAAGCTGTGAGCTCGCAGCTCGGTACTGAAACCGGAAAATAGCAGCCATTAGCAACTTCGGTTCCCCCATGTCTCCAACTATGGCTCGGATGTTAGACGGGAAAAGGTGACACGTATCTGTGTGCAAGGTAGGCTGCCAGAGAATGCATAGCATTACATAAGCATTTGCGCTAACCACCATGAGCGATAATAGGCTAACTTAAGAATTCCAGTTTAGCTTCCGGGTTCTATTTTGCAGTAGCTAGGCTACAACAACAAGTATCTCTCGGTAATAATGTGCAACATAATGTTTCCCAATGGGATATAAATACCTAACATTTAACACGACAAAACAGCAGCAGTATAAACTAGCGAAATATCCAGAATTATTCACAATTATGTATTAGCTTTTACGAACCTCCTGACAGTAAATCAGCTAATGAGTAACGTTAGCTAGCCTAGCTAATCGACCAACAACCACAATGTAACTTTACCAAAGTGGAGGGCGTCAGCAAAGCACAGTACCCCATGTAAACACATACAATTAATGTTTTAAAGCAGATGGTGTAGCTCCTGAGGCCTCATGTAAAACGCTGACAGGCATATTTGGCTACTAACAAAATGATAGCAACAACCCGTTGGCAAATTTTGAATAAAAACACATTGAAGCAACCGAGCTAATAATTTTCGGGCATCAAAAAATATTGGACAGTTTAACATAATGTCGAATTAAGTAATCATTTTTAATATTTGGTCGCATATCTTTTGCATGCCATGACTTCCTGATGTCTGTGACCCAACAATATCAAGACTCTTGGGGCTCTATTTTCAAACCGGCGCAAACCAGCGCAAGGGGACGGTATAGCCAAACGCAAGCTTGTTGACAGCATCAACGTCTTAAAACTGGCGCTATGGCGTTTCTCAGCAATACCGCTAGGATCAACAAATTCTCAACATAACATCCTTTCGCTTGCGCTGCAGTGGGATGGGTGGCGCTGTCTGGGGCGTGTTCTAAAATACTTTTGGCGCAGTGACAATTTGAACCAACGAAAACCCATTGCGTTATGATCAGCTGGAACCACCTCTTAGCGGCAACGCAATAGACTCTGGCAATTTGGCAACTTATTAGTCATGTAGTTCTATGTAGTGTCTATAGGTGATGCCAACATTACACTTCCATTTAATGAACAAATAGCCTATAATTATTATTATTAATTAATTTTAATTTAAACTACTAGAATAAAACAGGACAGCTTACAAGAAACTTGCGATCATGTAGGCCAATAGCCTATAATATATAAATTACACATTGGCACAGTTGAATCATAAGCCTACCACTACACAATACACAGAAAGGATATACTTTCAGCGGGTGTCCTTCCTCAACTATACGGACAATGAATGCAGTAAAAAGTCAAAACTCGCTTTTTTTCTCAAGTGTGGGTTCCCCGGGGTGCTTGGTGCTATCGACTGCACGCACATACAAATCCGCGCACCACCCGAGCATGCAATAGTTTTCGTCAATCGCAAAGGAACACATTCCATCAATGTCCAGGTGACATGCGACAAAATTAGCTTGCCCCACCTGCACCAGTGGTCGCGGTCCCCATCACAGCCAGAGCAAAGAGAAATCAACTGGCTGAGCGGTTTAATAGGGCTAGATAAATGGTAAGTATCGGATCAGCTTTTAAAATGAACATTTCAATGCATGTTCCCACGTAGAATCATACACACATCCAAGTTGACGGTCCAGTGCATTTGGGTTGCTCATTATGAAATTGCATGGAGCGATTGTGTTCCAACTGGCTTTTTTTTAAAGCATGAGAACAACAATTTGATTGGCTACCATAGAGACACACCTTGGACATTTAAACTCAGCCTTTTAGCAATACCGCCATAAGGTGCGCCAAGATTGCCGTCATGAATATCTTATTTGCCATAATATCTTATTTTCTGGTACTCCTACAAGCGATACTATAACCTCTCTGCATTTGAATGGAGATGGGGGAACTGGGGGGTGGGAGACTAGATTTAGCTGTAAATTACACTGGAACAGTATGGAATACATGGTTGGCTAAATGGCTCTAAGTCATCATGGGTCTGACGTATCAAACAAGCCTTAAACCATCACTCTACTGCCAGATATGTAGTAGATATGGATGGATAACTTGAAGGCTTTGAAGACTTATTTTTCCATAGAGTTCAATAGGAAAATTTGTCAGGAGAAACAACCCTTAAAGTGATCCGTCCATACCTACTGCATATCTGGCAGCAGACTGATGGTTTAAGGCTTGTTTGATATGTCTGACCCTTGATGACTTAGAGCTATTTAGACAACCATGTGCTTCATACTGTTCCAGTGTAATTTACAGATAAATCTAGTCCCACCCCCCAATTCCCATAGAGATCCATTCAAATGCAGAGAGGTTATAGTATATAGTAGTTGCATGCAAAGTATATGCGACCAAATATTAAAAATGATTACTTTATTCTACATTATGTTAAACTGTCCAATATTTTTTGATGTCTGAAAATGTGTGTGGGGGGGGGGGGGGCTATGTACAAAGGGTTCTATAATTTCTAAACGGTTCATCCGATATGGATGAAATTACCTCGAATTAAAGTTGACAGTCCGCACTTCAACCACATTGTAATTGTATCCTTTAATTTGGAAAGTGCTAGAGTACAGAACCAAAATAACAAAAAATGTGTCACTGTCCAATGAATTATGGTGATCACTGTATATGTAAAAGAGAATTTACAAATCACTGCTTTCTGCGCATTTTACATAGTCAACTTTTTTGGAATTGGGGTTTGTAATAATGTCAGCTGGTTTTCTATGCCATAGTCCTTTTGGTTTAAAGAATCAAAAAAATCATATAGGAGGGCGTGGACTGAGGCCCTACTACAGGAAACTTAATTACATTTTGTATCAAAACAATGTATTTTCAGTAGATTAACTCAGAACAAAGGCATATTATACAAATAGCCAAAAACTTGTTTAAAATGTAGAATACTGTCATCACAATAATTAAATGTACAGCCTGTGGGAAATACTGTATTGTAATATCATTGATACAGCTGTACTGTTACTATAATTTATGGCACATTTCAGCCCATTCTCACCACAGGCTTGTAGCAGACTGGCCCACCCCCTCCCCCACACCCCCTAATTTCATCAGTTACAGAAAATGAAGAAGTGGCATGCCTACAAATTTGGTCCTGAAAGGAAGGAGTACATACTTTGACACATTATCATCCATCCTAATACACTTTATATCCTGAGACAAATCTGTAAGAAGGAACACCCCCAACTGGCATGAGTTTATTGGATAGTCAAAGAAGCCTGAAGTAGAAGTGAATTCATTATAAACCAAGTATGGATCCCCCTCAACTACAATGACATTCCTGACTATGCCTACTTTGCCATTACTCCTAATGCAGTTGTCACCTGTGAATACCTTAATGCAGAACTCTGGAAGATGTATTTCTTTGTACTGCAAGACTGGGCATGTGATGTGCAATGGTACTGGACCCTCACTATGTGGCTTCCTAAGTTCTGTACCATTTCTTGTGTCTGCACTACAAGTTGCATTTTCAAACTCTGAGATACGCCTCACAACTTGCGCAACTGGGAACTGTGGGCTGTGGATCATTTTCTTGATTTGACCTAGGAGGTTCTCAAAGGGAAAGCCAGAAATGTTGTCCAAGCAGCAGCCATGTTCTTTTGCATCATCACTAAGATGCATAAGGCCATGCACGTTATACACAATATTTTCCTTCCCATAAAGCTGTGTTCTACAAAAGACACAAGAAGGCTTTTTGAGAAATCACTGTAGGGACAACATGAACTACAATTCCATACAGTCCACAGGAGGCTCCTCCTCCACGTTGGAAGTGATGTAGGACATTATACCAGTTGTGATTTCCGTCTACACTGTAATGTGATACTGCGCAGCTCCTTCTCCCAGTTCTTCGCAGTTCTTCCAGTCCAGTTGTCCATTCAACTCGCCAGGGCCTTCACTGTCTCGTCTCACGGCCCCGCGGCCTGCACGCCCGGGGAAGAGCCCTCGCTCCACAAGGAAGCACGGTCGTCCATGACACCGATCCAACTGAGCGAGGCGGGCTCATCTACCCCCGGCTATTGGCCACAGAGGACCAGAGACAAGACGCAAGGAGGCAACGCGAGCACCCAGTGGTGAAGAAGAACCACCAAGTGGACCACGTAGCCACTGTTCCTGCAGCACAGCACCGCCGGTGAGTCCCCCAAAGAGGCAAGCAGTCTGCAGTAGGATCATGCTGCATAGTTCGGGAGAAATAATGCGACCGGTTCCATTATCTAGCCCTATGAACTGCAACCCTGACGACGAAATAAACCAGTTCCAGGGACCCAAGATGAGGCGGCCGGTTCCCCTATCTATCGCAACCCTACGAACTGCAACCACAGGATTGGGCGACCGGCTTTCCCCTTTCATTGTGAGTGTGCAATCCAACGGAGGAACCTATTTAGCAGACTTTAATTCAAGTAAGGCTGTAACATGGGCATAGCTTATTAGTTAGCAACCGTATGGAGTTAGATAGCTGCCAAAACATTTCGTAAACGTAAATTGAGATTTGCAAATGTAAACTTAAAATCGTAAAGTGAATTTTGCAAATGTAAGTCAAATTGAAAATGTTAAATCTAAATTTGTAACTAAAATTTATTGAAGTGTAAATGTAAAACCTGATTCGTGTATGTAATGTTTTTATCTGTACATGCAGAACTCATTATAGGAGTGTGCACTCTATTCTCTACATACATGCGTTTTGTCAGTATGGTTGGCACCAAAATAGAACTGTATTTTAAATATATAAATTTGGAATTCGTAAAGAGAGAAACGCAAACCTAGACCAGGAAGCCACAATTAAAAAATTCCAAAAAGTTTCCAAATTAAAAGTTCACAGGCTCCGTGGCTGAAAGACTGATGCACAGGTTCCGCAGTGCCGGTTCACTCGTAGATTAGAATAAAATATTTTCTATGTAGCTCAAGTAGGCTATGCTTTCATGTCCTAAATTGTCATTCAAGAGTTTATCAACACATTTTGCTAAAATGAGATGGCATAAATGGCTGGGCTAATTATAGCCGAGTAAAAAGTATGAAATCCAGAAACGGATAGCCGTCCTTGTCCACCCCTGCCCGACAGTAGCCTATAGCCTATGCCATGGAGGCTAATCACTCGGGGGTCTGCGGGCATGCTCCCCCGTGAGAGAATTTGTCCAAAAGCACTCTGAAATGGTTAATTCTGATGACTTTTGAGAGTACAAAATTTACTTTTTTCAACAATTAGCTATAGCTACATGCCGTCATGAATGCATTTTACCAGCCTTAAACTAAAATGTATAAGCGACTGCTATAGGCCTACACTAGGCTACACCTAGGCAGGCACACCAAATCCGATCGTAGCTACCATTCCTTTTCATTTATTATAAAGCGCTTTAATCCATAAACACTAATTCTTTAGGACGAACAAAAGCCACGTTTATTCATGAAAAGAGGCCAAAAAAACATTATAGTTACGCGTGTAAGCATAATATTAGGCTACTGACGTTTTTGTTTCCCATATCATTCCGTTTGTTTAGGAAACGCAACCTTCATGCTTAACGTTAACCTATGTCCTTTCAAAATCTATATTATTTCCGCGTATGTCGGCTATGCAATATGTCACGTTTAGCCTATGCATCAGTTGAATGCATCCGACAAATAACTCCGGTTCATATACAGTTGAATGCAACCTCAAATGCATCAATCTGGCACTTTGAGAGGAAAATTAAGAGGCTAGATCCGTGAAGAATTGTACCGTGCTTTTGTAAACCCATGCAGTTGTAGGCTATCAACTTGCTTGATACCTGAGCCATCAAATAAATTAAATGAAAGCTGTCACGTTTGTTGTAGGCTACTGCTTTATTTAAAGTAGCCTAGGCTATTTGTAATCACCGTCCAGTGTTGCAGTAAAAATATATGGCACCGCATGCTACGTCAGCTTTAGAGATCACATTAAACTTCAGTCAGTATACAGCTTTCTAACTTGATGCTGGAAATGTTTTAAACCATTAGTAACCACATTCACATCGATGTAGCTAGCAAATAGATAGTTAGCCTACTGCAAACGATGTTGTCTCCTCAAAATGCGTTCTAGACCGATGGCTTAGCTCAAGCGAACAGTGCAAAGCAGTAGCGATCTTTCATGTTAATTACGAGAGTAAAAGAACGTTTGCCTTCATTCTGAAACAAATTCCAGTTTACAGGCCACCACAGTTTAGTTACCTGTATGTAATTTATCCCCTGCCAATTTTTAACAATTATATTTCAGCCATAATTTTACAAACAGATGATTTGTCCTGTGCTAATAGCAGAGTGGGAACCGCAGAATTAATATATTTTTCGAAAAGACATGGGTTAACGTTAAGCATTGAAGATTGCGTTTCCTAAACAAACTGAATAATATGGGAAACAAAAACGTCAGTAGCCTAATATTATGCTTACGCGGGTAACTAAAAAAAGTCATGTTCTACTCTCAGAAGTCATCAGAATGAACCATTTCAGAGTGCTTTTGGACAAATTCTCTCACGGGGGAGCATGCCCCCAGACCCCCCGAGTGATTAGCCTCCATGGCATAGCCTAGGCTACTGTCGGGCAGGGGTGGACATGGACGTCTCTAGGCTATCCGTTTCTGGATTTCATACTTTTTACTCGGCTATAATTAGCTCAGCCATTTATGCCATCTCATTTAAAATTTAATCGAGTGAACTGGCGTGGGAACCTAGCCCATCAGTCTTTCAGGCACAGAGGTGCCCACCCATAATGAATTATTTATGTTTCTATCTCCAATTGACATGCGATTTCACCGCTTTCTGTGGGGCTTTACCATTAGCTACCTGGGAATTAGGTATAGCCAACCGCTGTTCTCCAGCCAAAGCTTGCAAATTAGTTGGTTAGCTAAGCTAGTTTCTGTGAATGCACGGGTGGAACCTTACCCAGCTAGCCAAATATATGCGGCCCGATGCTGGCCCGATTCCGCCATGCCGGATTCGTTTAATCGGCCCGAGTCCGGCTGCCGGACTCGGGCTTTCGTCAGAATGAATGACGCCCCAGAATCGGCCCGAGTACGCTCAGCCGGAATCGGCAGCCGTAACCCAGCCGACACTGCCAGCACACAGCCAGAATCGACCCAGATGCCGACCGGAACAACCGGCATCTGGCCGGACATGGGCCAACACTGGCGCAGATGTGATCCGTTTTCATTTAGCCTGTTCCTACCCCCTCCCCCAGTTCTATATATATTTTATATATATATATATATATATAGTTTTAAATGTTATATGATGCTTCATGATGATGTTTACAGGTTATACCATTTTCTATTTCGAATTGACACGAAGTAGGCTAGACATTTTCAAATTAATCAGAATTTCATTGCAGCCTACAAATGATCACTTCACATAATATATCAAAGAACAGGATAAATGACATTTATCTTAGTATTTAGGCTTTATTTTTAACAAAAGTCATTAATAAAAACCACGTTAAGTTTCTCCCTCAACTCTCATCTACACCTCTCCAGAAAACACAACGTTGTGACAATTTACCCAGCTAGGCAAATATATGCGGCACGATTCCGCCTTGCCGGATTCGTTTAATCGGAATGTCAGAAAAGTCAGAATGAATGACTGCCAGCACAGTCAGAATCAGCGCGGAATCAGCCCGAATGCAATAGGATCCTGCAGCCGGAACACAGCTAGAATGTCAGGGTCTGGTGCAGTTGTGTGATGTTTCCATCACATGCCACCGCCCCCCGCCCCCCGCCCCAACACACATCCAGGTGTAGCTACTACATTTATGCTCCGCCACCATATTTTTGTAGCTATTTGTGATGTTAAATCATATTTACCAACTTTTTAGCTATACTTTAGGCCTACATTTTAAATAGCCAGAAATTATACACAGTTACACATTTGACATTAATCCAAATTTTATTTTCTACAAATGATTTAGAAATGAACAGAGATATGGAACATAACGATTACTGGATATAACAAATAACGAAAACATTAAATAGCCAAAAATATATATGCTGGCATATGAAAAAAAAACAAGCAGAAAAATGGTCTAAACACACACACACACTAGCACTGAACCCTCTCCCTTCTCGCCCGTCTTCCACCCTCTCTGTCCGCCGCCAATTGGAGCCACCTTTTCACGAAGCTCTCAATTTCTCCATCCGTTGCCGCCGCGGAAAGGTGGTTCTTTCTCACTGCAGCTATTAGAGAGAGAGCGAGAGAGAAAGAAAGAAAGAGAGAGATTAGCCTACATGGTTGGTTCCAGAGTCAGACATAAATAAACAGCAATAGCCTACTGCCTTGCTCGTGTGCACATTCAACCTAATTTGGGCTCAGGTGCAGGCCAAAATGAACAACTAAAAGTACAAAAATAAAGAATAGCCGCGCATTGAAGCTCCCAAAATAGCCTGATTTAATTGACGCGCAAGAAGTAAGCAAACCATGCAATAGTGATTTTAATTCAATTGCACTATCACAAACCAGCCAAACAAATAAGGTCAGGGTCCATGATCCATCCATCCACTACATTTTATTTCGCGTTCTATGCCTAAAAATAGCCTAATATCAACAATTTGCACCTCAAACACTGAATGCAATCCAGAACTTAGTGGAAAATAGAAAGCGGTAGGTTATAGCTAACAGATCAAATGTTTGTGCACATATGATTGTTCAACATTAGCCTAATAAAAGTTCATATTTTTGAACGTGCAAATGTGCAAAGTAGCCTACTGATTTCATGATAGAACACTCTAATTATGTATTTAATTAGCAAGATGTTTTACATTTGACTTTTAAGATATGTCGTTTTTATAATTCATTAAAAAAAACTTACCGAGGACAATGCCCTTTACTGCCAGTCTATCGAATGACTGCTTTCCGTTCGCACCTCTCCAGTTAATTTGCTTTGCCACCGTATTTGTCATTAATTTAGACAGGATCCTCCATACCGTCTGCTTTGTGGTCATTCCTCCTGCTAACCCCAAAAATGTTATCTGAAATACAAACGTTAAAGTTTTCAGCTAAAGTTCTGCAATGTCAGATTGTAGGCTACCATATAGGCTACATTTGCATTAATTGAATGGGATGGGATACATTTAACATTTAACTCAGATACATTTAGCAAGCTAGCATTAATGCACATGCACGTGCTAATAAAATCTGATCAACATTTTCAGTGGAGTAGAATTTTCGATACCTGCGCAAAACGTGTTAGCCAACAATCCTAAAACTGTGGTTTGGTCTATGACAGTATAAAAACTAGACAATTATGATAGCTGATCAAGCATTGATATCGGGAACCTTAAATAATTACGCACAGCCCGACAATTACGCATGGGCAAATACATTCAATAATTATTCCATCCAGTCTAAGCACACACATGCTCTCTTTCTCACTTCAAGGGAGAGAACTGCATCCGTCTGCATTAAATCAATCAAATCAATGTTTTTTTATATAGCGCATTTCACAACTAGTTGTCACAAAGCGCTTCACAGAAAAACCCAGCCTAAACCCCTACAAGAGCAAGCCAAAGGCAACAGTGGCAAGGAAAAACTCCCTGCATCTATTCTCTGTCGTTTAGATTTGTGTTCCTCAAAAACATATGACAGTTGTTAAATGTGTGCTACTTATTATTTTCATTGTCGCTTACGATTGGAAAAATCGTGTAATGTGGCCCCAGCTTTAGAGAACTCATTGAATTTCATGCTGAAAAAAAAAATTAGGGAGTTTTCACACACTGCTGTTAAACTCAGAAAAGGGTCTTGTTTGACCCGAGGACAACACAGGGGTTAAGAGTGTAAACAATCCCTCAAAAAATGAAAAACAAATTAAGAAAAATTAATCGCTTTAGAAAAAAATCTGGTTGGAAATTGTAACGAAACGAAAGCACACACAGTCGGTTTATCGGCGCTCTTATTTGTCCCTGATCGCCCCCTTGATTACCTCCAGAGGGACATAAAAACCCACGTTGATAATTTTGACCATGTTGGGCTATGTTTATAACTAACAAAAGCACCGTTTATTAATGAAAAAATAAGCTAAAAAGCATTATAGTTAAGCATGTGAGCTTAATGTAATGCTGACGCTTGATTGAGCAAGGACATACCATTTGTCCAATGCATGTTGCATTACATTACATTATAGGCATTTAGCAGACGCTCTTATCCAGAGCGACTCACACAACTTCTTATTACGTTTATCCATTCATACAGCTGGATATATACTGAAGCAATTCAGGTTAAGTACCTTGCTCAAGGGTACAACGGCAGTGTCCTAGCTGGGAATCGAACCTGCTACCTTTCAGTTACAAGTCCAGTTCCTTAACCATTATACTACACTGTTGCCTACTTTCCTCCATCCTTGTATCTGATCCTTGCATCCTTTCCTCGCGTCCTCCGTTGGGCGGAGCTAAGGAGCGAGGAAAGGACGCGAGAAGGAGTAAAAATAAGCGATTGGAATGAACCATAGAACTATATATTAACATAGTTCTATGGAATGAACCCTTGATCGAAGCTTCACGCGTGAGCAAGGAAACGTGCTCTCGCGTAGCTTGCCTCCGGGATTTGGCTACATTCGCGGAGAAGGGTCTAGCTGCAGCGTCTGCTTTAATTTCCATGTAGCCATTTGTTATTTGGAAGGATCACATTATTATTTTACCATTGATTTGTTAATGAAAAATACATAAATAGAGGGATTTTCTCTTCAGTTTTATTTGTTGTGTATTTTTAATATTGGGAGTAATCGGTGCATTTAATTCCAATATCATGCAATTCAATCACGCCACAGGCATTCGCGCACATGCGCACTTCCTGGTCATCCAACAGGCTTCGCTCTGGCGTGGCTTGCCATTAGGGCTTGCCTCAGGGATTTGGCTACATTTGCGCGCATGCGCACGTTTCCTTGCTCAAGCATGAGGCTTCGATTAAGCGAGGCTTCTCCGACCCTGCAGCAAGACCCTTCTCGGCCTCCCGCTTGCAAAACGAGTCCACCCACTTGTTCAACCAGTGTTTTCGTTCAAGTTCGCGTATGGTATGTTTCGGCCATAAATGTGAGAGCGTGATACAGCTCGTGTGACAGCATAATATAGGACACAACCACGTTCAATTAGGAAGGCAAAATGGGTGAAAACGGAACAGGCAAATGGTTGTCATTAAGAATTTGTTAATAGTTTTACACCCCTAAAAGGACAGAGAGCCTAGTAGTTTCGTCGATTTGAGAGGCTGCAGTCTCAAGGAAAACCCATTACTAGGGCAACATTTTGTCAGGTGGATGGTGAATCTTAGGGAGAGGAAGGTAGGTATTGTAATTTTTATACAATTTATGGTGCTTAAATAACATTCGACGACATCTAATGGTTTTACTCGGCCAAATATTTAGAAACTGTCGGCTTGTTAGCAAGCTAAAGTATTGCCAGTTGGTTTTTAACTTTTTATTCTTGGTGGCGGGAGATATGCAAATTAGATCTGTATGTAGATTGTATAGCGCAGTGGTTCTCAACCTCGGTCCTGGGGTAATGTTGCGTATGCTGGGTTTCCTTCCAACCACAATTGCAATACCAAAATTGCTGTTTAAGCTGTTAATTTTTTCTTAAAGGTATACTATGTAGTTTCAGAACACCAGATGGAACTTTAATTATTCTTATTAAGATTGATAACTTCATGTAGGCTATTCAGCTGAGAGTGAATGATGGCAAATAGCTTCCATTTAGCACAAAGCAGAATCTAAAATCAGGATTACTTTCCATTGAAATCAGTATATTGACTAACCAGTTCAATCTTTATGTCTGGCTGTTCTCTGAGCCGATTTTCCACCACAGCCAACTCCTCCAGCGACGTTATGGGAAGATGCAGGTCTTGTAGCACCAGCAGGTCTTCAGTTGGAATTTTGGAGGAATTTTGTTTTTGTTGTTGCAACAAAATTAAATGTTGCTGTTGCTTAATGGTCTCCAGTGAAATTAGGATTTCACGCAGGACTGCAGCAAAGTAAGTTCATATTAGTCTAATGTTGGGATGGCAGATGGCAGTAATAATTAGGTAAAAAGAACCAATAATTAGGCAGTTTTCATGTTTTGGAATTGTACTAGTGTATTTAACATAGGTTACTGGGTATTAACATTAAAATACCCAGGTTCTCTTGGCTCAGCTGCTCAGTCATAGCTGGTCTATGCAGAACCAATAATTTCAGTTTTAAGGGTTTGTATATTAATATTGTATATAGTATATTTTACATACTGCGTATCATGGGTGAAAAGATTTTTCAAGTTCGTTTTTTCACTTACAAGAAGAAATTGTGTGTTGGCTCAGGTTCTCAGTCATAGCTGGGCTGACTCTGTCCTGAGATCCCTGGGATGGTCTCATATGGCTAGAAATGGGTCGGGCAGGTGTCCTCTCAGCCAATGGTGGTGCAAATGGTGTCCTCTCAGCCAATGGTGGTGCAATGGATGGAGCGTCGGGAATAGACTGTCTCCTTGGAGTGGGTACAATTTCATCCTCACTTTCACTGGAGCTGAATTTTCTATTCCCTCTAGATAAGGATGAAATGGTCAACTTAAGACTGACTTTAAATTATGGATAAAGCAGAGCAGGTATGTTTTCTCAATTTTTAAAGGGAAAACATTGCTTTTGTATATAGAGCGCCGTAGTACCGCCCACTTTGGTGACGAACGTCTGGTGCCACTTTTCGGAAAAAATACAATGGGAGTCAATGGACTGAAAATGTTTTTTTTTCTATATTCAGGCAGCTACACATTCAAAACACCCAAGAGAAGGGTTGTCACATTTTAAAATAATTTATAAAATTGGTAATTTGAAATTACGTGCAACAAATAAAGAACAAACACGTTTTTAAAAAACCTATTAAAATGACTGCAACATCCGGGCTACTGATTCAGCACAAAGCCCATCTCTGACCCTCTTCATTGCATGGTAAAAAAACTGATACTTAATGCATTGTGAAAGAACATACATGCAAACCACTGCTATATACACATTTGACAAATGAGATTAGTGTTACCTGTTTTTTCTTCTTTTATACGCTGGTATGTTCTCTTCTGACTCTTCTGCCTCTGTCTGTAAATCAGATTGAATTTCTGCCCGTCTTAGTTTCAACCTTGCTTCATTGAATGTGTCTATAAGAAACACCATTTCAAATTATTGGAAAGACATTTTTGTTACAAAAATGGTGAAAAATTAGTTTGAAAGACAGAAGTGAAAATAATTACTGGGTGCTCACGTGAGTCATGTATAAAAAATAAGTAAAAATCCTGGTCCTTATTCAGTAAATTCGGGTGCTTACATTGCCGAATCTACACTGGCAATGTAAGCACCGTGTCAGTGTATTACAATTTGGTGAAATATGACACCAAATGGGACAATTAACGTACAGGTTGTCATTGTAAAACATGTGTGAGTTGTGAAATGCATGCAAATAATATTGGCACTAAATTTGCTCCTTTGACGCTGCTCTTACTGGCTACGCCACTGAGACACACAGCGGCCATTTTTTTGCTCAAAATTAGTCAGGGAAATCATCAGAATCGACCTCAGCCCTTCTATAATACCTCTTGTGTAAAGGACCCTGACGTCAAATGATGTCCAGGTATCCTGGGGATCTTCCTGCCTTTGTACAGCTCTCTGAATTCGTTCAGTTGTTTTGTAAGGAGGCCATCGGCACGTTCCATCTTCTTCCCATGAGGCTGGAATAACTGCTATCTCCTTTGTATTGAGAAATTCCACAATATGGTACATTCTTCAAAAGAAAATCGACAAAGACAACAGGAGAAGGTTGTAAGACCCATGTGTTTTATTCATTAAATTAATAAAATTTCCACAATTAAATAAAATATATACAGTGCATTTCATAGCATTTCATGTTTTGTTGCATTTTATTGCACTTAGAATTGTTCTAATGAATGTATAATATAATAAACGTTACACCTAGATAAGTTTTTAATAAGTGAAATACAGTGGGGATGGAAATTATTCAGGCAGTGACAATTTTTGTTGTTTTGGCTCTGTACTCCAGAACACTGGATTTGAAATTGGATCAGAGTGATGGTTTGAGGTTCATTTGATAACCTTGATGACTTACAGCCATTTAGCCAACCACGTGTTCCATACTGTTCCAGCGTAATTTACATCTTAATCTAGACCCCCCCCCCCTCCCCATTCCCATAGAGATCCATTCAAATGCAGAGAGGTTATAGAATCGCCTGCAAGAGTACCAGAAAATAAGATATGAAGAGTCTTTTGATGTTGTTGGGTCACATCAGGATGTTATGGCATGCAAACGATATGCAATTAAATATGATGACTATTTAAGGGGGGGGGGGGGGTGCTGTCAGGTTTGGATGGCTGTTAGACCTTTTTGGAAAGACAAAAAGGGCTACGATTGCTACATGGTTCACCCAATATGGATGTAAAAAGCCACAAATTATAGATGAGTCTGCACTTTAACCTCATAATTACTGTTCCATTTCAAATCCAATGTTCTGGAGTACAGAGCCAAAACAAAAATTGTGTCACTGCCCGAATACTTTTCGTCCCCGCTGTATATGTAAAAATAATAAATTTTATTTATATAACACCTTTCTCAAATCCAAGGTTGCTTAACCGAGAAAAACATTAATAAATTCTTGAGGTCCAAGCACCATGAGCAACAGTTATCAAACCCAGAGACTATGATGGCAACTTTGGATGTCCCAGCTAAATGCTATTTGAGATTAAAAAAAACAAAAACAACAAAGCTTGAACCCCTAAAAAACAGCACATTGTATTGAAAACGGCAAAATAACATAATTATTCACAAAATAAATGTAATTGTACTTCATCGCACCAAAATGATATTTTGGGAGATGTTTAACTTACTAATTTTGAGTTTTCAATCAGAATGAATAAGGGGCAGTCCTACGTATTTGCCATTTACTGGCAACATGACATATTTGCACACATCTTCATTTACTTGGGCATAGTTTAAATTTGGGTTGATATCAGACAGCAGAAATATTCCCAAAAGAGAGGAGTCGAGAGGGTAGTCAAAATAATTTTCCTGTTTTTGAAAGTCGTTGAACACAAAATACATCTCATCTTCAACCAAAACAATGTTTTTTACAAGTACAATGTTGTTGTTAATTCTAACACAGTTGTCTCCATTTGTAATTTTGACACAGAACCCACACATTAACGCTTCCTTATACTGAACTGTGACATTTGTCAGACCTATTGGTATGGGGCCAGAAGTGTGCTCTCTCTTTAAATTATACTGATGTATTTCTACCTTTTTAGGTATTACACTTTCCATCTCTGAGATGCGACGGACGATTTGGGCAACTGGAAAATTTGGTTGCCTAACCAGCTTTTTGAGTTGGCCAAGGTAATTTTCAAAAGGGAACCCGGAAATGCAGTCAAGGTATCCATGTTCTTTGACGTCATCAGGAAGGTGTATAAGGCCATGTACATTGTACACCACATACTCTGGCCCATAAATTTCACTGAAATGTTTGATAAAGGAAACCAGCAAAGTTTTGGCAAAATCATTCAGGGGGAGACACAATGAAGGACTTGCCAAAATGAAAATTGCAACTGAAAGTAACATGAAATTGTTGTACAATGGAGAACACAAGACACTCTGGAGTACGACTGGCCCCGTATACAACAGAAACTGGCGCCATTCTGTTGCCTTCCACCTAAGCCTGTCTACTAGCCCCCTTGGTTTACGTGCAAACTCCGATGGAATGAAGGTTCTCAGACGAAGTAAGTTGTCAGATATTTTTGAAACTTCTTTGAAGGGTAGTCTGCACTTTAGAGGGCCACTTGTCCACAAATCAACCAGCCGCCGCGTAACTCCCAAGCACACCAAGTGCATGTAATCGAGAGGAAATTTTGACACCATGCCAAGATTTAAATTTGAGAGTGGGGAAATTTTCAAGTGATGTTCCTCATAGACCATTGCCTTAAAATTGTCATCTGTCCTAAGTGGTGCATTTGTTTCAGGGAACGTCATTCGATGTTTGATGTAAAGGCCAGATTGGATGCATTTATCACAACCAGAGTACCCTGTGTGAGATTTGATGCCTTTTATAAATGCTCTTGCAGGAGCATCACAGATGACAGAGCTTACAGTGATAAAAAATTTTTTCCCTTGGTGGACTATTCCAGACTGTAATTTCAGTATTTCTTCCACAAGATCTTTTAGATACTCATTCAAAGAGTTTGGCTTAGTTGGTCCACTGTAAAGGGCAATTAGAACCATTTTTTTTATTTTAAAATCATGGAACAATGCTAGAATTGGCCAAAACTGAGTGTTGGAACTTTTGAAAAGGGGGAGCCCATCAAAATTCAGCTGTAGCTTAAATGTGTGTCCTCCTTTCACCTTTTCCCAGATTTTGGAAAGGGTACTGCTCAGTGTGGCAAGTATCCCAAAGTAGTAGTAGGAACCCCCTGCTACTTTAGCCACCTGAAACTGCCGTTTGGTTTTTAGCAGGGTCCTAGAATCCTTGGGTAGGCTTGGGTGATGTGTCCTGAGTATCAGGAGAAGGGCAGACAGAGCAACTAGAGTGATGCCAAACTGAACTGCCCAGTCTGCTAAAGAAGACCATAAATCAGACTTCCTCTCCCTATCACCATCACCATCACCAAAGTCGACACCATCCGGGCCATCATAACTGCAACTACCATCATCGGATGAATGCATTTCCGGGTCAACCTCTGAATCCTCAATACTCTCAACAGCATCAAACATTGTGTGGGATTCATCTTCCACAGAGGAAGTAGCACACTGCTCAAATGATGCTTCCTCAGAGGAGGTAACACACTGTTCCATGGATGCTTCCACAGAGGAAGTAGCACACTCATTAAAAAGCCCCTCCTGCTCATGTTCTAATATTTTAATTAATTTGCTGATTTTGGCAGCTGACTTCCTCCTAAGGTTTGATGCAGTATTGTACTGACTGTAGCTGACATCCATGTTGTGCTGAGAAACAAATGGGTAGCAATTTAGATGGTTATGCTTTGGTTGCAATTTAGATGGTTATGCTTTAAACTAATATTCTTTCTTTATTGTTCCAACCAAATATTCAGACTTTTTTGCACAGCTGTACATATTTATCTTTCATCTGTAGTCTCATAGTCTCATATGTAATGTCAGATGTATTGTCAGATTTTTTTATTCTCCCTTCTGAGTTGACTAGCAGTTGTAATGGTCTCACCACGCATCACATGCTTGTTAATAACCTTTATATAACAAACCATTTTGATATGGGTTGTAAACAAATTAAGTCATTTATAGACTGTATGTCTCCAATTACCTTGTTTAATATGTTATGACAGGTATGGACTTTGATTAAATGTTTTTCTTTTGCATCCATTTCCTACCCTTTTCAGTAAGTACTGTGACCACCTAAATTTATAACCTCAGATTAATATCTCTTCTGAAGTGTTAAACCCTTTTTTACAGTGCTGCGCCTCCAAAATGGAGCCTATTGTGTTGAAGAGTCAAATTAGAATGGTTGTAGTTGGTTTAGTGAAATTATATATTTGAGAAATATTATTTATTGTGTACGGTGTTTTCACTTACTCTAGAAATTGAAGAGTGGTTAGGTTGGGCTAGCAGGGATGGGTTGGGGTTCTGGTGAGCACGGTCAAGTTCTGAAAGAGACCGAGAGAGAACATCATGTTAGTGTCTTTGTCCCATCTTGACAGTATGCAAGACAGGCCTATATTGATTGTGTTTTTGCATTGAGGCTGTATGAGGCCTTCACTTACTCGGGTAAAGGGTAAAAAAGTGGCACGGATGGGTTGCGGCCCTCGTGAGCACAGACAAGTTCTGAAAGAGAGAGAGAAGCATCATGTTACAGTTTGACAGTATGCCAGACAGGCCTATATTGATTGTGTTTTTGCATTGAGGCTGTATGAGGCCTTCACTTACTCGGGTAAAGGGTAAAAAAAAGTGGCACGGATGGGTTGCGGCCCTCGTGAGCACAGACAAGTTCTGAAAGAGAGAGAGAAGCATCATGTTACAGTTTGACAGTATGCCAGACAGGCCTATATTGATTGTGTTTTTGCATTGAGGCTGTATGAGGCCTTCACTTACTCAAGTAAAGGGTAAAAAAGTGGCACGGATGGGTTGCGGCCCTCGTGAGCACAGACAAGTTCTGAAAGAGAGAGAGAAGCATCATGTTACAGTTTGACAGTATGCCAGACAGGCCTATATTGATTGTGTTTTTGCATTGAGGCTGTATGAGGCCTTCACTTACTCAAGTAAAGGGTAAAAAAGTGGCACGGATGGGTTGCGGCCCTCGTGAGCACAGACAAGTTCTGAAAGAGAGAGAGAAGCATCATGTTACAGTTTGACAGTATGCCAGACAGGCCTATATTGATTGTGTTTTTGCATTGAGGCTGTATGAGGCCTTCACTTACTCGGGTAAAGGGTAAAAAAAAGTGGCACGGATGTGTTGCAGCTCTCGTGAGCACAGACAAGTTCTGAAAGAGAGAGAGAAGCATCATGTTACAGTTTGACAGTATGCCAGACAGGCCTATATTGATTGTGTTTTTGCATTGAGGCTGTATGAGGCCTTCACTTACTCAAGTAAAGGGTAAAAAAAAGTGGCACGGATGTGTTGCAGCTCTCGTGAGCACAGACAAGTTCTGAAAGAGAGAGAGAAGCATCATGTTACAGTTTGACAGTATGCCAGACAGGCCTATATTGATTGTGTTTTTGCATTGAGGCTGTATGAGGCCTTCACTTACTCGGGTAAAGGGTAAAAAAAAGTGGCACGGATGTGTTGCAGCTCTCGTGAGCACAGACAAGTTCTGAAAGAGAGAGAGAAGCATCATGTTACAGTTTGACAGTATGCCAGACAGGCCTATATTGATTGTGTTTTTGCATTGAGGCTGTATGAGGCCTTCACTTACTCGGGTAAAGGGTAAAAAAAAGTGGCACGGATGTGTTGCAGCTCTCGTGAGCACAGACAAGTTCTGAAAGAGAGAGAGAAGCATCATGTTACAGTTTGACAGTATGCCAGACAGGCCTATATTGATTGTGTTTTTGCATTGAGGCTGTATGAGGCCTTCACTTACTCGGGTAAAGGGTAAAAAAAAGTGGCACGGATGTGTTGCAGCTCTCGTGAGCACAGACAAGTTCTGAAAGAGAGAGAGAAGCATCATGTTACAGTTTGACAGTATGCCAGACAGGCCTATATTGATTGTGTTTTTGCATTGAGGCTGTATGAGGCCTTCACTTACTCGGGTAAAGGGTAAAAAAAAGTGGCACGGATGTGTTGCAGCTCTCGTGAGCACAGACAAGTTCTGAAAGAGAGAGAGAAGCATCATGTTACAGTTTGACAGTATGCCAGACAGGCCTATATTGATTGTGTTTTTGCATTGAGGCTGTATGAGGCCTTCACTTACTCGGGTAAAGGGTAAAAAAAAGTGGCACGGATGTGTTGCAGCTCTCGTGAGCACAGACAAGTTCTGAAAGAGAGAGAGAAGCATCATGTTACAGTTTGACAGTATGCCAGACAGGCCTATATTGATTGTGTTTTTGCATTGAGGCTGTATGAGGCCTTCACTTACTCGGGTAAAGGGTAAAAAAAAGTGGCACGGATGTGTTGCAGCTCTCGTGAGCACAGACAAGTTCTGAAAGAGAGAGAGAAGCATCATGTTACAGTTTGACAGTATGCCAGACAGGCCTATATTGATTGTGTTTTTGCATTGAGGCTGTATGAGGCCTTCACTTACTCGGGTAAAGGGTAAAAAAAAGTGGCACGGATGTGTTGCAGCTCTCGTGAGCACAGACAAGTTCTGAAAGAGAGAGAGAAGCATCATGTTACAGTTTGACAGTATGCCAGACAGGCCTATATTGATTGTGTTTTTGCATTGAGGCTGTATGAGGCCTTCACTTACTCGGGTAAAGGGTAAAAAAAAGTGGCACGGATGTGTTGCAGCTCTCGTGAGCACAGACAAGTTCTGAAAGAGAGAGAGAAGCATCATGTTACAGTTTGACAGTATGCCAGACAGGCCTATATTGATTGTGTTTTTGCATTGAGGCTGTATGAGGCCTTCACTTACTCGGGGTAAAGGGTAAAAAAAAGTGGCACGGATGTGTTGCAGCTCTCGTGAGCACAGACAAGTTCTGAAAGAGAGAGAGAAGCATCATGTTACAGTTTGACAGTATGCCAGACAGGCCTATATTGATTGTGTTTTTGCATTGAGGCTGTATGAGGCCTTCACTTACTCGGGTAAAGGGTAAAAAAAAGTGGCACGGATGTGTTGCAGCTCTCGTGAGCACAGACAAGTTCTGAAAGAGAGAGAGAAGCATCATGTTACAGTTTGACAGTATGCCAGACAGGCCTATATTGATTGTGTTTTTGCATGTTGAAGGGACATTTAAATTAATGAAGTTAATGAAGCAACGGCATATTAATTTTCTAACAATTCTGTAGCAAGTTAGTTGCATGCTTCCTTGACACCTTGTCTGTTTGGCCATATGTATTGTCAACCATGTGTAACAGTGTAAACGTGGTTCTTATCATTTTTGTGGACTTGTTAGTATAATTTCTGTCGATTGCAATCACATATGCCCGGGAAATGCAGTTTGCCGCTAGCAAAAAGAAGCAAGTTTGAGAGGCTAACAACTTATTTAATTTTAAGATGTACATTGAGATGTGCTTGGAGCATTTTCAACATTTCAACCATATGGTTGTGTCTGTATGGTCCTCATGATATGTGGTGTAAAGTCAATGTCCAATATTGAAAGTTAGCATGCTCAGTTACGCAGTTAAAGATTGTATAGCCTGCTGCAAATCATTACCATTTGTCCATTATATAAAATTCATACAGTTCAAATTTAAGCATAGCCTAAGAGGGATGCTTGTACAGAGGTATACTGTATAGCCTACATGTATACTGCATTATTTCATGTATTTTTAAAACAATATTAATACATGAATGCAATTTCATGAAACTGCTCAGTAATAGCCTAGGCCTAGCCTACTACATTTATTACAGTTTTTGACATACATTGTAGGCTATGCACATTTAAAAGGGAAATTATACCACTATACCATTAGTATAAAAGGTGATAGCAGATGGCTACATATGTATGAAACACAGTATAGTGGGAATGTAAGATACTTATTTTTGAATATTCATTGATGTCGTAAATAACAGAGGGTTTTATTACGGTATTCATTTTTTATTATTTTTTTCAAATTTGGAACGCTCAATCGTGTTGTTTGCGCCTGCGATCTCTGCAGCCGATTAGGAAGTCACGGTTCTCCGAAACACGAGGTGGCGCCAGCTGCCGCTTTTCACACCTCAGGATAAAGACACTTTAGCGAGCGGGAATCATAGACGGCCATGCAGTGGTTGGTCATGTGACGCAATAACCGTTGCGCTCCATTTCAACGTTAGGCCACAATGCCGTAGCCGTTTTTTTCATATTGGTTGAAAAAAAATGTTGGATTCAGTTATCTCCTTTATTTTTGTTAACAGCAATCGAAATTAAGATGGGAATTTGTACTCTAGCTAGCTGAAGTTTGGTTACCTGAACGAGCGCTGATGTAGGATCTTGAACAAGTAAACTAGAACTGAAAATGTCGACCCCACACTTTATGGTCCCTGAAATCAAGGATGGAATCGGTGATATTGGCCTCAGGTAAGGTAAGGAATAACGTTATGTTTTTGATTTCTTGTTAAAGTATATCAACTTTTAGATAGGGGTCGACATACCCCATGGGTATTCCCAGGCGTAGAGGAAATACCCACTAGCTATAGCATTGCAATAGATATTAGCTTTAATGTATGGTTTTTAGATCGCCATTTAACGTTATTTACTACACATCACAATTAAAGCTAATTTTCGAAAAAAATGATGTCGACTAAGCATTGAAAATATAATTAACGTTACGCTAATGTTGGTTCACTTTATTAAGCCACACCTTGTTTATCAATGATGTTGTTAGCTGAATTGTCATGATAACGATTAACGTTAACCCTTTTCAACGGGAGATAACGTTAGCCATGGCTAATGGCATTGGCGATTTTGTGATGGTTAGGCGTCACTGCCTATATGCTTTTAGAAAATGAAGTTACTTTATTTTTAGATCAAACGGCTTCATTTATTGTGTGGCATGCATTAGTATGGAGTGTTGTGGAGTAGCTGAACTACATGCAGAGGAGCTAAATACATGTACGATAACCATAACTCTTGAGGCCGGATGTGGCAGGCCTTATAAGTTGGTTTCATTTGGATCAATTAACTGTTAACTTATATGGTTATTAAATCATTTTTATTTAGAACGGGTCTGAGCATAAAAACAGTAGCGTTAGCCAACGTCTGTCTTGGCCCTAGGTGGCCTATGTAACGTAGCCTACATTTGTTGTTATTTTTTTTCCGCGAAGTAACGTTAGCTTCAGTGAAGGCGTGACTTAGTTAACTACCCGGCAAACAGTGGACGTCCTCTTTTAGTCCCCTCAAAGTTATGATGCGACGTTCCCTAGGGATGTCCTAAAAACATTAACTAGGACGTTATTAAAGTCCTAGGAAGGCCACTGTTTCGTAACTAAAGAAAATAAAACGTCTAGCGTTAAGTTAAAGAAGCACAAAAGTTAGGGAAATGTTTAACGTTATTGTTTTTCATAAATAACGTTAGCCTACATTTATGTTTTCGCGAGATGCCAAGTTAGTTAGAGATACCGTAGTGTTAGCCTACGTCTGGCAAGGCCAATAGCAATAGGTGGCTTAGTCTGATTTTGAGTTTGAACGGAACAGTATATGGCTGAAGCGGACGGCTTGAGGTTAGCCCATGGTGTTAAATTTAGAGAAACTGCACAAATTGACATTGACATAATTGGCAAATTAATTTACATAATATGCATGTAGAACTTTTATTTCCAATAAATGTGTGGTTTGAATCTAGCCTATTATTTCCGTGTTATTTTTTCTGTAACGTTAGCATATAGCCCAGTGGGGAAATAATGATTTATGTGGGTCGGCTGCGGATTTCCGAATTTGATAAAAATCTGTGGGGCGGGTGGGTGAATGAGTAACGTTATGTGCGGATTCGGGTGCTGTCAGGTTTGGACTGTTGCACCTTGTCTGAGAGATAAAAAAAAAAAAGGAGAATGATGGCTAACCTGTAATTTAGCGTAGGATATTAGCTACTAGCTTTAATTTGTTTCGTTTAGTTCAGTGTTTAATTTATTATTGCCCCTTTTATCTTTTTCCATTCAGAACGAAGTTGAATAGTAAGACATAGTAACATATTTGACGGTCAAGATAAAGTAGAAGATTCCTCCGGGATTAAGGGCCAATTCAGTACGTCAGGCTACTTCACTAGGCAGGACAACCGAAAAATGTATTTCGGGAAATCTACAAAATATTGTGCTTAAAATGTCAGTTTAACCTTAAATAAACGTATTATGGACAATAACTGTCATTATATGTAATTTTAATGTGATATACGGACTGTTTTTAGCGCCTTTTAAACTCACATTTTCCCAACATTCGATCAATGATAAGAGTAGGACTCTGACGGCACCAAACACAGATCAGCGATAAAAGTCCCAGTTTATTGGTGAAAGGTTTAAACGGATTCTGAAGATTGACATTTCAGGCTCCAATCAAGTTAACGGTGACAAGCGTACTATTACGTTTATGTAGCAAATAACAATGCTGAATATTTCTGACGTAATTTACGCCCCATATATGTCCAAATCACAGCGCTTCGTCCACAGTGACCAAGGGAAATCGATAACGATTCAGAAGATATATAACTTTTAAAGATTTAATTCCATCTTCTACTGGGACTTTTGCCGTTTATCGAGGGTGTGACAGAAATTTTTGGTGCCGCTGACCATAATCGAATGCTTTCACTTTTACGATTCGATTGAACAAGTAACGTTAGAAGTCAGTTTTTTATGGGTTATTGCTAATTGGTTTCCGCTAGCTTGATCATTCTAGCCTCATACGGCTAACAATAAAGGCTAACAAATACACTGGCACTTCTTGTAAGTTTTATCACCACAGCAGGTAAGTAAAAAACTCAATAAACTACGTTTTCTGTCAGAAATGTATTGTCAAGCTCACGTGAATTAACTGTTGTCTACGTTCTAAAGCTCCGGTTTGCCCTTCCTAACTTCACCATCAGTTTGACAGATTTTATGAATCGATGAAGTAACGTTAGGCAAGCTGCGTCTCTCGGCCTTTGCGCGAGCCTCTCCAGTTCGCGGTTACCTGCTGGCTGAGTAGGCTACGTTAATTAGCCTTTACAACTTATTTACCAGAGCAAGTTTTTTTTCGTCCATAATGGATTAGTTAGCTATCGATTATTGATAGTAGCCTATTATATAATAATTTAACCTACGTTAGGTAATTTATGTTTTGGACTCAGCCGAACGGATGTTCTGTGGCAAGCAATTGATTTGAAGAATATAAATTAGCTAATATCTAACGTTAAGTTAGAGAAGGAGAAATGTTTAAGTTTTTCATATATGTTACGTTTGTTTTCGCGAGATGTCGCGCTGTAACTTAACGTTAAGTTAAAGTTGGCAAAAATCGCCACAACTTTACCATAATGTTAGCCAACATCCACAAGCTTTGACAGCTCGCTGTAGCCAGCTACCGCGAGAGTCATTAGCGTGTAGCTAACGTTAGCTATGTGATAGCAACTGACACTGTAACAAAGTAACGTTAACTAAAGAAATGAGAGCCGAGAATGAGTTGCCTCGGAATATATTTCAATAGCTAACGTTATCCTTACAGCCACTCCGTTACCTTTTTATTTGGTTTATCTTCACATGAGAAAACTTAGAAAGCTGAGTTAACGTTAGGTGTAATTTACCTCAGAAGCAGGTAACGGTCAATTTCTGAAAGAGAAGGAGATAATGTTTTTTTGTTTGGTGAACATCAACAGACAACCAGAAAATAAACGTGTTCAGCTATATACATCTTAAATTTACTATAAAATTCAAATTGAACATTAAAACATTTTTTCGTTAACGTTGAATAAAGGAAACGTCAAACTCACCCAACTGTTCGCTTTGTTCTGTCAGAGTGGGACTGAGAGACTGTTTCTCGTGCAATTTATTAGTTGTTATCCTCGCGATCGGTCACAGAATGACAACTGTCATTTATTTCGTTTACCTCATGACCAATAAATGACTGCTGCTAAGTTGATGCACCCCCTGGGAGAGCGCACAATCCCTTTGAGAATTTGAATCTAGCTCCAAAAGATAATAACTGGTTAAATGTAGCCTACGGCCGTTTAAAGGTCAAACAATCTTTCTTTTTCTTAAATAAATAAAATTAGGTTACATAATACTAAGATTGCTTGGCTGCTGATTTATAGGAAGATGGATACAATATAGAAAAACACATACACAAATGTTTAATTGAAAATTGTTTAATTTTTAATTGTTGCCATTTTTCACAACATGCCGAGCAGTAACCAGAATCGGCCCGAGTGCGTTTAGCCACAACCTGGCCTCATCTTTGAATAGGCGACTCTGCCGAAGGTTGGCCGGAATCGGCCCGAATAACTGTCGCCGTAGCCGACAATCAGCCGACAGTGCCGACACTCAGCCGGAATCGGCACATGTCCGTAGGCTAGCTGGGTAGTGGAAGGTTTCATATGCTTGCAGTTCATTGGAAAAACATGTGAACTTTTAATTTGGAAACGTTGTTTCTGAGACTTCCGGTTTTTAATTGTGGCTTCCTGGTCTAGGTTTGCGTTTCTCTCTTTACGAATGCCAAATTACGGTTACAGTTCTATTTTGGTGCCAACCATACTGACAAAACGCAGGTATGTAGAGAATAGAACGCACACTCCTATAATGAGGTCCGCATGTACAGATTTAAAAAAATTATGTAGGCTACACGAATCAGGTTTTACATTTACACTTCAATCAATTTTAGTTACAAATTTAGATTTTACATTTTCAATTTGACTTACATTTGCGAATCTCAATTTACGATTTTAGTTTACATTTGCAATTTGACTTACATTTGCGAATCTCAATTTACGTTTATGAACTCCATACAACTGCAACGTGTTTGTGACTGGATGTATGTAACTACTATGGAATGGTTAATGTGTGTCATGTAAAGGTTTTGTGTTACCATTGTACTTGTACCGCGGTGCGTTAGGTTTAATGCATCATGCACAAAACGTATCTTGCATGTGATCTGTCTTTAAACACTAACCAGTCGTAATCTTAACACTGATCGCTGATCTCAACGCACACGCATCGATAAGCTTACAGCTATCCCTTGTGTATGGTATGGTTCATGCGCCACCATTAGCTAGCTCCAGCGAAAGCTAGTTTCAAACAAGGGGCCAAGACTGGGCTTTCGTTTTGAAGCTCACTTCCTGGTTGGGCTGGGAGCGGCCATTGTGCCGTTGCTCACTAGCGCCACTGCGGTTGGCTCTGTCACAACAAATTTCATCCCCCCTATTCCCTTCCGGGGTTACGCTTCCGGCTACGTACGTTAGCGTCCACTTGGCGATCGCCCTGGCTGCGTGGTTGCCAAGCATTATCTGTTGGTTGCTAACGACGCGATCTGAGATCGCCCAGCCTACGCGGTTGCCAAGCATTCTCTGCTGGTTGCTAACGACGCGATATAAGAGGCGCTCGCTGTCAAGAAGAATTACCTCAGACAGCTTGAGAGACTGAGTACACCAGCTTCGGGAGCTTCAGGAGACCAGAAAACCTTAAAGCCTAGCCTATTTTTTATAACATTATACTTATTCTGATTAGTGGATAGTGTTGTATTGTGTTTTTTTTTCTTCAGTTTTTTCTTTATAAATCTATTGTTTTTATTGTTATAATTAGCTTGTTATAGCGCTTGTTAGATAGATATATTAGATAGATAGATAGATAGATAGATTAAGCCTATTATTTCGATTAACATTACTTATTCTGATTAGTGGATAGTGTTGTAATTATTGTTTTTTTTCCAGTTTTTTCTTTATAAATCTATTGTTTTTATTGTTATAATTATCTGTTGTTATAGCGCTTGTTAGATAGATAGATAGATAGATAGACAGATAGATAATTAGATTAATTAGATTTCACTGATTGATTTCATTCACTGAAATTTTTTGACTTGCTGACTGAAAATGGTGGTGTCACTAAATGCCATTTTTCTCTATCTTTCCCAGGGGACATATGAGAAAGATGTTTGCAAGAACCTCAGGCGTAGTATACGGTTGGCCTCAGAAAAATTCTGTCTTCGAGGTAAGTTAACTCCTTCACACATCTCAACATTGACACTAGTCTCGCCACAATTTAAGAAAAATGTGTTGTGTGCCCTGCTGTTTAGGCGATTCCCTTTACTACGGAGACAGGAGGGTCATTCTGACTGAGGAGGAGAAAGTGGCTGTGCTCACTGAGGTTCATGCAGGCCATTTTGGACCAAGGAGGATGCAGGAGAAGATCGCGCCAAGATTTTATTGGCGTGGCATCACGCAGGACACCCTGGATTGGGTAAGGGAACAATTGTGAAATACAGGGAGCATTGTAGGTGTTAGGCAGGGTTGGACTAAGTAATTATGCTTCCCCTAATCAAAGCCCAACTTTGAGCCCCCCCATCACCGTTTCTTTTACTGTATAACCATTCCAAACACACAAAATCTCATTTAAATATGGCTGTTTGCAGCAAATACTTTGGCTGTTCATGTAAAATAACACCTCTTATTTGGGATCTTAGTAAATCGACCCCTGGGTGTTATATTATACATTAGCATAGCAAATTTATATCATAAAAAATAAAATATGTAAAATACTTGAGTATTTTTTATACATACGCAAGTGCGGGCCCCTTAGTACAGTGAAACATTTGTTCTCATTTTTTCTTTGTACTTTTCCTTACTGTCCCTTTATTGCCATGTTTTAAGGTGCGCACGTGTCCTGACTGCCAGCGCTTTGAAAAGTTGAAGACAGAGGCACCAGAGCTGAAGCCCATCAAGCCGGTTTCACCATGGCATATGGTTGGTGAGTGAAGTAATTGGTGAATGTCACACACGTGCGCACACACACACACACACACACACACACACACACACACACACAGACTTTTCCTGAAGCGAAAACATGACTCCATACTCTAGGTGTGGACCTCTTCGGGCCAATGTTAAAGTCCACCAAGGGGAACAGGTACTGCCTTACCCTGACAGACTACTTCACCAAGTGGGTGGAAGCCAGGACCTTCGCGAAGAAGACGGCAGCCAATGTGAAGGAGGTGCGATATACATTTTGCCATATCACTTTGCCATTATCATCAGTTAGAAAAGATCACCTATGTATTCTAATTTTTGCAACACACAGGCCTTGAGGGACATCTTCTTCACACATGGTTTGCCTGAGATTATCCTCACCGACCAGGGCAGTGAGTTCAAGAAGGAGGTAACCTTGTACTACTGCACATTTAATTGGTCACAGAGTTAGCAGAAACACACATGTTCTATTCACAGTGTAGCTGCTAAATCACTTATCAGTCTCTGACTACTTTTTAAATTCAGGCTGAGATAGCTTTTAAGGAGCTTCGGATTGAACACCGGGTTTCGTCAGCGTACCACCCCCAGACAAACGGGCTCGATGAAAGGACCAACCAAACGATAAAGGCGTCCATCGGAAAGACCATCAGGGGCCAACGGGAGAGGTGGGAGGACAACCTGAGAGAGATTGTGTACGCAAATAACACCTGCGTACAGGCCTCAACCAGGTACTCCCCCTTCCGCCTAATGTTTGGGCGGGAGGCACGCCTATTTACAGAGGTATGTGATATGTTTTTATTAATATACGAATTAAAGGAACACGCCACCATTTCGGAAGACATGCCTTTTGATTGACTCATCCATTAGATTTAGCACCAAGGCTAGTCTATTTACTACCTTACAGAAATAGGCTAGGTGCTTCCCCTTGCTTTCAGCCTTGGTGCTAAAGCTAATCAGCATGAGTACAGAAGCTATCTTTGTACTGAACACATGGAGGGGAAATGGTATTGATCTTCTCTAACTCTGGGTGAGTCAATCAAAAGGCGTATCTTCCGAAATGGCGGCGTGTTCCTGTAAATGTTGTATTTCACAGGGAGGAAGCGGCGTTCCTGTAAATGTTGTATTTCACAGGGAGGAAGCGGCGTTCCTGTAAATGTTGTATTTCACAGGGAGGAAGCGGCGGTTGTTGTGAGCAGACCACTGCAGAGTAGGGACTCAACAGTAACAATTTCAATCCGATAATCATCATTGTTTGATAGTTAAATACGCTGTTTTGTTTTGTCTGTTTGCCAAATGCTATAATTTCAGCTAACATCTGACTGTCCAGAGGTGAGAGTAGCTTCCTTAGAGCCAGATGAAGATTCGGTGGAGGCCTTTGTGCAGCTCAGGGGTGGCCAAGATGAGAAGGTTCTCGGAAAGGTAGGCTTACTCAATGGCTGTTCAATTCATTTACGTCTATTTATTATTTCTACTCCTGTAAATGTTGCATAATCTATCAATCTCTAATCAATTAAGGTGATCTGCAATGTGGAGAGGGCTCAGGAGCGGCAGAAGCTGGCCTACAGGCGGAAGATGAAGAGGGGCATCAAGCGCTTCATCATCACCCCTGGTATGGAGGTCCTCAAGAAGGATGAAAGGAAGAAGGGCAGACCTGGTCGTACCATGGACCCAAACTGGAGTCAAACAACCTATAGGTCTGCATACTTACAGCTGTATTGCAATTCGATTCTACTCACTGTGTTGTATGTAATAGTTAACTCTGACCTCATAGTGTTATTGGCTAAATCTCAAATCACCATGCTTGATGACCTCATCAGCGCCGATGACATTGAGCGATAATACACTCTCTCTATTCTAGGGTTACTGAAGTCCAGCCAAACAACATGGTACAGCTGGAGACCCTGGATGGAAAGCCACTACGCATGAAGACACCTTATGCGTCAGTGAAACCTCTGCGCCAGAGTATGTCTTGCTTTTAACAAGCAACTTTTATATAGTGTTGATTTATTTATTTGTTTTTGCATGATAATATACCTCCACTCTCATTTAGGGACACGATCTGGCTGGCCCACTGAGTCCACCTCAGAGTCTGTGCTGTTAGGAGATGCTGAAATGTGCAGCTCTGAGTTGGAGGAGGAGCTTTTGGAGTCGGAGGAGGAAATGGAGGTACATTTTCTTGAAGGGTTGTTTCTCCTGACTCATTTTCCTATACATTCAGATGCAGAGACGTTATAGCATCGCTTGTAAGAATACCAGAAAATAAGATATCAAGATTTTTTTGATGTTGTTGGGTCACAGACAATTTTCAGAACTGTTGCTTACTTAACAGATTTTTTTTTTAAAGTATACTCATCTGGCATACTCAATAGTAGGCAAGTGCACTGATTCTGACATGGCCCAGGTTTAAATCCCTGCAGGTCACATGGTGGAGATAAATTGGTGGCCCTACTTATAATAAACAGTGAACAATAGTACCAATTCCATTGATTGGCTTTGTAATTGGCTATATCTAACCCAGTTCGTTCTCGTCCTTTGCACCTTCCTCCAACTGTTCAGACTATATCAGATTCCAAAATCTAGGGTAAGTAGGGATTTATTACGACATTTTTTTGTTTTTAGTGTTTGTGGATCTGATGGTTCCATATAGGTTTACTAAATTGTGATATGACTCCACAAAAATCAGAGTACAATTACACCACCGCATATTTTCCCCAAAGTCATTGCACTGTGTTATACACTACATATAGTTTCACATATAGGCTAAACCAGGGGTGGGCAACTCCAGTCCTGGAGGGCTGGTGTGTATGCAGGTTTTTGCTGCCACCACTTACCCTGCTTCAATCAGCTAATTAGTCATACACAACAACACAGATCCACTCGCAGATTAAACCACAATAAAACACTAAAATGCATACAGGCACAAGAACACTCATCAGCTGCTGTTCATATCACAGAATGTAGCTAAAATATCATCCAACGTAAATGTATGGGCTAATTAAATAATTAAGGGCAGAACTTAGTCTGAAATCCAGAAACAGATACGGCCCTCCAGGACTGGTTTTGCCCACCCCTGGGCTAAACAATTATTTCAGGGATAACATAATTAGGCAGAAAATGTTTTATGAGTTATTGCACTAAATAATAGCCATACCTATCTAGGCCCATCAGAATTGCAAACACTTGACAGGAGGAAGATTCTTGGGGCCACATGACAGCTGGGTTAAACAAAACCAAAAAAAAAACCCTCTCTTGGCCTGTACCTTGACGTGGTGAGAGGGCTTGTCACTAAAACAGGCTGACATTTTTGACTGATAATGATTACTCAAATGCCACTTCTTTTTTCTATCTCTGTCCATTCATAAGGAGCACTATGTGATGACCATATTTCATATATCATTACACAGAATTTTCAAATAAACATTATTAAAACTGAGCATGATGTGTTTTTCTTCATTATTGTGTTCTTTATTAGGATAAAGATGAGATGATCAATGATCACACTACCTTTACATCGGATATAACTAGACTACATATTGGCTATGCTGTTTGTATTGTGGACATACAATTAATCATAATTATGGCTGGGTGTGATTTCACCCGTTTTTCGTGGTTTCTGTGATTTCTTTCAGTTTTGGATGCTGGTAATTGTCAACATTAACATAGCCTACAGTCAACTGTTGCAATCAGATGCCTGACGGCCCCTATCAACATTGCTGCTGTGAGCACTCCATCTCATGTCAGATCAAGACCGAGCAAAATAATTAAGTACAGGGGGGTATACTACGAAGCAGAATTAATTAGGGTGTGTCAAAATGCTCGGAAAATGCACCCTCCTCTCCTCCGTGCCCCTGAAATGGATCTTTGTGTTTTCATCTAATGTTGACGATTACATCTTAATTACGTATTAATGGTAACATATAAATTAATGTCTCGACACAAACCGCAATGTCAGGTACATTACTGTAGCCTACATGCAAATAATTGCACTTGAAACGTATAGGCTACTTTGCATACTTCTTTGTAGGAGACGGAGTGGAGGAAAGGAGGTGAGAAGTGGAGAATATTGAGACGCACCCCAGCTAACTAGGGCTACGTCCCAATATTATTCACTCCTTTCCTCCTCTCCTACCCGGAAGTATGCAAAAATGCCTAAACGTTTACAATGTACAAACATTGCGGTTTGCGTCGAGACATTAATCAATTTGTAACTATTTGTAAGTGATATGTAGCCCTATGTTGTGCACCCCTGCATTACGGTGAAGCTGTCAGTGATAACAGGCACTCCAGTAAAGACTCAAACGTAGATACAGTACAAAATGTTTTACAAAAACAAACTTTAAATAAATAAAAACGGACACACTGTAACCCCGTTTTATTATCTTAGTAGCTACCATGCTGTTTGTAACAACGTTCAAGGCAAAAAGCATGTTCTTTCTTTCCATGATGGACCAACGGATTAAGTGCACCAGTTTATGAGTGCATTCTACTTAATTTCAGACTGCTGGCTAAACGATGTGTACTCACACACCACAAACTGAAAAAAGGAAAAACTCCTTAAGACGCGAGGCTACAAAAATATCCTTTATTAAACCATGCTCGAAAAAGTGCTCAGTGCAAAATGGTGCTGACAAACGTTTCCATCACAAGATGTTTTTTTAAACACTCCATAACTTCAGCCTCCTTTTCAGTTTTACCTGATTTTCAAAAACTTTGCCGTGACAAACACCCAGCGTAATCATACATTTCATAAAACTATTTTATTTATCCTTAAAGACAACCTGAGGAAGCTATTTTATCTATCCTTAATGTGCCAATACAACAGATCTACCATAATGTTAGCTGCTCACCTGTTGGCAGTCAAGCTAGCACTAACAAAAAATAACATTTAAAACCAAGAAAAGCCATGTGTCTATATGCTGTTTTCCAGAACAGGTTTCTCCTTTGATACGATGCACTGTGCTACACATAGTGCTACACAGGAGTAAGTAACTGTGACAGGATGAACTGAGTGTAGGCTAGGCTACCTATATTTATTCACAACAGTCTGTCAATCAATCTTTTCTTTCTTTCTTGCTAGCTAGCTAGCTAACTAACTAACAATCACTGTAGACTAAGTTAGATAGGCCATATTTATTCACAACAATCAGTCAATCTACGTTTCTTATTAGCTAGCTAGCTAGCGATTTATCGATTGTAGCCGGAAGCGTAACCCCGGAAGGGAATAGGGGGGATGAAATTTGTAGGGGGGATGAAATTTGTTGTGACAGCTCCAGTATAGGTCTTTCCCCATGTAAGTCAATGGCAGCAATGTGGTCAAAATACTCAGTCAATAAATCTTTTACACAAAAAAATGTAATTGCAATAGGTGCCTTTCCTTCATCTAATGCCTGTGCACGTGCTGATTTTTTAAAATATTGTGTTGTTTGGACAGGGTATTAACATTTGTTCAGGACCAATCAGAGGGACAGGTTGAGTCCTGGGATCACTGGCATAGATTGGTTCTATATGGTTCTCACTGCCCTCACTCGGAGGGGCGGGACCTATTTTTATAGTCTATGCTTGGGACAGGGAGACACGCTGTATTTTTGAGTGGAAGTCGATGGAGAACATTCCTTAGTAGCCTACCGTGAACAAGCTGTTGTTTTGTGGACGCAGTTCATAGCATAATAAATTGAGTGCCTTACCCGCTCATCTTCAACATGTTTGTCATCACATATTCATTTTGGTTGGAGCAAGCTATGATGTGTCTACTACGAAAAAAAATACCGTTTCGTAAGATGAGACAGAAGGGGATGTTGCAGCTACACTACAGGCCCAGTGTCTTGGAGCAAGAAGCCAAACTATGGGTTAAGTATCTCAAATCAATTGCTCCATACCTGTATAACCTTATCAATTTAGATATTAATTTAGCTATTCCAACTGCTCCCGTAGTCTACGCAATAGCCCCCTGTTATGTAACGTTACTCCCCCTGTACTCCCCTGTCATGAACGTTACCATTGCTTAGCAATGCTGGGTTAGCTAGCTGGCAAGCTAACGATATCTCACGGTAAGTCGTTTTAACATTTAGCTAGCAAGCTAACGATAGCTTATGGCAAGCCATTTTAATTTAACAGTTATCCTTGCTGTCAAGTAATCCTTGCTGTCAAGTAATCCTTGCTGGCTGGCCATATAAGTTCGCTAGCTACCGTGATTGCCTAGCTAACGTTACTAACGTTAGCCAGCTGCTCTAGCTAATAATCTAACCGGACATTTCTACACCTGGATCATTTTAAGTGCCAAAAATTACGAAAATGTGCGGGGAATAGAGCCAACGTGTTAGCGGTATGTTTGTACTGACTCAATACGGGGATGTTTAAAATAAAACCAATAATTTATCGGAAAAGAATACGGAGTCTGCGTTTGTAAATGTTTGCAATGTTTGTGATTAGCTACTGTGCTTTTAGCTAACGTGTGAACCCACTAACCTTAATCCCCACTTTATCTGGAAGAGTTTTCAGAAGGGGTTTCATGCTGCGGCAAACCGTGACAGACTGCTCTGCCACAGTCGCGTTAATTAGCGGTTAGCAATGGTGGTGATGCATTGCGTCTAGCTTGGCTACCGAGCTCAGCTGGTATGCTATCTAGCTAATCAAATTAGCTGATATTAGCTGAATATAAATTGAAGATAACTGAATGAACGTTAATTATGTGACGAATACCACACATTCAATGCGAATAAATGACACAGTAAAATCGAGGATGAAAATTAAATGTTATATTATAAAACATTAGCAACTTAAGGAAGTTTACCGCGAGTTTATTTTGCAAAATGGTGGGTTTGGTCAGGTCATGGGCTTTATATAGTTCTGTGGGCTTTATAGTTCTGTGGCTTCTCCACTCCGAACTGTCAATCATACTGTGCCCGGGCCATATCCGGTTGACCCTGCTCCAAGCCAAGGTCACTTCGGCTCCACGGAGCAGGCGCAGTTTGTACAAACAGCCGGCGAAAAAGACTTCCGAGCTTCAATTCAGTTTTTACGAGGCCGTGGAAAGGCAATGGGTGACGTCACAGTGGCTTTGTCCATATTTTTATACAGTCTATGGTTTCAAACCTCCCTCCATTTTAGTTTTTTTGTTCTCTCTGAACACGTGTCCGAGGCAACCCCCCACATGCTGGAGAACATTGAAAACCCCACGTGCACACACACACGCACGCACGCACACACAGTTTGTTGTACATTATAGTAGTGAATCATGCTTTGCTCTGTTTGGTACTTTGTATTCAATAAACTATTACATTTTCCAAGATTGTCTGTATTAATGTTGCTCTTGTGTTGAGTCAGCCAATGCTAATCACGGATTCCTCAAATGCCTTCACCTTCTAGCTGGATCATTTATTTTAATTTGGTATGAACTGAGTACATAATATTGTGATTTTGCTAAGATAATTATTAATGTGTAATTTGATTGGTAATTAAATTATTAATTCAAGTTACCCGTTTTTAGTTAGTATATTCTCTTTTGAGAATAGTATATAAAAGTTTATGAGACTGATTTATTATACAAAAGCTATGCCACCAGTTGTATAAGGATGGTAGTGGCGTACTCCAGTACATAAGTATATGTATATGTATAGATTTAAATGAATATTCCCTACATCACAAAGGACTACACAAAGTGTTGGACATGCCAAAATAGATATGGCAACATAGAGCAACATGAAGTTATTGTACACTGGTGAACTAAGAACATCAAGTAGTGCAACTGGCCCAGTATACAATAAAAACGGCCTATATTCGGATGCCTTTAGGGATGCACGATATTGGATTTTTGCCGATATTTTCAAACTCATTTTGGCCGATTGCCAATGCCAATACCGATATATCCGATATATCTTTTTTTTCTTTTCTTTTTTTCCATTGAAGAGAACACCAAGTTCTGTACTAGAATTAACCTATTACTCTTATTGTGATGGCCTACTTGTTATAGATACAGACATAAAACATTTCCTTTGATTCTACCCTAAATGTATCATTTTACAAATGTAGATATTCGCTCATGAAAAATAAGGAAATTATTTCAACTTGGACTAGATGTAAACTATGCCACATTTATTTTTTAAGTAACATTTTCAAATAAAAATGTAAATCTCATCCTACTTGAACAGGTTTGTATGATGCTTCGCTGAGACAATTCTGACAAAGTAATTGACATAGTACAGAAAAACACAAAAGCAGCTGTAGTCCTGTAGACCTAAAACATCAGTCCTTAGGACCCACTTTAGAGTATAATGAATGAGGATGAAAAAAAACTTCAGCTGACTAGTAGGCCTATTGGTTCTACTTAAAACTGTAAAAACTTAAAACCAAGCTCCATATGCCCTTTTCTGTGAGCCACGAACAGCACTGTAACAACCCGGTGACAGACAAACAGTGAGCTCTCAAGTGCACAAAATGAAAAATGTAACCCTTAACAAAAAACTTCAGCTGAGTGGTAGGCTGGTCTATAGCTATTTTCTAAATAGCAGAGGTAGGTTTTTCTGCACAAAAATGAGCATCTCTGCTTTTTCACAATCTATTCAATTTCTCTTTTCGTCTATCACATGAGAGGCAACGCTAAATAACCATTCGCTGTCAACACTTGTGCTGGGCGCACACAGGTATTTGCTTGCTGCACGAGCAAGAGCAGGGAAACAGGCCTGGTTGCATTTCCAGTATTCCAATGGACTGTCTTTCCTGGGAATTGTGGCTTCAGCCAGGTATGCGTGTACCTACAAAGTAACAGAAATAGCAGTTACTTTGAGTTTTTTAGGCAATGACAGCGCAATAACAATTTTTTCGAAATCAATAAATGCGCAACCCGAATCATGAGAAATGCTATAGGCTATGCCCCAAACACCTCATTGCGAAAGAAGACAACAGCTGACATAGCAGAATAATATTTGAGACAGTCACACTATTCATTTGGCTACTTTACGCAGTCCAAAAATATTACATGCTGACAAAGATTCTAAAAAATAGCCTACATTAGTGTATGATTTAAGGCTTATTTAAGGCTTACCAGTGATGCGGTTTCGGTTTTGGCTTGCTCTTCAGACATGACATTGTCCTCCAAAATCTCTTCATACATGTCCAGCAGCGATCCTGTTCGGGTCTTCTTCTCTGGGGGATCCTCCGTGCTGGCATTGCTGCCCATTTCATCCATGACTTTAAGCAGCAGGTCGTGAGCACTCCTGCTCTTGTCCACGTCAAAGTACCGGTCTTTGTATCGGGCATCAAGCATGGTTGCAACGGAATAAAGTGCCTCACATTGTACACCATTGAAGCGATCGCTGACAGCTTCCAGTAGGGTACTTTTGGCTGTCTGCACGCCTCTGTCTGTGTCACTGGGCCTTCCAAGCAGTCGTGTCAGTGCCACAACAGCGGGGATCACATCAGCAGCAGAGGCCTCTGCAGAACTAATCTCTCTGGTCAGCTGCTCAAAGGGGGCGAGAACTGTGATCATTTTCTAGAATTCCCCATTGATTTGCCGTCAAAGTTGCAGGGAGCTCAAAATCAGCGGCATATGCACCTATCAAATCAAATCAAAGTTTATTTGTCATACTCCATCATACAAGTACAATGTGCAGTGAAATGCTTTCAGCTAACTCCTTAAGTGTGCTTCTAAAATAAAAATATAAATTAAAAAATATATATATACCTAGTGCCCTCTTCTGCTCGACCAAGCTTTGCATCTTTATATGTAAAATGTCGAATTCCATCTGGTCGTGACATCTTGTTGAAGTCTGATTGGCATTCCGAGCTCCTTCTGTACACCTTGTAGGCGACTGCATGCAAGTTGCGAGAGCTTGAAATGCCCCACTATTCTCCTTCCCACAGCCACAACATCCGTGATGCTGCGCTGAGACAGGACACCTTCGTGCACAACCAATTGCAGAGTGTGTGCCATGCATGGTAGACTTGGTACACCGAACTCCATCATTGCTTTTGCCATGTTGCGCGCATTGTCACGTAGCACTACATGTACACTCTTTTGCTATTTTCCATTTCCCAAACATGGCATCAAAAGCGGATGCAATTGCAGCTGCTGTATGAGAACCTGAGCACTCCTGCGAATGTAGGACAGCCTTTTTAAGGATTAAGTCCTCGTCAATCCACTGGGCAGTGAGGCTCAACATGCTGACAGGGCTTACACTCAATGTCCACATGTCCGTGGTAAAGCTAATATGAGTGGCATCAGTGACGAGCTTCTCTATGTGATTAGAGACAACGCTTTGCAGTTCAGGTAAGGCCACATCTGAAAAGTAACGACGGCTAGGCATAGCGTACCGTGGCTCTAAGTGCATCATCAGCCTGCGGAAGCCCACATCTTCCACCACGCTGAAAGGCTGGTTATCAAGAGCAATGAATTCAATGAGTTTGTTGTTAAGGGCTTTCACCTTTGGGTGGTCGCTAGTATATTTTTTAGCTTTGTCAAATGTCTGAGGTAGAGTCTGCTGACAGGTTTTCGCTGGCGCTATTTTTTCTTGCCTACTTTTCAGAAACACCTCATGATGTTCCGGATGACGGCTCTTAAGATGCGTAATTAAATTGGTAGTGTTAAAGGAGTGTGAGTTTACCCCTCCTTGCATCAATTATCTGTTATTTGTTTCAGATACTCTGAAATATTTCCATACAGCTGACATGTTGAAGCTTGTTGCTGGCGCTCATAATAAGCATTTAGCTTGTCGCGTGCGCATAGTTAACGCGTCACCTTATCAGCCAGGCACATCGGCAGAAATTTTCATATCTGCAGATGCCGATAATTAACTCTATAAACTTCACCCCTAGTGGTTGAGACGTATCCGTCTCAATTACAGTATTCATGTTCATCTGAAATTATAAAATACAGCTTTAAGAAAACCCCGTAAATTTTGACGCATTATTTTTTAAAAGGGTAGCCTCTTGCGAAAACCTCAGCTTCTCCAGTTATACTGCAGTGAAATAAATTAGGAGGGCACTATTAATAGCCCAAAGCACTTACGACCCTCCTCTGGCTACAGCCACAGACTGTAAAATGCATAAAATGCACCATTTATACACGCTAAGAAAATCATGTTCACGTATAGAAACAATAATATTTTTTTTAAACGTACAAATGAGCATTCGCCGTTTTCCCTTGCTTACTGTACTATATACAGTACCTGATGCACTTTCGGTTTAGAAGACACCTAATTTTTTTCTCCAAACTCTCTCGTATAAATATGTTTAAGAAACCAAGTACTTACCAGTATATTCAGCTACAGCTGTTTTCTGATGAACCCTGAAGATTTTATCTTGTTATATTTCGCCAAAGTCCCATACAGTCGACATTTCCACAGCGACCACCCGTCGCACTGAAATACTTTGCTGTTCTTGTGTAAATACACACACGCTTTTGTACGTTTTTAAACGTATTTAAATACATTAGGCGACGTATGTTATGGTTATTATATATACACTGTATGTGACTATTCTGAAATAAATGTATTCTGTAGCAAATTTCTGAATGACACAGCTTCTTCTTCAGTTCGAACTTAAAACCATGGATGTGCCGGGAATACTTTTTTAGATTTTGACATTTAAATAAAACTAATAGAAACCAGGTGGAAATTGCCTCTGAAGGGCCAAACTAAATAGAGTTATCTTATTAAGTTTTTATAAAGAATGTTTTTCCTTTCAAAGTGAAGCCAGATGACAGGATTTTGATCTCCCCAACTAGATCTTCCAAATATGCTCCTAGATGGTCTGCTTTTGATTTGCCACCAAACAAGCCAATCAAGCAAGGCTTTCTTACACTAAATCCCTGCACCAACCCCAAAATTGGCCATAACTGGACACCCAAACTCTTAAAAAGCCGTGTTGTTCAAGAAACATGAAAGAGCATTTACAATCCTAAAGTAAAAGTATGCAAGTATTTGATCGTGTAATGCCTGTTGGTACAAAGAAGTGTCTTGGCATCTTTAGGTAGTGATGGGAAGTGACACCTCAAGGTGGACAACAAGACAGTTAAAGCAACCAAAGTGATACCATACTCCAGGGCCGAATTCATCAAGCCAGTACTGAGGCTTGGCTGTTGAACTTCATCATCACTCTCAACCTCATTAACACACTCACTCTCTTTCTCAACATAAGTCTCTGCTCTACACTCAGAGTCCATCAGAGTCTCACAGTCCTGACCAATGTCATCAGCATTTTCAACCTGATCACCACACTCAGCGAGATCAATATCCTCATCCATGCAGGTCTGACTATTCTTATACAGTGTTTCTAGATGTCTTGTGACTGTAGCTGCTGATTTTCTCAGAAGATTTGATGATGTTGCATACGCAGAGTAACACTCACTCACTGTGGCCAAAGGGTACGAAGGGTAAAGTGGATCAAGAACACAAGTGTCGACAAGAAGAGGAGAGCAGAAGAAGATGGCAGAACCATGGAAGATGGCTTACCGGCTGCAGATACTTTGGATTTTCAAAAGACACAACAATTGATTGAACAACAGAATTCTGAATTGGAACATGGAAAAATCAAGAAATTCAGAAAAAGAAAGATGCAAATTACACAAAGATAATTGGGATGGCAGGTATGCCATCCGCCAAGTTACGGCTTGGTGGGGCATGCCCCATACCTATACAGCACCGAGAGTTTGGCACTTTTCAGGGTTTCCTACAGAAGTAACCACAATGACCATAGACTCTCAGCCCTTAAAAACATTAACTTCTGTATGTTCTGACCTAATGTAACCATACAGCATTCACATACAACTTCACACATCCACACAATAAAGCCCCAAACTTGGGTTATTTTGCCGTTTTTTCTCCTTCCTCTTCCACTTCTTCTTCTTCTTCCTGTTTTTCCTGCCTCCGTCGCGATGTTATCCAATGGGGAGAATTATTATTTGAGGGTATGGTCTGTATACCTGCTCATCAAGCTTATCGCCCAATAAAAACGCTTCATACTAATGTTTTTTAATGTTAATATAGCTAATGGCTTCATGCTTTCCAAGAAGCTACTGTGGCCTAATGGTTAGAGCTGTTGTCTCTCACACAAAGGATTGTGGGTTTGAGCCCAGCAGGGCACGTGCTTATTTTCCACAAAAACAATGTGCAACTGTTAAGTACTTTTAATTTCTTAGACTGTTATTATTTTCACATTAACACATTAACATATTTTTATTGCAAAGGCAAAAGATCTTTCCAATATTAACTGTTCAGTGTTTCACTTGTATTTCACTTGTACTATATCACACCCTCCCCAAACCGGACGCTCGCTCTTGTCTGGTTTGGGGAGGGTGTTACGCTCTGCTCTTGCGGTCATGACTGACTGACTGTGGAAACGGAACCTCAACGTACCCTTGCCTCCACCAACATTTCTTTATTCATTCATTTCTTCACTTCAGCTCTGTTCACTTTATAATTTTCACACATAACACAATGTCACCATAAAATTAACTAGCCTACAAGGAAAATTAAGAATTTACAATAATAGCCTACATTAAAAGTATACTATGTAGCTTCAGAACACTAGATGGCGATATTGAGCACGTAGGAGAAAAGGGCTCCCCGAAAATTGCTTATCACGCGTTCTTCTCAGACACGCACGATGACGCACGAGCATTGTGGTGACGTTTCACACATATTTTCTCTGACCGTGGACTCAATTCAATTCGCTTTATTGGCATGACAAGACATTGAGTCTGTATTGTCAAAGCATACTGCATTAAAACAGTACTAAATTTTAATATCATGGAAAAGTTGTTTTTTTTCCATAATTCCATTCAAAAAGTGAAACTTTCATAGATTATAGATTCATTACACACAACGTGAAATATTTCTAGCCTTTATTTGTTTCATTTTTCATAATTTTGGCTTACAGTTCCAGAAAACCCCCAAAACAGTATTTCAAGAAATTAGAATAGTGTGTTGAAAATCAGCATTTACTTCAGTTATTTCAGAGAATGAATGTTTTAGACTGAGTGTCACACTCTAATCATCTAATTTACTTAAAACACCTGCAAAGTTTTTCTACAGATGTGTCGTTAAATTGGACAGGTATCTCAGTTTGGTTCAGTATGGGGAAGACTGCAGACTTAACAATTGGCCAGAAGACCATCATTGACACCCTCCAGAAGATGGGTAAGTCACAAAAGGTCATCGCTAAGGAGGCTGGCTGTTCACAGAGTGCAGTGTCCAAGCATATCAATAGAAAGTTTAGTGGAAGGGAAAAATGTGGCAGGAGAAGAAGGTGCACAAGCAAAAGAGATGACCGTAGGCTTCAGCGGATTGTCAAGCAAAGACGATTCCAAAATTTGGCGGAGATGCAGAGGGAGTGGACTGAGGCTGGAGTCAGTGCTTCAAAAACCACCACGTACAGAGTGTGACACTCAGTCTAAAACATTAATTCTCTGAAATAACTGAAGTAAATGCTGATTTTCGACACACTATTCTAATTTCTTGAAATACTGTTTTGGGGGTTTTCTGGAGCTGTAAGCCAAAATTATGAAAAATGAAACAAATAAAGGCTAGAAATATTTCACTTTGTGTGTAATGAATCTATAATCTATGAAAGTTTCACTTTTTGAATGGAATTATGGGGGAAAAAAAAACTTTTCCATGATATTCTAATTTTTTGGAAAGGATCTGTACATCTAACTCTGAACAATACAAAACAGCAAAGACTAGAAACGAATGAACAGTAACCATACATGAAAACAATAATTTTTCTTTGATTATGGATTTAGAAATAACAATAATGTAAAATAATAAAGTACGATTAAAAATAATAATAATTATCAATAGAAATGATAATAATGATGATGAGAATGACACATATGATCTTATAAAGTGAATATAATAAATATAAAAAATTAATTGGTTTATAATGATCTCTGTCACTCACTGTCCCTAAGACGATGGCAGGCAGGTAGTCAAGCCGGAAAGCCTGCACACTCCTTTCACCTTCTCCACGTTTTATTACGTTACAGACTTATACTACAATAGATTGAGTTCATTTTTTGCCTCAAACATCTAGACACAATAGCCAATAATGACGAAGTGAAAACAGGTTTTTAGAAAATATGCAATTTTATTTTACTGACAAAAATAGGTTATTTAGGGGTTACATATCTGTACACACCCTTAGCCTAATACTTGGTTGCAGCACCTTTGGCAGCGATTACAGCTTCAAGGCGTCTTGGGAAAGAAGCTACGAGCTTGACACACTTATTTCTGGACATTTTTGCCCATTCCTCTTGGCATATCCTTGCAAGCTCCATCAGGTTGGATGGGGAGCGTCGGTACACAGCCATTTTCAGCTCTTTCCACAGATGTTCAATTGGATTCAGGTCTGGGCTCTGGCTGGGCCACTCAAGGACATGCACAGACTTTCTCCGAAGCCACTCCTTTGTTCTCTTGGCTGTGTGCTTCGGGTCGTTGTCATGTTGGAAGGTAAACCTTCGCCCCAGTCTGAGGTCCAGTGCGCTCTGGAGCAGGTTTTCTTCAAGGACCTCGGTGTACTTAGCTGCATTCATCTTTCCCTCTATCAGGACTAGTCGCCCCGTTCCCGCTGCTGAAAAACATCCCCACATCATGATGCTGCCACCGCCATGCTTCACTGTAGGGATGGTATTAGCCAGGTGATGAGCGGTGCCTGGTTTCCTCCAGACGTGACGCTTGGTATTCAGGCCAAAAAGTTCAATTTTGGTTTCATCAGACCAGAGAATCTTGATTCTCATGGTTTGAGAGTCCTCTAGGTGCCTTTTGGCAAACTCCAAGAGGGCTGTGATGTGCCTTTTACTAAGGAGGGGCTTCCGTCTGGCCACTCTACCATAAAGGCCTGATTGGTGGAGTGCTGCCTGGATGGTTGATCTTCTGAAAGGTTCTCCACAAGGATACGCTGGAGCTCTGTCAGAGTGACCCTCGGGTTCCTGCTCACCTCCCTGGCCAAGGCCCGTCTTCCCCGATTGCTCAGTTTGGCCGGGCGGCCAGGTCTATGAAGATTCTTGGTGGTTTCAAACTTCTTCCATTTATGAATGATGGTGGCCACTGTGCTCTTTGGGAGCTGTAAAGCTGCAGAGATTTTTCCGTACCCTTCTCCAGATCTATGCCTTGACACAATCCTGTTTCTGAGGTCTGCAGATAATTCCTTTGACCCCATGGCTTGGAGTTTGCTCTGACATGCACTGTCAACTGTGGGACCTTATATAGGCAGGTGTTGGCAATCCCCAATCATGTCCAATCAATTGAATTTATCACAAGTGGACTCCAATTAAGTTGTAGAAACATCTCAAGCAGTATCAGTGGAAACAAAATGCACCTCAGCTCACTTTTGGGTGTCATATCAAAGGGTGTGCACAATTGTGTACATATGATATTTTACATTTAGATTTTTAATAAATTAGCACAAATGTCTAAAAACCTGTTTTCACTTTGTCATTATGGACTATTTTGTGTAGAACTTTGTGACAAAAAATTAACTCAATCTATTGTAGAATATGTCTGTAACGTAATAAAACGTGGAGAAGGTGAAAGGAGTGTGCAGACTTTCCGGCTTGACTGTATATATTGTGCTGCCAGGTCACAGCACGTCCTCTCCTCTCCTAAGAGGATGGGGAGTTTTTGGATGTCTGTAAATTTTTTTAATTGAGGGTATCTCTGATTTATTTTGGGAAAATATTTATATATAATAAATATTTTCATATAGGGGTGTAACGGTACACAAGTCACGGTTCAGTACGTACTTCGGTTTTGAAGTCACGCTTCGGTAACAGAGTGTATAATTGCTGCGTCGTGGATCGTCTAGGCTACACTCTGACTCAGATAAGCGTATCTTTTTTCATTGCTTTCAGCTGTTGTTAGTTAATTGAACAGATTGGAGTCACTCGGTAGCTTAGTTTATTTTGAATTGTTTGCAGTTAGTCCGTAGCTTGTAGGGGTGTCACGATACCGATTCGAAATCGAAAATCGATCGAAATGAGCGTTCGATTTCGAACTTCGAAATCACAAGCTGGTTCGCGATTCTCCAAGTTTTTTTTTTTCTCTCCACCCCCGCCCGCTCTTCTTAGCCTTTCATGTGATGGGTAAAATGTAAAAAAAGTAGCCTACTTGGCCATCTCTAATGTAAGCGTTTCCGACAAAACGAAACTTGACGCCTTCCACTGCATTTTGTTCGTCCACGCAGGCGTGCGTCCGAAGAAAAAAAAAACAATGATATTTCAAAGAAGACACAGCTGCTAGTTAACGTTAGCTTACCGGTAGCCTGCATTACTTTTCGACACACCATGGCCACTGCCGGAGTCGGAGATGGAGAAACAGAACAGCAAAATCCTCCTGCTTCCCTCAAGTCACCGGTGTGGCAACAGTTTGCCTTCCCCGTGAGTTATATAAACAACGAACGCATCATTGACAAAAAAACGACAGTTCGTCGGCTATGCTACACGCGAGTACCATACGCCACCTCAGGCAACACGTCAAATATGGCAGGACACATTCGCAGGCATCACAAAGAAATAGATTTGACTGGGAAAAAAACATTGACACAGGCAACTCTTCCATTCTCATTTAGAGCCAAGCTTCCACAAAATTCAACTTGCGCTAAAGAAATAACTATCGCAATAGGAGTGTTTGTAGCAGCAGACAAGCAGTGTTTCCCCTAGTTTTTTTTTCAGGCCGGGCGGTGAAAGTGCGCCATTTTGCGTAGAGGCGGAAACTATAATTACACCCTCATAATATCTGCGCTGCCATTGAAAATTTTAATTAGGCCTAACGGGAAACCGAAGCTGTTTTGGGTTTTTCCAGATGCTATTTTGATCATTCCCGTGTTCTGCGGTAAGGGAAATATTGCAGCTACATAAAAAAAATAAAAAAAGATTATATTTAAAAAAAATAATAATATAAATTATTTTTTTTCATTTAAATTATTTATTTTCCCTCTTGTCCAAGCCGGGCGGCACGTGAGTTGGCCGCCTGGCCAAGATAATGGTAGGGGAAACACTGGACATGCGACCCTATTCGGTGGTGGAGAACGCTGGATTTAAGCATTTAATGCAGAATTGCCTTGACGACAATGTAAATGTCCGTTGTCAGGGCATAAAACCAATGTGTAAATTGTTAATAGCGTGGTAAATGTTCAACTGTTTATTATTCTAGAAGCTCTTAACTGTTTAGGTGTGTTTAAATATTCTCATATTTTTGTTATTATTTATAATTGTTATTATTCAAATAAAAGTTACTTATTGAGAAACAAGTATTTTTCTTTACAAATCAAGACTCGATAGTCTAACAATGGCATAGCCATTAGTTAGACTATAGTGCTGGAAAAAAAAATAGTGCTGAAAAAAAATCGAAAATCGAATCGTGACCTTAAAATCGAAAGTCAAATCGAATCGCGGATTTGGAGAATCGTGACACCCCTAGTAGCTTGCTCGCTGTAGTTGGGCCAGCTACCCGTCTTTTGTGTTGCTGTCAACCGTGTCAACAGTGTAACATTCAAAACATTAACAAAAAAACACTTTGCAAACGACTTATGAGGTAGGAAATGCATTCAACATGTTTATTAGATCACAAGGACACATACAATGTTTTTTGGGGAGAAAATTTGACTGTAAACAAAGAACGAGTTGTTTACAATGAAACTACATAGTATACCTTTAAGAATTGACATTAGCCTACTATAAGTTACAATGCTTTAAGAGATCGGATTTATAAACCGCCAATTCCCCAAACATATCTGATTCATGGTTAGTCACTTAAAAAAACAAAAAAACAATAGCCTCCGAATGTGGCTCTAGTTTAAGCTACTCTGCAGATAATGTAGCTTACTGAAAACACTTTTAATTATAATAATAATAATAATAATAATAATAAAAAGAAGAATAATAATCTCTGGTATGTACTTTCTTAGTAGTATCTATTGTTTTCTTTCTGGCTAAGATTCCTGGGAAATATGCGTTTAATGTCTACGACATAAAAAAAAGCCAAGTTACTCACGCATAGCCTACATAGTGCTGATAAGTCCTTAATTCCAACTTGCAAAAACTAGGCTGCCTTTAAAAGTCTTGATATCAAAATGTGGCCAAGTTACAACTAACAATATTGCCTATCGTAGCTCACAGTAAATAAACTAGCTCTATTCCAAAGCAATGCTATCCAAACTTTCCTAAATTATTTAATGCAACTTGGTCCTGTGTTTCTTCATCTTTGCATGTGAAGAGATTGTGCCTCATGGAACAACATATGATTTCAATGAATGTTTTTAACAGTTGAGATGAATAATTACACTCCAGAAAGGATATGGTTGTACTTTGTTGGCAAGTTTACTTTAGAAAATGTACAGGTTTTAAAATGTTAACTGCTGCTACAGAATTCTTTACAATTCACACAGACATTTATATCAAGAAACATCATGTACAATAGAGAAAGGGGTGATGAATAAATAAATGCAGATAAAAATTAGTAATATTTTTACCTAGAAAATAGCGTACATATAGCATTTTTACAAACGTATCCAGACATGTTTGTGGGACAGATGGTGGCAAATAAGTAATAATACCAATTTTCTTTACATAATAGTAGTTTGATATTTGCAAACAGAATTTTGTGAACACAAGGATATAATACATTTTATTCATTCTGTGCTTTTTATAGACCCAAAGCAGTGGATGCAGACAATTGTTCAAACATGCCCTATAGTGTAGTAATTTTTCTGTTTAATCTGAATCAGAGTATTTCCACTATAAATTATTTTCATTTTGCAGTTTGATGTGGCACATACTGTTTCATTGACCACATTCTCTTGAGATGGTAAGATGAAGAAACACAGGGCCAAGTTGCATTAAATAATTTAGGAAAGTCTGGACAGCATTGCTTTGGAATAGAGCTAGTTTATTTAGTGTGAGCTACGATAGGCAATATTGTTAGTTGTAACTTGGCCACATTTTGATATCAAGACTAGTTTTTGCAAGTTGGAATTAAGGACTTATAGACAGCGCTATGTAGGCTATGCGTGAGTAACTTGGCTTTTTTTTAATGTCGTAGACGTTTCTGATCTGATGCTATATACACAGCATACACAGTGGGTCCCCAGGATTTGAAAAACTGTGCTCTAAGTCACTGGTGAGACAACAATATTACAGCTGAGATGAGGTCACATACTTAAAACAAAGAGCTACCCAAGGCCTTGAGCAAAAGCGCTGAGACGTGCAGTGATGTGCCATCTAGAGAGTGCATTTTCTTCACTCTTCACTTGGGACAGATACACACCACAGTCATTATGACCTTTCACATCTCAATAGTTCACATAACTGCCAGGATACAGATTGCCTTACAGGTAACAAAAATAAAAACAATGTACCTCAGATTTTTTAAACCACATCAGACCTGCTGACTTATTTGCTTCCTGCGTACACATAATAACTTTATGCAATATGAAGGCTCTGGCCTCGAAAAGGCTGCCTCAGTCATGTGACATCTTGCACCCCTTTCTGTGAATGGACATGTCTGCCAGAGCGATGGGCATGACTCACCAACGTCCTTTTGAAAGCAGACGGTGTGCCACCCCTCTGCACATGACCCAGCACTGTCACCCGTGTGTCGTACCCTAGCCGCTTTACCACCAACTGCGGAGAGAGACAGAGAGAGAGGGAGAGGAGGGAGGAGGGAGGGAGAGAGAGAGAGAGAGAGATTTTGAGTTTTTGTACAACACATACAGCCAGTCTCATACTGTCAACCCTCAGGTTAGCCCCCAATAGTAGAAAAGTAGAAAATAGAAAATAGACACACACAGAAAACAAAAATCTAAACGAACAACAAAAGCAAGACAAAAAAACCAAACATAAACAAGCAAAAACAGAGCAGAACAAAGCAAGACAATGCAAACCGTTGTATTGAACATAACCATAACCATTGAACACACTCCTAGGTCCTGCTTCTACTGTAGTACTCAAAATGTCTAGAAACTCTTGATCTGACTAAGGATTTATACACTTCTATAATGTTAACTGTTACCACAGCATCTACATTCTTCTTCCTGCTCAAGTGAGAGAGGGAGACATAGTGAGAAAGAGAGATAGTGGTCAGTGCAGCCATCTGTCTAAAGAATACTGGTCTAAGCACTCGTTCTCTTGCAGGCAGTAAAAACAAAATGCTGCACGGTGTATCATGGTATAAAGTAGAGAAAGTGTGACAAACTCACATCCTTCACGTAGCTGGATGTGAAGGAGTTGCCGTGCTTGTCGATGGCCCCCTCTGCGATGATCACGATGTTGAGTCTGGACCCCTTACTGCGACTCTGCACAAACACAGCACATGTCAGACTAGGCGTTTCCCTCATTAGGACTCTAGCCAGCAGAGGGTCAGCGCCAGTCTCATCTCCCCAGTACAGGCACGCACCCCAATGTCACCTCCTCATAACTGGGACACACCGCAACGTGACCTCCCCAAAACAAGCATATGCCCCATTCACCTCCTCAAAACGGACATCTGCCCTATTTCACCTCCCAAAAACAGGCATACCTCCCCAAGACGGGCACACGTGGTCTTCCCATCCCTCCTCAGGAGGAGCTTCTGGAATGAAGAGCCAGTCAGCCCCTGACGCCAGTGCTGACACCACAGCCAAATACCTACACACAACACAGGCACCAGCATCAACAGGCAGTGACCGGCTTACCAGTGACATCCTCAAATGACAGGGATTCGTTTTTTTACAGCTATTGTAAGCCATCAACCTGTAGTATGTACATTATGAGTGGTCAGGATGTGTTTTTGCAGTGGGAAAACTAGCCTAACTTATAAACAGTTGCATATTTTCAATCTTTTGAAAAGTTTCAATATTGTCTTATTCATTAAGACAGTTTACTCATGAACTGAAAATCTCTTTAACTCTGTTTATGCAAACAGTATATTGCTGAATCATAGCTTCATACTTTAATGAATTAATTATAGTTTAGTGTGTTCTAATTCTAATAACAGTGTGTAAATGAAATACACATTTAATTTACACATATACACAGAAAGCAATTATCAAACTGTACACATAATCATTTTCACTTTTCCTCTTTAACCTGATCTAACCATGGCCCACAAAAGGCACTTTTCACCTAGTGCCTACTCGTCTTATTTAAGTGTTAATATCTAAAAGAATATTCAATGCACATCCATGGTTTAAAGTTTGCACTGAAGAAGAATCTGTATCATTTAGAAATTTGCAACAGAATACAGTTATGTCACAATCATCACATACAGTACATGCATAATACGCCTATAATACGTAGCCTAATGTTTTTATATACGTAAAAAATAAATATGTAAAAACACACATTTTTTACGTAACAGCAACGTATTATAGCTGCAAGTTCGATAGTTGCTCACTGTGGAAATGTCGACTGTACTGGACTTTGGCAAAATGTAAAAAGAAACTTTTCAGCGTTAACCAGAAAACCGTTGTAGCTTAATAGCAGGTAAGATATTTTTTTCATAAAACATTTTTATACCAGAGATTTTTAAGAAAAAAAAGGTCTCTACTAAACCGAAAGTACACAGGGTACTGTACATAGTACAGTAAGCAACAGAATGCTTATTTGTTTTAAAAATATATTATTGTAGCGTGTATAATGGGTGCATTTTATTGTCTGTAACTATGGAAAGATTTAGTTTTAGTTTTAGTTTATTGGTTTAAAATACAGAGACAGTGCATATTAAGGTACATTACTGTAAATATGCCAGTTTAGCCAGATTGGCTAATTTTCAACCGTAGTCTCTGGGGCAGGTGTCATGAGCACTACAATAATTAAAGCACAATACAATAATTAAAACACAGTAGGAATCAGTAGGTTACAAGCCTGCTGATAAAATACATTACAATACATTAAAACACAACCCCTCAGTGAAAATGGTCGCACACTTGACCATCTCTCAACCAAGATTTTAAATTTGATTTAAATGAAATGTATCTTTCATACTCCCTGAGCCGTGTTGGCAGACTGTTCCAGGTGTGGGCTGCTCTCACAGAAAAGGCTGCCTGACCAAAAGCAGACCTCCTGTTTGGAACTACACAGTCCCCTCTAACAACAGACCTGGTATGTCTGTCAGCAGATGCTTTCTGTTTTATAAAAGTACAGAGAGTGGGAGGAGCCAAGCCATGTAGGATCTTATAGGTAAGGCAGGCATCTTTGAATTTAGCAAAATTGTCCCAGCTCAGTAGATTCTGATTTGTTATGCTATGACAATGGTGGTGGTGAAGGTTGTAAATATGATGAAGGTTGTAAATATGGTTTGGACTATTAGCCGCCTGCTGTTTTATTGCCCTGCACTTCAACTTGAGAGAGGTAGGTGTTTTCGCAAGTTGTGACCGTTCTGACCAACCCTGTGTTGGAATCTTTTCGGTTTTCTTAAAGCTGTAGTTCATAATTTCAGAGAAACATGACTACTGTAATTTGGTTGGATCTGACTACCACTAGGGGGCAAAGTTACATCAGGTTAATTTGTTTTCACTGGTGTAATTACATGGATCAGCCATCCTAATGCTAATATTATCCATGATGCAGTGGGGAAAAGATAAGCATGTGCACCAAGCAGAACTCACCCGCAGTGTTGACCCATCACCTCCAGAACATACGTGCGCTGGTGACTGTAAAGCACAACACACACATTCACAGGAGCATAAACTGGAACAGCCCCAGAATTTTCACACATACATTGAAGTTAAAATCCATACACAATGTCAACACACATTTATTACATAGCTCAAAAACATGGACCATTAAAATAATGCATGGCTGTCATATAGGGGAAAAAAATCATCAGTACATTTCCTTCAGTGGTGTCCTACAAACACTCAGCAGTGCTGTGGTACAGATACCAGGCTCAGCTGTGATGTGCTACAGAAACCAGCCTCATCTGTGCTGTGCTTCAGAAATCAGCCTCACCTGTGCTGTGCGACAGAAACCAGCCTCAGTTGTGCTACAGAAACCAGCCTCATTTGTGCTGTGCCACAGAAACCAGCCTTATCTGTGCTGTGGTACAGATACCAGCCTCATCTGTGCTGTGCTACAGAAACCAGTCTCATCTGTGATGTACTACAGAAACCAGCCTCAGCCACACTGTGCTACAGAGACACCCTTAAGGATTGCTATAGCAGCCTTAGCAGTAAGATTCCCCTCATTAGTCCTCTTAAAGGAAAATTGAACTTTGGGTTGTGTAGTTACCTGGCCATGATATGAGTCCAAATGGTGGCAAAATATGTTCATTAGTTGCTCTGTGCTCCCCTGGGGTGATAATCCAGAATAGGATATTTGCCGCTTTCCATTCACTTCTATAGCGCAGCTAAAACAGTCTGAAAATGATACTTCTAGCACATATATGAACGCGAACGAAGCGGATTCTGTCAATACAAACAATAGCCAGTCCTCTTACCTATTTTTTTTTGTGTAATTAAAATTGTTTCTAAAAGTACTATTTTCTATGTTGTTAGCAAGCTACCAGAAAAGAATAACAAAATGTTGGCAGGTCGGTTTATTTACTACCAGGTACGCTTGCTTCCGTGGAAATTTGAGTGGTGAGTGACCAATGAGTGGTTTCTGACACATCGGCACATAACACCGTTTCTGACACAAGAACATACCTACCAGATCTATGTTCCAAATTAAATACGAAAAAGCAAGGAAAGGGCCATTTAATGAGGACTGGTTATTGTTTGTATTGACAGAATCCGCTTCGTTCGCATACGTGAAAATATATGCTTAGTTCGTGTTTGTATACCTGCTAGAAGTGTCATTTTGAGACCGTTTTAGAAGCGCTATAAAAGTAAATGGAGAGCAACAAATACCCTATTCTGGATTATCACCCCAGGGGAGCACAGAGGAACTAATTTCAATTTTCAAAGTTCAATCCCCTACCTCCCGCCAAACAACCATTAACCCTTACAATCCCCTTTTTATCAACCCAGCAGGTGATACGACCTGTCATTACAAGCACTCAAGAAACACACAACTCAAATGAATCAGTAATTGCCTTCAGTCCATGATCCTAATAATCACGACAAACAATATAAATAATCTCACTCTGTCTCACAACATTTTTACGAACTAAATATACTCAAATCACAGTACAGGTAGAACTACCAGATATCCTTTACACAAAAACAGTGAAAAAAGATTCATGTAAACGGCATGCCAGTGTTTGTTAATAAATTAAATGAGCTTATGTATATTAAATCAATCACAATCATCCCAAAGTAATAAACAACTGAAAATTGTTCACGATTAAGTATTCCCTGTACACCATGGTACAATATCTAGGTTCAACATTCCAAATTAGTATTTGGTTCAATATTTCAAGAAGAAGGGACGCTTCTTTTCCATGTTAGTCAATCTGAAAGAGGGGTGTAGATGATGTGCAGATGAGACTGCTCTTTCCAGTTACTCTTTATTAACCGCATAAACGGACACAAACAACAGTCTGGGAAAATATCCAACCACAGAGGGGCAAGTTTGGCCAATGCTAAACAGGAAGCAAGTGAACTGTGAAAGAGAAAAGCATGAAATTTGAATGAGAGGTCTGTTCTCAGACAGCAGAGGAATGCATTCGCCTGGCATGTAACCCACAATTCACCAATCCCCGGGGGTCTTAGTAACTACAGGAAATTCTAGCTCATTATATCATTCCAGAATTCAGTCCATCATCACTAATTCCAAAATCTGGTGATTTGTGACCATAATTAACATGATCATAGTTCATGATCATCATAAACATAACATGATCAGATAGTAACTGTAAAAAAACTATACAATGAAAATAATACATTAGGCATGCACTCTGTCCTCACAACTGTTTATAAGCTAATATGACTTTTTATGAAACATTTTAGATTTTTTCACATACAGCTTCAAAAGCCATCTGAGAAATTGTCATAAAATATGTTGGAGTTACACAACTTTGTAGCTTAGTAACCCGTCAACATTTCAGCATGTTAGTCAAAAAGTTACACCATTATAAACGGAGAAGTGGAAAGACAAGCTTAGTAACATGAAGCACACAGAACAGCTGTAGCTAGCTACAAGCTCAATATTATTCAAGTATATTAACTACTGATATTGACCCTACTAACAGTAAAGATAAGTGTTTTTAATATCTGACAAGATAAACATAATGATATAAAAATCTGCTAGCGATAGATTATTTCTTTACTTGTGACGACAAGTCAGTGATTCAAAGCCGCTTCGTTTTGTGCAAGTATGAGAGGTCAGTGGGTGTTATCAGAAATACAGGTGAGGCAGGAAGAATAAAAACAGGTGGGGGTGGAGTGGAAAAAGAGTAGGACAAGAGGATTTCTAGACTTAACTTGGGTAACTGGCAGATTCTTACCTCTTTAATGTTTTACTAGCAAGAACTGAACTGTTCAGGTCAGTTCAGCTATAAACTAAAGGTTATGAAGCAATAACCAAGAGGTAAAAAGGAACAAAATTCAATAAATAAAATTCTAAAACATAAAGAATGCCCTCTTCACACATCCAAATCCCTTCACCACCCATCCAAGCCAATTATAGGCCAGCAGAGAAAACCAGAACACATTTTATTGACACGGAGAGATGCAGTGCCCACCAGAATTATTTCCAATCCTGAAAGATTTGAGTAAAAAGGCTATAAGTTGATAATTGAAGTATATTCCCATTTATATTTAACATTTTTTAAGCACACATGAGTCTTTAGGAACTATTATGTGGTCACTCAAATTCCTTTTGCACTCAGGTATAAATATGAGATGACACTAGGCTTGGGCAATATTGAAATTCCCCAACTGACGATATTGCTTGAAGAAAATAACAATATACGATGTTATTGTCCAAAAAAAAACAAAAAAACGGATATATTGCAATACTCATAAGTGGCCACAATGTGGCACCATTAGGCACAATTTTTTTTATTCATTTCAGATTTTTCCCTGTCTTCTCCCAATTTGGTAGCCAATTGTACCCTAGTACGATTCAATTCCCTATGTACTGCTGAGAATTTGCCACTACACAACACTGTCGGATGGCGGTAGGAAGGTGGTTGCAACGTCTTCTTCAAGGCGTGACTCCTTATGCTCCTGAACGTGATTCCAGCATTGCACAGAGCCGATATATGCATGATGATTCACCCTGCCGAGTCCCTCCCTGGCAGTCCTTTTGGGCACGTACACTGTGTTGATCTGTGACTTGTCACTCCGGTTTGGGGGCAAGCTATTTTATCACACGGCGTTGTTAGCATTAGGTTCTGCCTCTTTTAAAAAATGTTAAAAAAAATTAAATACATTTTTTTATTATTATTATTGTAACATTGCACATTCCATTTTTTGATTACACAATATCTTATTGAATCAAATGTCTGTGGTGGGCTTTTAGAATACATAATTTTAACGTGACTTGCCCCAAAAGAAAAGAGCCTTATCCCCACTGTGAAGCATGGTGATGGATCTATGATGTGGTTCGTTAGTTTTCCTTTGTTTGGTTTTGTTTTCCCTTTGGGATAACTTCATGCGTTGCCAGCTTGCTGTTTGTTTCAGGTAGTATGCAACGCTTATTTGTTTGTCGTGGTTGTTACCGTGCTGTGGTGGTGCGCGATTTCTAGTTTTAGTTCCACGCTGTTCCCTGTTTAAAGCCGGTTTTATCTTGCATTGTGTGAGTATAGGCTACTTGTGGTATTTTGTCTCATGTGCTTGTAAATACGGTGTGATGCCCAGAAGTGGTGTAAATAGGGAGATTTGTAACAAATGAGGAGATTCAGGACCATGGAGGCAAGTTGACCGGGGTATTGGTTGGTTGAGACTTTTGGTATTGTCTCATATAGAGACTTGTTCTCATTTCGGGGAGGTTGGAGTGTTTCCAACGCTTCTTAATACAAAACCGCCGGCCATTGTGTCTCGGGTCTGAGTCTACTTGGATTCCCGATTTTGTGTGTCACATTTCTTGTTTGCCAATACCTTCACCAGCACCATTTTCCCATTGTTTCATGTCTCATTATTTTGATATGTTAATAAAATAATTTTGTAACCATTCCTTTCATGTTGAAATCCTTTGAATTGCGGCCCTTCGAGCCGGGGTCATAACAAACCACACACATGGAGGATCAAACACCTGCACTGGTCTTCCCCTGGTCTCAGGCACTGGTGGCCCAGTGCATGTGGCTGGCTGTTTAGGCCAGCCCCATCTAGACAACCGGTAGTCAAGGGAGAGGGGCCCTTTGGCAGGCCTGCAGGGCTTGTGACAGAAGGTGGCGGGGGACCCTCTGGACAGGGCGGCCGCGCTATGGTTCCAGCAGGCCGTCTGGACAGGGCGATGTGGCAGTGGGTTCCGGTGGCTCCACTGAACAGGGTTGCAGAGGTGCGGTTTCCGATGGGCCCTCTGGATAAAGCGGTGGAGCTGCTGGTGGTGCCTTGAGACAGGGCTGCGGGCAAGAAGCCCACTGCAGCAGGTTGCGAGGGCTCCTCTTGAGGGCCCGGTGCGGCAGGTGGCGAGGAACCCTTGAAAGGCTTGCAGCGACATGAGGCAAGGGACCCTCTGGGGAGGATGGAGGTGCGGTGGCCTCAACCATGGCTGCGCAAGCTTTATTGGAGGACGTGGCAAACCATGCGTTCAATTTGAAGTTTATTTGAGATTTATAGACGGAAGGTACGTGAAAGTTAAAGATGACGTCCAAGTACTTTTTTTAATTTTTTATAAATGAGGCCCCTGGTTCGCAGATGAAAAAATAAATTTTAAAAAAACAGACAAAGGGCCTGGTAGGCCACGAAAGACCTATACATTTGATGACCAAAGAATTCTCGCAATAATGAAGAAAAACCCCCAAACACCTATCCGACAGATCAGAAACACTCTTCAGGAGGCAGGCGTGGATGTGTCAGTGACTACTGAAGTATACATCTGGCAGAGCATCACCACAGAAGATACTCAGCACGTAGTGATGTCCATGGGTCACAAAGCAGTCATTGCAAGCAAAGGATATGCGACAAAGTACTAAACATGACTACTTTCATTTACATAACATCAATATTTCCAAAACATTAGAGTGTCCTGAAATGGGGGGGGGGGGGGGGGGGGCTACGTATAAAAAGTGCTGCAATTTCGACATGGTGAAACAAAAGGTATAAAAATACCCTTAAATAAAAGTTAAGAATCTGCACTTTATATATGTATTGACAGTATGATGTTGTGATTGATAGAAGCGTGGCTGCGACTCTGACCTCTGGGCAGTGGTGGTAATGGCGTCAGTGATCTCCATGATCTGGTGGAGGGCAGAGTCTGCACCGAATGGTCATGTCCGTGCCACAGAAGTCATTGTCAATAGAGCCAACCAGGCCCACAATGTTCAGGTGCGTGTACTGCTGAGCCACAGACTCTGTGATCCTCCCTAAAACATGTTGAGTGACAGAGAGCAAAGGGAGACAACTGACACATTACACTGAGCCTAAGCAACTGACACATTACACTGAGCCTAAGCAGACAGCGAGCACAGTGTACCAAGTCAGTAACACAGGAATATACACAGCAAAACGCTGTTCTGAGTCTATATAACATAGAAAACGTGTAGGCTTTTTTTCAGATGCTCTTATACAAAGCAACTTAAGTGCATACATACAGGTTTAGGCAATGAACAGTGCTGATGCCAAGTAGGTTACTTCTGTTGAAATGACAACATCAGGTATAAAGAATCAGATCAAAAACGTCTACGACGTAAAAAAAAAAGCAAAGTTACTCACGCATAGCCTACAGAGCGCTGTCTATAAGTACTTAATTCCAACTTGCAAAAACTAGGTCTGCCTTTAAAAGTATTGATATCAAAATGTGGCCAAGATACAACTAACAATATTGCCTATCGTAGCTCACACTAAATAAACGAGCTCTATTCCAAAGCAATGCTATCCAAACTTTCCTAAATTATTTAATACAACTTGGCCCTGTGTTTCTTCATCTTTGCATGTGAAGAGATTGTGTCTCATGGAACAACATATGATTTCAATGAATGTTTTTCAGTTGTTGAATAATTACACTCCAGAAAGGATATGGTTGTACTTTGTTGGCAAGTTTACTTTAGAAAATGTACAGGTTTTAAAATGTTAACTGCTGCTACAGAATTCTTTACAATTCACAAACAGACATTTATATCAAGAAACATCATGTATCATAAAGAAAGGGATGATGAATAAATAAATGCAGATAAAAATGAGTAATATTTTTACCTAGAAAATAGCGTACATATAGCATTTTTACAAACATATCCAGACATGTTTGTGGGTCAGATGGTGGCAAATAAGTAATAGTACCAATTTTCTTAACATAATAGTATTTATGATATTTGCAAACAGAATTTTGTGAACACAAGGATATCTATGCTATGTAGGACCACACAGGTTTTGATAGAAATCCAAATAAATAAATCAATAAATACATAATAATAATAATAATATATTGTATTCATTCTGTGCTTTTCATAGACCCAAAGCAGTGGATGCAGACAATTGTTCAAACATGCCCTATAGTGTAGTAATTTTTCTGTTTAATTTCTAAGTGCAACACATCTGAATCAGAGTATTTCCACTATAAATTATTTTCATTTTGCAGTTTGATGTGGCACATACAGTTTAATTGACCACATTCTCTTGAGATGGTAAGATGATGAAACACAGGGCCAAGTTGCATTAAATAATTTAGGAAAGTTTGGATAGCATTGCTTTGGAATAGAGCTAGTTTATTTAGAGTGAGCTACGATAGGCAATATTGTTAGTTGTAACTTGGCCACATTTTGATATCAATACTTTTAAAGGCAGACCTAGTTTCTGCAAGTTGGAATAAAGGACTTATAGACAGTGCTAGGCTATGTGTGAGTAACTTGGCTTTTTTTACGTCATAGATGTTTTTGATCTGATTATACATATACAATGCAGTCCGTAAGTATTTGGCCAGTGACATAATTCTTGTTGTTTTGGTACTACAGCACACTGGATTTGAAATGGAAAAGTGACTATGAGGTTGAAGTGCAGACTTTCAGCTTTAATTTGATGGTTTTACATCCATATCGGGTGAACCGTGTAGCAATTGTAGCCATTTTTATACAAATCCCCCCCCCCCCCCCCCATTTTAAGGGACCAAAAGTAATTGGACAAATTAACATAAACTTAAATAAAGTCATCATATTTCATATTTGGTTGCATGTCCTCTGCATGCCATGACTTCCTGATGTCTGTGACCCAAAAACATCAAAAGCACGGTTTTTCCTGCATTGAAAAGGCTTAGGCGGCTCGCCTAAGCCTTCTAGGAGAAATCGCGCAAGAAAAACCATGTAAAAACAGTAAAAATGGTCCATGCATTTATTACTGCACTTTGGTCATCCCACCAGCAGGTGCCGCTAGACTATCATTACGTTATATACGTAATAGCGCATGTCCCCTAAGGGGCTCCGTACAATTGTACTCCCAGTTGTTCCCCGCGATGCGATTTACCCATTTAAATAGCCTCGCTAGTTAGTGCACGTAATGCTGCATCATTACAAAGGTCATAAAATAACGTTCATTGTCAAACCAAAAAAAAAACAAAAAAAAAAAAACTCGAATAGAGTAACCGCCACCCCAACAACAACAATAATAATAAACATTGGCAATATTTCTAGGCAATGTAGATGCGCAATATTGCCTCCAAAAATGATGGAGATAAGCAAATGGGACAAAAATCAGTGAGCAAAACATGGTGGGCGCTAATGTGGTGAAAAATACTGTTGGTCACATTTGTAGGCAAAATTGCCCAATTGCACTGCCTCAAGAAGTGCCTGTGTATCATTCATCACCTTAATGATGGTGAGGGCAATGGCAATACACTTTACTGGAATTAAAGTAAGATCCCAGCCACTTATCAAGATCCCTGTTGGGAACAAATAAAGTGATGAAATAATAATGACAAACCCATGTGCCTCATCTGGTCCCGTTAGCCATGGAAAAATTTATAATATTGAAAAATCTAAAAAATGCATAAACTAGGACAGTGTTATGTTAATCTATGTCAAAAACTGGTGTCCATCAAAGCATAAAATTGGAATAGAAGCGTTATAGGTGTTAAGATAGCCGCGATGACCAAGTTAGGCACGACCTAAGCCTCTTTTTGAGCCAGGAAAAACCCTGAAAAGACTCTTGGGGCTCTATTTTAATAAACCAAACGCAATGGTGAACGCAAGAGTAATCGCTTGGCGGTATCGCTCTGAGGGCGTGTCGGCGAGAAATTTGGTAATTTCATGACGGCAATCTTGGCGCACCTTATGGCGGTATTGCTAAAAGGCTGGGTTTAAATGTCCAAGGTGTGTCTCTATGGTAGCCAATCAAATTGTTGTTCTCATGCTTTAAAAAAAAGCCAGTTGGAACGCAATCGCTCCATGCAATTTCATAATGAGCAACCCAAACGCACTGGACCGTCAACGACAAGAGCGATTTTCCGCACAGGAATCAGACATACTTGCAACAGAAGTACAGGCTAGGACTGTAGTAATTTATGGATCACAATCCACACCACCTCGTCTCCCAGAAGTTCGGAAGGCACGGGAGGAGGTGGCGAATGCATTAATTAGCCTACATTAGGTGATGTAGGCATAATTATGATTCAAATGGTAGGCTTATGATTCAACTGTGTCAATGTGTAATTTATATATTATAGGCTATTTTTGAACACGCCCCAGACAGCGCCACCCATCCCACTGCAGCGCAAGCGAAAGGATGTTATGTTGAGAATTTGTTGATCCTAGCGGTATTGCTGAGAAACGCCATAGCGCCAGTTTTAAGACGTTGATGCTGTCAACAAGCTTGCGTTTGACTATACCGTCCCCTTGCGCTGGTTTGAAAATAGAGCCCTTGATATCTTATTGTCAGGTACTCAGGTAATTTACAACTTAATCTAGTCCCACCTCCCAATTACCATAGAGATCCATTCAAATACAGAGAGGTTATAATATCACTTGTAAGAGTACCTGGAAATAAGATATCAAGAGTCTTTTGATTTTGTAGGGTCACAGAAATCAGGAAGTGATGGCATGCAGAGGATATGCAACCAAATATTAAATATGATAACTTTATTTATTGACGACAGCTTATTGATACACAGTCCACCCAATATGGATGTCTGCACTTTAACCTCAGTCACTGTTGCCAAAACAACAAGAATTTTGTCACTGTTCAAATACTTACGGACTGCACTGTATGTGTCAAATTAATATCAGTAATCATTCCTGCATTGTTTGAAACATACAAAACAAGACTGACAATTCTACAAGCACACTCAGTAACATCCAATCATCTCAGAGGATCCAACTATTTTTTTAGTTCATGTATAAATTGTGTTTCAACGGTAAAATACTAAATTTGAATTACTTACACTGCACAGAATCCAGACAACTTCCTGGGTTTTAAAGGAATTTAGAATCACAAATCTAGATTATAATACAGAAAGAATGGGTGGAGGTAAAAGAGACAAAAAGTGAGAAAGGAGAGGAAGCAACAAAGTGGGGGCCAAATTAATACATTTTTTTGCACATGTGAATACTATACAATCATAGTTTAAAGTAAGTAAATAGGGTTAACTGCTACTTAGACAAGTAACAGAAGCTAAAACATCATGGAAATTGAAGTTGCCCCCCCCCCCCCCCCCCCCCCCCCCCCCCCCACTGGCCTAAAGCTTTTTGAGTGTAAAACAGCTTACCTGTGGTTGCGCCTGGTCACTGGCCGTGTCCAATCCTGGTTCAAAGTTGATTAAAAAAAACAAAACACCAAATGTGAGCAGCTGGCAATGTTTTTTTTAACACAAAAAAGAGACAATGTACATTTTTGCCTAAAAAAAGAGGCATTGCTGAGACTTGCCTTTTACTGTAAAAAAAAACAAACATAATAGCACAATGTAAAAAATGTATTGTTCAAAATAGGTTTAAGTGTAAAAAAGGCTGCTGACTCAATACTAGTCTTCAAAACTATAGCTATATAAACTAAAAACGTAATTTAATCTTTGAGACACTAGCCTATTCCTTACCGTCTAACCTGTACTCTTCATGGATATGTTTCCTTTGAGACCAGACAGTTGGATTAATGCCAGGGAATTTGAGCCCCTGTGTGTTAGCAACCTAACGTTAAAACTGAGCTTACGTTAACGTTATACTGGCTAAAACTGTCATCTTAAAACTATCACTATTCACTATTCACTATTTCCCGGATTGTTCAATATAACGCCCGTTCGCAAACTATGTCGTTTTTCTGGACCAGCTTCGAGTATATTTTACGTTTCAGTAGTTTATTGTGATTATATCAGCGCTGGAACTGTTTAAAAACTCGATGTCCCATAATTCCCTACGAACGTGCAGCCTTGTCTCCAGACGTTGTCAGATAATGTTAGCTAGTAGTAGCACATAGCTCCGTTTTTAAACACTTTTTTTCTAACCTTAGCTAGCTAGCTTGAAGGGCTAAAAGCTAGAGTTGCTTTATGTGGTTAACCGTAGCACAGTTTCTGACCTTGTTGGGCGGGCTTTTTTACTTAGCAAGCTAACGTTAGCCCATCTTCAGCTGCAGTACTCCCATCTGCCCAAGAATGTCCAGACAGAAGAGATGATATCTTATTGGTCAAAAACCACCTGTGCATTGCAGTACTGGATATGCAGTCCGTTAAAGTGGACTACAAGTCGAACTACAATGATTAATGCATTACTTTAAAAAATAAAAATTGGAACATGCGATATATGGTCTATATCTTTGTACCACACAGGCTAATCCAGGAACGTTTCGGCTCATTCTATAAATCCGATTTCAAGAAATAGTCGATAGTCTCCGAAGCCCATTCTATTCTTCAATAGGGAATTTACTTCCGAAACCAGACTCCGCCCACGACTGACGTACTCACTTGAGTACTCTATTAGCTAACTGAAGTAGTTAGTAGCCGATAATGTCAGTAACTGCAGCCTAAACTAGATTAACAATTCCTAAAGAAATTGTAGGTGTGGTTGCTTCACAAATATCAGTGCCTGGAAATTGCATAGAAAGGTGGTAATATGGTATAGTGTGAGGTGGAAAATAAAAGGCGGAAATGGTATGAACTGTTAATGTGGTATAAAGGGATCTAGTGAAGGTGAAAGAGTTAAAATATGGTGGTGTAGGCCTAGCCTATTTTGTGGTAAGTAGGCCTTGTCTAAAGAACCTGGAAGTGATACAAAGAAGTAATGTATTGTGATAAAAGCACAAAAAGGAAATATCAAATCATCTGGGATAGTATTGTTGGGTCATAACAGTGTTGTAGAGGAAGGCATTGTGAATGCCCAATTTACCGCGTACTGTGTACTAGCATATTGCTTACTGTAGTCTACACTCCAGTGACATGCAGTATGTGAAATATCCTCCATATAAACCTGGACATAAGTAGCCTAGGCTATATCAGTTTCCTTTACACTCTTTGGCTATATCATCTGGGGATATTCAGAATGCTGAATTTGGCCGTGCAGGTAAGGCTAGCCTAATGTAACAGCTTTTCAAAAAAAGTATACTCAACTGGCATACTCAAATAGTAGTGTGTGCTGATTCGGACTATTCGGACACAGTCGTAGTTGTGTTTGTAGAAAAATATGGGTTCATACAATTTTTTCCCTAGGTTTTAACCAAATGATCATCTACTGATTTCTCCACTTTATTAAACAAACTCTGATTCCGATTACAGATCTCACCATTTTGTGAAGTCCACACAACATGTCCTGTGCTGAATTCAGCGTTCTACTATTCAGCCTACCTACCATGCAGCTATCTAAAGCAATAATTAAACATAGGCTATCGTTTGCTAATAGTAACTTAGTTTAACGTTGTTGACTCACATAAACTTGAGATTATAACCCAATCATGTATAGCGGATAGTTTATTTGCTGTAGCTATGTCATAATCGATTGCATTTTGCTAACGTAGTCTACTGGCACCTGTCACCTTGGCATTTTCATGCAGAGTGAAAGGTTTGTTTTTCCTGGTAGCTTAACCACAGTAGCCTAGCTGACTTATGCTTTTGTCATGTTTTGTTAGGAAGTTGTCTGTGCTAACGTTATTAAGACATAAATCAGAATTTGTTGAATAATGTTGAATGGAGTGATTAGTATAGCTAGATGAGCATTTAGCTAAAACCTAGGCAAAAATTTAAACAGCGCTAAAAATATGTTTTGTTAACAATTCAATTGTAGCCTATTTTGTAACTTAGACAACATAATGTTACGTGACAGCATTTGGATCAGGGGCGCCGGAATCATTTCATAAGTGCGGGGGCCAAAAAATTTATTAAATAAAATAGCCTGAATGTGTAGGCTAAATCTCCAGTCTACCTACCGGTATTTGTTTCTTATTACATTTTCACTTTGGACGTTAGCTAAGCAATTATAGGCTATAATATAGCTATATAATTGCTTCTTTAACATCAAAAGTCAAAATGTAATGGAGAACGGGCACAATTTGGATGTATTAATCTAGACGTCTAGATTCCGGATTTTGCTCACTGGGGTAGTCTAATTACCACATTTTCTCACACAATAAGCACGGATACGGAAATGCGTTCATATGCGTTTTGTTGTCATCTAACTGATATCCATGCAATTTGCGCTCTCCATTAAACTCTGCGCGAGTTATTTTAAAAAAAAGAATTTACCCACTCAAGTAGCCTAATTCATGAATCGGATGTGTTTTTTGTTTGCTCCTTGCGATCATTAAAACAAAACACATAGGCTAACATATTTATCATTTATCGCCAGGCTCCAAGTTAAAGGTGCACTGTCACGCTTGTTTAAGTTGAGTTTATTTGGAGTGAATGCTTAAATTATGTGTGTAGGCCTTTTTAAAATCACCGTCAGTGCAGCCGTTTCCTATTTATGGGAAATACGGCGGCAAAACTTCAAAGGGCAAACACGTGCAGTGACGTCACTGGACGTGTTTTGCTTGAATTTCCAGCCAGTGTTTCCCAGAAGGTAACGGGCGCTCAAACTCTGGAACCCTTGAACGCAGAGACTGGTTTATGGGCGGGCACCCATCCAGGCGACACTCCCACGAAAATACGGTAACGTTAGCGTACAAATATCACGTGGCCTATCTTGGCCAACGACTATAGCCTGAGAGATATGGCGGACAGCTCTGAGTTAGCGGAGTTAGAGGACGAGCTTTTCGATTTTGACGAAGATATACAACCGTACAGTTTTGAACCGGAATTTACAGAGGAACAATTACGTGAGCGAGAGAGACAGAGAGCGGAGGACGAGGCAGCCGAAGCTAACAGAGAGCAGAGAAGTGGGAATATAAATTGGTGCCAGTGTAATTAGTTACAAGTTGTAATTTAGCTAACGTTTGCTAAACTTATGTTAAAGTCGATATGTTGTGCTTGCCAGCATGACACCAAGATTCGGACATTCCATGTAACGTCAGTTAGGCTACTGTCCGAATCAGTCGCTTGTTGGCTATACCTAGATGGCTATCTAGCTGCTCATTTAGCATCCTTTGTGCAACAACAGATATTACATTACTATAATCAGTTTTTTCTGTCACCCCTTTATTTAACGTTAGGCAATTCAGACTGACCGCTTATCGTTGGCTATTGGAATGGGTAGGGGAGAGTGGGGAACAAATTAACGCGGGGTACTTCTTCTTCTTCTTCTTCTTTGTGTTTTTTGGCGGATTGCAATACCAACTTTAGGTGCATACCGCCACCTACCGTACCGGAGTATGTAGAACAGGATTCCAGGAAAAAAGAAAAAAAAAAAGGAGTAAATATAATTATTTTCTTTATTCTATGATATTAAATTAAGTTAATAAATAAAATTATAAGTATAAAGTAAAATTCTATATTCTATTAAACAATCCTGAGCCTATTAAGAACTCTATTATCCCTCTCTGTACGTCCCACACCTTATCTCCATTTGTTCCTAGTATCCCTTCCAAATCCCAACCTCGTCCAACCTCTCTTACCCTTTGTTGCAAACGCTCCCTTTCTTCTTTATATTTGATGCAATGCATTATTACATGTTCAGTGTTTTCAGTTATATTACAATGTGCACAAACATGTGAATTTACTTTACCCAATAAAAATAAAGTTTTATTTAAACCAGTGTGGTCAAATCTTAATCTCGATATAACTACCTCCTCTCTTCTGCTTCGCCCTTTAACACTCTGTGCTCTAACGGACTTTTGTACCCTATAGTATGTTCTACCCTTACTGCCCTCGTCCCATTTTTTCTGCCAGCATTCCAATATTTTCTTTTTAATTAATGCTTTACCTTCCCCTATTCCAAATGCTATATTAATTATGTGCGTCATATTTAGCGATCTTTTGCCATCCTGTCTGCAATTTCATTACCCTCTAATCCCACATGTGCAGGTACCCAACAAAATATTATTTCTATTCCCATTCTCTGCGTTCTAAATAAACATTGAAACATTTCATATATTAGGTCTTCCCTAATTGAGTTAATCGTTTGTAGGCTAAAAAGAACTGCTGCAGAATCAATACACAGCACCACCCTGTCTGGTCTCACTTCTTCCACCCATTGGAGACTAACAATCACTGCCATCATCTCGGCTGTATATACTGATAATGTATCAGAAATTCTCTTTCCTATATGTATTTTAAATTGTGAAATATATACTCCTATTCCTACATGGTCATTTTGATCTTTTGATCCGTCAGTAAATATATGTAGGTAGTTAGAATATTTGTTTATTATATGCTGGTTTGCACAGTATCCTATTTCGTGTTCCGCCCAATTTTTCTTTAGTTCCAGGATACTAAAATCAACTTTAGCTTTAGGGAAGAGCCATGGGTGAACATTACTTATTGGAGTAGGGGAATTGAAATGTATTCCATCTAGGTCATATTCTTCTGATTTATCTTTTATCTTCCATCCAAAACCATTTCCGTTATAGCTATACTCCCAGCATTCGTTTAGGACACTTTTAGTGGCATTTTCATCCCCACATCCTCTAAGCCGCATCCAATATGTTAGAGCCAGTTTGTCTCTCCTGAGCTCTAGTGGGATTTCCCCTGGTTCTACTAACACGGCATTACATGGCGTTGATCTCATTGCACCAATGCTAAGCCTCAAGGCTTTGCTTTGCATTCTATCAATTCGGTTTAAGTACGATTTAGCTGCTGCCCCATAAACAAAACACCCATAGTCAATTGCTGATCTCATCAAAGCCCTATATATATCTATTAATGCCTGCTTATCTGCTCCCCATGTATATCCAGATATAGCCCTCATTAAATTTATTACTTTTTTACATTTAGTTTCTAGCTTTTCCACATGTGTCTTCCATGTACATCTCTCATCTACCCAAATTCCCAAATATTTAAATTCCTTTACTTTTTCCATTGGTTGTCCATATAAAAGAAGACACTGTTCTTCTATCTTCTATCTGCATATAATGATGAGCATATCCTTCTGTCAAGATCCATGAATATACCATTGATCATAATGTTAAATAACACCGGACTAATGACGCTTCCTTGTGGAATTCCGTTAACGATATCATACTCATCGGATAACTCTGGTCCTACCTTAACTATAAACTTTCGTTCTGATAGAAAATCTAGTACCCAGTTGTAAAATCTTCCACTAATGCCCATTCTATTCATTTGAATTAACAGCCCTTCCCTCCACATAGAATCGTACGCTTTTTCGATATCAAAGAAAACAATCACCATCAATTCTTTCATTTTAAATAATTTCTCTATTTCATTGCTAACTTTAACAAGTGCGTCCATGGAAGACCTACCTTTCCTGAATCCATTCTGGTATGATGCAATTAAACCTCTCCTTTCTAAAAAATAGTTAAGTCTTCGGACCAAAATCTTTTCCATCCATTTGCACAGATGCGAAGTTAAAGCAATGGGTCTATAATTTCCAGCATTATTTGGGTTTTTACCGGGTTTGCTAAAAGGTAAAATGAGTGCACTCTTCCATCTTTTTGGTAACAATCCTTCTCTCCATATTTTATTGAACAGTTCCAGTATTATTCTCAGTACTTGATCAGGTAATTTACGAAACATAGCGTAACTTAGTTGATCCTGCCCCGTTGCTGTGTATCCAGTGTTATTTATCTCTATTTCTAACTCACTCATAGTCAGCTCAGCATCAAGATTTGTGTCTATATTATTATTTTTTCCCCTAAGTATATTACGATTTTCCCTTATCACTGTCTCTTTTCTCTTTTTATGCAGATCGTCTAAGTGATTCCCACTGTGTACATTAGCAAAGCTCTTACCCAATATATTAGCCTTTTCTTTATCTGTTACAGCTATTGTTTCTCCATCCTCTAAGATTGGAATTTTAGTATATTTCCTTTTGCCACTCATTTTCTTTAACATTTGCCATACATTACCTAGTTTCACTTCTCTGCCTATAGTAGAACAGTATTCCCTCCATGCATTATTTTTACTGGATTTGATAATTCTACGAGTCAGAGCTTTTTTCTTTTGATAATCCATTAAGTTTTCTTGATTCAAGTTAGTCCTTAACACTCGTAATGCTTTATTTCGTTCTCTGATAGCTTTAGTGCATTCTTCATTCCACCATGGTACCGCTTTCCTTTTCCCTGTTATTCTACTCATGGGTATACTCTTTGATGCAGCATTCAAAATTAAGTTAGTCACTATAGAATAGCATTCTTCTATACTACCATTCATTGAAATTGACTTAATTCCCTCTATGCAGTATTCTTGATATTTTTCCCAGTCAGCTTTTTCAAAGCACCATTTTTCTAACACGTACCTTTCTTGGGCATGCATATTAATTTCTATAGAGCAGAAGATTGGATAATGATCACTTCCTATACTAGAACTATCATCCACGTTCCATTCGCATGAGCATGCTATATTTCTAGATACTAACGTTAGATCTAGACATGATAGGATATTTCTGTATATATCTAATCTTGTTCCTTTTCCATCATTAAGACATACTAATGATCTTTCTTCTAACAGTTCTTCAACTACATTGCCATTATTGTCTGTATGTACAGCCGTGGCCAAAAGTTTTGAGAATGACACAAGTATTGGTTTTCACAAAGTTTGCTGCTTCAGTGTTTTTAGATCTTTTTGTCAGATGTTACTATGGTATACTGAAGTATAATTACAAGCATTTCACAAGTGTCAAAGGCTTTTATTGACAATTACATTAAGTTTATGCAAAGAGTCAATATTTGCAGTGTTGACCCTTCTTTTTCAAGACCTCTGCAATTCGCCCTGGCATGCTGTCAATTAACTTCTGGGCCACATCCTAACTGATGGCAGCCCATTCTTGCATAATCAATGCTTGGAGTTTGTCAGAATTTGTGGGTTTTTGTTTGTCCACCCGCCACTTGAGGATTGACCACAAGTTCTCAATGGGATTAAGGTCTGGGGAGTTTCCTGGCCATGGACCCAAAATTTCGATGTTTTGTTCCCCGAGCCACTTAGTTATCACTTTTGCCTTATGGCAAGGTGCTCCATCATGCTGGAAAGGGCATTGTTCGTCACCAAACTGTTCTTGGATGGTTGGGAGAAGTTGCTCTCGGAGGATGTTTTGGTACCATTCTTTATTCATGGCTGTGTTCTTAGGCAAAATTATGAGTGAGCCCACTCCCTTGGCTGCGAAGCAACCCCACACATGAATGGTCTCAGGATGCTTTACTGTTGGCATGACACAGGACTGATGGTAGCGCTCACCTTTACTTCTCCGGACAAGCTTTTTTTCCGGATGCCCCAAATAATCGGAAAGGGGATTCATCAGAGAAAATGACTTCACCCCAGTCCTCAGCAGTCCAATCCCTGTACCTTTTGCAGAATATCAGTCTGTCCCTGATGTTTTTCCTGGACAGAAGTGGCTTCTTTGCTGCCCTTCTTGACACCAGGCCATCCTCCAAAAGTCTTCGCCTCACTGTGCGTGCAGATGCACTCACACCTGCCTGCTGCCATTCCTGAGCAAGCTCTGCACTGGCGGTGCCCCGATCCCGCAGCTGAATCAACTTTAGGAGACGGTCCTGGCGCTTGCTGGACTTTCTTGGGCGCCCTGAAGCCTTCTTCACAACAATTGAACCTCTCTCCTTGAAGTTCTTGATGTTCCGATAAATGGTTGATTTAGGTGCAATCTTACTAGCAGCAATACCCTTGCCTGTGAAGCCCTTTTTGCGCAAAGCAATGATGACTGCTGTTTCCTTGCAGGTAACCATGGTTAACAGAGGAAGAACAATGATTTCAAGCACCACCCTCCTTTTAAAGCTTACAGTCTGTTATTCTAACTCAATCAGCATGACAGAGTGATCTCCAGCCTTGTCCTCGTCAACACTCTCACCTGTGTTAACGAGAGAAACACTGACATGATGTCAGCTATTCCTTTTGTGGCAGGGCTGAAATGCAGTGTAAATGTTTTTTTTGGGATTAAGTTCATTTTCTTGGCAAAGAGGGACTTTGCAATTAATTGCAATTCATCTGATCACTCTTCATAACATTCTGGAGTATATGCAAATTGCCATCATAAAAACTGAGGCAGCAGACTTTGTGAAAATTAATATTTGTGTCATTCTCAAAACTTTTGGCCACGGCTGTATACTGCCCCATTAGCTATTGTGTGCATTGAAATCACCGCACCAGATTTCTCCTCTACCATGTTCAATTGTATTAAACATTTCAGCACTCAGCTTCTTGCACGGGTTGTAAAAGTTGATTATTTTGAGACTGACACCTGCATTACACACTTCAATAATTACGCATTCTATGTCTGCTGGTGATGGTATTCTTCGGAAGACGACACTATCTTTGACAAATGTAGCACAACCGCCGCCTTGATTGTCTACTCTGTCATACCGGGCTGAGGTATATCCTGGGATAATAAAATCTAGATGGGGCCGTAACCAGGTTTCTTGTACACATATAATATCCGGTCGTGGTTTTGCGTCAGTATATATATTTTTAATTCTTGGCCATTTGCAATGAGACTTCTCGCGTTCCATTGTAATAAATGGATCACCATTTTTAATCAATAGCCTGCCCCCCTCCATCAGAGTTTACTTTCAGCATTTTATGTATATCTTCTGCTTTCAGGTCTTTACTACCCAAAAATTCTTCTGCTGCATTCACCACTGTCTTAATTCTGTCACTTTTCTTCTCTTGCTTGGTAGCCACATTAATAATTATTTTACAAATGAAGGCTATGAAACTTGTCTGATCCACTACCAACGAATCTTCTTTAACCTTACATTTATGGGCACATTGAGTCTGCTGTACAATCGGATCACTTCTGTCTTCTTGCTGTATTCTAGGTCTGCTTGTTCTCTGGGGTAAAGGCCTAGGCCTACCTTCTTCACCTCTTCCCACCTCTTCATATGTTACAGTTCTTTGCATTTCATCATTTACTTTCTTTAAAGCTTCTGCATAGGATGTCACCCCCCTGCTCATTGACCTCCACTGGCTACCTGTGATGGCTCGCATCAAATTCAAAACATTGGTGCTCGCCTTCCAGGCAGTCCGAGGATCAGCCCCTCCATACCTCCAAAAGCTCATCAGACCCTACACACCTACCAGATCCCTGCGTTCAGCCTCCGCAGGACGACTGGTACCCCCCCCCCACTTCATACTAGCACCCAGTCTCGACGTCTGTCTGTCCTGGCCCCACGGTGGTGGAATGAGCTCCCCGTGGAGGTCAGAACAACAGAAAGTCTGACCGCCTTCAAGCGCAGATTGAAGACTCACCTCTTTAAGCTGCACCTCTCTCCACCCCTCCCTACCTCCTTGTGACCTCCCTTGATTGTGTTCTATAAATCCTTGTTTAAGTGGTTGAAGCTTCTAGTTTAATACTTGTAAGGTTACTTATTGGCTTACTGTTGTGCACGCCAATGATTGATATCGTGTGGTCCCCCACCCCCCCCCCCACCCCCCCCCAAAAAAAAATAAAAAATATATATATATAATCATACTGACTGCGCCCGGTGTTTGAATTCGTATTTACCTTTTAGGGTTGTTTTTAACGCACTTGTTTCAGGTTGGAAAATGCACTAATGTACGTCGCTCTGGATAAGAGCGTCTGCCAAATGTCTAAAATGTAAATGTAGGATATATTATTGATCACTTTATATTTCTGTACCTCTTTTGCTTTAATCTGAATGGCACAGCCCCCAAACGCAGCACTATCATCTCCTCCACAGTTGCAACATCGCAGTTTAGCGCCTTTCTCACATTTGCCGTAATCGTGTTCTCCCCCACATTTTGCACATCTTTGTTTGCCGTGGCACTGTTGGGCTATGTGTCCAATTCTTTGGCATTTATAACATCGTATTGGTTTTGGGATATATTCTCTCACCCTATAATTGATCCACCCCATTTTGACTTCTTTAGGAAGTGTGCTCTCAAATTGCACCAACATTGACAGACTATCTTTCTTTACTCCATCTTTGTTTGTCTGCAACCTCTTAACTTCTATTATTTCCCCCCTCTAATTTCTTTCTTGACTTCCTCCTCGGTCATTTCTATTGGAACATTTGAAATTACACCTCTCAGTTTAGCTATTATTCCGGGAATATGCGTTGTGATTTTTGTACCATCAAGTGTATCTAACTTGAGGATTTTGTCTTGTTGATGTTTATTTGTAGCAGAGATAAGGATTTTCCGGTTGTTAAGGAATTTGGCAAATCTAATCTTTCCAATTTCTTTTTCAATTGCTTTAGTCATTTTAACTGGGTGAAACTGACCTGTCTCCCTCCCAAACACAATTACGACTTTCCACTCCTTTTCCGTCTCTTGCACCTTTCCCAACTGTCCTGTATTGCCCCGATTATCTTTTACTTTTTTAGCAGCACCCCCTTCTCCTTGACTACCATGATCTGACCAATCTTCTGTTCTACCTTTCATCTCCTTCAGTTTCTTCCTTTTATTCGACATAGTATACCACTCCATATTTTCCTCTTCACCACCCTCTGAGCTGTCACCCATTCTACACTCACGGTACGGTGGATTGCAATCCGCCTTGCTTCCTGGTTCCTTGTTAAAACAGAGTTTCCAGACCTCTTTTCTTTTCTCGCGCACCCGTTTTAATCTAGATTCACGTCCGACAGGCATAAAGCCCAGACGTGAATCGTGTTTAGCGTGTTTATCGATTTCGTTTCTCCGTTAAGATTCCAGTCGTTTTCCTCCCGTTCCTACAGAATTTAGAATTTCCATCCCGACCTCCTTTTCGCCTCGACACCCCCTTCCTGAGACAGAAGTTCGTCCATCCTCTAACGCAGGGTACTTCTTCTTCTTCTTCTTTGGGTTTTCTATGGCGGGTTGCTACCAACTGTCAGGTGCATACCGCCACCTACTGTTACAGAGTGTGGACAAGCGATAGCAGGGATTCAGACCCTCCCACCTACCCCAATCGAATAAATAAAATTCAGCACAGCTCTGCGAACCTCATATCCCACTGACCCACCCAGGAGCCCAGCCAATGTAAACTGCCCACCCTTATCCCCAATCAGTTTCCTAAGTTTCTCCCTCTCCCTGACATATGCCTGACATTCTAGCAGAATGTGCCTAACTGTTTCTTTGTTATTGCATTGAGGACAGTTGCCAGTATTGTGCTTCCCTATCCTAAATAAACTGTCATTTAATGCAGAATGGCCCAACCTAAGCCTAGTTAATATAGTTTCCTCCCTCCTACTCCCACAAAGAAGAGGCCTCCCAGAGACCCCGGGCCGGACGGCATACAGGTGACGCCCCCTACTTTCTTCATCCCACCTCTGTTGCCAAATCTTTCCAATCATATCTTTAGCCTTAGACTTGACCTCCCCTTTACCATAAGGGACATCCACTGAAATGCCGCCCAGCCTAAGGGCCCTCTTAGCGAGGGCGTCAGCCCCCTCGTTACCCCTCACACCCGAATGCGCCGGCACCCAGCAAAAGTATACCCCAATACCCCTCCTATATAGCCTATATATGCTTGACAATACCTCCATTACCAGATCCTCCCTGCAGGATGTTGGAGCCGTTAAGCTCTCCAGTGCCGATGCAGAGTCAGTGCATATTACTGCTCTATCTGGTGTAACCTCCTCAACCCACTGCAGTGCCAGGATTATTGCCACCATTTCGGCTGTAAAAACTGATAGGCCATCATCTAGCCTCTCTGACCTCCTGACTCCAAATAGGGGCACAATTACACCTATCCCCACACGACCCGTCTCCGGATCCTTAGCACCATCTGTAAAGACAGGAAGATATGTATGAAATGTTCGATCAATATAGCTATCAACCCTCCCGCCAACATCAGCCCATCCCTCCCTATCCTGCTCCAACAGCCACCAATCTATATCCGGCTTCAGGAACAACCAGGGCGGGACCGCAGACACTGGAACAGATGGTGCCATTGCGAAATCCATGATACCTAGTTCAGTAGCCCACTTATTAGCCGTCCACCCAAATCCCACCCCCGGCCTAGCTGTATATTCCCAGCACTCACGCAGTACCGCAGACGTCAAAAAGGCACTGGAGTGGCCCAATATGCCATCATTAATTTGATCCTCCTCAACTCCAATGGCCATTCCCCCATTTCCACCAAGATTGCACACACTGGGGTCGTCTTAAATGCTCCACAGCATAATCGCAATGCCTTTGCCTGGACCACATCTAGGCGCTTCTATGTTGACGGCGCAGCTGAGCGGAACACCATACACCCATAGTCTAGGACTGATCTTATGAGAGCATAATATATGGACGCAAGGGACGATCTATCCGCCCCCCACTCACAACCTGCCACACACCTCATAAGGTTAAGGACCTTCTTACATTTTGTCACCACATGATCGATATGTATTTTCCAGGTCAAATTAGTATCGAACCAAAGGCCCAAATACTTAAAGGAACAAACCCTCTCCACAGGCTGGCCATATAGGCTCAACACTTCCGTATCAGGAATCCGCCTCCTTGTGAAAAACATGCTCTTAGTTTTCTGTATCGAAAACCTAAACCCCCACTTCATGGACCACTCCTCTACCCTAAAAATGGCCTCCTGCACCCTTCTCCTAACGTGGCCTAGGTTACGCCCCCGTTTCCATAAAGCACCATCATCAGCGTACAATGCTACCTCCACATCCCTATCAACCCTAGCAAAAACATCATCAATCATGATGCTAAACAATAGTGGGCTAATTTCACTACCCTGTGGCGTACCAATATTGACTGCATAAGGTTCCGATAGAGCAGACCCCACCCTAACTTGCATAGACCTGTTTAACAAGAAGGACAGAATCCAATTATAGACCTGTCCAGCCACCCCCAACCCTTCCAACTTTAACAAAAGGCCTTCTCTCCACATAGAGTCATATGCCTTTTCTATATCAAAAAATACTGTCACCACCACATCCTTTATAGCCTGCGCCTTCTTAATATCCGTCTCCAACCTCACCAGGGCATCAAATGTGGAGCGACCTCTCCTGAAACCACTCTGTACCTGCGATAACAGACCCCGCCCCTCCAAAAAATGAGTCAACCGCCCCACCACCATGTGTTCCATCAGTTTACAAAAATTTGATGTCAGTGCTATTGGGCGGTAGCTAGCAGCACTAGCAGGGTCCTTCCCCGGCTTCACAAAAGGCAAAATCACTGCCTTCTTCCACATCCCCGGGAGGCTGCCCTCCACCCAAATTTTATTGAATACCTTCAACACAACCATCAATACCTTCTCTGACACATGCCTCAGCATCTCATAGCTCACCAAATCCTGACCCGGGGATGAATTACCCGCCCTCTTCACAGCCAAAGTAAGCTCAAGCATAGTAAACTCCACATCCAATACACTATCAAATACCATCTTCTTATGACCTAAATCCCTGCGTTCCTCCAACACCTCCCTTCGTTGCCTCAGGCACTCCGCACTCAACGTCACACCACCAGCTTCCCCTGACAATGTCTTGGCCAACATGTTCGCCTTTTCCCCATCTGTTCTGGCAACCAGATCACCATCCACCAAAACAGGCACTCGCCTCATCCCACCACATCCCCTCATCTTCTTAACTATCCTCCACACATCAGTCATGCGAGTCTCTCTCCCAAAAGTGGAGCAGAGCTGTCGCCACGCTGCCCTCTTAGTCCTTTTAATGGTGCGCCTAACCATTGCCCTCAGTCTCTGATACTCCAGCACAGCCTGCTGCGTCATAGACACCCTCAGAGCCCTAAAAGCTTGGTTTCTCGCCCGAACTGCCTCTGAGCACTCATCCGTCCACCATTGGACCGCCCTCCTAACCCCTTTACCCCTACGCACCGGAATTGCTTGATTAGCAGCCCCTATAAAAACGTCAGTCAGCCCCTCAACACACATATCTACATCCCCCTCAACCGAGACGCCCTGTACAGCCGCCTCACACAGCTCGTTAAATTTATTCCAGTCCGCTTTATTAAAACACCAAGCCCTCGTAGCAATTCCAGGCCTTTGGTCAACCCCAAAACCCACCTCACAAAAAATCGGGAAATGGTCGCTCCCCACTGTTGACTCCGCCCATACCCTCCAATCACACACAGCAGCCATGTCACTCAAAATTAATGTGAGATCCAAACAAGATGTAAAAGCAGTCCTAACATCAATCCTTGTACCCTTACCCGTGTTCACACAGACCAGCGACATATCTTCCATAAGCTCCTCAACAATCTCCCCATTCGCATCCGTATGTTCACTGCCCCACAATGTGCTATGCGCATTAAAATCACCACACCACATCGCACGAACAGCCCTATTGCCGCATAATCCTTTAAGGGCCTCTAACAACAGAGGAGCACATGGGTTATAAAAATTAATCACCAGCAAACTGCTCTCCATTCCAAACACTTTCACTACCACACCTTCCAATTCCGTATTCACCTGTATTTCCCGGTACCCCAGTCCCTCCTTTATAAATGTAGCACACCCCCCCCCTGTCCTCAAAACCCTGTCTTTTCTGACTGACTCATACCCAGGTAAAAGAAAATCCAGATGCGGTTTCAGCCACGTCTCCTGGACGCATACAACCTCCGGCAGAGCAGGAGCCTCCACAAGGAACCTCTTAAACTCTTGCCCGTTGGAAATCAGGCTGCGAGCATTCCACTGGAGAAACAAAATTGCCATTAAACTAACCAGGAGGCTGCGACAGCACACCTCCTTCCCGAGCACGTAATTTATCACATAGATTCTCATAAGTCATATCAGTAATTCCCAGAAAGAGCTCAGCCGCCCCCAGAATTATCTTCAGTTTCTCCGTACGTCTTGTCGCCTGCGACGCACAGTTAACCACCGTCGCAATAAATGCTATAAAATCAAACTTCTTAACATGAAGCACATCTGGATCAGCAACACAGCTATGCTCACACCCTCCCCCCTTACCACCTTCTGCTAATTCACCAGCCGGAGCCACACCCGCACCACCCGTCCGCGCTAACTCTCTGGGAAGCCTCCTCACAGCCTCGGAGTAAGAGACATTTTGGGTACCTTTAATTTTCTGCACTTCCTGGGCCTGTTTTTGCACTCTGCACCCCCATACGCCGCACTATGCTCACCCCCACAATTACAACATTTCAAGCCTTTACCCTCCTCACATTCCCCAAAACCATGGCCCTCCCCACACCTCAAACATCTCTTCTTCCCCTTACACACTGCTGCCACATGTCCCATACGCTGACAGTTAAAGCACCGCAAAGGCTGTGGCACAAACCGTCTCACAGGATAGCACATGTATCCTATTTTTACTTTCTCTGGTAGTGGGCCCCCCCCCATAATCCAGCAATACCGACAAACTGTCCTCCTTTTGTCCTTCCCTTGTACGCCGCAACCTACTACAATCCAGAAGTTTACCACCCTTGATACATTTCCGTAGTTCGGCCATCTCCATAGACAGGGGAACGCCTGTAATTACCCCCCTATTTCGAGCCCCGCCGGGCACCACAACTTTCTCTACTTCATGTCCTCCCATTTTACGGCAGCCTAGCGCTTTAGCTTGCTGTTCCATACTGGAGCAAAACACCAAAATCCTTCCATCCCTCAGCCACCTCGCCGACTCAATATCACCAATGTCCTTTGCCAATATCTTAGACATTTTTACCGGATTTGGAAGCTGCCTTTCATTCTTTTTAAATGTAATTATAACCTTGAATTCAGTTTCCCCTGCACGGAACCACTTATGCTCGATTCCCGTTCCATCGACTTCACTGTTTTAGTGCTCCGGTGTTCCCGGTTGTCATCCCCCGAACCATCCGACAACCCACGTTTTTTCCGGGGCATATGCCATTCCATGTCTGAAGGCTCAGACCCGTCCGAAGACCCTGCCATCGCCCTCCAGTTACGCAACAGGCGTAGTCAACCCGCCTCAGTCTCCCGATATCCAAACCCACAGCAAACCCTACTGTGATTTGGCGGTGACACTCCAAAGATATAAAAGAAACAGTCAACGCAAAGCAATACAAAACAAAACAAAACAAAATAAAGCAAACCACAGCTACCGATTTCCCGCTGTCCGATTTTGAAACTACCTCCGCTCATGCGCAAACCATCCAACTCTCACCCTCTAACGCGGGGTACAAATTAAAACTGACTTTTTATGTGGTTGCACTAGAGCTACAGCGACGTATTTCCTGTTATACGACCACAGCCTAGCCTTCTTTCTTTGAGCTGAAAGCCGCGGGAATCGGAGCAGAATATTTGGAGGTACGTGCAAAAGTGTGTTTTACCCACCTGAAAGTGAATATTTTTTACTGCATGTGTTGTTCGATTACTGTGTTGTCGGTGTATGTCAAGAAATCCAAATGTATATCATTTTAATCACCATCCTATTGACTAACAGTTAGCATACTTTTAAGTTGTCATGCTAGCTAGCAGGGATGGCTAGCCAGGCAAACATGTAGCCTCCACCCGGCGGGGTTTTTCCTAACACAGTGTTACAACTATGCCGCCTAATAAAGAAGTACTAGTAGTAGTATTAAAAGTGCTTTATCTATCTTATCATCAGGAAATTTCATAAATAACTGTACACCAACTAGCCACACATAATACAAAACACATACAATGACATATACTGATAAGACTGAATTAAATATGAGCAGCAAAGCAGTGAACAACATGCTTTTGTCTTTTTCGCAGGAAGATGAGAAATAGGAAAAGGACCACAGACAGGGGAGTGAATAGTTAGGTCCTAGAGATGGCAGCAGCTGAGGTTGCCAAGCTTAAGTCAGTTAGGGGTGTTGCCAAGAGCTACGGCATCTGCCATGCTACACTCCACTGGTATATCAGGGAGAAAAAGAAGTTGGAGGCAGCAGGGATCAGAGAAACATCATCCATCATTGTTGGCTACTCACGCCACAGACAGGTGTTTAATGCAGGACAGGAAGAGGAGTTGAGGCAGTACCTTAAGGCAGCATCAGCCATGTATTATGGACTGAGTCACAGAGAGGTAGGCTAATAAAGGTTAAGATTAGATAAGAAAACCCTCCTGTTAAGTGTGCCAGTGTGTCTTTAATAAGTTAGTCATAAGTTAAAACAATAAATTAATGGAATAAGTTACATTTATAAGGTAATAGAATAAGTTAAATTCATATAATCATCTAATAAGTTAAATTCATGAGTTGTGTTAAGTTACACTTGTCAGGTTTTAGGTTAGAAAATAGAGAACCAACCGCGACAGATAAGGATTCAGAAAACGTATCTAAAAGACACGCCACAGAAGCAGAATTAAACCGCAAAAGGGAAACTGATAAGTGGGAGAAAAACTTCCCTAGCTCAAGGCTAACACAAAACAACCTCAAAAGGAGGCGAGAGTTCGCTAGAACAGCGAGAAACAAACAAAAAGAAAGAACCTCACGCACTAATTGATCTGCGTATAACAGAGGTTGAGAAAACTGAAAAGAAACGAACAAAATAGCAAGCCTGTAGCTACAGCTCAGTCGGCTAAGGAGCTGCACAAAGAATAAACAGGCTACAGACAAAAAGAAAAGAATAGAGAGCGATAGGACAGAAAACCAGAGATTCTAATCCTATATCTTATTCCAATAGCTGTGTCTCTGTATAACATAAAACAGAGATACAGAAGCTAGAGACTATACCTATACCTAATACCGGCTTTCTAGTAACTACTCCACAACAATCTAGAAGCACCGGAAAGCGGAAGTGAAGCTCTATTTATAGCCGACGGAAACCAAACACAGGTGTAGAAGATAATGACCCGGAGAGATCCAAACACCGGAACGGAGGAAGAAAAAATCCGATAGAGCCTCAGACGACGCCAAACAGAAAACCATGGTAAAAACAAAAGGAGACAGCCACTAACCATGACAACACTAATACAAATAACAAGTTCATGTTTAAAATTACCTAATAAAATACTAATTATAATTTCATTTTCAGGTCAGACAGCTTGCATTTGAGCTGGCGAAAAAGAATAAGCTGCGCTACGCAGAGTCCTGGAATTGCCATGGAATGGCAGGAAAGGACTGGTTCTCTTCTTTCCTGAAAAGAAACCCCCAGCTCTCCATTAGAAAACCCCAAGCTACGAGTCTCTCCAGGGCCATCTCAGAGCCCACTGCTGCGGCCATAGCTCACACAGCCATCTCAGAGCCCACTTCTGCGGCCATAGCTCACACGGCCATCTCAGAGCCCACTGCTGCGGTCACATTGCCTGCTGCCACCATCTCAGAGCCTTTACAATTTGCCTTTTAAACCATGGCTGTTAAACATTGGCCTATGCCAAGGCTAGCAACTACACATTTGAAGTAAATGTTTGATGTTATTGAAGGTCTTCAATGTCCTTTACTGTGAATTTGAAGGAAAACAATTGTTGGGCTATGGCCTGTATGTTGAATTTATTATTGAATTGAATTTGATATTATTGAATTGATATTATTGGCTCTTATGCCAAGCTACAATGTTTGCAATAAAAACATCTAATGATGCACAGCCTGTTGTCAATATATTGATTAGCAATCAGATTTTCCTTATCAATAACTTTAGCTCAATATATGTTTTTAATAGCATAAATAACATAATATAACATAAGTAAAGAGAAATATCCTGGCTTTTTCACATTCGGTTGACGTGGGGTCAAAGTCCAAAGATTAATAAGGCTGATAAAATCCAGTTTGGATCGACGATAGCTGATAAGGTAAGCAGTCCATCATATGACGGCAAATAATGTTGAACCTGCAATTAATTTTCACCGACATGAGATATTACCAAACCAAATGTAATCAATAGTTGTATTGAAAGCTGTATTTGGCTAATATAACAGTTAACTGAATCAAATTAATTTAGTTTGCATTGACTTTTAAACCATCCCAGGCAGTGTTACATCTAGCCCAATGCGTGTTACTTTTAATCCCACGTATGGGGAAAAATTTAACATTTCACTTCCGTTACTTTCGTTTGAATTGTTAACGACTGGAATGTTCCAGAAATTTAGTTATGGCGTGTAATCATAGCAGAGACTTGTATGTTCCTTGTATAAAAACATGATTAGTCTAACTGAAATATATTTTCAGAAATGAGCCAAAAACTAAATGTGTTACTTTGATCCCCGCTCTCCCCCTACTCCATGGCGAACGACTGGGGAGAGGTGTAAAGGCCAGTTTCTTTCAGAACTTTCATAAACATTCTATTGTCGCGCTACATACACTGTGGTCGTTGTCGTTCGCAAAAAGTATAAACGCACTCCAGCGACATTCCAGCGACAGTTTACACTCAGGGGACAATGGAGGAAGAAGCAGCTTTTATAGGCTAGCCTACATCTCATTATGTCTTCTGCTTTACCCCTTTTTTTGTCGGAGGTCTCTGAAATAAAGTTTATAAATGTCCATTTCGAGGGCACCGTATATTGTTTGAAATATCATTCACTGTGTCTTTCACACACTTGTAGGATGTGGGTTTTGAACGAGGTAGCAAATAAAACGTTCAACATCGATGCAACTCATATTAAACGTTATTTCGTAGGAAAACACGGAGGGCATAGCCTAGCCTACGTTCGGGATGTAAATAGCTAGTTACAAGACGGGACTCATTGGGGGAGCAGCCTACAATTATCTAGTTAGAGAATGAGGTTCAAGAATGTGGAGTAGCCTATTTCACTCGCTATCAGAATGCCACGGATCAGATGGGCTGTCACAGAGTCGTTGCACAAAGTTTAATCTGGCAAATCTAAATTAGTTACTGTGAAAGCAAATAACTTTGCAATGCATTCGCAGGCGCCTACAACGCTACAGTAGTGTCTTTGTAACCATTCACAATAGCCTACAGACTAATAGACTATCGTAGGCTAAATTGTAGCATTGGAAGGAAGCGAGCTGCTTCTTGTTTTGGATTGTAACGTTTTCTCAACCTCTAGCAAAGCATCCATCGGTGAAATTACATCGTTATTATTATTAGGCTATTTATAATTTATAATGATATTCACGCGCTTGCTAGGTAGTAAGCTATGGGTAGGTAAGCCGACCCTATGCCTGCATGCACAAATTTTTCCAACAGAGAAATCTGTACATTAACAGTTAGCTTAAATGTGCTAGCTAGTAAATTGACAGCTCGACCGAAGCCTCCGCTGTCCGAGACAAACGTTACCATAACAACAGAGGCAGCGACAGGGTCAAAGTTAAATTTATTTTATGTCTCAGCGACATCTTCAGCGACCGTCGCAGTGACCACAGGACGACAGTCGCCCGAAGTATAAACCAAATGTCCATGGCACGTCGTCGGTCGCAGCGACACTCTGTCGCTGGACTATAAACTGGCCTTAAGAGTTGTGCTGCCATCGTGTGTAGTCTCTGCAGTACGTCAAAGATACCCTTCTCCCAATGGTCAATATGTTGGATTTCTGGACATCGACGAAGACTGAACCAGACTCTTCACTTTGTGATACCTCACGCTTTACTTTTGTTTTATTATTGTAAAAATGTGGCCATAATTGTCAGCAAATTGAGCCCATAGTGTTCAATAATAGACATACAATGCTATAGTGTTTCTCCTGTTGAGTTGGCTTAGTATAAATTTCCAACATATTTGTTGGTTTACAAGGTCTACGTTTGAAAATGCATACCTCTATCACATTCAATAAAATCACTGGGAATGTAATTGATTATTTGGAATGGTTGTTACTTCAACATAAGATTATCTTCATTATGGCAAGGTAAACAAAGACAAAAAAAATACAGAAAGGTGATATTGTAATAATAGTAGTAGTAAGTCTTTATTGTCCCCAAGGGGCAATTATTGTGCAGTAGTTGAACAACACATAGCCTACTGAAATGTCTAAAAATAAGTAAAATGAAATAAAGTAAAATTAAAAAGAAAAATGCCAGAATTTCCAATATTTCTTAAGGTACCGCAGACTCGACAAGCAAATTCTTTGATTTAGCTCCCAGTAGTTCCCCACTATAGTCGCGCTGGAAGTCCACTGGCTTGAAGTGTTTCGAACAAACACGAACTTTGTCGTAATCCTTTTTTGGCAAATTTATCGGATAGATCGGGTTGTTAATTGCTGCCAGGCACTGGATGCACCTCGTCTCATTTTTGGGCAAACGGTATCCTGACTTAATATCGCACCCACGTAGGCCTACGGCGCACGATGGCATTTTGGGCAGACACGCAAGAATTTTCTGCGGTATCTTCACTTGAACAGTTAGCTCGTCACCGTGCTCGCAGCAGTGGCGTGTACGCCCCCTATTACATGTTCATGCACACCAAACCTAAGCGTGCGCAGGGAGATATGGGAAATGTGGTAAATAAGGCTGGAGCTGCTCTGGAGATGGAGCTGTTCTTGAGGGCCCATATCTCAAAAACCACAATTCCAATCTTTATGATTTTTTGGAAAATATGAAACATTGAAATAGTAGATTGGAATGCAGAAAACATGCATAAGCGTGACTGTGCTCCTTTAACATATAGGTTTGACTTGCATTGCCTAGCCTACTCACAGACATTATAAGCAACAAAACAGCAAGCCCATCCCCATGCTGCATGGTTGTAACATGCGCTACAATTGTAGCCTGTAGCCTAAAATTAATCTCCATGAAGATGTCGTGGTATAAGCTGCCCTAAAATGTATGATCCTGTAAGCTGGGGGCTGGGGTAGCTGTTCCAGAACGCAGGATTACTGGGTTAGCTTGATAACTGCAGTAAAACCCGGAACCCTTCCATATCTGGAACAGGGATGGACTGAAGTAAAAAGAGCTGTTCGAGATCAGTGCAGTTATCCAGCAAACCCAGTAATCCTGCTTTCTGGAATACCCCTGGTTTCAACCTCACACATGAGTAGCCTAACTGACTAACAAATTATTGTTAAAAACGCCTATTTAAAATTCAACAAAACCACAACTCACCCAAATACGCAGGCCTAACATGTTTGGCAATAAACAAACAAAAGAAGACCCAATTTGTTCCTGGTTCAAACATCAATGCAGGATATGCTCTGTTGAACCAACAGCGTTTTGTCCTGGCAAATATTGCAGATATTAACGATTTATGCAGTAGCCTATGTTTCGTTGTTACAATAGCATCTCTGTTTTTCCGCACATAGACTACTTCACAATTAACATCGCGGACTACGTTAATTATGTTTGTTTGTTTGTTTAAATTGAGCACAAACTATATGTGATCACCTCAAACTTAATGTGACTTATTGCAGCAGGCAATTGTATGCTCTTTGTATCGTGACATTTCAGTCTTTTATCGCATAATTGAACAAGCCTTTCTTTGTTCAATTAGCCTAAACTACAAGTTTACAGGACTGTAACACTGCCGTTGAGAAGCAACAAAGAATATCATAGCGTAGCTTAGCTGTGTTCAGTCAGCAGTGTAGCCTACATCTTTCTTATATCCCAAAGCCATACCCTATCCACGGTGGCCCCCTTGTGGTGCGTCGTCAACATCCCAATTATAGTAGGCTAGGTCCAATTAATATTTCTCTGAAATTATAAGTTACACGTCCTCTCTGGGCAATACAACCATTGTTTACAACCTTCATAAATGCATAAAACGCACCGATACGAAAATTGCTTCTAGTGGGCCAAAGGTAACAGGGTTTAACGAAAGAAAAAAAAACAGAAAAGCATTTACTTAATTATGGAGAAACTCCTGCCCTTTTCTGCTAAACTAAAGGGTTTACAGCCATATTTTCAACCCAGTTATACCCATAATACATAAGAATCAATGCGTGATTTTGCTTGACATGATTCGACAACGAAGTTACAGTGGAGTTGTTTTACTCATCGTAAGGTAACTGGTTGGTCAAAATATGAGTCTGATTGATGACAATTGATGAATAGCCTACAAGAAGCACGACCATAGTAAAACTTCCATGGTTACTGAGCTGCATATGACCATAGCATATGAATAAATATCTGTTAGCTCAACAGCTAAAAACTGATTCATGCATTTCTGCCAACTAACGTTATAACATTAACTCCGCTAGCTACGTTAGAGGGTAATATGAGAGGACACGTTTTCTTGTTTTATTTCCTTAGCTAGACACTTACACCACGTTATTCTGCTACTAGCTAAATGGGCGTGTTCGGCTAGAGCCGATTTACGTCATATCTGCGTCGGACTGCATCGGAAACCGTCCGAGATGGCCGAAAAATCGGTGCTGCGTGAACTAAGGCGGAAATGACAACAGGAGGTTAGCAGCGGTGCAGTAGCTCTCGGGCGCCTTAATCAACATCGCCGCGCCTTCAAACAAACCAACAACAGCATTAGTTAGAGAGCGAGGAGAGATAGGTGTTTCGTCATGACACACGCGGATCATTTCACAATATCGCCACCTATCTCGGCGTACCCCTCCCTATGTGTTCAAACACAGGTATAAGGGTTATTTATTAAATCCTACAATGTAATAGCAGTATTTTCCTCTTTCCCTTATCTGTTCTCTTTTATAATTTCACAATTAATATTTATTCCGTTTTTTCTTATTATTGCTATATTTAAAACATTTTTTTTAAATATAATGCAATCCTTTATTGTTCTTCAATTAATGTGATTTTGTTTCATAAAGTGAGCTTCTATCATAAGCCCTGTAGGGTTTCCAACCTCTCTAGCATATTTCTGTAAATTACTTTGTGTACTTGCATTTGTTCTTTATTTGTGCAAATAATAAATAAATACATAAATAAATATGTGTTTTGAGAGTGTGGGATTGAGTAACATAAGGTCGCTACTCTGGTTATTATATATTGTATCATACATGTACTTTATAGAAGTAACGTTAAGCCTATATGAATGCTACAATACTGGTAATGCTACACAAACAAATGAAGTTGTCAATTCTCATTCTTGACTGCTTCTGTAATCCATCTGCCTTGAGATAAATTAGGAAAAAAAATGTACCTCTAACAGTAGGCCTATATAAAATCTGTTGACTGAATCAAAAAGTGTATGAAGAAATAATAACAAAAAAAGGCCTGTCCAAATATAGGTAACTTAATGTATTTTCCAATACATTATTCAAGTATATTTGTAATTATACCATATTCTATAGAAAAGTAAAGATTCAACTTTGTTATCAGGAGTGATTTGTTTTTGCAACAGTTTAAGTGTAAAATCCTAATTGGTCTGTTGTCCCAAAAAAAGTGTCCTCTCCAGAACATTTGGTGTGACCATATAGAGCATTAAGGTAGGACCACCAAATGATAACTCATTCATTTATTTCAAAGTATTTGGATGTCTTTTGATGGGGAAAAAAACTGTTACCTAATCAATATTTCTCTTCACCATCCTTGTTATCAGTAAGACAAGATCTGAAGGTATGACCTGCTGTCCATTGTGTTGAGAAGTGGAGTTTTCCCTATATCCAGATGGGACAGTGTATAGCCAGACCTCTGCATGTCACATGCCAGCAGAGAGAACCACATACAAACAACCCAATGCCATAATAACATGAAGGGTATTAAAAATGAAACAATATTAAGCAACACAACCTGGGTACAATGCTGTACATCCATCTTGAAAATAGTTGTAAGATTAATGCTTGAGATTAAATATCACTGTTATTATGGCTATGGGTTGATTAGATATGGGTGGTCTGGTCTCCAGAACAAAATATATAGATTGTACCAGCAATTAAGCAAAGAGAACATTTTCAGAATATTTATTTCACACAATATGGTGACATTCATAATATTGTAAATAAACTGTAGGACTATTCCCCTCCACCACCATTCAAGCCACAATGACACCGGGTTCTTTCTGTCATTTTGTATGTTTATTATCAAATCAGAAATATATGAACAATGATTGGTGACAGGTAAAAGGAAGATGACGTTGATATTGGAATACATCTTATGCAAACAATTCTATTTATCCATACATTAACATAACTGGCAAGGAAAATGTCACCTTTCTTGACATTGTTCCCTCAAAACACATAACGACTCCCAGTATCCGAATGTCCCTATATGTACTATATTAGTTATTCATTCATACAAACTCAATTTATCCTGTTAAAGACATTGGATGGCATTCAATTCAATAAGTTCATTGTCAGGGTCCAAAGGGACCACCTGCTGTCATGTAATTTGAATAAATCATGAACACATGAGTACCTGAATCATGTATGCTATGTAATGTTTTAGTGTGAAAATAAATCTCAACAGACTGGTCAAGTAAAGGATATATACAGTGATTTGGCTCTGTACTCCAGCACTTTGGATGTGAAATGAAACAATGATTGTGAGGCTAAAATACAGACTGCAAGCTTCAATGTGAGGGCATTTTCATCCATATTGTAAGGCTGCAGTACAGGCCTGGCTTAGCATCACCAGTGAATATACCCAGCATCTGATGATTTCTACAGCTCGCAGACTTCAGGCAGTCCTTGCACGCAAAGGATATGCAACCAAGTATTATTTCATAGCAACATAATTAATGATTAGGATTAATACACTTTTCCTACACAATGAATATCTTCAATGCATTCACTGTACAACTCTAAAGAAGTCCCATGAAAGATACATTTCTCATTTATATTGGTACAGATATTCTGCAATAAAATATTCTTTAGAACCACCACTCAAAAGTCTATGAAAACATGCATGTAAGTTATGATACTTAACATAGCTACATAGATTCTCACATTACAATGTATGGCTACCGATGGCTACGATGTCTTCTGGGTTTAGATTAACTAACGACATGTCTACCATGTTTCCTAGTCTAAACACAGATGACAGGTGTAGTTTAGGCCATTTCATAAATTGACAGACAAGAAACAACTGAATATGAGCAATAGAACATAAGCAGCCTAATGTTTACAGGTATGTTACCATAACAGATGACAGCTTAGCTAAATCATTTAGTTATTCGATAATGAAACGGCACCCAGCGCTTTAATTCCAATGGCAATTATACATATTTATTCAAGAACTTTAATTGGAGTTTCACTGTGGAACAATTCAGGGTGCTTAGCCAAAGTCGCGTAGCAAAAGATAAATATTGATTACCCTAACAATACAAGTCATTAAATAATGTAGGCCTAAGTCAGTATTAAAACAACCTTCATTCGTTCTCCTCCATTTCTTGTAAATTTACGTTAATTTAAAAAAGTTTAAAAAAAGTCCCGCAACCACAAACAACACGGCTAAAGGGCCGTTCACACTACGACGATAACTATAACGATAACTATAAAAAAAAATGTAAATCGTTCAAAGCAAAGTGAATGGATGTGTCCACACTACAACGACAACTATAAAACCAGCCAGAACGATAAATATTCCTATCGTTGCGATCACTCCCAGAGCGATTTTTCATGACGCTGTAAAACGATAGACAATTTCCAGCCAATCAAAAATCACATTCTGTTGAAATTTAGAAAAGCGCGGGACAAGACTAGTTTGTCTGTTCGTTATGGAGGAGCAACTAATACAAGCTGCCTGTAGAGAAGAACCCAGTGTTGTATAATCTAAATCACCCAGACTACAAACAAAAGAAGATGAAAGGAGGACATCTGGGCAGCGATTGGGGAGAAGTTTGGCTTGAGTGGTAAGTAACGTTACCTGTGACAAAGCCACAGCAGCGAACAAACTAGCTAACGTTAGCTAGCTGCTAACGTTAGCTAGTAGGAGTGCGAGGGTGTGTGTGGGGAAAAGTAGGAGCTGTGCAATGGCTGTAGGTTATATGCATCTAGCTTGGCAGTTGAGAGATGAGATTGAGGGATTCGCTGTCTGTCAGTGAGTCATTCACCAGACTGATGCTGCGTTCACGTCATGTGGGAGAGATGGTAAATAACTTACGAACTACAAAGTTTCCAACTTGGAAATACCGGGTGCGTCTCAATACTCGAAAAAGGCATCCTCCTTTCTTCTACTACCACCTCCTCGAAACCATGCCCCGAAAATGAATCTTTCTGTCCTAATCAAATGTTGCTGATTAGGCTACGTATTACTTGCATATTAATTAATGTCTCGACGCAAACCGCAATGTCACGTAATAATAATAATAATAATAATAATAATAATAAACTTTATTTGTATAGCACCTTTCATACATAAAATGCAGCCCAAAGTGCTTCACAACAATAAAAAACAAAATAAAGAGACATATAAAAAGTAAATTAAAATTGAACAATGTTAATAAAAAGTTAGGCTACATTGTATATTGTAGATTATATGCAACTACTTGTACCTGAAACGTATAGACTGTTTTGCACACTTCTGGGTACGAGACGAGTGGAGGAAAGGAGGTTTTTCGAGTATTGGGACGCATCATCTATTCAGTGATCGTGGTGTTAAATGATTCCAAGTTGTTGTTACGAGAAAGCAAGTCGTTCAAAACGTGTATTTAGAACATGTACTATTCAATGCAAATTTTTAATGTAGGCTACAAACCCCAATTCCCAAAAAGTTGGGACAGTATGCAAAATGCACATAAAAGCAGAAAACATTTGTACATTCTCTTTTACTTATATTTAATTGAAAACAGTACAAAGAAAATATATTTAATGTTTTCCATATCAACTTTATAAATAGGCTATACAATAATTCTGAATTTGATGCCTGCAACACATTCCAAAATGTGAATATCAAATTCAGAATTATTGTATATTTATAAAGCTTGTGCATTTTACATACTGTCCCAACTATTTTCGATGCCTATTTATGCCTAAAGCGTAAATGAGGACGATGTCTGTCAGCTCTTCGTTATCCATTTTTGCGTTGTTTTAATTCGCGGGAAATTAGGAACGATAAAAAGTTGTAGTGTGGACGCGTGAGAAATTTTCCATCGTTATAGTTATAGTTAGTTTTTTATAGTTATCGTTTTTTATAGCGATTTTGGGTGGAAACATAAATGATCACATTCATCTGATTTTTCCTCACGATCCGCTAGCTGCCCGCCCCATAAGCAGGCTGTCAAAAAACCGCGTCTCTGTAGGCAGCCTATGCTCCGAGATCGTACACAAAAACAATGGTACTACCAACTACTCAAAACCAAAATAAACAGTATTCCAACCAATCACAATGATCTGCACAAACGTGACGTCACTTCTGAAGCGAAATCCCAAACAAACATACTTATGAATAATTATGTTATGTTTTAAAAAATAGTGTTCAAGCATCCAGAATTATAACCATGTTAATAACGTTTGTAAGAAACCAAACCGTTTGTAAATCCGTCAAGATTTCAGCGAGATAAGAGTATTAGCGTTTGTGCAGATCATTGTGATTGGTTGGAATACTGTTTATTTTGGTTTTGAGTGGTTGGTAGTACCATTTGTTTTTGTGTACGATCTCGGAGCATAGGCTGCCTACAGAGACGCGGTTTTTTGACAGCCTGCTTATGGGGCGGGCAGCTAGCGGATCGTGAGGAGAAAAAAAAATCATTTATGTTTCCACCCAAAATCGCTGATACAACCTTTAACCCCAATAAAGATCGAAAGAGACAGGTGAAAGATTAAACGTTAGGGTCTTTACTGGGTGCAATTGAAAAACGGCAAAGATACAGAAATAAAGAAAATGTTGCAATTTATACACACAAACATTCACATGTTCACATGAATGAAATATAACAGGCTTAGCATCAAGCTAGAAAATGTAAAAAATTATTTAGCGCAAGTTAACATTAGCAAGATAATTTAACATTGAAATCCTCATTAGCGGGTCTAGCGGCTAATGGCTGAGGCGCCGCGATCTTCTAAGATATTAAAAGCGGTCCAAAACAGAAATGCTAGCTAACAATGTATTACCTACCCACGTACCTACCCACAAGTACAGACACATATTTCCAAGCCGTAAGCTAAAAGTAAAAGTGACAAGCTCGTGACAAACAGGTGTCTTCACCATGGCATGCCATGGGAAACACGAACGAATCAGCAGGACTCTTAGCTAACGTTGTCATAAAATTTCTCTTACCGTGAAAAACGACGACATCGGACAGATGTTAAGGTAAATCTATCAGCACGGCGGCACTTTCGCCACAAGTCAGCAATTATACCGGGAAATGCCCTCTTTGAAAACAAAAAACGAATGAATATAAAAAGGTTAGTGTACTGCATACCCGTTTTTGCTAAAGCTGCATCATAGCTAAGATAACGCGGAGCTGTCAAAACTATAACAGCACGGAAACCCTTTAAAAAAAACAAAATAAAAACCGTAGCTAGGCTACACGTAGCCTATGGCTATGACAAACTAAGGACTAAACAAGCCACATTTTAGTTAATAAAACTCAAGTAAGCTAATTTAGATATCCAGTGAGCACAAGTGGCATACAGAACTAGTTAACTTTTTTTTTGCAGCATTATTTTGTAAGTATAAACCGAACTATTTTTTTTTTTTAATACAATTTATTTGATTTATTTATTTAAGTATGAGCCGAAGTATGCCTTCTTGGCGTGTCTCCCTGTGGCGCAGTCTGTAGCGTGGCCTAACTAGGATTCCCGTGCTCTTTGCGACATTGTCGGTTCGAATCCGACCTTTCCTCTTGTCTCTACACTGTGCTGTCCAATAAAGCTCAAAGGCTATTACACCTATTTTAAGAAAGTGTAGTCCATTTTAGTACTTATGAACTTTTGTAGCCACAATTTCCTCTATATTATCAGCTACCTTGAATTGAGAGAAAATGCTGTTAGCTATAAGTTAGAGTGAAGGAAATGTAGAGACCTAGCTACTCACTCCAAAAGTCTCTGGGACCTCAGATGGATATCTGGCTTCTCTGTCGAACATGTTTGGTGGTGATCTGTACTTTGGTGCGCAAGCCAAACATGGCTGCACTGAGGTCCTAGTTCCAAGGATTCTCATCCACCAATTTGGTGAGAGTTTTGAAACATATTGACATTGTTATGAAATACTATTTCGATTGTAAAGCATAGCTTATGATTGCGATGTGTGACCCAAATCACACTGCTTAATACAATACCAAAATAGAATACTTAACACAGTGACTATAGTACCATTTAGTGGTGTAAATGGGTCAAGGTCAGTTTAGTGTCAAGTCCACATTACTTTGTCACTGTCCCATTCATTCTTTCAACCAATCCACTGGTCTGTGGATGGTAAGGTGCGCAGAAGCTCCTCTCGATGTCCAGCTTCTGGCAGATTGCCATATTCAGCTGAATTTAATGGACAACAGTCAGTTAGTACAAAAGAAAACTGAGTGAAGGGAGCCTCAGCCATGTTTTTGGGTAATGAGACGGACTGCACAGGGACGTCATGATTAACTACAAGACCAAGTGGGCTGAGGCATATCCGCTGAAGTCTAAGAAAGCCGAGGATGTAGCACAGTGCATTGTAGAATTCTTTGCACAGTTCATTGTAGAATTCAAGTTTGGGGCACCAAAACACATTCTCACCAACCGAGGAGGGGAGTTCAGGAATAAGGTGCTGTTCTATTGTCCTATTACAATGCATTGTCAATCATTTCTCAATATCTTTCCCTGTGCAGTCCGTCTCATTACCCAAAAACATGGCTGAGGCTCCCTTCACTCAGTTTTCTTTTGTACTGACTGTTGTCCATTAAATTCAGCTGAATATGGCTCTCTGCCAGAAGCTGGACATCGAGAGGAGCTTCTGCGCACCTTACCATCCACAGACCAGTGGATTGGTTGAAAGAATGAATGGGACAGTGACAAAGTAATGTGGACTTGACACTAAACTGACCTTGACCCATTTACACCACTAAATGGTACTATAGTCACTGTGTTAAGTATTCTATTTTGGTATTGTATTAAGCAGTGTGATTTGGGTCACACATCGCAATCATAAGCTATGCTTTACAATCGAAATAGTATTTCATAACAATGTCACTATGTTTCAAAACTCTCACCAAATTGGTGGATGAGAATCCTTGGAACTGGGACCTCAGTGCAGCCATGTTTGGCTTGCGCACCAAAGTACAGATCACCACCAAGCACTCCCCATTCTACCTCATGTTCGACAGAGAAGCCAGATATCCATCTGAGGTCCCAGAGACTTTTGGGCACCCCCAGCTTTCGTTTTGAAGCTAACTTCCTGGTTGGGCTGGGAGCGGCAATTGTGCCGTTGCTCACTAGCGCCACTGCGATTGGCTCCAGTATAGGTCTTTCACCATGTTAGTCAATGGCAGCAATGTGGTCAAAATACTCAGTCAATAAATTTTTCCCACAAAAAAATGTAATTGCAATAGGTGCCTTTCCTTCATCTAATGCCTCTGCATGTGCTGATTTTTTTAAATATTGTGTCGTTTGGACAGGGTATTAACATTTGTTCAGGACCAATCAGAGGGACAGGTTGAGTCCTCTTCGGCTCCGCGGAGCAGACGCAGTTTGTACAAACCGGCGGCGAAAAAGACTTCCGGAGACTCAATTCGGTTTTTACGAGGCCGTGGGAAGGCAATGGGTGACGTCACAGTGACTTTGTCCATATTTTTATACAGTCTATGTGTCAGACATACGTTCATTCATTGTTAGAGTTTTCTTCCCCCTGAAAATAATATTTCGACAATAATTAATGTGTTTTAATAACATTTTTGACATACATGATGTTTTATGTACCACACATATATAAAATATAACGCATTAAAATCCATTGTGTATGCTTCACCTACAGTAATACAGAAGAGGGAAGGTATTTGAATTTCAATTCAGTCAATTATACTTCCTGTAATTCTGCATGCTGTTTACCCCTTCAATTCAAATTCATGAATTGAATTGGAATTTGAGACCTTCGCAATTCAATTTGGAATTGAGTACAACCCTGTTCTCTGTTTCATCAGTATGTCCAATTTGGGTGCAATCAATAAGCTTGATTTCTCACAGATTGTTATATTTCTACAAAATAATATTACATGAATGTACATCTTATCTGTTCCTAACTGCAAGAAACATTTCTGCAGGTACAATCTGATTTGTTGGGTGTCATAGCGTGTGAAATTACATGGAATGACCCAGTGGAAACATGTGGCAAGTCCCTTTTGTATAAAGTTATTATTTTTCCATTGTAAAGTAAAAACTCAGTCAGCTGTCATGGGGCAGGACTTAGTCAAACCTGATGCACTCTTTCTTACCTGTGTTATACTTCCTTTTCAGTTACTAAAGTTTTGTTCACTTGTTCTAGGTACGTTCATAAATAATTTTTTAGTCATGAGAGCCACCTGTTGTTGTTCCAGTTGTGGCATCTTGAGTGATATATTTCAAATGATGCTTTATGCTTGATGGTTTATTTTAGCTTTATGTTCAGTAATAACATGCTTGTTCCATCTTTTTTTAGGCCAAGGGTTCCTTTTTTGCAAGTCTACCTCCAGCTCAACTGTTGGCCTGTCCGATGTTCACTGCAGCAAAACTTTAAAATCCATACACTTAATTTGGCCATTCATCAAAATTTGAAGAATTTAACCATCCATTTTGCAGACTGGCATTTGTTCATCTGCCCGTTTTCCAGGAGTTTATCTCGGCCGCCTCTCTGGGGTCAGGGAATAATTTTCCAGTTTTTTTCCTTAGAGTATATACAGTTGAAGTCGGAAGTTTACATACACTTAGGTTGAAGTCATTGAAACTCATTTTTAACCACCCCACAGATTTCATGTTAGCAAACTATAGTGTTGGCAAGTCAGTTAGGACATCTACTTTGTGCATGACACAAGTAATAATTCCAACAATTGTTTAGACAGATTATTTCACTTTTAATTCACTATATCACAATTCCAGTGGGTCAGAAATTTACATAGACTAATGCTGTGACTAATCGCTCCCTATTCACTATATAGTGCACTATTTAGGGTATCGGCCATTTTGTAGAGTGTCCGAATTCAAAATGTCAAATTTGACACCCTATATAGTGCACTCAATATCCCCCATAATGCACCACAAAATGTAAGGTACAAACGATGTACACTACATTACCGGAGACATTATTTTTGTCAAGATGGCGACGGCTGAGCCTGCGCTGGTCTACAAATGTAAATATAAATGCAAGTTTCATCTTGTAGCCTATATTTAAATCAGTTTAGTGGGCTTTATAACCGAAATATAAATAAACGCGGTAGATTAAATATATGACAAAGTGTTAACTTTTTTTTTTATTTAACAATTATTACTACTATTACTATGTTTAATGGAAAATGCAACTTAATTAGCTAGCTAGCTACCTAACTTACCTATCTACCTACAACGAGACAAACAAAACCCTTATTCAAAATAAAAAAAGAACACTTTTTTACCGTTTCTTGCATGCTTTCTCACCAAGCCGGTGACCGCTGTCACGCAAGCGTCGCGCGTTGCTAAGTAACCTGCTCAGAAACAGTAGTGTCCGAAATCGTCTCCTCCTTTCAGCAATGTTATCGTAGTTTACATTCATCGGCAGTTTGCAAACATTTATTATGACCACAATTAAAGAATGACTAACATTAGTGTTGTGTTAATACATTATTAGTTGAGCTGCTGTAGGCAGCCTAAGTATTGTTCCTACTCATACTTCATATTATTATTATTATTAGTTGGGCTGCTGTAGGCAGCCCAAGTATTGTTCCCAGGATTTCTTCCCGGGGTATGCAACAGAGGAGGCCAAGCCATAGGCTACATGAAAACAAAGCCACTACTTAGGACTAACGTTACAACGTAATTTACCGATACATTTTGCACTCATAGGGTCGCATATTACAAGAAGTTCTAACGTAGGAGTAGGCCTAGCCTACGTTAAAGTCGGATCTTTCATCAGCAAAACCGGAGAGACTTACTTCACAATAGAATGGAAATGTTGCACGCAAAAAGATGTTACGTGACTTACAGTAGCCTGATCTTTCATCAGGAAAACCGGAGACCTCACAATAGAATGGAAATGTTGCGCGCAACAAGCTGTTACGCGACTTACAGCACAGTTAATGTTAACACAATGAAAACACTTCTGACAAGTCAATGTAACTATCGAACATGCTCAACAAAATGTATTCACTGCTTAAATTTCTAATAAAATATTATCACTGAATGCTCGCCAATTGTGTGTGTGTGAGTGAGAGAGAGAGTGAGAGTGAGAGAGAGAAAACACGCCACTGCAAATAAAAGAACATGTTGCCTCAATCACTGCATAAAAATAAATAGCATCTTACCCTTAAGCCCTATTCGGACGGGATAAGTTTTACAGGGGGAGGTGGGGTAATGTAATAATTACTGGAAGAGCTCCGCTATTTTAGTTCCCATGTCTGTAACTTTTACGGACTGCGCTCTCCCGCACCAGTAAAGAATCCGGAGTCTTTTACCTACTGTTAAATGTCCTGTAAAAATTACCCCAGGTTAAAGCTATCCCGTGCGAATTGACATGTCCGGTAAAATTCTGTTATTTCCTGTGAGAAATTAGTTTCCCCCAGTCTTTTCTACTGGTTTTTCACGTAAGCACTCGAGGACGCCTTTGGTTGTGCTCTCTTCGGTCCAACTATTGACTGACCTCTAAATGAATGTAACGTTACATTAAATAAGAAGACAGAGCAAAAAAAAAAAAAAAAAAAACAGGCTAAAAAGTAGGCTACAGTGGGGCAACGCTTGTGGCCGCTTTAGGTAAGCTATTGTAGCCTAGCTATAGCCTTACATACATGTTATGGCCTAACACTGTTTCTTTTCAAGCTAACGTTAATAAAGAGGTGTACCGTGTAATGCAGGATTCCTCACGCTTTTTGTGGACATGTTTGCCATGCCAACATTGTCTCCACGTAGTTTTTTTTTTTTTGGCGGCTCAGTTTGCAGTGAAGATAGGATTTGTAACGTTGTATGACTCGTAGGCAGCCCAAGTATTGTTCCTACTCATACTTCATATTATTAGTTGGGCTGCTGTAGGCAGCCCAAGTATTGTTCCTACTCATACTTCATATTATTAGTTAGTTGGGCTGCTGTAGGCAGCCCAAGTATTGTTCCTACACATACTTCATATTATTATTATTAGTTGGGCTGCTGTAGGCAGCCCAAGTATTGTTCCTACTCATACTTCATATTATTAGTTGGGCTGCTGTAGGCAGCCCAAGTATTGTTCCTACTCATACTTCATATTATTAGTTGGGCTGCTGTAGGCAGCCCAAATATTGTTCCTACTCATACTTCATATTATTAGTTGGGCTGCTGTAGGCAGCCCAAGTACTGTTCTTACTCATACTTCATATTATTATTAGTTGGGCTGCTGTAGGCAGCCCAAGTATTGTTCCTACTCATACTTCATATTATTATTATTATTATTATTATTATTATAGGTATTTTGAGAACGCATCTCCTCCTACATGCTTCCACATAGAACAACCATTCCAACTGTACATTTTAGCGTACTACTCGCAGTATGTTGCTATGACTTTATGGATGCATAACATTTATGCTTTTAGAGATATTATACTTTTAAGACGTAAAAATGCCAGTAATTGCATGTCCTGGCCACTAGGTCTATTCCCTGATTGGCCAATGTGACATGTCACGTGACAGTTTGCATTCCCTGCCTTTTTTCGCTTTGTAATGGCGGCCATGGAAGGTCTTACCGACCGACAAATGCTGCGCGATATGTGGATACTACAAGACCTTACCGAGCGAGAAATGCTACACTATATGTGGATAATACACGACTGGTAGGTAGATGCGCATTTAAAACAAATTAAGACTGCCTCATACTGTAGAAAATAATATTTGGGTAACCGTAGTGAACTTGTAAGGTAACCTTCGAACGTAGCATACAGGCTGCCTCCTGTCCGAATTGCAGTTTGAACTGAAAACATGCGCTGTACTGTTAACTTCACTGTAAGTCGGTTTATTATCAAGTTGAGTGTATTAGCCTATTAACCATGTAATACTTAAAGCGCATCTCTGGGAAGGCAGTCCGTTTATTCCAAACGCTCTCGCGAGTTCCAGTGACGCACTGAATGTTGTTATTGAAATCACAGTGTAGTCTAAAAATAGTAAAAACACCCGCCAAATGCCTGTTTTTTATCTGTCTTGCCTGCATTGTAACGTTAGGCTAATAGTATTAAGCAACACCCAGGTTAAAACAGACATCTAGATGTTTTTTCACATGATATTTTGTTTACTGTAGCCTCATTCCAGAATCGCGATGTCTCCACATAGAGGTACGTAACCTCAATATAGGCAACTGTATGAGAAATGCTACGCTATATGTGGATAATTCACGAGTGGTAGGTAGATGCACATTTACCAAATAAATAAGACTGCGTCATACTGTAGAAAATAATATTTGCCTAACCGTAGCGAACTTGTAAGGTAACCTTAAAACGTCGCCTATACAGGCTACATGCTCTCGCATTTGGAGTGTTCACATCGCTCTGAAAAAATGCGCTGTTCTGTTTGTTAACATTCCTATATTTACTGTAAGGCAGTTTATTATCAAGTCTAGTGTATTAGCCTATTCATCATGTAATACTTAAAGCGCATCTCTGGGAAGACAGGCGTTTTGATAAACCAGCGCGAGCTGGAGTGATGCACTAAATGTTGGTATTAATATCACAGCCTAGTCGGTAACAAAAAAAAAACACTGCTACATGACCGTGTTTTATCACTCTTGCCTGCATTGTAACGTTAGCCTTATAGTATGAAGCAAGACCCAGGTTAAAACCGACATCTAGATGTTTTTTCACGTGATATTTTGTTTACTGTAGCCTCATTCCAGAATCGCGATGTCTCCACATAGAGGTACGTAACCTCAATATAGGCAACTGTATGAGAAATGCTACGCTATATGTGGATAATTCACGAGTGGTAGGTAGATGCACATTTACCAAATAAATAAGACTGCGTGATACTGTAGAAAATAATATTTGCCTAACCGTAGCGAACTTGTAAGGTAACCTTAAAACGTCGCCTGTACAGGCTACATGCTCTCGCATTTGGAGTGTTCACATCGCTCTGAAAAAATGCGCTGTTCTGTTTGTTAACATTCCTATATTTACTGTAAGGCAGTTTATTATCAAGTCTAGTGTATTAGCCTATTCATCATGTAATACTTAAAGCGCATCTCTGGGAAGACAGGCGTTTTGATAAACCAGCGCGAGCTGGAGTGATGCACTAAATGTTGGTATTAATATCACAGCCTAGTCGGTAACAAAAAAAAAACACTGCTACATGACCGTGTTTTATCACTCTTGCCTGCATTGTAACGTTAGCCTTATAGTATGAAGCAACACCCAGGTTAAAACCGACATCTAGATGTTTTTTCACGTGATATTTTGTTTACTGTAGGTTTGTTCCAGAATCGCGATGTGCCCGATGTCTGCACAGAGCTACGTAACCTCAATATAGGCTACTGTAGCTATATCCTATACTGTTATAATCTGAAAGAATTAATGGCAGCATCTGACGTAGGCTATTTCACAACCATTTCTCTAGATGCGTGAAACGAATGGCTGTGTCGTATTAACGGACATATCCCATTGTTCATAATATCGCAGTGTAACATCTGAAATCAAATGTAGCCAAAATGCGTCATTTGGAAACGTATGCTTGTATAAATCCATGAATGCACATTTATATACTGAAATGGTAGCTGCCATACTTATTTAGGCCTATGTTTAATCGTGTTCTTTTAAACAACGTGTGCGAGGAAAAAGTCTAATTAACGCTGCTTCTTCACCGTCTCTAAAATGAGATCTCCACCATGGAACACGAGAGACTGCAAAATCTAACTGGACCACCAGAGGGCACCAAATACAAGGGAATGGACGGGAGCATAAAAGAAGCACGCAAGGATCCACTGTCAATACATTGACGGTAACAGACATGTGCACACATGACCTGAAGTTGTAGCTACAGCCCAACTTGCAATTACTTTAGTAATTGCACCTTTTCTAGTTATTATTATTATTATTATTATAGGTATTTTGAGAACGCATCTCCTCCTACATGCTTCCACATAGAACAACCATTCCAACTGTACATTGTAGCGTACTACTCACAGTATGTTGCTATGACTTTATGGATGCATAACATTTATACTTTTTGAGATATAATAGTTTTAAAACGTAAAAATGTCCATATACTTAACATGGGAATAGTAATTTCATGTCCTGGCCACTAGGTCGAGAGACTGCAAAATCTAACTGGACCACCAGAGGGCACCAAAAACAAGGGAATGGACGGGAGCATAAAAGAAGCACAAGAATCCACTCTCAATACATTGACGTTAACAGACATGTGCACACATGACCTGAAGTTGTAGCTACAGCCCAACTTGCAATTACTTTAGTAATTGCACCTTTTCTAGTTATTATTATTATTATTATAGGTATTTTGAGAACGCATCTCCTCCTACATGCTTCCACATAGAACAACCATTCCAACTGTACATTGTAGCGTACTACTCACAGTATGTTGCTATGACTTTATGGATGCATAACATTTATACTTTTTGAGATATAATAGTTTTAAAGTGTAAAAATGGCAGTAATTTCATTTTCTGGCCACTAGGTCTATTCCCTGATTGGCCAATGTGACATATCACGTGACCGTTTCCAGATTCTGCCTATTTTCGCTGTGTAATGGCGGCCATGGAATGTCTTGCCGACCGAGAAATGCTACGCGATATGTGGATACTACACGACCTTACCGAGCGTGAAATGCTACACTATATGTGGATAATACACGAGTGGTAGGTAGATGCACATTTAAAACAAAATAAGACTGCGTCATACTGTAGAAAATAGTATTTGGCTAACCGTAGCGAACTTGTAAGGTAACCTTTAAACGTAGCCTACAGGCGACCTCCTGTCCGAATTGCAGTTTGAACTGAAAACATGCGCTGTACTGAAAGTCGGTTTATTATCAAGTTGAGTGTATTAGCCTATTAACCATGTAATACTTAAAGCGCATCTCTGGGAAGGCAGTCCGTTTATTCCAAACACTCTCGCGAGTTCCAGTGACGCACTGAATGTTGTTATTGAAATCACAGCGTAGTCTAAAAATAGAAAAAACACCCGCCAAATGCCTGTTTTTTATCTGTCTTGCCTGCATTGTAACGTTAGGCTAATAGTATTAAGCAACACCCAGGTTAAAACAGACATCTAGATGTTTTTTCACATGATATTTTGTTTACTGTAGCCTCATTCCAGAATCGCGATGTCTCCACATAGAGGTACGTAACCTCAATATAGGCAACTGTATGAGAAATGCTACGCTATATGTATGCTACGCTGTATGTGGATAATACACGAGTGGTAGGTAGATGCACATTTAAAACAAAATAAGACTGCGTCATACTGTAGAAAATAATATTTGGCTAACCGTAGCGAACTTGTAAGGTAACCTTACAACGTTGTCATAAAATTTCTTCTTACCGTGAAAAACGACGACATCTGACAGATGTTTGGGTAAATCTATCACCACGGCGGCACTTTCGTCACAAGTCAGCAATTATACCGGGGAAATGCCCTCTTTGAAAACAAAAAACGAATGAATATAAAAAGGTTAGTCTGTTACTGCATACCCGTTTTTGCTAAAGCTGCATCATAGCTATGATAACGCGGAGCTGTCAAAACTATAACAGCACGGAAACCCTTAAAAAAAACAAAATAAAAACCGTAGCTAGGCTACACGTAGCCTATGGCTATGACAAATTACGGACTAAACAAGCCACAATTTAGTTAATAAAACTCAAGTAAGCTAATTTAGATATCCAGTGAGCACAAGTGGCATACATAACTAGTTTACTTTTTTTTAGCAGCATTTTTTTGTAAGTATAAACCGAACTATTTTTTTTTTAAATACAATTAGTTTGATTTATTTATTTAAGTATGAGCCGAAGTATGGCTTCCTGGTGTGTCTCCCCGTGACGCAGTCTGTAACGTGTCCTAACTAGGATTCTCGTGCTCTTTGCGACATTGTCGGTTCGAATCCGACCTTTCCTCTTGTCTCTACACTGTGCTGTCCAATAAAGCTCAAAGGCTATTACACCTATTTTAAGAAAGTATAGTCCATTTTAGTACTTATAAACTTTTGTAGCCACAATTTCCTCTATATTCTCAGCTACCTTGAATTGAGAGAAAATGCTGTCAGCTATAAGTTAGAGTGAAAGAAATGTAGAGACCTAGCTACTCACTCCAAAAGTCTCTGGGACCTCAGATGGATATCTGGCTTCTCTGTCGAACATTAGGTAGAATGGGGAGTGCTTGGTGGTGATCTGTACTTTGGTGCGCAAGCCAAACATGGCTGCACTGAGGTCCCAGTTCCAAGGATTCTCATCCACCAATTTGGTGAGAATTTTGAAACATATTGACATTGTTATGAAATACTACTTCGATTGTAAAGCATAGCTTATGACTGCGATGTGTGACCCAAATCACACTGCTTAATACAATACCAAAATAGAATACTTAACACAGTGACTATAGTACCATTTAGTGGTGTAAATGGGTCAAGGTCAGTTTAGTGTCAAGTCCACATTACTTTTTCACTGTCCCATTCATTCTTTCAACCAATCCACTGGTCTGTGGATGGTAAGGTGTGCAGAAGCTCCTCTCGATGTCCAGCTTCTGGCAGAGAGCCATATTCAGCTGAATTTAATGGACAACAGTCAGTTAGTACAAAAGAAAACTGAGTGAAGGGAGCCTCAGCCATGTTTTTGGGTAATGAGACATAAACTAGTTATGTATGCCACTTGTGCTCACTGGATATCTAAATTAGCTTACTTGAGTTTTATTAACTAAATTGTGGCTTGTTTAGTCCGTAATTTGTCATAGCCATAGGCTACGTGTAGCCTAGCTACGGTTTTTATTTTGTTTTTTTTAAGGGTTTCCGTGCTGTTATAGTTTTGACAGCTCCGCGTTATCATAGCTATGATGCAGCTTTAGCAAAAACGGGTATGCAGTAACAGACTAACCTTTTTATATTCATTCGTTTTTTGTTTTCAAAGAGGGCATTTCCCCGGTATAATTGCTGACTTGTGACGAAAGTGCCGCCGTGGTGATAGATTTACCTAAACATCTGTCAGATGTCGTCGTTTTTCACGGTAAGAAGAAATTTTATGACAACGTAGCCTACAAGGCTACCTCTTGTCCGGATTGCAGTTTGAACACCGGTCTGAAAACGTGCTGTTCTGTTTGTTAACATTCATATATTTACTGTAAGGCGGTTTATTATCATGTCGAGTAGTCTATGTGGTGTATTAGCCTATTAATCATGTAATACTTAAAGCGCATCTCTGGGAAGGCGGTCCGTTTATTCCAAACGCTCGTTCCAGTGACGCACTGAATGTTGTTATTGAAATCACAGCGTAGTCTGTAAAAATACAAAAGGCACTTGGCTATATGACCGTGTTTGTGCATTGTAACGTTAGCCTAATAGTATTAAGCAACACCCAGGTTAAAACCGACATCTAGGTGTTTTTTCACATGATATTTTGTTTACTGTAGCCTCACTCCAGAATCGCGATGTGCCCGATGTCTCCAGAGGTACGTAACCTCAATATAGGCAACTGTATGAGAAATGCTACGTTATATGTGGATAATACACGAGTGGTAGGTAGATGCACATTTAAAACAAAATAAGACTGCGTCATACTGTAGAAAATAATATTTGGCTAACCGTAGCGAACTTGTAAGGTAACCTTTGGTTATTCTATAGTTCAGAATTTATAGCTGACTGTGTACTTCTCATGTTTATTCGCCTACTAGCGATAGCTACGCTGTGAGAAAGTTGTGCTTTGTCGGATTTGCTTTGTAGTCGCGTCAATGACCTTCAATATGCACTCATTGTAGGCTAGCCTACACTGTTAGACATTTTATTGTATTTTTACAGTAACTTACTGGCAACACTGTTGCCAGTAAGTTACTGTAATTACTGATGTACAGTAGCTTTACTGTTATGATGTTTTACAGTAAGACAGCTTTACTGTAAATAAGTTTTACAGTAAAACAGCTTTACTGTAAATAAGTTTTACAGTAAAACAGCTTTACTGTAAGCGCATTTTACAGTTAGTCTTACCGTGTGTGTGCTTTACAGTATAACTACTCTACTGTAAATGTGGTTTATAGTTTGATACTGTAGTTTTACAGTAAACCTGGTCTACTGTAAATGTGTTTTATAGTATGATACTGTCGTTGAGTATTACTGCAAATTTAAACACAGGTTTACTGTATTTAGCATAAGAACACTCCACTATAAACAATTTAAATTCCATGAAAGAAGTATAAGTCTGAGTACAGTTAATAAAACAAATATTTATTGACAGTTTATTGTATAGTTAAATCTATTGAAGTATTCTGAACAGCATCAAAGCAATGTGAAATAACAATGAACATTATAGGGCACTATACAAACCAAAACCATAGACAATAGATAACACTACAGGACACACTTTTTTTAAACATTTTACAACAAGAACAAAAAACAAATTTTATACAAAACATATACACCAACATGAACATGTGTATTATTTAAATGTATAGAGAGGTCAGCTGACAAAAGAACAAATCTGAAAAAACTTAACAGTTCCTATTATGTGTACCCCACTGGATCTTCGTGGTGGTATGATGGTGGGATCCGTCTTGTGGTAGCTGAGTTGTAAAGAAATAGAGAAACAATGTGAGAGATCATGAGGTGGTCAGGGGGTTACATGTTTAAATCAACAGGTAGGCAAACACACAAAGTTGGAAGCGACAATGTCCAAACACATCAAATCATTGGCAGTAGTAACATCATTAAGTTCCAGTTATAGTAGCTGTGGTTACCTGTACTTGTTGTGAGACATCTGTAATACTGATGGAAATATTTTAGCCCTAGCAATCATAGTAGTGGTAGTGCTGCAGTTGTAGTAAGCCAACGGTCATTGTAGTGTCAATAAGGTTGATGATAGTTTTTAGTTATTGTTACAGGTTTGCAAGACCACAAGAAACATTAAGATTAAACAGTACAATGAAGGGAAACAAAAATATAAACAAATTCTTACCTAGTTGGAAGTCCTCCATTCAAACTCAGCAAGTCGTTGTAGGAAGGTGGGGATCCGAGAACTGATATTCGCCACCTTTCTCTTGACCACACTTCCTGTCTTGCGGCTTGTTCCTTGTTTGGCTGAGCATTTAGTTCCCTCCTCTGGATTGATCCTCACAAAGAATCTTTTAACAGAAAAAACATCACTTTAATTTTAAAATTGAGACATCCAGTACAGCAATCCGATATCTACAGTCAAACTGTCTTAGTTTTTCATTCATAAATGGTTTATGATGGAGGATTTTAAGGGCTGTAACTAAATATATGAATACAGAAATAATTATAAAACTAAATGCTTAAATAAATGAATAAATAAACAAATCACTAATTAAATGAAACATTAAATGTATAAATGTAAAATTTATTTGTGTGTATATATATATATATATATATATATACACACACACACACAAATAAATTTTACATTATTATTATATTATTATTATTATATATACACACATACAGATTGGATTTATTTATATATATACTTTTATTTATCCTTAGTGTAACTGCAGCCAAAAGTAAATAAATATGTCATCTTCATCCATCAAAAGCCAGAGGGCGGGTTAAAGCCTCTGATTGGTGAATGAACAATATTACAGACCCAGCAGGCTCCACCCTCTGACCTTTGCTGGATGAAGTTGACAGATTTATTTATTTTGCTGATGCAAGTTACACTAAGGATAACTGAAAGTATATAATAATAAATACTCAAATAAATCTAAGATATATTTAATTTCTTATTGATTAATTTATTTAAGAATTTAATTAAATAATTATTTATGCATTATATATTTAGTTTCAGCCCTTAAAACCCTCCATAGTTTATGGCAGGGGTCACCAACCCTGCTCCTGGAGAGCTGCTGCCCTGCATGTTTTAGGAATCGCCACACCCGAACACACCTGATTCTAATTATTAACTCGTTATCAAGCCTTTGACAAGATTCAGCTGCGTGATAACAAGTTGATAATTAGAATCTGGTGTGTTCGAGTGTGGAGATACCTAAAACATGCAGGGCAGTAGCTCTCCAGGAGCAGGGTTGGTGACCCCTGGTTTATGGTGTAAAGTACTTACCTCTGTATCATCTCCAGTGTGGTGGACGCTGACTCCTCATACTCCAGGTTGAAAACATAATGGGACCCAAAAAAGACAGCAAGGGTGGTGGCAAAGTCGTGCAGCTGCTCAGGCTCGAAAAACACCTTCCCCTCCATACTGACCATCCACCGGGTTGCAGACATCACACTATTTCCTAAAACAGACAAACCCTTGTCAGGGTAACTGTAGTGGGTACAAGTACAGAATACCACAACAATGACATGCATTTCTACAAAAAAATATTACAATATATAAGAAATATATCTCTTACCAAGCATGATTACCCTTGGTGTGGTGGGTAAGGTCATCTCCATCTCAACAGACATCTTGGTGGAAGATGCCTTCAAAAACACAAAAGGAAAACTCTTAAATATTCCTAGTCATTTATATTTTTTATGAGCCAGTTCACTTAATTGTGGGGCTCAAAGCATTTCTTTCAAAGCATTATGTTCCACAAGTACAGTTTGAATGGCAAAATAACAATATGAGTAAACACAAAATGCTTATGGGATTTGGGTGAATTGTTCCCTTATAAATTTAATAATTCTCATTTAAGATATATGTTTTAAATTGAGAGTGAATGTGTAAAATTGTAAAGATTATTACATCAGCTAAGATGAAGATTGAGTCCTCTTTTTCTTGGAAGTACTTCATCAATAAAAGGATGGCTGTTGCGGCGATCTGGTGGTTGTTCAACTCTGCGCTGTCAAACTCACGTAGCAGATGCTCAATCTCCTTGTTCCACTTCAGTCTCTGGCTTTGAAAAAAGTTCCAAATTCTTCTGCCCTTCGTAAGGAGAGCTTCACTGAGGCGTGTGTCTACCTCAATATCTGTGAGTGTGTGGAAGTGAGTGCAGAGGCCTCTTTTAGTAAAAAGAAATGGCCATTGCTCTTCAATCTCACATAAGGTGGGGGCAGGCCAAGAATTGATCATGTGCCTCTGGTAGGTATAAGTCAGTGTCATCAATGCATCTACATCTGTCATCTCAATAGCTTGAGGTCCTGCTGATCTGAAGATAGTTGTCATAGTCTTTCTTTTTGTCTCCAAGGATTCTGCGGTTTCTCCTTCTGGTACAGCTGTGGGTTGCCAGTTGATGCAGCCATAACTATCAAGTTCAGATCGCCCTGTTTTGATGGCAGTATCACCACCACTGTTTTCACTGGTAGGCTTTTTCCTAGGCTGTCGGATTCTGCTGCTGACATTGTCTCTGTTTACATGTTCAACTCTTGTTTTAAGCTGCTTGAGTAGGGAATAATGACCGGAGCCTAACTGCTCACCGTCTGCAGTCTTATCCGCAAAGGTAGCAGGATACTGGGACACAATAGCTCTGGCTACCTCCGCACAAGCAGCTCTGTTGGGGTTGGGGCAGTGTACTCGCATTGCTTCCACAACAGTCCTTATCATTATTCTTCTGTCTTCTGGGTGAGCCAAGTCACCTCTTGTGATGGTATGTGAGAGTCTTGCTGGCATCTTCTCCCATGGAACTGCAAAACTGCTGATCCATGAGACTTTGCTTGCATATTGTTGTGTGGAAGTAAGTTGACCTGATGCAGAATGGAGTGACACAAGCACAGTGGGTGGGACATTGGTTTCAGCTTCCTTAGGGTGGTTTGAAGAATGTGGACTCCACTTGGTCATCTGAATACACACACACAAAATAACAGAAGAACATTAAGATCTACATTAACTATGTACAGATGGAATATTTTATATAGTAATAAATGCAAGCGCTGAAGTTTATATGAGTAACAAATTAAGAGTGCTTAAGGAAATCATACCCCTGGCCTTGATATCTAGTTTCAAGATTTTTCTCTTTTTAACATGTTTAAAACTTACAACTATGTTTTAACTATGAATTTAAAATACCTCTGAAAAATAACTCATGTCCAGCTGTTCTCTTAACCCTCCTGTCGTCTCCCGGGGTCAAATTGACCCAATCTGTTTGAACAATTCCTTCTTTCCTCCCTTCCTCCATCCTTTCTTTTCTCCCTTCTTTCTTCCCATCTTGCATCCCTCCCTCCTCCTTTCGTTCCTCTCCTTTCTTCCTTCTTTCATCCCTCCCTCCTCCTTCCTTTCTTCCATCCCTCCCTCCTTCCTTTCTTTCCTCCCTTCCTTTCTTCCTTCTTTCATCCCTACCTCCTTCCCTCCCTCCTTCTTTCCTACCTTCCTTCCCTCCTCCCTTCCTTCTTTTCCTCCATCCTTTTCCTTCCTTCCTTCCTTCCTTCCTTATCCCCCTCTATCCTTCCTTCTTCTTCCTTCCTTGACCAGAGGACAGCAGGAGGGTTAAGAGAGGTCCTTCTACCATTAAACAGATTCGTTCTCACCTTTTCTGAATGCTTGAATGAGTCTTCGACTCTGTATTGGAGTTAGAAAAGGGTTGATGTCGTCTGGTTCGACAAACAGGGAGGTCTTCTCTCTTTCTGACGCCGATGTCTCTTAGGTGCTCAGTAAGTGTCTTTGTTGTCTCTTCATGCAGTTCAGGTAATGCCATGTTAATTTCAAGTTGTAGGTTACCATCATCCATATCTGCAATGATTTAAGATAAGGATATTGAATGATGCAAGGAGACAACAGTCAGGCCTAAAGCTCTATACACTGGCAGAGGGTAGTAATCAGACAAATTGTCTGCATGAACACATGTGAATCTTTTTTCAGAATCTTGTAGGCAGTGAACTCCAAGATCAATCAATAACACAGACTGAAGAATGTCCAAAACAAAGTGTACTTGTTTGTGACTGATGAGGATCACTGAGATTTTTCCAAAGAGATAGCCTTGTTCATTATTGTCCATGACAACAACAAGCCCTTTGCTATACTTTGTTCCTTTGTAAACTACTGCTGATACCTCTGACACTGTTTTCTTTTGTAAAGCCAACTGTCCTGACAGACTCCTGAATAAGACCATTGTACAACTGCTCATCATATTCACTAGCTTCACCAACTACTTGAACTGCAGGGGGGAACAATGAGCCACTGCTAAGGTACACCTGAAGCAACTGGTGCCTTTCTGCCAGTGTTTTACACAGGTGAACAAAGTTGTGCAGTTTCCGAGCGCATTCCTTAAAATAGGAATGCTTACTCTCAAACCTGAGAGTCCACAAACGAATAAGTGGGCCAAAGTGGCAAAATGAGGTCACTTATAGTGAAGCAAATAGTGATGCTTTGGCTTAAGTGAGTGGTTAGGGAAGATGGTGTGTCTTAAATGCACATATTCCTCAGTGATTATCTTAAGGTATGCAATCTGGTCATGGTGGATTTTTGGAGCACAAATTAGCTCAACCATCTCCTTGAGCTGTAGACACAGTTGCCACACCTGACTATCCACTGGATTTTTTATCCTTTCACCAACCAACAATGGCAACAGTCGCAAGAGACACCAGTTCTGTGCTGCAGAACCAGAAAGCTTTTTGCCATCCCCCTTAACCTCACATGGTTACTGAGACTATCATTTCCTGAGTATTTAAACTGTGCGATCGACTGTTTAGTTGAGCATAAGTGAAATTCTTTTCCTGTGTCACTAATTGATTTATATACAATGCCAAGTCATTAGAGACTACACCTTCAAATAAATCATGACCTAAACATGGGGGAAGCCCAGTGCAGACATGAAAATATTTAAGTGAATTGAAGGGTGAGTCAAACTTTACTCCCTGTATCATGTCCTGGCCAGTGGCGGACAGCTGTTGTACAGTCTCTTTGTGGTCACCGATTGTTCTTTTTGGGCCAAGCTTTAGTGGTGTCTTTTCAAAGTCCCTTCTTTCAATCAAACAGTATCTACAAAAAATGTGTACTGCAACTGAAATTTTCTGTGAAGCCACCTACACAGTGTGAGCCAAGATTATCTCCACAAATGGAAATTAAGGCTGCTTTCAGGGTATTTCCATCATCTGTCTCAATCCCTGTATCTTCTAAATCTTTAAGGTCTGTGATAATGCTTGAGAACACTTTCTCCTGACCAAAAGTCTTGAAGTCATTTTCTCTGCATAGCAACACCAACTGCATGGGATCAACAGAAGAACGATTGTGTGGCTGGACCTCACCAAGACTCATGTAAACTCCCAAAATCTTATGTTTTTTTTTCCCCGAGCAAGAGGATTCACAACCTCAAACGCATCCTCGTAAAGGATGAATGGACAATGAAGAAGGAGTGTCTTTTAATAGAGCATTTTCTTTTACGTTTTTTCCATCTGCCACATCCTCTGCAACCATGTTAGTAGAGGTATGATTTTTAGATTGGTGATACTGCTCTCTAACAACTGGACTGTCTAAGGAGGGATTTCAATGTCTCTTTGATGGAAATGTACTGACAAAAGCGTTCCTTTCCAGCAGCATCAGTTCCCAGATAAATCTGAGTGGGCTCAATGTAGTCAAAATACTGCTTGTAAAATGTTTTCCTTGTTTTGTCAGATCTCAATATTCCTTCATTGTATACAATGAGAGGATCCTCTTTAGAGAGATCGTGAATGATACTCTCTATCTCAGTTTGTGGTATGTTTAGCTCAGAAAGCTTTCCTTTCAACTTTTCCAAAAAGTCAGACATACTAGAGCTATGAACATGCTGAAATCCATCAATAATGAACTGTATGGTACTAGCTGGCAACAGCATTTTAGCTTGCATTTTTAGGTAAAAAAAGAGCCAAGCTATGTAAAAATGACTCTTGATCACCACATTCCTCTCTACATGATCACATGGAGTCGGAGTTAGATTCTCCCCAGGGGGCAGAGTACAGCCTATATTCTCTGGTTGAGTTGACACCTGAACTGTTGCTGCCTGCTTGTGTTTCCTGGATATATGTGTGGCAAAGGATGATCGCACTCTGAAATATTTGTGGCAGTCATCATAGGGACAGACAACTTTCTTGCCATCTTTAATATGAAATCTCAGGTGAGTGCATAATGTTGAAAGATTTTCTGCCACATAGGAACATGCTTCAACCCCACAAGCAAGATCAACATTACCTTTGAACTGAGTGTGTTTAGTGTGAGGCCTACAAAAACGGTGGTTCCTGTGCATGTGGGACCTGAATGCAGAAAATGTTCTAAAAGAAGCAGGACCATTGCTCTATTCCACATGCAAACCGATAATTAGCTGTGTGTTGATGTTTCTTCACATGACTACAAAATTGTCTAAATTCTGAAGTACAAATGCAGCAAAATTTACACCTGTACATAGTTTGCATGTGTCAGTACTTGTCTTAACTTTTAATTTGCAAGAGCATGGCTTAAACATGTGAACAGTTTCTTATATGTAACAAAAAAAGTCTGTTATAAATAAAATTAACGTTATTTAATCAGGGATCTGCACAGGTTAAATTGTATTTTGAAAAATAGAAATCAGAAAAACTACCCTAAAATAACAGATTCTGATGACAATCAAACACTACACTTTTAACAAAATGTTCCTATCCCCAAACCCACCAGAGGCAAATTCGGCGCCAAACGTCAAGCTAAAAGTAACAGTTACAACTAACGGTTAGAACTAACGGCTACAACTAACGGTTACAACTAACGGCTACAACTAACGGTTAGAACTAACGGTTAGAACTAACGGTTACAACTAACGGTTAGAACTAACGGTTAGAACTAACGGCTACAACTAACGGTTAGAACTAACGGTTACAACTAACGGCTACAACTAACGGCTACAACTAACGGCTACAACTAACGGTTACAAACTAACGGTTACAACTAACGGTTAGAACTAACGGTTTACAACTAACGGCTACAACTAACGGTTAGAACTAACGGTTACAACTAACGGTTAGAACTAACGGCTACAACTAACGGTTAGAACTAACGGTTAGAACTAACGGCTACAACTAACGGTTAGAACTAACGGCTACAACTAACGGTTTAGAACTAACGGCTACAACTAACGGTTAGAACTAACGGCTACAACTAACGGTTACAACTAACGGTTTAGAACTAACGGCTACAACTAACGGTTAGAACTAACGTTAATGCTGAAGCAACTCAAAAAATAACACCAGCAAAGCCTTTCATGTTTTCCACATTTTACCACATTTAAAGACCCCTATACACTGTCAGATATAGTTTTTAAAGTAACGTTAACCGTTATAATTAAATAATACACCACAGTCGCAAGCTCAAAGCTATAAAGGCACAGTTGGTAATGTTAGTAAACATTAACCACCAGAGGCAAATTCGGCGCCAAACGTCAAGCTAAAAGTTACAGTTACAACTAACGGCTACAACTAACAGTTAGAACTAATGGTTAGCTAACGTTAATGCTGAAGCAACTCAAAAAATAACACCAGCAAAGCCTTTCATGTTTTCCACATTTTACCACATTTAAAGACCCCTATACACTGTCAGATATAGTTTTTAAAGTATCGTTTAACCGTTATATTAAATAATACACCACAGTTGCAAGCTCAAAGCTATATATTATATTAGCTGCATCTCTAAATGTACAGACTCTAATTTTTGGCTTCAGATAGTTTTGAATATAACGGTTATGTATTTTTTACCAGTTGTCTTGTCTTATGAAAACTCGAAGCTGTGTTAGCAGCGAGTACGACAGAACTGCACTGGCACTTAGAGGGAAATTTAAAATTGAAACACTTAAGGTAACGTTAGGACACGTCGGGAAAAAAAGAACTCACTGACCTTTTACATTTTCCACTTAAAACCAAGCCTAACATTCCTTTACAACATAGCAAAGCTAATGTTAAATCAATTAACGTTAATGTTAAATAGGATGTGAAGAAAACAAAACGACATGTCCTCTTTCCCCCTTTTAACAGTATGTCGACCGGGTGTCAAAGCAACACGGAATGGCTGCTTACCTGTTGAAGTGCACAAAAACTGCAACAAACGTGGACAGTCCTTCGCCTGAGTGTCTTTCAGCAACAATAAAAAGCGGGGAAGACAACTAACAGTTAGTCCGTGTAGCTTGCTAACGGCTGCTTGACGTTAACCAAATAAAACGTTAAGCTACTGCCAGTGACTATCGCTCATGCGTCGCTTCCTGTGGTCACTTCAGAATAAAAGCCAAGCAGCACGTCAACGGAAGACACATTTTACTCTGAAGGTACAGTTACAGGTACAGTTTAGCGAACAACAGGAAACTTTCCTTGTTCCTCAACAGCTCTCTGACCCTGTGGTGCCTGTGTTCAGTTGTTTTTTTCCACTCGAATGGAGCAGTTGAAAACAGTCAGTTTAGTAGACAGGAAAAAACATTATAATCAACAATGAATAACTCACACTGAAGTAAAATAATTAGAATAACAAATTCCTTACTTACCTTGAACCGCTGGAATATATTGCTGGTTTGGCTTCACTACAGTATCACTACTGCTAATGTGTTAACAGTAAATTACCGCAATTTCAAATAATACAGTAAGTTACTGTAAATGGGTGCACTTTACCCATAATGCTTTGCAACTTACAGTAACTAACCGTAAAGATGTTTTATGGTAGGTTTATTGGGCATTTTGTGGTATTTAACTGTAAAAAATACAGCAAGGGTTAACAGTGTACTTCGCTTTGGAGTCTGAAAAAAATGCACTGTTAACGTATTTACTGTAAGGCGGTTTATTATCAAGTCCAGTGTATTAGCCTATTAATCAGGTAATACTTAAAGCGCATCTCTGGGAAGCCAGTCCGGTTTGATTCCAAATGCTCGCGAGTCATGCAGTGAATGTTGGTATTTATATCACAGCCTAGTCTGTTTTAAAAAGAAAAAACACTCGGCTATATGACCGTGTTTTCTCTGTCTTGCCTGCATTGTAACGTTAGTGTAATAGTATTAAGCAACACCCAGGTTAAAACCGACATCTAGATGTTTTTTCACGTGATATTTTGTTTACTGTAGGTTTGTTCCAGAATCGCGATGTGCCCGATGTCTGCACAGAGCTACGTAACCTCAATATAGGCTACTGTAGCTATAGCCTATACTGTTATAATCTGAAAGAATTAATGGCAGCATCTGACGTAGGCTATTTCACAACCATTTCTGTAGATGCGTGAAACGAATTGCTGTGTCGTATTAACGGACATATCCCATTGTTCATAATATCGCAGTGTAACATCTGAAATCAAATGTAGCCAAAATGCGTCATTTGGAAACGTATGCTTGTATAAATCCATGAATGCACATTTATATACTGAAATGGTAGCTGCCATACTTATTTAGGCCTATGTTTAATCGTGTTCTTTTAAACAAACGTGTGCGAGGAAAAAGCCTAATTAACGCTGCTTCTTCCCCGTCTCTAAAATGAGATCTCCACCATGGGACACGAGACTGCAAAATCTAACTGGACCACCAGAGGGCACCAAATACAAGGGAATGGACGGGAGCATAAAAGAAGCACGCAAGGATCCACTCTCAATACATTGACGTTAACAGACATGTGCACACATGACCTGAAGTTGTAGCTACAGCCCAACTTGCAATTACTTTAGTAATTGCACCTTCTCTAGTTATTATTATTAGTTGGGCTGTATTGTTCCTACTCATACTTCATATTATTAGTAGTACTGTTCTTACTCATACTTCATATTATTATTATTAGTTGGGCTGCTGTAGGCAGCCCAAGTATTGTTCCTACTCATACCTCATACTTCATATTATTATTAGTTGGGCTGCTGTACGCAGCCCAAGTACTGTTCTTACTCATACTTCATATTATTATTATTATTAGTTGGGCTGCTGTAGGCAGCCCAAGTATTGTTCCTACTCATACTTCATATTATTATTAGTTGGGCTGCTGTAGGCAGCCCAAGTACTGTTCTTACTCATACTTCATATTATTAGTTGGGCTGCTGTAGGCAGCCCAAGTATTGTTCCTACTCATACTTCATATTATTTAGTTGGGCTGCTGTAGGCAGCCCAAGTACTGTTCCTACTCATACTTCATATTATTATTAGTTGGGCTGCTGTAGGCAGCCCAAGTACTGTTCCTACTCATACTTCATATTATTATTATTAGTTGGGCTGCTGTAGGCAGCCCAAGTACTGTTCCTACTCATACTTCATATTATTATTATTATTATTATTATTATTATAGGTATTTTGAGAACGCATCTCCTCCTACATACTTCCACATAGAACAACCATTCCAACTGTACATTTTAGCGTACTACTCGTAGTATGTTGCTATGACTTTATGGATGCATAACATTTATACTTTTAGAGATATTATACTTTTAAGACGTAAAAATGCCAGTAATTGCATGTCCTGGCCACTAGGTCTATTCCCTGATTGGCCAATGTGACATGTCACGTGACCGTTTGCATTCCCTGCCTTTTTTCGCTTTGTAATGGCGGCCATGGAAGGTCTTACCGACCGACAAATGCTGCGCGATATGTGGATACTACACGACCTTACCGAGCGAGAAATGCTACACTATATGTGGATAATACACGACTGGTAGGTAGATGCGCATTTAAAACAAATTAAGACTGCCTCATACTGTAGAAAATAATATTTGGGTAACCGTAGTGAACTTGTAAGGTAACCTTCGAACGTAGCATACAGGCTGCCTCCTGTCCGAATTGCAGTTTGAACTGAAAACATGCGCTGTAGCCTACTGTTAACTTTACTGAAAGTCGGTTTATTATCAAGTTGAGTGTATTAGCCTATTAACCATGTAATACTTAAAGCGCATCTCTGGGAAGGCAGTCCGTTTATTCCAAACGCTCTCGCGAGTTCCAGTGACGCACTGAATGTTGTTATTGAAATCACAGCGTAGTCTAAAAATAGAAAAAGCACCCGCCAAATGCCTGTTTTTTATCTGTCTTGCCTGCATTGTAACGTTAGGCTAATAGTATTAAGCAACACTCAGGTTAAAACAGACATCTAGATGTTTTTTCACATGATATTTTGTTTACTGTAGCCTCATTCCAGAATCGCGATGTCTCCACATAGAGGTACGTAAGCTCAATATTGGCAACTGTATGAGAAATGCTACGCTATATGTGTGCTACGCTGTATGTAGATAATACACGAGTGGTAGGTACATGCACATTTAAAACAAAATAAGACTGCGTCATACTGTAGAAAATAGTATTTGGCTAACCGTAGCGAACTTGTAAGGTAATCTTACAACGTAGCCTACAAGGCTACCTTTTGTCCGGATTGCAGTTTGAACACCGGTCTGAAAACGTGCTGTTCTGTTTGGTACCATTCATGTATTTACTGTAAGGCGGTTTATTATCAAGTCGAGTAGTCTATGTGGTGTATTGGTCTATTAATCATGTAATACTTAAAGCCCATTTCTGGGAAGGCGGTCCGTTTATTCCAAACGCTCGTTCCAGTGACGCACTGAATGTTGTTATTGAAATCACAGCGTAGTCTGTAAAAATACAAAAGACACTTGGCTATATGACCGTGTTTGTGCATTGTAACGTTAGCCTAATAGTATTAAGCAACACCCAGGTTAAAACAGACATCTAGATGTTTTTCCACATGATATTTTGTTTACTGTAGCCTCATTCGAGAATCGCGATGTCTCCACATAGAGGTACGTAACCTCAATATAGGCAACTGTATTGCAGTTGGAACATATGTACTGTAAGTATGTTTGTTAACATTCATGTATTTACTGTAAGGCGGTTTATTATCAAGTCGAGTAGTCTATGTGGTGTATTAGTCTATTAATCATCTAATACTTAAAACGCATCTCTGGGAAGGCGGTCCGTTTATTCCAAACGCTCGTTCCAGTGACGCACTGAATGTTGTTATTGAAATCACAGCGTAGTCTGTAAAAATACAAAAGACACTTGGCTATATGACCGTGTTTGTGCATTGTAACGTTAGCCTAATAGTATTAAGCATCTTGTCATGCAGGTGCGCATTCAGAGTTAACAGCAAATCGTATTTGTGCTTGATGCTAATGCTGCATTTCCAACTAGGAATTGTCGGATTTGCTTTGTAGTCGCGTCAATGACCTTCAATATGCACTTATTGTAGGCTACTTCGCTTTGGAGTCTGAAACAAATCCACTGTTAACGTTAATGTTTGTTAACATTCCTGTATTTACTGTAAGGCGGTTTATTATCAAGTCCAGTGTATTAGCCTATTAATCAGGTAATACTTAAAAGCGCATCTCTGGGAAGCCAGTCCGGTTTGATTTCAAACGCTCGCGAGTCATGCAGTGAATGTTGGTATTTATATCACAGCCTAGTCGGTAACAAAAAAAAAAACACTCTGCTACATGACCGTGTTTTATCACTCTTGCCTGCATTGTAACGTTAGTGTAATAGTATTAAGCAACACCCAGGTTAAAACCGACATCTAGATGTTTTTTCACGTGATATTTTGTTTACTGTAGGTTTGTTCCAGAATCGCGATGTGCCCGATGTCTGCACAGAGCTACGTAACCTCAATATAGGCTACTGTAGCTATAGCCTATACTTTTATAATCTGAAAGAATTAATGGCAGCATCTGACGTAGGCTATTTCACAACCATTTCTCTAGATGCGTGAAACGAATGGCTGTGTCGTATTAACGGACATATCCCATTGTTCATAATATCGCAGTGTAACATCTGAAATCAAATGTAGCCAAAATGCGTCATTTGGAAACGTATGCTTGTATAAATCCATGAATGCACATTTATATACTGAAATGGTAGCTGCCATACTTATTTAGGCCTATGTTTAATCGTGTTCTTTTAAACAACGTGTGCGAGGAAAAAGTCTAATTAACGCTGCTTCTTCACCGTCTCTAAAATGAGATCTCCACCATGGAACACGAGAGACTGCAAAATCTAACTGGACCACCAGAGGGCACCAAATACAAGGGAATGGACGGGAGCATAAAAGAAGCGCGCAAGGATCCACTGTCAATACATTGACTGTAACAGACATGTGCACACATGACCTGAAGTTGTAGCTACAGCCCAACTTGCAATTACTTTAGTAATTGCACCTTCTCTAGTTATTATTATTATTATTATAGGTATTTTGAGAACGCATCTCCTCCTACATACTTCCACATAGAACAACCATTCCAACTGTACATTTTAGCGTACTACTCGTAGTATGTTGCTATGACTTTATGGATGCATAACATTTATACTTTTAGAGATATTATACTTTTAAGACGTAAAAATGCCAGTAATTGCATGTCCTGGCCACTAGGTCTATTCCCTGATTGGCCAATGTGACATGTCACGTGACCGTTTGCATTCCCTGCCTTTTTTCGCTTTGTAATGGCGGCCATGGAAGGTCTTACCGACCGACAAATGCTGCGCGATATGTGGATACTACACGACCTTACCGAGCGAGAAATGCTACACTATATGTGGATAATACACGACTGGTAGGTAGATGCGCATTTAAAACAAATTAAGACTGCCTCATACTGTAGAAAATAATATTTGGGTAACCGTAGTGAACTTGTAAGGTAACCTTCGAACGTAGCATACAGGCTGCCTCCTGTCCGAATTGCAGTTTGAACTGAAAACATGCGCTGTAGCCTACTGTTAACTTTACTGAAAGTCGGTTTATTATCAAGTTGAGTGTATTAGCCTATTAACCATGTAATACTTAAAGCGCATCTCTGGGAAGGCAGTCCGTTTATTCCAAACGCTCTCGCGAGTTCCAGTGACGCACTGAATGTTGTTATTGAAATCACAGCGTAGTCTAAAAATAGAAAAAGCACCCGCCAAATGCCTGTTTTTTATCTGTCTTGCCTGCATTGTAACGTTAGGCTAATAGTATTAAGCAACACTCAGGTTAAAACAGACATCTAGATGTTTTTTCACATGATATTTTGTTTACTGTAGCCTCATTCCAGAATCGCGATGTCTCCACATAGAGGTACGTAAGCTCAATATTGGCAACTGTATGAGAAATGCTACGCTATATGTGTGCTACGCTGTATGTAGATAATACACGAGTGGTAGGTACATGCACATTTAAAACAAAATAAGACTGCGTCATACTGTAGAAAATAGTATTTGGCTAACCGTAGCGAACTTGTAAGGTAATCTTACAACGTAGCCTACAAGGCTACCTTTTGTCCGGATTGCAGTTTGAACACCGGTCTGAAAACGTGCTGTTCTGTTTGTTAACATTCCTGTATTTACTGTAAGGCGGTTTATTATCAAGTCCAGTGTATTAGCCTATTAATCAGGTAATACTTAAAAGCGCATCTCTGGGAAGCCAGTCCGGTTTGATTTCAAACGCTCGCGAGTCATGCAGTGAATGTTGGTATTTATATCACAGCCTAGTCGGTAACAAAAAAAAAAACACTCTGCTACATGACCGTGTTTTATCACTCTTGCCTGCATTGTAACGTTAGTGTAATAGTATTAAGCAACACCCAGGTTAAAACCGACATCTAGATGTTTTTTCACGTGATATTTTGTTTACTGTAGGTTTGTTCCAGAATCGCGATGTGCCCGATGTCTGCACAGAGCTACGTAACCTCAATATAGGCTACTGTAGCTATAGCCTATACTTTTATAATCTGAAAGAATTAATGGCAGCATCTGACGTAGGCTATTTCACAACCATTTCTCTAGATGCGTGAAACGAATGGCTGTGTCGTATTAACGGACATATCCCATTGTTCATAATATCGCAGTGTAACATTGAAATCAAATGTAGCCAAAATGCGTCATTTGGAAACGTATGCTTGTATAAATCCATGAATGCACATTTATATACTGAAATGGTAGCTGCCATACTTATTTAGGCCTATGTTTAATCGTGTTCTTTTAAACAACGTGTGCGAGGAAAAAGTCTAATTAACGCTGCTTCTTCACCGTCTCTAAAATGAGATCTCCACCATGGAACACGAGAGACTGCAAAATCTAACTGGACCACCAGAGGGCACCAAATACAAGGGAATGGACGGGAGCATAAAAGAAGCGCGCAAGGATCCACTGTCAATACATTGACGGTAACAGACATGTGCACACATGACCTGAAGTTGTAGCTACAGCCCAACTTGCAATTACTTTAGTAATTGCACCTTCTCTAGTTATTATTATTATTATTATTATAGGTATTTTGAGAACGCATCTCCTCCTACATACTTCCACATAGAACAACCATTCCAACTGTACATTTTAGCGTACTACTCGTAGTATGTTGCTATGACTTTATGGATGCATAACATTTATACTTTTAGAGATATTATACTTTTAAGACGTAAAAATGCCAGTAATTGCATGTCCTGGCCACTAGGTCTATTCCCTGATTGGCCAATGTGACATGTCACGTGACCGTTTGCATTCCCTGCCTTTTTTCGCTTTGTAATGGCGGCCATGGAAGGTCTTACCGACCGACAAATGCTGCGCGATATGTGGATACTACACGACCTTACCGAGCGAGAAATGCTACACTATATGTGGATAATACACGACTGGTAGGTAGATGCGCATTTAAAACAAATTAAGACTGCCTCATACTGTAGAAAATAATATTTGGGTAACCGTAGTGAACTTGTAAGGTAACCTTCGAACGTAGCATACAGGCTGCCTCCTGTCCGAATTGCAGTTTGAACTGAAAACATGCGCTGTAGCCTACTGTTAACTTTACTGAAAGTCGGTTTATTATCAAGTTGAGTGTATTAGCCTATTAACCATGTAATACTTAAAGCGCATCTCTGGGAAGGCAGTCCGTTTATTCCAAACGCTCTCGCGAGTTCCAGTGACGCACTGAATGTTGTTATTGAAATCACAGCGTAGTCTAAAAATAGAAAAAGCACCCGCCAAATGCCTGTTTTTTATCTGTCTTGCCTGCATTGTAACGTTAGGCTAATAGTATTAAGCAACACTCAGGTTAAAACAGACATCTAGATGTTTTTTCACATGATATTTTGTTTACTGTAGCCTCATTCCAGAATCGCGATGTCTCCACATAGAGGTACGTAAGCTCAATATTGGCAACTGTATGAGAAATGCTACGCTATATGTGTGCTACGCTGTATGTAGATAATACACGAGTGGTAGGTACATGCACATTTAAAACAAAATAAGACTGCGTCATACTGTAGAAAATAGTATTTGGCTAACCGTAGCGAACTTGTAAGGTAATCTTACAACGTAGCCTACAAGGCTACCTTTTGTCCGGATTGCAGTTTGAACACCGGTCTGAAAACGTGCTGTTCTGTTTGGTAACATTCATGTATTTACTGTAAGGCGGTTTATTATCAAGTCGAGTAGTCTATGTGGTGTATTAGTCTATTAATCATGTAATACTTAAAGCCCATCTCTGGGAAGGCGGTCCGTTTATTCCAAACGCTCGTTCCAGTGACGCACTGAATGTTGTTATTGAAATCACAGCGTAGTCTGTAAAAATACAAAAGACACTTGGCTATATGACCGTGTTTGTGCATTGTAACGTTAGCCTAATAGTATTAAGCAACACCCAGGTTAAAACAGACATCTAGATGTTTTTCCACATGATATTTTGTTTACTGTAGCCTCATTCGAGAATCGCGATGTCTCCACATAGAGGTACGTAACCTCAATATAGGCAACTGTATTGCAGTTGGAACATATGTACTGTAAGTATGTTTGTTAACATTCATGTATTTACTGTAAGGCGGTTTATTATCAAGTCGAGTAGTCTATGTGGTGTATTAGTCTATTAATCATCTAATACTTAAAACGCATCTCTGGGAAGGCGGTCCGTTTATTCCAAACGCTCGTTCCACTGACGCACTGAATGTTGTTATTGAAATCACAGCGTAGTCTGTAAAAATACAAAAGACACTTGGCTATATGACCGTGTTTGTGCATTGTAACGTTAGCCTAATAGTATTAAGCATCTTGTCATGCAGGTGCGCATTCAGAGTTAACAGCAAATCGTATTTGTGCTTGATGCTAATGCTGCATTTCCAACTAGGAATTGTCGGATTTGCTTTGTAGTCGCGTCAATGACCTTCAATATGCACTTATTGTAGGCTACTTCGCTTTGGAGTCTGAAACAAATCCACTGTTAACGTTAATGTTTGTTAACATTCCTGTATTTACTGTAAGGCGGTTTATTATCAAGTCCAGTGTATTAGCCTATTAATCAGGTAATACTTAAAAGCGCATCTCTGGGAAGCCAGTCCGGTTTGATTTCAAACGCTCGCGAGTCATGCAGTGAATGTTGGTATTTATATCACAGCCTAGTCGGTAACAAAAAAAAAAAACACTGCTACATGACCGTGTTTTATCACTCTTGCCTGCATTGTAACGTTAGTGTAATAGTATTAAGCAACACCCAGGTTAAAACCGACATCTAGATGTTTTTTCACGTGATATTTTGTTTACTGTAGGTTTGTTCCAGAATCGCGATGTGCCCGATGTCTGCACAGAGCTACGTAACCTCAATATAGGCTACTGTAGCTATAGCCTATACTGTTATAATCTGAAAGAATTAATGGCAGCATCTGACGTAGGCTATTTCACAACCATTTCTCTAGATGCGTGAAACGAATGGCTGTGTCGTATTAACGGACATATCCCATTGTTCATAATATCGCAGTGTAACATCTGAAATCAAATGTAGCCAAAATGCGTCATTTGGAAACGTATGCTTGTATAAATCCATGAATGCACATTTATATACTGAAATGGTAGCTGCCATACTTATTTAGGCCTATGTTTAATCGTGTTCTTTTAAACAACGTGTGCGAGGAAAAAGTCTAATTAACGCTGCTTCTTCACCGTCTCTAAAATGAGATCTCCACCATGGAACACGAGAGACTGCAAAATCTAACTGGACCACCAGAGGGCACCAAATACAAGGGAATGGACGGGAGCATAAAAGAAGCGCGCAAGGATCCACTGTCAATACATTGACGGTAACAGACATGTGCACACATGACCTGAAGTTGTAGCTACAGCCCAACTTGCAATTACTTTAGTAATTGCACCTTCTCTAGTTATTATTATTATAGGTATTTTGAGAACGCATCTCCTCCTACATGCTTCCACATAGAACAACCATTCCAACTGTACATTGTAGCGTACTACTCACAGTATGTTGCTATGACTTTATGGATGCATAACATTTATACTTTTTGAGATATAATAGTTTTAAAGTGTAAAAATGGCAGTAATTTCATTTTCTGGCCACTAGGTCTATTCCCTGATTGGCCAATGTGACATATCACGTGACCGTTTCCAGATTCTGCCTATTTTCGCTGTGTAATGGCGGCCATGGAATGTCTTGCCGACCGAGAAATGCTACGCGATATGTGGATACTACACGACCTTACCGAGCGTGAAATGCTACACTATATGTGGATAATACACGAGTGGTAGGTAGATGCACATTTAAAACAAAATAAGACTGCGTCATACTGTAGAAAATAGTATTTGGCTAACCGTAGCGAACTTGTAAGGTAACCTTTAAACGTAGCCTACAGGCTGCCTACAGGCGACCTCCTGTCCGAATTGCAGTTTGAACTGAAAACATGCGCTGTACTGAAAGTCGGTTTATTATCAAGTTGAGTGTATTAGCCTATTAACCATGTAATACTTAAAGCGCATCTCTGGGAAGGCAGTCCGTTTATTCCAAACGCTCTCGCGAGTTCCAGTGACGCACTGAATGTTGTTATTGAAATCACAGCGTAGTCTAAAAATAGAAAAAACACCCGCCAAATGCCTGTTTTTTATCTGTCTTGCCTGCATTGTAACGTTAGGCTAATAGTATTAAGCAACACCCAGGTTAAAACAGACATCTAGATGTTTTTTCACATGATATTTTGTTTACTGTAGCCTCATTCCAGAATCGCGATGTCTCCACATAGAGGTACGTAACCTCAATATAGGCAACTGTATGAGAAATGCTACGCTATATGTATGCTACGCTGTATGTGGATAATACACGAGTGGTAGGTAGATGCACATTTAAAACAAAATAAGACTGCGTCATACTGTAGAAAATAATATTTGGCTAACCGTAGCGAACTTGTAAGGTAACCTTACAACGTAGCCTACAAGGCTACCTCTTGTCCGGATTGCAGTTTGAACACCGGTCTGAAAACGTGCTGTTCTGTTTGTTAACATTCATGTATTTACTGTAAGGCGGTTTATTATCAAGTCGAGTAGTCTATGTGGTGTATTAGCCTATTAATCATGTAATACTTAAAGCGCATCTCTGGGAAGGCGGTCCGTTTATTCCAAACGCTCGTTCCAGTGACGCACTGAATGTTGTTATTGAAATCACAGCGTAGTCTGTAAAAATACAAAAGACACTTGGCTATATGACCGTGTTTGTGCATTGTAACGTTAGCCTAATAGTATTAAGCAACACCCAGGTTAAAACCGACATCTAGGTGTTTTTTCACATGATATTTTGTTTACTGTAGCCTCACTCCAGAATCGCGATGTGCCCGATGTCTCCAGAGGTACGTAACCTCAATATAGGCAACTGTATGAGAAATGCTACGTTATATGTGGATAATACACGAGTGGTAGGTAGATGCACATTTAAAACAAAATAAGACTGCGTCATACTCCTTTTTTCGCTTTGTAATAGCGGCTATGGAATGTCTTACCGACCGAGAAATGCTACGCGATATGTGGGTAATACACGAGTGGTAGGTAGATGCACATTTAAAAAATAAATAAGACTGCGTCATACTGTAGAAAATAATATTTGGCTAACCGTAGCGAACTTGTAAGGTAACCTTTGGTTATTCTATAGTTCAGAATTTATAGCTGACTGTGTACTTCTCATGTTTATTCGCTAGCGATAGCTACGCTGTGAGAAAGTTGTGCTTTGTCGGATTTGCTTTGTAGTCGCGTCAATGACCTTCAATATGCACTTATTGTAGGCTAGCCTACTTCGCTTTGGAGTCTGAAAAAAATGCACTGTTAACGTATTTACTGTAAGGCGGTTTATTATCAAGTCCAGTGTATTAGCCTATTAATCAGGTAATACTTAAAGCGCATCTCTGGGAAGCCAGTCCGGTTTGATTCCAAATGCTCGCGAGTCATGCAGTGAATGTTGGTATTTATATCACAGCCTAGTCTGTTTTAAAAAGAAAAAACACTCGGCTATATGACCGTGTTTTCTCTGTCTTGCCTGCATTGTAACGTTAGTGTAATAGTATTAAGCAACACCCAGGTTAAAACCGACATCTAGATGTTTTTTCACGTGATATTTTGTTTACTGTAGGTTTGTTCCAGAATTGCGATGTGCCCGATGTCTGCACAGAGCTACGTAACCTCAATATAGGCTACTGTAGCTATAGCCTATACTGTTATAATCTGAAAAAATGAATGGCAGCATCTGACGTAGGCTATTTCACAACCATTTCTCTAGATGCGTGAAACGAATGGCTGTGTCGTATTAACGGACATATCCCATTGTTCATAATATCGCAGTGTAACATCTGAAATCAAATGTAGGCAAAATGCGTCATTTGGAAACGTATGCTTGTATAAATCCATGAATGCACATTTATATACTGAAATGGTAGCTGCCATACTTATTTAGGCCTATGTTTAATCGTGTTCTTTTAAACAACGTGTGCGAGGAAAAAGCCTAATTAACGCTGCTTCTTCACCGTCTCTAAAATGAGATCTCCACCATGGAACACGAGAGACTGCAAAATCTAACTGGACCACCAGAGGGCACCAAATACAAGGGAATGGACGGGAGCATAAAAGAAGCACGCAAGAATCCACTCTCAATACATTGACGTTAACAGACATGTGCACACATGACCTGAAGTTGTAGCTACAGCCCAACTTGCAATTACTTTAGTAATTGCACCTTTTCTAGTTATTATTATTATTATTATTATAGGTATTTTGAGAACGCATCTCCTCCTACATACTTCCACATAGAACAACCATTCCAACTGTACATTTTAGCGTACTACTCGTAGTATGTTGCTATGACTTTATGGATGCATAACATTTATACTTTTAGAGATATTATACTTTTAAGACGTAAAAATGCCAGTAATTGCATGTCCTGGCCACTAGGTCTATTCCCTGATTGGCCAATGTGACATGTCACGTGACCGTTTGCATTCCCTGCCTTTTTTCGCTTTGTAATGGCGGCCATGGAAGGTCTTACCGACCGACAAATGCTGCGCGATATGTGGATACTACACGACCTTACCGAGCGAGAAATGCTACACTATATGTGGATAATACACGACTGGTAGGTAGATGCGCATTTAAAACAAATTAAGACTGCCTCATACTGTAGAAAATAATATTTGGGTAACCGTAGTGAACTTGTAAGGTAACCTTCGAACGTAGCATACAGGCTGCCTCCTGTCCGAATTGCAGTTTGAACTGAAAACATGCGCTGTAGCCTACTGTTAACTTTACTGAAAGTCGGTTTATTATCAAGTTGAGTGTATTAGCCTATTAACCATGTAATACTTAAAGCGCATCTCTGGGAAGGCAGTCCGTTTATTCCAAACGCTCTCGCGAGTTCCAGTGACGCACTGAATGTTGTTATTGAAATCACAGCGTAGTCTAAAAATAGAAAAAGCACCCGCCAAATGCCTGTTTTTTATCTGTCTTGCCTGCATTGTAACGTTAGGCTAATAGTATTAAGCAACACTCAGGTTAAAACAGACATCTAGATGTTTTTTCACATGATATTTTGTTTACTGTAGCCTCATTCCAGAATCGCGATGTCTCCACATAGAGGTACGTAAGCTCAATATTGGCAACTGTATGAGAAATGCTACGCTATATGTGTGCTACGCTGTATGTAGATAATACACGAGTGGTAGGTACATGCACATTTAAAACAAAATAAGACTGCGTCATACTGTAGAAAATAGTATTTGGCTAACCGTAGCGAACTTGTAAGGTAATCTTACAACGTAGCCTACAAGGCTACCTTTTGTCCGGATTGCAGTTTGAACACCGGTCTGAAAACGTGCTGTTCTGTTTGGTAACATTCATGTATTTACTGTAAGGCGGTTTATTATCAAGTCGAGTAGTCTATGTGGTGTATTGGTCTATTAATCATGTAATACTTAAAGCCCATCTCTGGGAAGGCGGTCCGTTTATTCCAAACGCTCGTTCCAGTGACGCACTGAATGTTGTTATTGAAATCACAGCGTAGTCTGTAAAAATACAAAAGACACTTGGCTATATGACCGTGTTTGTGCATTGTAACGTTAGCCTAATAGTATTAAGCAACACCCAGGTTAAAACAGACATCTAGATGTTTTTCCACATGATATTTTGTTTACTGTAGCCTCATTCGAGAATCGCGATGTCTCCACATAGAGGTACGTAACCTCAATATAGGCAACTGTATTGCAGTTGGAACATATGTACTGTAAGTATGTTTGTTAACATTCATGTATTTACTGTAAGGCGGTTTATTATCAAGTCGAGTAGTCTATGTGGTGTATTAGTCTATTAATCATCTAATACTTAAAACGCATCTCTGGGAAGGCGGTCCGTTTATTCCAAACGCTCGTTCCAGTGACGCACTGAATGTTGTTATTGAAATCACAGCGTAGTCTGTAAAAATACAAAAGACACTTGGCTATATGACCGTGTTTGTGCATTGTAACGTTAGCCTAATAGTATTAAGCATCTTGTCATGCAGGTGCGCATTCAGAGTTAACAGCAAATCGTATTTGTGCTTGATGCTAATGCTGCATTTCCAACTAGGAATTGTCGGATTTGCTTTGTAGTCGCGTCAATGACCTTCAATATGCACTTATTGTAGGCTACTTCGCTTTGGAGTCTGAAACAAATCCACTGTTAACGTTAATGTTTGTTAACATTCCTGTATTTACTGTAAGGCGGTTTATTATCAAGTCCAGTGTATTAGCCTATTAATCAGGTAATACTTAAAAGCGCATCTCTGGGAAGCCAGTCCGGTTTGATTTCAAACGCTCGCGAGTCATGCAGTGAATGTTGGTATTTATATCACAGCCTAGTCGGTAACAAAAAAAAAAAACACTCTGCTACATGACCGTGTTTTATCACTCTTGCCTGCATTGTAACGTTAGTGTAATAGTATTAAGCAACACCCAGGTTAAAACCGACATCTAGATGTTTTTTCACGTGATATTTTGTTTACTGTAGGTTTGTTCCAGAATCGCGATGTGCCCGATGTCTGCACAGAGCTACGTAACCTCAATATAGGCTACTGTAGCTATAGCCTATACTTTTATAATCTGAAAGAATTAATGGCAGCATCTGACGTAGGCTATTTCACAACCATTTCTCTAGATGCGTGAAACGAATGGCTGTGTCGTATTAACGGACATATCCCATTGTTCATAATATCGCAGTGTAACATTGAAATCAAATGTAGCCAAAATGCGTCATTTGGAAACGTATGCTTGTATAAATCCATGAATGCACATTTATATACTGAAATGGTAGCTGCCATACTTATTTAGGCCTATGTTTAATCGTGTTCTTTTAAACAACGTGTGCGAGGAAAAAGTCTAATTAACGCTGCTTCTTCACCGTCTCTAAAATGAGATCTCCACCATGGAACACGAGAGACTGCAAAATCTAACTGGACCACCAGAGGGCACCAAATACAAGGGAATGGACGGGAGCATAAAAGAAGCGCGCAAGGATCCACTGTCAATACATTGACGGTAACAGACATGTGCACACATGACCTGAAGTTGTAGCTACAGCCCAACTTGCAATTACTTTAGTAATTGCACCTTCTCTAGTTATTATTATTATTATTATAGGTATTTTGAGAACGCATCTCCTCCTACATGCTTCCACATAGAACAACCATTCCAACTGTACATTGTAGCGTACTACTCACAGTATGTTGCTATGACTTTATGGATGCATAACATTTATACTTTTTGAGATATAATAGTTTTAAAGTGTAAAAATGGCAGTAATTTCATTTTCTGGCCACTAGGTCTATTCCCTGATTGGCCAATGTGACATATCACGTGACCGTTTCCAGATTCTGCCTATTTTCGCTGTGTAATGGCGGCCATGGAATGTCTTGCCGACCGAGAAATGCTACGCGATATGTGGATACTACACGACCTTACCGAGCGTGAAATGCTACACTATATGTGGATAATACACGAGTGGTAGGTAGATGCACATTTAAAACAAAATAAGACTGCGTCATACTGTAGAAAATAGTATTTGGCTAACCGTAGCGAACTTGTAAGGTGACCTTAAAACGTAGTCAACAGGCTGCCTACAGGCGACCTCCTGTCCGAATTGCAGTTTGAACTGAAAACATGCGCTGTACTGTTAACTTTACTGAAAGTCGGTTTATTATCAAGTTGAGTGTATTAGCCTATTAACCATGTAATACTTAAAGCGCATCTCTGGGAAGGCAGTCCGTTTATTCCAAACGCTCTCGCGAGTTCCAGTGACGCACTGAATGTTGTTATTGAAATCACAGCGTAGTCTAAAAATAGAAAAAACACCCGCCAAATGCCTGTTTTTTATCTGTCTTGCCTGCATTGTAACGTTAGGCTAATAGTATTAAGCAACACCCAGGTTAAAACAGACATCTAGATGTTTTTTCACATGATATTTTGTTTACTGTAGCCTCATTCCAGAATCGCGATGTCTCCACATAGAGGTACGTAACCTCAATATAGGCAACTGTATGAGAAATGCTACGCTATATGTATGCTACGCTGTATGTAGATAATACACGAGTGGTAGGTAGATGCACATTTAAAACAAAATAAGACTGCGTCATACTCCTTTTTTCGCTTTGTAATAGCGGCTATGGAATGTCTTACCGACCGAGAAATGCTACGCGATATGTGGGTAATACACGAGTGGTAGGTAGATGCACATTTAAAAAATAAATAAGACTGCGTCATACTGTAGAAAATAATATTTGGCCTAGCCTATTAATCAGGTAATACTTAAAGCGCATCCCTGGGAAGCCAGTCCGGTTTGATTCCAAACGCTCGCGAGTCATGCAGTGAATGTTGGTATTTATATCACAGCCTAGTCTGTTTTAAAAAGAAAAAACACTTGGCTATATGACCGTGTTTTCTCTGTCTTGCCTGCATTGTAACGTTAGTGTAATAGTATTAAGCAACACCCAGGTTAAAACCGACATCTAGATGTTTTTTCACGTGATATTTTGTTTACTGTAGGTTTGTTCCAGAATCGCGATGTGCCCGATGTCTGCACAGAGCTACGTAACCTCAATATAGGCTACTGTAGCTATAGCCTATACTGTTATAATCTGAAAGAATTAATGGCAGCATCTGACGTAGGCTATTTCACAACCATTTATCTAGATGCGTGAAACGAATTGCTGTGTCGTATTAACGGACATATCCCATTGTTCATAATATCGCAGTGTAACATCTGAAATCAAATGTAGCCAAAATGCGTCATTTGTAAACGTATGCTTGTATAAATCCATGAATGCACATTTATATACTGAAATGGTAGCTGCCATACTTATTTAGGCCTATGTTTAATCGTGTTCTTTTAAACAACGTGTGCGAGGAAAAAGCCTAATTGACGCTGCTTCTTCCCCGTCTCTAAAATGAGATCTCCACCATGGGACACGAGACTGCAAAATCTAACTGGACCACCAGAGGGCACCAAATACAAGGGAATGGACGGGAGCATAAAAGAAGCACGCAAGGATCCACTCTCAATACATTGACGTTAACAGACATGTGCACACATGACCTGAAGTTGTAGCTACAGCCCAACTTGCAATTACTTTAGTAATTGCACCTTTTCTAGTTATTATTATTATTATAGGTATTTTGAGAATGCATCTCCTCCTACATGCTTCCACATAGAACAACCATTCCAACTGTACATTTTAGCGTACTACTCGCAGTATGTTGCTATGACTTTATGGATGCATAACATTTATGGTTGTGGAGATATAATAGTTTTAAAGCGTAAAAATGGCAGTAATTGCATGTCCTGGCCACTAGGTCTATTCCCTAATTGGCCAATGTGACATGTCACGTGAACGTTTCCAGATTCTGCCTTTTTTCGCTTTGTAATGGCGGCCATGGAAGGTCTTACCGACCGAGAAATGCTGCGCGATATGTGGATAATACACGACCTTACCGAGCGAGAAATGCTACACTATATGTGGGTAATACACGACTGGTAGGTAGATGCGCATTTAAAACAAAATAAGACTGCGTCATACTGTAGAAAATAATATTTGGATAACCGTAGTGAACTTGTAAGGTAACCTTAAAACGTAGCCTACAGGCTACCTCCTGTCCGAATTGCAGTTTGAACTGAAAACATGCGCTGTACTGTTAACATTCCTGTATTTACTGTAAGGCGGTTTATTATCAAGTCGAGTAGTCTATGTGGTGTATTAGCCTATTAATCATGTAATACTTAAAGCGCATCTCTGGGAAGGCAGTCCGTTTATTCCAAACGCTCGTTCCAGTGACGCACTGAATGTTGTTATTGAAATCACAGCGTAGTCTGTAAAAATACACAAAAACACTCGGCTATATGACCGTGTTTTTGCATTGTAACGTTAGCCTAATAGTATTAAGCAACACCCAGGTTAAAACCGACATCTAGATGTTTTTTCACATGATATTTTGTTTACTGTAGCCTCATTCCAGAATCGCGATGTGCCCGATGTCTCCAGAGGTACGTAACCTCAATATAGGCAACTGTATGAGAAATGCTACGCTATATGTGGATAATACACGAGTGGTAGGTAGATGCACATTTAAAACAAAATAAGACTGCGTCATACTCCTTTTTTCGCTTTGTAATGGTGGCCATGGAATGTCTTACCGACCGAGAAATGCTACGCGATATGTGGATAATACACGACCTCACCGAGCGAGAAATGCTACGCTATATGTGGATAATACACGAGTGGTAGGTAGATGCACATTTAAAACAAAATAAGACTGCGTCATACTCCTTTTTTCGCTTTGTAATGGCAGCTATGGAATGTCTTACCGACCGAGAAATGCTACGCGATATGTGGATAATACACGACCTTACCGAGCGAGAAATGCTACGCTATATGTGGATAATACACGAGTGGTAGGTAGATGCACATTTAAAAAATAAATAAGACTGCGTCATACTGTAGGAAGTAATATTTGGCTAACCATAGCGAACTTGTAAGGTAACCTTAAAACGTAGTCTACAGGCTACTTCCTGTTCGCATTTGCAGTGTTCACATCGCTCTGAAAAAATGCGCTGTTCTGTTTGTTAACATTCCTGTATTTACTGTAAGGCGGCTTATTATCAAGTCGAGTAGTCTATGTGGTGTATTAGCCTATTAATCATGTAATACTTCAAGCGCATCTCTGGGAAGACAGTCCGGTTTGATTCCAAACGCTCGCGAGCGCGAGTGATGCAGTGAATGTTGGTATTTATATCACAGCCTAGTCTGTTTTAAAAAGAAAAAACACTCGGCTATATCACCGTGTTTTATCTTTCTTGCCTGCATTGTAACGTTAGCCCAATAGTATTAAGCAACACCCAGGTTAAAACCGACATCTAGAAGTTTTTTCACATGATATTTTGTTTACTGTAGCCTTATTCCAGAATCGCGATGTGCCTGATGTCTCCACATAGAGCTACGTAACCTCAATATAGGTAGCTGTAGCCTGTACTGCTATAATGTATTGTGAAAGAATTCATGCCAGCATCAGACGTAGGCTAATTCAGAAACATTTCTCTAGATGCGTGAAACGAATTGCTGCGTCATATTAACGGACATATCCCATTGTTCATAATATCGCAGTGTAACATCTGAAATCACGATATCAATCATTGGCGTGCACAACAGTAAGCCAATAAGTAACCTTACAAGTATTAAACTAGAAGCTTGAACCACTTAAACAAGGATTCATAAAACACAATCAAGGGAGGTCACAAGGAGGTAGGGAGGGGTGGAGAGAGGTGCAGCTTGAAGAGGTGAGTCTTCAATCTGCGCTTGAAGGCGGTCAGACTTTCTGTTGTTCTGACCTCCATGGGGAGCTCATTCCACCACCGTGGGGCCAGGACAGACAGACGTCGAGACCGGGTGCTAGTATGAAGTGGGGGGGATACCAGTCATCCTGAGGAGGCGGAATGCAGGGATCTGGTAGGTGTGTAGGGTCTGATGAGCTTTTGGAGGTATGGAGGGGCTGATCCTCGGACTGCCTGGAAGGCGAGCACCAATGTTTTGAATTTGATGCGAGCCATCACAGGTAGCCAGTGGAGGTCAATGAGCAGGGGGGGTGACATGGGAGTGTCGGGGGAGGTTGAAGACCAGGCGCGCTGCTGCGTTCTGGATAAGCTGAAGGGGTCTAATGGCCGATGCTGGCAAGCCAGCCAGGAGAGAGTTGCAGTAGTCTAGGTGGGACAGCACCATCGCTTGGACCAGGAGCTGGGTTGAGTGGGTGGTGAGGAAAGGGCGGATTCTCCTGATGTTGTACAGGAAGAACCTGCACGCCCGGGTTACCACTGCGATGTTCTCGGAGAGGGACAGCCTGTTGTCCATCACCACTCCGAGGTTCCTGGCACAGGGCGTTGGGGTCAGTGGAGTGTCCCCTAGGGAAATGGAGAGATTGAGAGGGGGAGAGGTTAGAGCAGGAATGTAGATGAGCTCAGTCTTGCCTGGATTGAGCTTGAGATGGTGGTTCTCCATCCAGCTCTGGATGTCTCTCAGGCAAGCGGAGATGCGGGCTGACACCTGAGTGTCAGAGGGTGAGAAGGAGAGAAAGAGTTGAGTATCGTCAGCATAGCAGTGGTAAGAAAGACCATGAGCAGTGATAACAGGGCCAAGGGATTTGGTGTAGGTGGAGAAAAGGAGGGGACCAAGGACTGAGCCCTGGGGGACTCCTGTGGTAAGGGGACGGGGTGCCGATACTTTACCAGCCCAGGCAACCTGGGAGGAGCGCTCCGAGAGGTAGGACTCAATCCAGGCCAGGGCCGAGCCGCCGATCCCCGCTGCAGACAGGGACGACAGGAGGATGGAGTGATCTACGGTGTCAAAGGCGGCAGAGAGGTCTAGGAGTATTAGCACAGAGGAGAGGGAGGCTGTCCGAGCTGCGTGAATCATCTCGCTGACGGAGAGGAGTGCGGTCTCCGTTGAGTGGCCAGGTCTGAAGCCGGACTGGTGGGGGTCTAGTAGGTTGTTCTGGGTAAGGAAAGAAGACAGTTGGTTAGAAACAGCACGTTCAATAGTTTTGGAAAGAAAAGGAAGAAGAGATACCGATCTGTAGTTTTGGATGTTGGAGGGGTCCAGCGTGGGTTTTTTCAGGATCTGGGTGATGTGGGCTCTCTTGAAGGATGAGGGGAAGCAGCCAGAGGTCAGGGAGGAGTTCACCAGAGAGGTCACAAATGGGAGGATATCTGGGGTGATTGCCTGGAGGAGAGATGAAGGGATAGAGTCGAGGGCACAGGTAGTGGGGCGATGGGAGAGTAGGAGGTGGGATACATCGGTATCAGACAGGGGAGAAAAGGTGGAGAAGCAGGGGGGGGACACAGAAGGGGTAGAGAGAGGGGGAGAGTGGAAAACAGTGTCCGTGAGGGGAGGGGGAGTGGGGGAACGGGGAGGGCATAGAGAGAGGGGCTGAGGGGCTGAAGGAACTGCGGATGTCTGCGATCTTCTCATCACAGAAATCTGCGAAGTCGTCTGCAGTGAACGAGGATTGAGGAGCAGGAGGGGATTTGCTGAGGAGGGAGGAGAAGATGGAGAACAATTGATGGGGGTTAGAACTGTATTAGTGAATTTTAGTGTGATAGTAAGTTACCTTAGCAGCGGTGACTGCTGTAGAGAACGCTGCTAGGAGAGACTGGTAGGAGGAGAGGTCTGATGCGTCTCTGGATTTCCTCCACATCCTCTCTGCTGCACGAAGACCGCCCCTGGAGGTGCGCAGGGCATCGGACATCCACGGGCAGGGAGGAGATGGCCGTGTGGGCCTAGAGACAAGAGGGCAGCGAGAGTTAAGTGATGTGGAGAGAGCTGTGAGCAGGGTGTCGGATGCAGAGTCGATGGGGAGTTGAGAGAAGGGTTTGAGAGGTGGGAGGGAAGCAGTGACACAGGGAGCAAGAGAGGAGGGAGAGAGGGAGCAGAGGTTACGGCGGACAGAGACAGTGGGGGTGGGGGGAGGGGGGGGGGGGGGGGCGGTGTGGAACAAGAATAAGAGAGAAAGAAATGAAGTGGTGGTCAGAGGTATGGAGAGGGGTAACAGTGAGATCAGAGCAGGGGCTGTTCCTCTGGAAGACCAGGTCTAGGAGGTTGCCAGCCTTGTGGGTTGGGGGGGAGGGTTGGAGGGTGAGGTCAAAGGAGCGGAGAAGTGGTAGGAAGGCTGCAGACTGGGAGGCATCTAGATGGATGTTGAAGTCTCCCAGGAGGATCAGCGGGGTGCCGTCCTCTGGGAAGGAGCTCAGCAGGGTGTTGAGCTCATCGAGGAAGCACCCCAGGGGACCTGGAGGGCGATAAACAACTATAATGTACAGGTTAATAGGGTGGTTGATTAACACAGAGTGGTATTCAAAACTAGTAATAGATATATCAGAGAGGGGGAGAACAGAGAATGACCATGAGGGGGAGAGTAGCAGACCAGTACCACCTCCGCGACCAGACGGCCGGGGGGTGTGAGAGAAGGAGAAGGAGGAGGAGAGGGCAGCGGGAGTTGCCGTGTTGTCCGGTGTGATCCAGGTTTCGGTGAGGGCGAGAAACTGGAGGGACAGGAAGGAGGCATAGCCGGAGATGAAGTCTGCTTTCCGTGTGGCAGACTGGCAGTTCCAGAGCCCCCCTGCGATGGTGAAGTTCTCACAGGGAGTCAGCGAGGGGTAGCGGAGGTTGGACGGGTTGCGTCACCGTGGAGGGCCACATCGTCGGAAGCAGGTTCTAAAAGGAAGAGAGCAGACAGGGAGAGGGATAGGGAGAACACACATAAACTGACGGAGCGACACTAGTGTCGCTCTTCCAGATGTCTTTTGAAATGCACACAGCTGATTGCAAGTGGTTAACAGCTGTGTGAGACACTTCGCAAGCACGGATGAATAAGTACTACCAGTTAAAAAGCACAATAACGCGAAACTAACAGCCTAGTCAATCTAACAATCTAACAAACAGCCAATCGCGGAACAAACACAAACTAGCAAAGCAAATAATATGATCAGCGTTCAAACTAACAATCTAACAGCCAATTGCGGAACAAACAAACTACCAATGCAAATAATGTGATCAGCGTTCAACGAGTTCTAATTAAAATCACGCAAACTGCGGCCAGTACGCTTAAAAACGACACTACCTTACGCGGGACGGTTAAAACAGCTCTTGATACAGATGCAGCACTCAGGTGGAAGTGAACAATAACAGACTAATCTCCAGTGCTAGGATACATGTGGAACGTTCCATTCAGAGGCTGAAATTGTTTGGCATTCTGCACCACATACCATACCATACCAGTTCAGAAAAAACATTAACAAAATATTGAAAGTATGTGTGTGTCTTACAAATTTACAAACACCCATTCTCAGTGAAATTGCAAGCATATAGGCGTATAGTGCGATAATTTTACTGTTATCAAGAGGAGGCTTGGTTTTTTTATTTATTCCCCCATAAATTAATGTTGATAAGAGTAAAACAAGTATGAATTCACTGATTTCTAACACTCATTGTTGAACCACACTGCTTTATTCTTCCTCTTTTATTAAAAAGAATTATGCTACCAGATTAACATTTTGTTGAAAACATTTATTTGTCAAACAATTGTTATTGTGCTCTGAAGTGCCAAAAATTAATTCATTATAACTATCACAGTTGAAATTCTAAGGACATTAGTACATATAAAATTCATAAACAATGTTATAAACAAATTCATAAAAGTCATAAACAATCTCTCAAGGTATAAATCAGTTCATGTCTTGAATGCAGGGTAAGGGTAAGTGCAGATATTAACATCATAAAAATGTGCTTGGGTAGTTGACATGGTGGGTCTATTTTATTGTTACCAAATGAAACAATAAGGCAAAGCTATCAATTGACCCTTTTGATGTACAGTTACAACTGCAACAAAATGTTTGGTAGGAAAACACAAAAAAGTGTCAATGTTAACAGCCCATGTTGGGTCTTTGAGCACTGGCAGGATGACTAGGTCAAGAGGGGTCCATATCACTAGGTGACAACTGTTAGCTCCGGTCAGGTGTAGGTTGCCCTGGATCTGATGCCAGTAGTTATCATTTTGTTTTAGTCTCAGGGAACCAGTCACTTCATCTAACTAAAGAAAAAAATCACTACTCTGCTGCCTGCAGGATAGTCTTAGTTCTGGCTGACCATGGACACTTGACCTCAATTATGCAATCACCAGATACTGTCCCATCTGGAGATGCTCCAAGCAGGCCGCTGTCAGACAAGAACACTCCCCTCTCCTGGATAATGACACCAGTGCGCTCAGTGTATTCCTGCTTTGCCCTTGGCTCATGGAGGATTCCCCAATCACATGCCTTCAAAAAATTTTTTTGCAATTTATTTATTAACTGTATTCTTAGGAACACAGAGATACATTAAGTTTAAAAAATCACTTCTTACCCACTACTTACTTTAGATCCTTGTTTGAGGTTGTATTGTCCAAGCAGAGTTTTGAATAAGGAAGGAGGGTAAGACTTCCACTTAACTGCTGCCAAGACCAAACCAAAGTTGCTTGCAGTGATCCGTTTCTTACGATATGCTGACCTGTTATAAAGAAAACCAAAATTAGATAGTTCACCCATTGTGGAAAGAATATATTGTTTTACTTCTCCCTTAACTGGCATTTGAGTTACATGTAACAAAAGTCTGATCCTCTGCAGCCAACAGTTGCTATAATTTTTCAAAGAAAGTCCAAATTGACAAAGTTTCTGAAAAGTTGAACAGTTTCAATTATGTCTAGTTTTGTTTTCATTAATGATCATTCTTACCATAATGCATTCTTCTCTTGCCAGGCTCATTCAATCTGCCACCTAATCATCCCCCAGTTTAATTGGCTAAAAACATTCTTCTCTCCCTCTCCACCTCAGCTGATGTGTGGTGAGCATACTGGCGCAAAATGGCTGCCGTTGCATCACCCAGGTGGGTGCTACACATTGGTGGTGGTAGAGGCGAATTTCCCCCTCATCATTGTAAAGCGCTTTGAGTATCGAGAAAGGCGTTATATAAATGCCATGCATTATTATTATTATTGCCCAACTGTGGCTCCCTCAATCTGCTGCTTCTCCTGATTGGTGACAGTAAGTGATGACAGCACATACAGAGCCTTGTCCCCAGCTTGGGCACAACCCAGGCTGGCCACCAGCCCATCAAATGTCTTGACAGGGAGAGTCTAGATTTAAAGTTAAGCACAATATGGTCATCCAATATATACAAAATACCTTTAAATTAAAGCTAACAGTCTATGTCTGTAATTTGCAAGGGTTTATAGACATATCTGTATAGTTTACATCACATGTCAAACCGATTCCATTGTGGGTCTAATTATAGTGTTTGTTTTTAACTACAAAGTCCATCGGTTTGGTTATGAATAATGATGAAAAGACTTGCTTCGAAGGCCTGCCCAAATGTTTGTCAGTGTATGATATTATTTTGAGTGTTGGACGACTTTACCGTAGCAGAATTGTCACTGATTCAGTGTAGTGTAATTGTGATGTCTTTGGTCACATAGTGGGCACATCAGAGTACAAAAGATGTAATTTCAAGTCATACCTGAGGCGTTTCTGGACTCAAAATCCACCCCATCCCAGTAAAGCGCCCAAGTTTTGACAAGGATGCCAGCGCCCATTCCTTGTCCTCCTGGGTGACGGGTCTTTTGATTCCAGCTGAAATAATAGTAACTAAAATGAGTAATAGTAATTAAGGTAGTTTCTACCTGAACTAAACTGCCTTTTATCACCATTATTTCATTTATAGCACACCTTTAAGCTAATTTTAGAAAAATAACAAGCATAATCCAACAGCACAAACATGTCTGGAATATAGCTGAAGTGTTAAATGCAGCTCGCACCGTTTAATAAATACAATTAATCTTCAAATTATATGATGGCTGTAGGATATCTAATATTTAGATATAAGTACCCCCCCTTCTCTCTATCTCTGTTGCTCTCTGTCTCACTCTCACCCCCCCAACATCAAAGATAAGCCAGTCTTTGTCATAAATGATCCCTCTCCCCCCCCCTCCCCCATACCTTCACCCAATCAGGACAGGGATGGTCTTCCTGTGGAGGTATTTTATGAGTGTACCGCCGAAAAAGAAGTTAGTTAGTTTTGGAGTGTTTGGTGAAGAAGTCATCCTTTTGTTCCTGTTTAGCTGGAGGGTAAATAATATTGGCAATTTTTGGCTTATCTCTCTCTTTACTGGTATTTCCTAATTAATGTCTGGTTTAATGCCTTCATTTTTGTGAATTATAAGTAATCAGCCTACATTCCTTCGTGAATGTATGATTCCCAGTCATTATTCTAATTGAATGTTTTCATTTAATAAAATTACTTAATCTCAAGACCTGATTTAGACTTTGTTTTGGCTTGTTGGTTGATCCACCAGGTTACTGTTCGACTTACCTATCAAAGAATTCTGCGATTTAATTGATGATTGTCATTTTTAATAATAATAATTAAATTAAATAACGTAAAACTTATTTTGAATGTAGGTTAAGTGAGGGGTTCTAGCACGCAATATCGCTTGTGTTCAGTATATGTTCAGTGGCTGCCTCCCGCTCTGCAAGGAACCTGGGGGTGGTCCTGGACGACCGGCTGGACTTCAAAGAGCACATCAGGGCGACGGCACGGTCCTGCAGGTTCCTCCTGTACAACATCAGGAGAATTCGACCGTACCTGACCACCTACTCCACCCAGCTTCTTGTCCAGACCATGGTCACCTCACGCCTGGACTACTGCAACTCCCTGCTCGCAAGCCTACCGGCCTGCGCCATTCTGCCTCTTCAACTCATCCAGAATGCAGCTGCCCGGCTTGTGTTCAACCTCCCGAAATTTTCCCATGTAACCCCCCTGCTGAGGTCTCTCCACTGGCTGCCAGTTGCAGCCAGGATCAGGTTCAAAGTTCTGACCCTGGCCTACACTGCAGCCAATAGGACAGGCCCCGCCTACCTGCAGGACTTAATCCAGAACTATGTTCCTGCTCGACCACTTCGCTCTTCTACAGCAGGGCGACTGGCACTTCCCCCCCTCCGTGTCAAAGGCTCTCGCTTGTCCCGACTGCGGAGTTTTTCCACATTAGCACCTCAGTGGTGGATGGAATGAACTTCCCATTCCCCTACGTTCTACTCCAACCCTGCCTGCATTCCGTCGAGGCCTGAAGACACACCTCTTCAGACTCCACCTTGACTGATATCCTCACCTAGGAATATCAGTTCCCTGTTCCCTGTGTTTTCCTGTCTGTTTATTATAGTTTATAATAGTATTTGGAATGGTTTATAATAGTATAGTTTATAATAGATTTGGAATGGTTTATAATAGCATAGTTTATAATAGTATTTGGAATGGTTTATAATAGTATAGTTTATAATAGTATTTGGAATGGAAGTGTGGTGTTGCTGATTTGCCCACAGCTTACTGTGAACTACAGTCAACGTTCATTGCTAGGGATAGCTGCTACATTATGCAAAGGATGTGCTTTGCCTTGTCTGTTCTGTAATGATGATGATGTCTCTGTACGCACTTACTGTACGTCGCTTTGGATAAAAGCGTCTGCTAAATAAATGTAATGTAATGTATTCAGAGTGCTGAACGTTTTAACAAGGGCATTGACTGTTGGAACCGCTGGATTCAGAAAATACACATTTGACCTAATCCTCACTTACCCGACATAATTGGAGGTCCCACCGAGATAGGTTGTCCTATAGCATACTAAATTGTACTATTGAGTAAACTGCGGTAAACGCTGAGACAAGTTCAAATCTTTTTCTAATCGACTGGTCTTTGATTGATTTTATTTTGGAAAAAAAAATATATATATTATTATGGCATACCAGACAAAGAGAGAGATGCCTCATTTACCCTCCACTGCTGGCCTACCAGCATTCCCTGGCCAGTCAAGGTTGGATCAGCAGTGGTATCTCATGATATCAGAACGGCAATATTTGATAGCCCAGTGCCCAAAATTTGCGGAACAGCTCAATGCAATGGATCAGCTGAAGGAGGAGGCACTTTACAACCTGCGGACTGAGTATTTGGACTATCTGATTTCTCCAGATAGTGATGAAACCAAGCGCAGGATTGTACAAGGGATAAGGTCGTACCTAGAGAAAAGACAACATTTTCTCTACCTCCGGCGGTCAAAGCAGGCTTGGGAAAAGCACCACTGTAAGTCAGATGTTACTGCCAAACCAGTTTCTTCTGTGGCAGTACAGCCTGCGCTGGTAGGCGCCATTCCAGCCATAACCCAGGCACCACCCCCCACCGAGGACAGTACACCACTCTCCATTGACTCATCCCCACCCCCTTCAGGCTTGGACAATTCTGTGGATTTTGTCACGTCCACAGACAATGTAGCCGCCCACCTGGTGAGCCCCCCTTCCCTGGAGGAATTTGGGGGAAACAGCTCTGTGTCTTGTATCACACCAGCCATCACAGAGGATGTGACCCCACAGGACGTGGAATCCGCTGCTGCAGTCCTCTCAGCTGAGCCAGGTGAGGAGACCGTCAAACCCCTGCAGGCAGAACCTGCTACTGCAGACACAGCAGCCCAGCCTGGTGAGGAGACCGTCGAACCCCTGGAGGCAGAACCTGCTACTGCAGACACAGCAGCCCAGCCTGGTGAGGAGACCGTCGAACCCCTGGAGGCAGAAACGGCTACTGCAGACACAGCAGCCCAGCCTGGTGAGGAGACCGTTGAACCGCAGGACGCGGAACCGGCTTCTACAGGCCCATCAGCCCTGCCAGGTGGAGAGGTCTACGCACCCCAGCAGGTGGAGTCAGCCCCCACAGACCAGTCCCCCCAGGCCGAGGACCCCACCCCACCCCTTGTGGACTTTTTTCCCCCTCCTGCTGCTTCCCCTCCTACTGAATCCGGGGAACCTCTGCTGCACAGACAGAAGGGGTGTACTCTGTGGACTCTCCCACTTCCACAGTTCCTGTGATGGAGGAGATAGGTGGACTTCTGTGAAAGCCTCGCTCCCCTATCAGAGCTGTAAAGAGACCCCGGGAGAAACGGAGCAGGAAGCCAACCCCCGGCCGTTTTACAACTCCTCTGGCCCTCAAAATCTCCGCCAGAGTGTTGTCTTGCACTCCAAAGCAAGATGAAAGCAGCCAAGTTAGAACAACAGTTTCACCCACCCTTGTCTCTCCACCCCCGAGCCACACCTGCAAACTTCGCACACACACGTCATCCAGGGAAAGTGCAAGAGCCCCTTTCCGACGTCAGAAGTGTTCGGAGAGCAGTGATGGATTGGATGCCTACGAGCGACGATCAGCCCAGCTGCCCAGAGAGGGAACCAAAGCCAAAACTGGCATAGACCCCTGGACAGAGATGAGACGGGCGTGGTTAAGGGGCATCCACGTGCGGAAGAAGCAAGATGACAGGATGCCTCCTGTCATCCCGGTTTGCTGAACGCTGTGGCCCTCTGCAGCCAAAGGACTACCAGTAACCACACTGGGGTTCTAGGAGGTAAAACTGGCACTCTGCCCCCCCACCCCCCCACATCCCTACCACCACCTTTTAGCATAAGACCATGCCCATGTTTTTAACCCCTTGGCGCAGATGGCAAATTTCACCTATTTAGGGGGTGCTCTGTTTAAGGCTTTATAACTCCAGGTGTGAGCATCACATAAACTTGGTAAATGGCTTAAATGAAAGAAGACAGGTGTACCATTTACAATACAAACTTAGATTTGTTTATTTTCATAATTTAATTCAAAATAAAGTGCCACAAATGCAAAGAAACTTTGGGGGGAAAAAATTAAAAATCATTTTTTTTTATTTTGCTGAGAGCTACATAAGTGAAATCGGTAATATATATACATTTCCTGGATCATAAACTCCATGTCCACGAGTTTAGCAAAATCTGAGGATGATATGCAGAACTACTAAAAATCTATGATGCAAAATATAGCAGTGTACCCTGTTGTCCATTAGTGTCTCCAAATCTATCCAAATGGCTAAATTGTGCACTGCTCTAAATAAAAAGAAATTATGATATATTTAACTACAAATCAACAGTTTTGGCTCATAAAACTCACTTTTGCATAATTTTCAAGTGGGAATTACTATATTTTCATCAGTATAGGGGGGTAGATATCTATGGGTCCAAAACCCCTATGCAAAACATGTCATAAAATGAATTAATTAGTTTTGTCCATTACAAAACAAATACATTTGCTCCTTCTGATGGCTTAAGATGAAAAACATTGATATCACAGTGTTACATACACCTAAATATGTTGCCTAATCATTCACTTTTGTACCTCAATAAAAACATCACTTGTCCCTGTACTCTACAGTATGTATACTTTTGTCCTGGGATTGCATTTTTCTGTATTCTTTTTAATCTTTTAAATTTTCCTTAATGACTCCAAGGAAATTTTTACCTTAATCTACCACATATCAGCGCACAGTAAATTGGAATGAGCATTTGTCATGCCCTAAGAGAGACGTATATGCCATAGCCTATATTATGTATGATAAAATGAACATAAAATAGTTTTCCACCATCTGCAAAATCCTGCCAAATGTTCTATCTTCAATGAACATCGGTAGCCTACTTCAAAAATACATTTAACGATTACACTACAGTATGTGAAATGCACTCAAAATGCGAAAATAACAATAGGGCTATCAAACATATTGGAAAGACAGTGCTCGAGTGGAAACACGAACGTACGTATGTAGCCAGCGAGACCAACGGTATTTTAGACGCAAAAATACTTACATATCGCAAAGGGGGAATTCCCCTGCATAATGCGTATTCTATAGCGCTTGCGTAATACTAGACAGTTAAAACGAAAACTGCTGTTACGCTGGGCTGTAGTAAATTGCTCAAAGCACCCAAAAAGACTTGGAATATACCGTTGCAAAGGTTATAATGTACTCTATTGGATAAAAAAGCCGACAATTAAACCAGAATGAACTGTAATGCATGAGACAGGCTTACAGGGCATGGGGCTATTACGCGGTGACGTTTCAGATAGTGTAATAGCGGTATAAAGTGTTGTATATTTCTCAAACCGATTGTACCAGACAATAAATTACAACTGAATTTTGAAAGGAACATCTCGATGTGTAAAACCAATGGTAGGATTGTATATTTATTTCATATTTAGTAGCATATATTGCTAGTAGAATACATGGTAGAATGAGATAGTACTTTCACATTTTATTTTGCATTTGAGTGAGCAGGGCTTCGACTTACCTATCAAAGAATTCTGCAATTTAATTGATGATTGTCATTTTTAATAATAATAATTAAATTAAATAACGTAAAACTTATTTTGAATGTAGGTTAAGTGAGGGGTTCTAGCACACAATATCGCTTGTGTTCAGTATTCAGAGTGCTGAACGTTTTAACAAGGGCATTGACTGTTGGAACCGCTGGATTCAGAAAATACACATTTTACCTAATCCTCACTTACCCGACATGGCTTTAAACCACATAATCTGTGAAAGAAGCAAAACATTCAAACCACACCTAACATGATATTGAATTCCAATAAGATCAGCATCACTTGCTTATTAATTACTAACCTCGTGTTGTGGGTGGTGTCATCTCAGACACTCTTGGCTGCAATTTCATCACTTTCCGATGTCTTCGCCCAAATCAGCAAGGCTGCCATATGGTGGCACTTGTCCCTACCGATCGGACACTCGCAGGTGCTGTACCTCACTGTCTGATTCTCAACATGTACCTGTATTGAAAACAATTGAACCCTAACCCTAACACATCTCAAGAGCATTGCCGTTTTCCATCTTCATTTACGTCCCAGAGCTATGACAGTGCTGTGTTTTTATATTAGCCTAATGTTACTTCTGCAGCCGGAACGTGGCAGATCATTAGATGTCAACTAGCCTAACTTTGCTAACCCTCCAAAACCTGGTACATCTTTAGTTTTTCATCTTCATTTACAGTCCAGAGTTATGGCAGTACTGTATTTTTAGAAATACATCAGCCAGAACATGGCAGATCATCTTCGGATGTCAACTAGCATAACGCTAACTTCGCTAACCCACCTCAACCTCGTAGAACTTCTTTTTCATAGAAGCCTGGACGCTACCTTTGATAATTCCTCCTGGGAGAACAGCTACACTCGTCACTCGGTTGGAATCGTAAGAATTTAGCACTTTTTTCACCCTCAATGATGCCTCGCTGAAGAAGGAAGTTATGGTGAATAATGTTACCGGATCCGCCATTGTGGTTTGTTTATGTTCGTGTGGACCCGGAAACAGCTGTTACGTCACGCGTTGCGTCAGACTTAACAACCGAATACTTATCGTCGTAGTGTGAATGGCCCTTAATGCAGGTGGCTTGACTACAGCCCCATTGTACCTCTGAGCTACCAGTTTTCTCATCATCACGAACACAGATTGTGCATCTCGCCCACACTTCGTCAAAAAACCTGTTAAATGTGCCCACTTCCATCAACGTATCGCAATGCAAATGACAGCTAGGAGTGACAACTGGTGTCAGTCGTTTCGTCAATTTGCCAAACAAAGCAACCTCGCGTTTTAATCGCGGTTTTAACTAACGTTATCTCATTGTTAAACACAGTCGATGACTGCAAGAGAGAGACAAGCAAATCATTATAGCTGGCTATCAAATCAACAAACGAACTGCCTAACGTTACCTGTGAACTGCCTCGTTCATTCTGCCTTAAAGCTAACCGTCAACTCTTACTGGCCAAGTAACGTCAATGAAGTTTAAGCACAGCCCTATTTCGTCTTACGGTTCCATTTTCTTTTTTTACGGTCTATGGTTTTTTTTGTTTTTTTTTAACACCTGAAAGGCTTTCCTCCTCGTCAATAAAATGCTCTGAGTTAGCTATACAAATTCGTACCCAAAGAAGATTAAGCTTTACCAGTGCACTTACGTGTTCGTTGGATTCTGTATGCTGAGTGACAGTAGCCTACAATCCAGATTTTTTATGTTAAATCCATGTTTTGTCCATGTCGATGTTCCACTGCATCCGACACACAACAGAAGGCAGGCCATAAAGTATCTAGCTAACATTAGCTAGCTAATAAGGTTGTTAACCGGGCCAGAACTAGCTAGCCAGATAGCAAACGTTAACTTAAAAAAGTTAGCAAATTAGCTAACGTTAGCCCGCTCATCCAATTTACCTTTTTCTACCATTGATCTTACTAAATAAAAATAATAACTTCACAGAAATATGTCTAGTTGCGATAAATGAAAAAACGTTGAATGAAATAATCAAATATTTGAACATTTCACTACAGGTCTGCTACTCGTTAGCTCCTTCGTATTCAAAACTTGCTTGACTCTATCACTGAATAATCGGTAGCTAGCAACTGGTAGCAACCCAACCGCTTAAAATTATAAAGAGTGGGAGGGACCAATTTATTTAATTGACAGTACTATCGTTCAATCCACTAAGTCATGGCATGACTGTTATTTTAGGAAACTATGATTGGGCTAAAGCGCTGCCTCTCCTCACGTGACTTTTCACTATTAAAATGACTACTGAACTTTAAAAAAAGAAAAAGACAGGAGCCTCCAGGTCTTTGATACATACGTACAGTACCAGTCAAAAGTTTGGACACACCTACTCATAGAAGGTTTTTTTCCGTTATCTTTACTGTTTTCCACATTTTGGAATAGTAAAGACATCAAAACTATGAGATAACACAAATTAAATTATGAAAAACCAAAAAAGGGTTAAACAAATTTTAAAAAGTCTTATATTTTAGATTCTTCAAAGTAGCCACCCTTGATAACGGCTTTGCATTCTTGCCATTCTCTCAAACCACTTCTGTGGTAAACAGGTATTCCACAGGTAAAAAGGTGATGCCATCATGACTGTATAAAAGGATATCAAAAGACTCCTGATATCTTATTTCCAGGTACTCTTAGAAGCAAAACTATAACCTCTGCATTTGAATGGATCTCTATGGGAATTGGGGGGTGGGACTAGATTTAGCTTTAAATTACACTGGAACAGTGTGGAACACATGGTTGGTTAAATGGCTCTAAGTCATCAAGGGTCTGACATATCAAACAAGCCTTAAACCATCACTCTGCTGTTTTGATGTCTTTACTATTCCAAAATGTGGAAAACAGTTTAAATAACCTGAAAAAACCTATGAGTAGGTGTGTCCAAACTTTTGACTGGTACTGTATAACAGACAGCGAGCTCCTGTCTGTTATACAGTAAATGACTGGCAAATTTGAGATTGTCTCCGAGGAGCGTTTACTCCATTTCCCTTTTCGGACGATAGAGGTCACTGTTTCTGTCACAATTTAAATGAAAAATATGATGCAAAATAATCGGCCCCTTCCTCTCACATGTTTTTATTTGTATTTGTTTTATTAATTTGATTGATTACACTTAATTCTCATAAGGTGTTTTTCAAATATATTTTATATTTTTTATTTTGAGGAGGCAGTGCCTCCCTTGCCTCCCTGAAGGAGCCTCCTCTGATTTGCTCCCATGGAAAATTAAATTCCCATGGAATTAGATTTAAAGCACTGCTGTAGGCTAAGTGAGAAGCTGAGAGGAGAGGGGGGTTCCAAGGAAAAAGATCACACAGATTATTGTTTCCAATTGAAACTTACTAGTAGGACAACAATATAATACATATTGTTGTGAAGCCAATCGAGGTAGATCTGGTGGATATTATATTCAAAAAAGCAAGGAGATAATCGGCCTCATTTATGAATATGGTCTTAAAAATGAGTTTTTGAGTACGAAAATCTCACTTGTGATTTATCAAAACTTGTGTAAGCCACTCATCTGAGCGTAAATGTGTTCGCAGGTAGATAAATCAAACATGTTTGTATATTAGGAAGCATATGTACATCATTCTGAATTACCATACACACACACCCATTTACTATCATAACCGGCAGGGCCACCACTTTTAAAACACGGTTTTCTCTGGCCATGGCAGGCAACAGGGAAGCAAAGAAGAAATGTTCTGTGAGGTTGAAATTGAAAAGCTTGTGAGGTGAAGTAGATGAAAATAAACGTGTGTTAGTGGTGTGTAGACTAGCTCAAAAGCCGCTATGTGGCAGAGGATAACCAGGACTGTAAATAGTGCTTCCTCTGAATAGCGAACTATAGCTGAGATTTAAAAAAAAAAAATGCTTTGATATGAAGCTTGCAGCAAAAAAGGAAATAGCCTAATCCTTCACAAAAAAGGTTATGGCGGTACAGTTGGAGAAAAGGTTATCCCGGACCTCTCACCTAGATGAGAGGCTGGAGGATATCATTGGGAACGTTGGGTGATGGAAGACTGCGACAGCAACTTGCCCCCGTTTAACTGAGATAAACATGCATGGACAAAACCTTTTTCACTTACACTGGAGGCATCAAGGATTCTCTCAAGCTGGGGTGTGGCTTTTGCTAGGTCTTATAATAAAGCTAGATTGACCATTCTTAGAAAGAATAGAAAAATGTTTTATACAACATGACTGGTGATGCATAGTTAATTTAACATGGCTGTCTCCAATAAATCATAAAATCTTTTTCGACGTGAGATCGCTCAGGTCAGTGGTTTACACAAGTTTGATGAATCACACGTGAGATTTTCGTTACGCAACTTGCTCAAATATGCACTAATTTTTAGGACCTTATTAATAAATGAGGCCCAATATGATTTTTTCATTGACCAATCACATTTAAAAAAATTATACTAGAGGAAAAGGTTTGCATTAAATGCACTTAGTAACAGTGCAAAATTAACAGATAACCCCCCATTCCCACCAGCCAACCTCAATACAGATACAGATCATAATTTTTTAAGCATTAAACTTTGCAGGAATTGATTTCATTTTTATGATTCATTGCTTGTCCTGCACCAGCGATGAATTTTGGATGTGCATATATCATATCTCCACAGGACATAACATTTCAAAAGAATAGTTATTGTCTCTATTGGAAGATTGTCATTCTTCTCCTAATGATGAAGATAATGATGCCGATAAAGATAACAGTGATGATAATAATAATGATGATAATAATATTGATGATGATGATGATGATAGTAGGGATTATGTTAATGATGATTATGCTTCTGATGATATTAGAGATGGCTAAAAACAGAAACATTGATAAAAAGAGAAGTGGAGAGGGAGAAGAGGGAGGGAGCCCGACCACATCACCTTCTCCCACCAAGGCACCATGGAATTTAGCACAATAAAAGGGTGGTTCTGGTTGCAGTTCCGGTTCATATTTTTGTGAGTCATCATCAGTACCCTGCAGGGTAGCCACCCTTTCTGTGGTCTGATTCGGCATAGATTCGGTTCCCCTGCTTCACCACGGCCTGCACCACTGCCCCCGTCTTATTCAGCACCTCTACCACATGGTTCCGCTGCTCCAAACCAGCCATCACGCCCTGAAACACACACACACACACACACACAAAACATATAGCCATGCAGAAACACACAATGAGCTAATGTGTACTTTCTCCAGTGTGATATTCAGCATGAAATATGTGCCAGTTATAACATCACAGAGCTGGCCCCACCCACCTTGTCAAAGTCACTCTCAAGGAGCGTTCTGTTGGGTAGGAGCTGGTTGTGCAGCCGGGGTTCAGACACCGCCCTCTTCAGGTCGTACTTAAAGAACAATGCATTCAGGATGACCTGGGGGGAAGGCGGCAAGTCTCAGAGAGGGCGAGTGGGCGCAATGGTGAACACAGAGGAACATGCCAGAGGGGAGGGCCAGAGATTCTATAGGTACACCAGATGCTCAGCCCCATGCTCTAATGGGTTCGCAGTTTTGTCTTGTAATAAGAGTAGTTAAGTGTGCACGTTTGATGTATGATTTAGTAGAACATGTGTCTGGGTTATGGGTAATGTATCGGGTTAAAACGCAAGACTTAAGAGCTTTTGATGTTTGTGAACAAAGCCTATGTCATTCCTAAACACAGGCACTCGCGTGTCGGCCCGGATAAGGTGGAACATGTGTGTCATCTCAGACCCTTTTGATGATATTTAAACCAAGATAGAAGACCAGTGCAACAAGGGTTACTGCGGAGCAAACTTATGTTGTGTTTCAGATATCTTCCCACTGGCCAGTGTGATTGCAATAAACTTTTTCTTTTTTTCGTAAAGTGTTTGTTGCATGGTGAATTCCTACATTATCCTGACCTTTATTATAAAGTTTTGTTTCCAAACAGTTCTTAATACTGAGGGCCAGATTTACTAAGAACACAGTCGTAGCGCAAAACTATCACCTATATTGCGACTCTTTTGCAGTTGCAGGTACCGCCACATTAGCGACCGATTGACTATGACTGGTCCTAATTACGCAATCAAAGAAATTAAACCCCCCATTCGCAATTTTTGTGGTCGGAGACATCCATAACAATGCGCTAATAAATGGATACGGAGAAACCAAGGCACAAGTCGCGATATAACCACAAAAAAAAAAAAACTTTAATTTATGAGGTACACAACGCTGTATTACAGCATATACAACAATAATGGAGAGGAGAAAATTTTGGAATGACATCACACACAAAATTTATTTATGAACAGTAGAGGCTGTAAAGAAAAAAAATGGCATGACCTTAGAACTTTCCTACAACATAATGAGGGAAAATGACACGGGTGGTGGTCAAACTAAAGTAAGAATGGCCTATTAACACTGATAGAACAAAAGGTGGAAGGTATGCAAAATGAGCATGTCGTGGGAGTGGGAGGAATAGACACGGGTGAACTTGTGATGGAAGAAGACCACAGAGCGTCGGAAGGTAACTATTCACAATTCATTATACTGTAAGCCATATGCATAAACACATTTAATTATGCATCAAAAGGAAATTCGCAGAGTGACGTTACCCCCGCAAATGAATTAGTGAATTTTACCCATTGCGACCATTTAGTAAATCCAATGTAGATGTTGCGACTTTTAAGCGACTGCTTTTGCGATGGAAAAGCAGTCGCAATCTTTTAGTAAATCCGCCCCTGAATGTTCTGTTACCTAAGAAGAACTTCTCATGATTCAGAGGCAGAGAGGATACAGGAGTTGTGAGTCGGGTGGGATTTACAAAACGTGTGCCCAAACTGTCCTGTCATGAACCCAGCTGTGGTTAAGAGAGACAAAGAGAGATAGAGAGTGAAAAAGTGACTAATGAATCTGTGGGAGGAGAGACAGATGCAGGAAGTTGGCAGGCTCACCAAAGCAGTTGCTGTGGTTATCTGGGTCCCACCCGAGGCCCCCACCACCATTTTGACTCTGTTGTTCTTGTCCAGTAAGATGGCTGGACACATGGAGGACATGGGCCTTTTACCTACAGAGAAAAAGATGGGGAATGTACATATCAGATATTAAAAGAAAATGACGGAAAAAACATAGTGGTCATAATTAAATATACCCAGCTAATAGCGCTCCGCCATATTTCTCATTTTAAAGTGATGGTCAAGGGATTCTAAAAACTTAAAATAACCACAACATATCACAGAGGGATGTATCCACTACACACCCACCAAATATATTTTCAAGAAAATGTGAATAGGTATATTAATATACATCTCAAAGTCAGCTAATAAACTCAGTCTTGAAAGGACTCAGGATTGTAGGGGTGTGGTCTAAATCCATCGACGTCACCCAGCCCCGTTTGAAACGCAGAACTGTTCTTATACAGTTCTGTGGTTTGAACCTGATGAGGAATTAATGCAATCAATTCAAAGTAGTATACAGTGCGGCTGCTATCATGAGATAAATATCACACGCAAGCTCACAATCAAAGTTAAGTTAACTTAAAGTATTGCAACCGTTTGATCTAACGTTAGTCTATTTAAAGCAAGCTAAATTGCAAGGCGACGTTTCACTAAATGCATGTTCCACACAAATCATTAAATAATGCTAGGTTTTCTCGAGTTTTAAAAATTTATTTAAAGGCCCATTCATTCATTTCGGTTGCTAATCGAACTAAAATTACGTGCATGGCAACTAAGTACTTTGGTGGATAATGGGTTCTCGTCGTATTTTTGTCACTGTAACCAGCCACTGAACAGTACAACAAAACTATTTCCCAGGCATGGTTTATTTGGCAAAATCTTAACTATCTATTATTTTCAATAAAATATCTGATGAATGAGCAGTGCACCAAGTAAAAACAACACGTGAGTGATTAGTTCATTTCCATGTTGAGCTGTGCAAGGAGCAAGCTAATATTATTATTATCTGTCAGGGGGGTCTGGACAGAGGACCAGATGCGACCGATAGGGGGTTTCAATAAGTTATCCACACAAAGTGGAATAACCACAAATAGAGAGGATAACAGAAAAAGGGAGTAACCCCTCAACAGAAAGGCTGAGAAAAATAAATCAACCCACACAAAACGTGGGCGAGAAAAGTCACAACGACTTAGCGAGGAAAAATTAAAGAAAGGGAAACAAGAACAACCCCAAGAAAGGGCGAACACTTGAAATAGGGAGTGTAAAACCAACAGAAAGAAAAGCAGAAACCTCGAGCTCGACAACTAACTAAACGAGCAATAAAAACGAGGCAATAGCTTAAAAAAGAGGAAAACAGCGCAAACCTCAGGGAGGTTAACGTAACAATGAAAGTAGCGAAGAGGAGAAAAGGAAAGAAACTGACTTCTAGCCCTCACTCAAACCAAGTGGGAATTAAACTGTTTCCTTTGAACTCAAAGAAAAACAATCTCCCATAAACTGTCCCTATTACCGGCTTCGTACTGTGGCAAAACTGACACGAAAGCGCCGACCAAGGAAGCCGTCACGCTTAAGAAGCCTGCGGAAACACAGAACAGGTGTAGACAATGAGTGCTGGGATGGAGGAAAAAACCCGGGACGGATTCCGTCCCGCAGCTGAGCAGGAGCTTCCGTGGAATGTGGGATGAACTCTCATGGACCAGGGGAGTTGAAGGCGCACCGTAACTGGGTTAATCTTACGGACTATTTTACAAACCGCGGGGCGAGCGTACGGCACTCCACCCGCAACGGGAGGTCCCGTGTAGATAGCCAAACACACTGACCCACCCGGTAGGAAGGCGCCGGACCACATTGCCTGTCTGCAAGTTTTTTCTGATTGGCTACGGCATGTAGCAAAGAGCCCTGAACCCTCCTCCAGGTGGCACGACACCATGTCCTTCTCCTGCTCACTACAGGTCTAACTACTAACAGGGGAGGCTGGTAGCCGACCTGCACTTCAAATGAGGAGAGGCCCGTGGACGCATTGCGCAGCGTGTTGTGGGTGTATTCTGCCCATGCCAGATGTTTGCTTCAGGTAATGGGGTTAGTAGATGCAAGACAGCGGAGGGTGTTCTCCATGGATTGATTAGTCCGCTCGGTCTGACTGTTCGTCTCTGGGTGGAACCCGGATGAGAGACTAACCGAAGCCCCCAACAGCGCAGAAAATGGCTGCCAGAATTTTGAAATAAATTGGGGGCTGCGGTCAGATACCACATCCAAGGGAAGACCATGAACCCTAAACACATGATTTATTATTAATCGCGCGGTCTCTGGGGCCGATGGTAGTTTCGTAAGCGGGATAAAATGAGCCGCTTTAGAGAATCGGTCCACAACTACCAGAATAGCGGAATGACCGTCCGAAAGGGGCAGACCGGTCACAAAGTCCAAATATTCGGGAGAGCGCATGGCCGATAGGTTAGGATGAATTTGAACCTTGAGAAAAACAGTGACCAGCGCGCCTGTCTGGAATTGCGATGCTTGGCCCCTTGAATATACTCAAGGTTCTTATGATCGGTCCAAACCGTAAAAGGGTGTTCAGCCCCTTCGAGCTAATGACGCCACTCCTCTAGCGCCAATTTTACGGCCAAAAGCTCCCGGTCCCCTACGTCATAGTTCTTTTCGGCTGGGGTTAGTCCGCGAGAAAAATAGGTGCACGGATGTGATTTCCGATCCAGGGGCGAGCGCTGGGACAAGATAGCCCCCGCTCCTAATTCAGACGCGTCAACCTTGACCACAAAAGGAAGAGACGGGTTAGGAGTGACAAGAATAGGCTCGGAGCAAAATCTGTTTTTCAACTACGTGAATGTGGCCTCTGCCTTGGGTGTCCACTGAAACTGCGTAGCCGGCATTTTCTTGGTCAGCGCCGTGATGGGGCAGCAACCGTGCTAAAATTTCTAATAAAATGACGGTAAAATGAGCAAACCCCAAAAAGCGCTGTACTTGCTTTATTGAATCTGGGGTTGGCCAATTCTTGACCGCCGACATTTTTCCAGGGTCCATTTGGATCTTACCTCCCGATATAATGAACCCCAAAAAAGACACCGATTCGAAGTGGAAAATGCATTTCTCAGCTTTAGTGAATAACTGAGCCTTGAGTAAAGCCTCCAGGACCTGTCTAACATGTCCGATGTGTTCAGTGAGACTGGAAGAGAAGACCAAAATGTCGTCCAAATAAACAAACACAAATTTCTCTAGCATTTCCCTGAGCACATCGTTCACTAGTGCCTGAAAAACAGAGGGGGCACTAATGAGCCCGAACGGCATGACCTGGTACTTGTAGTGTCCACTGTGCGTATTAAACGCGGTCTTCCATTCATCTCCTTCCCGAATATCCACCAAATTATAGGCGTTGTGGAGGTCGAGTTTAGTAGAAATAGAAGATCCCTGGAGGCGCTCGAACGCGGAATTCATAAATGGCAATGGGTAGCGGTTCTTGACTGTAATGGCGTTGAGACCCCTATAATCGATACAGGGCCTCAGCCCCCCATCTTTCTTGTCGACAAAGAAAAAACCGGCACCGGCTGGCGACGTGGAGGGTCTGATGAAGCCGCTAGCTAACGCCTCTTCGATATAATTGTTCATGGCGGCGCTCTCGGGTCGCGATAAAGAATAAAGCGCCACCCTCGGCGGCACTGTGCCAGGATACAACTTGATGGCACAGTCATAAAGCCTATGAGGTGGCAAGGTGGTAGCGCATCGTTTGCTGAAAACCTCTGCCAGATTTGTGTAATCAGTGGGTACGTTAGAGGGTAATGGGAAGTCAAGCGCTCCCATAACCTCTGCGTAATTAGAGTGGGGAGGAAAAAGAGGCATGGAGTTTGAGAGGAAATCGGGATTGGAGGACTCCTCCATGGACAATTCGTTCACAGGAGGATTCCAGTCTGTTAGAGAATCCCAGTCCAGACTCTCCTCCCTGTCTTCCAGGGAAGGCGAGGAGCCCATAAGCTCAGAGAGAAATACAGCCTCCTCATAGTCACTGACCGAGCCTGCTACCGACCCCACTGGAGGATCATGTTACCGCTCTCGCCCCAGTTTATCTGAGGTTTATGTAACATCAACCAGGAGTGGCCCAAGACCAGGGGTAAACAGGAGAATCAATAAAAAAAAAAAAAACGAATTTGTTCGGAGTGAGACCCATAAGAAATACGCATCCATAGGTTAGCTGTAGTTTCTTTGACTACCCCGGTTCCCAGCGGTAGCCCATCTAGAGCGGTAATAAAGCGGGGTTGCGCTAAGGGATAAACAGGTAGACTCTGTTCCCTAGCCCACTGAGCATCAACGAAACATTTTACCGCCCCCCGAATCAATAAAGGCATCAGAATCGACCAAGTGTTGGCCCCAGCATAACTGAACTGCTATGAGCGTACGAAAGGGTTTAGTCTCCTGTCTTGCTGGTGCCTTCCGCAGCACTAGTGAGACCCCTCGTTTCCCACTAGCTTCGGGCACTCCCCCTTAAGGTGACCCTTTCACTTACAATAGCGACACCAGACCCCTTTAGTCTGGGAATCCGGTCTGTCGCGAAGGGACGAGCTCTCGACTTGCATCGGCTTGTCCTGACTAGAGGAGCTGGAAAAGGAGCTGGAAAGGGAATCGGGACGTGAGGAGGGTACCGGAAGGAGTGGTTTCTCCTGCCCTCTCTCTCTCTCTCTCTCTCTCACATTCCCTAACCCGATTGTCCACTCGGGTAGCCAGGGAAACTAAGGCATTTAAGGTGGGTGGTGTCTCGTGAACTGCTAGAGCATCCTTCTGATCTGAGAGCGCATATAGGAATAGCACTTTCAACGGCTCTTCTGACCAACCCGTCTCGCCCGCCAGCGCCCGGAAGGAAATGGAGAACCCTGCCACAGTCTCATTTCCCTGACGGAGGTGGGTTAATCTCATGGCCGCCTCCTGGCCCGAGACATCGTGGTCAAAAACCATGCCCATTTCTCGCATCAGGTCGTCAGAATTCCCCAGGAGCCGAGCATTAGACCGGATAAGTGGATCGGCCCAGGCGAGGGCGGTTCCGGTCAAAAGTGAACATATAAAGTCGACCCGAGAACCGTGAGAGGAGAAACGGGTCGGCTGTGCTTTAAAAAATATCATGCACGGGGATAAAAACCCTCTACATTTCCCTGCCTCCCCATCATAGAGTGATTTGCTACAGAATACATTTATTTCAGAATAGTCACATACAGTATATATATAATAACCATAACATACGTCGCCTAATGTATTTAAATACGTTTAAAAAAGAATGTACGAAAACACGTGTGTATTTACACAAGAACAGTAACGTATTTCAGCCTTAAGTGCGATGGGTGGTCGCTGTGGAAATGTGGACTGTACGGGACTTTGGCGAAATATAACAAGATAAACTCTTCAGGGTTCATCAGAAAACAGCTGTAGCTGAATATACTGGTAAGTACGTACTGTATATAGTACAGTAAGCAAGGGAATGCTCATTTGTACAACGTTTAAAAAAAATATGATTGTTTCTATACGTGAACATGATTTTCTTAGCGTGTATAAACGGTGCATTTTATGCATTTTACAGTCTGTGGCTGTAGCACGAGGAGGGTCGTAAGTGCTTTGGGCTATTATTGGCGCCTTCCTAATTTATTGCACTGCAGTGTAACTGGAGAAGCTGAGGTTTTCGCAAGAGGCTAACCTTTTAAAAAATACTGCGTCAAAATTTACGGGGTTTTCTTAAAGCTGTAGTTTATCATTTCAGATGAACGTGAATACTGTAATTGAGATGGATACGTCTCAACCACTAGGGGTGAAGTTTATAGAGTTAACAAAGAGGAAAACAAAACAGCGTGAACCTTGTTACCGTAACAAGGAAAGTAGCAAAGAGGAGAAAAGGAAAGAAACTGACTTCTAGCCCTCACTCAAACCAAGTGGGAATTAAACTGTTTCCTTTGAACTCAAAGAAAAACAATCTCCCATAAACTGTCCCTGTTACCGGCTTCGTACTGTGGCAAAACTGACACAAAAACGCCGACCAAGGAAGCCGTCACGCTTAAGAAGCCTGCAGAAACACAGAACAGGTGTAGACAATGAGTGCTGGGACGGAGGGAAAAAACCCGGCATGGATCCCGTCCCGCAGCTGAGCAGGAGCTTCCCCAAGAAAGAACACGGCAACCTCAAATACTGTGACAATTATCTTTGTGTGTTTCTTATCATTGTGTGTTTCTGCATGGCTATATAGATAAAATGGTGAAAGATTAGGAGAGGGATAAAATTGGTATAGCGATAAGGAGAGTGGGAAAAAATAAACACTTTAGCTAACTAACTATTCCAAATCCAAATGTTGATAATAGGGGTGTGACTTCTCAACGTTTAACCGCTAAACGTTAACAAAACTGCTAAACGGTTAGGAAAATCTCTAAACGTTTAATCAAAAAAAAAAAGTCAGCTCTCACGTGATAGGCTAAACGTGGGCATGTGCGCGCTGCGAAATTCAAACTAACGGGCGTTAGTTTCCGAAAATGCTTCGCAAAGAACGGAAGCGAAAAAGCGCTGTGTGGTCTCACTTTGAGCAGATTTCAGAAAAGAAAGTAAAATGTAAACTTTGCGATACTGAGTTGGTCTACTCCAACAGCACTGGAGCGATGCAAAATCATTTAAGATCTAAACATCCGACAGTGACTGCGAGTGATGATGCCAGCCATGATAGGCCTACATCACAGCAAACATCTATAAGGGCTTTCACTTTGAAAAAGTGCGACTAAACCAGGCAAGAAAGCGTGACCAGGCTGATAGTCAAAATGATCGCCACGGATGTGCAGCCGATCTCTCTTGTAGAAGATGAGGGCTTCACAAAGCTTATGGCTTATGTCGAGCCAGGATACGCGATGCCGAGCCGAAAAACGGTAACTGTGAGAATTGACAAGATGTATCGTGACTGCTGTCAAGTCAGTCATCAAGAGAAAGCTTGGGAGGGCCTCGTACGTTTCCATGACAACTGATTGTTGGACATCAGTCAACACCTTGTCTTACATGATAGTGACATGCCACTACCTGGATGACAACTGGACGATGCAGTCTCATGTATTGTCGACCCAGTGTGTTGAGGAAAGACACACAGCTGAAAATTTGAAAGAGGTGCTGCTCTCCGTTACCAAGGAGTGGATGGGAAGCACGGAGGTAAGCGCCTGCGTGCATGACAATGCAAAGAATATTGTGAATGCCAACAAAGATTGTGGCTGGATGTCAGTGTGCTGCTTTGCCCACACGTTGCAGCTTGCTATAAACGATGGCTTCAAAGCTGTAACAAGCCTTGAGCGTGTCGTGGGAGCTGCCAGTAAGCTTGTCGCACATTTCCATTACAGCACCATAGCGACACACGGTCTGCACTTAAAACAGGATCAGATGGATCTCCCGAAACATGCTCTCATTCAGAGCTGCAAGACGCGGTGGAATTCAATCCATGCCATGTTCGCACGTCTGACAGAACAGAGATGGACCATAAATTCTGTTCTGTCAGACCGAACCGTCACAAAGCTGAACGAGGCGCGCATGCTGGAGCTCAAAGATGAGTCGTGGCATATCATGGAAGAAATCGAACCGGTTCTAAACTCCCTTGAGGTGGCAACGACTGCAACATGTAGCGAGACATCTGTCTCTCTGTCCATGGTGTACCCAATCGTGAGTTCCCTCATAAACGTGCACTTGAAAACGTCTGACGAGAGTAGTGCGGCGGCAGTCAACGCTTTCATCTCAGCTGTGCGCCAGTCACTCGATGAGCGCTTCCACCCACAAGACCCAGACAATTCTTCACATCCTGCGCTCATCGCTGCTGCCTTGGACCCAACACACAAGAAGTTAAAATTTCTGAGTGATGACATGCTGGGCCGTGAAGCGTCAATTGGAAGCCATCTACAATAACAAAAAGGAACGGGAGGAGAGACTTGCACCCTAAGAAGAGGCGGATGCAGAAGAAGAAGATGGCTGTGATGCCAGGCGGGTGAAAAAAGCAAAACCAAGTGCGATGTCTTACCTTCTCGGAGCATACTTGGAAGATGAAGAACAAGAATCCGAATTGGAACAATATGGTCGGGTGCCTACTCTTCATGTGGATGGTGATCCACTCTCCTGGTGGAAGACGCACCAAGTATCATTCCCGACGCTCTCCAAATTGGCAAAAAAATATTTGTCAATTCCGGCAACTTCGGTGCCATCGGAGAGAACTTTCTCCGCAGCAGGCTTGCTGGTGAGCAAACGACGATCAAGGCTCTTGCCAGACAACGTGGATAAACTGTTTTTTCTGAATAAAAACCTTTCCAGGTGAGATTCGTAACCCCATTTAATTAGCCTACATAGCCTGTCTTAAGTTAGTTTATGTAGCCTATTAATCACGTTTTATTGCTATAAAATCAATACATTTAGCCTCACATTTAATTAATTTAACAGACGCTTCTAATCTTTCTCCCTCCTCCTCTCCTTTTGACAGCTGTTCTGAAGAAGTGTAGACGGCTACACTGAAGAAATAGACGGGCCGACACTGCCACCTGGACGGTGGATTGTTATTCGTTAACGTTTTCAATAATAGGTCTAATGTTTTTCATAAAAATGGTCTGAGTTTATTTCAGAATATTATTTCAGAATTATTTCAGGATAATGGCTACTCTGTTAACACCACTGGAGGTGGTCTCCCTGTTTAGCTTATTGAAGGAAAGCCTTCTTGACCTTTTCTTTGTCGTTATTTAAATAAAACATTTATTTAGCCTAGGCTATTTTGTCCGTTTTTTTTGTGTGTAGCCTAAAAAAGATGTCTCTAACTGCCATTTCTATCTCTTATTTGTTTTATTTTTTATTTCAGTCTTGAATAAGTTCATATTTGACAGTCTATTTAAATGTTCATGAACTACAGCGGTGTCGCGACCGGTTCAGTGTTCGAATAAGCGGCCGTTAATTAAAATTTTCCGTCATATAGGCCTAATGCGTCGGAACAAGCAAGGGGACATTTAATATTCTCCTAATTTTATTTCAACTCTTTATAACAACATACACAACTTAAAAACAGTGAATAACTAAATAATAAAAAAACAGCGCAATGATGGCAGTAATAACTTGTTTCAAGTGATAATGTTTGATGTTGATGAATGATAGGCAAATTGTTGCTTACACGCTTGAAATGCTCCCATAGGCTACTTTAGAATTTCTCTCAGACGTAGTCTAATAACAACTTCCACTCTTTTTTTTTTCTTCACGAGTCACCCCCTCCCCCCCCACATTGTCGTTTAAATGGTTAAACACATTTTTTTGCACCGTGTAAACGTTTAGCGATTTGGCGAGTTTTGCACATCCCTAGTTGATAACGCGGACAACTATTCTCAAGGGCAAACAAAACGAGCATTTGGTTCAGATTTCTTAGTCGAACAGGACGGTTTTATTCGCCTCAAACTATGGGAGGAGCTATGTAATGAGATCGAAGTATGTATTGGTTGAGGTTTCATGTCTACGTCACCATGGACCCATTTCGACTCCACCCTTTTTTTCAGCATACAGGAATAAAGAGATATAGATAGACTGAAATTTAAAGAGATTGCAATGGAATTTATTCCTCACGCTTTATTGGTGCTCAATACATACCTTAATAGCCATAAATAACGTGGTTATAAGCATATTACGGATTTTCCTTGACCGTCACTTTGAATCACACAAGGGGTGACAAAGAGGGCCAAGATTTTGGCAAGCAAAGGCATGTGAGGATGTTGTCTATTTCAGCTGTTTCAAACATTCATTAAAATAAGTTACTCTGGAGAACATGTGGTTGTAAAACTATGAGGTGGTACACCCCTGCCCTCTAGGGGGGTCCGGTGGCATGCCCCCCTGGGAGAACATTTTGTAAGTTTTAACAGTTAGGCCTAAATGCATCAATCTGGTGCACTTTGAGAAGAAAATTAAGAGGCTAAATCCAGGAAGAATTGTGTGCTTTTGTAAACAATCGAATCATAAACCCATGTAGTTGTATCAACTTGTAAGATGCTTGATCCTACTGTCAGGGTGCAGTAGGGACTCAGACAGCACGTAAAATAAACCAAAGTTTATTGAAGTCAAAAACCAGGGGAACAGGCGTAATCAGGCAGTAGGCGTAGTGCAGGCAGGGAAGACATGGAAAAAGTACAAAATCACAACCCAAAAGGGTGAAAACAGGAAACAGGAAAAAAGTCGTAAACACAGGTAATAGGCAACGGGAAAAAGGCGCGTAGCAAAACAAAGATAAATCAACTGAGACAAACTCACAACAAACACAAGACAGAGTGGAACTTCAATACACAGAACTAATGAGCAAACGAGAAACGGGTGAACAGCAGGGCAAGTGAAACACATAGGTAATCAGGAGCTGAGACGGAAGGCGGGGGCGTACACAATGGGGTAGTGAAAACAAAAGCACATGGATGGGAGACGGAGAATGAAAACAAAAACACAAGAACTAAACACATCCGAAACAGAAGTAACAGAAAAACACATCACAGACTCAAATACTGACACCTACACTTGAGCCATCATAGAAATTAAATAAAAGCTGTCTTGTTTGTTGTACTGGTTTATTTAAAGTGTTTGGAATCCAGTCCAATATTGCAGTAAAAATATATGGCACCATATGCTATGTCAGATTTAGAGATCACATTCAACTTGGCGGGCATGCCCCATACCTATACAGCACCGAGAGTTTGGCACTTTTCAGGGTTTCCTACAGAAGTAACCACAATTACCATAGACTCTCAGTCCTTAAAACATTAACTTCTGTATGTTCTGACCTCATGTAACCACACAGCATTCAGATACAACTTCACACATCCATACAATAAAGCCCTAAACTTGGGTTATTTTGCCGTTTTTCTCCTTCTTTTTCCTATTTTTCCTGCCAAACTGCCTGCCTCCATCGCGATGTTATCCAATGGGGAGAATTATTCTTTGAGGGTATGGTCCGTATACCTGCTCATCAAGCTTATCGCCCAATAATAACGCTTCATACTAATGTTTTTTAATATCAATATAGCTAATGGCTTCGCTCTTTCCAAGAAGCTACTGTGGTCTAATTGTCAGAGTTGCTGTCTCTGACACAGAGGATTATGGGTTCGAGCCCAGCTGGGCACATGTTTATTTTCCACAAAAACAATGTGCAACTGTTAAATACTTTTAATTTATTACACTGTTTTTATTTTCACATTAACACATTAACGTATTTTTATTTCAAAGGCAAAAGAGGTTTCCAATATTAACTATTCAATGTTTCACTTGCACTATATCACACCCTCCCCAAACCGGATGCTCGCTCTTGTCTGGATTGGGGAGGGTGTTACGCTCTGCTCTTGCGGTCATGACTGACTGAAGTCCGAACCTCAACGTACCCTTGCCTCGGCCAACATTTCTTTATTAATTAATGTCTTCACTTCAGCTCTGTTCACTTTACACACATAAGACAATGTCACCATAAAATGAACTACTAGGAAAATTAAGAATTTATGATAATATGATAATCGACGATAGCCTACTATAAGCTGCAATTCCTTAAGACATCGGATTTATAAACCTTCAATTCCCCAAACATATCTGATTCATGGTTAGTCACTTTAAAAAAATTACTATAGCCTCTGAACATTGCTCTAGTCTACGGTACTCTGCAGACAATGTATCTTACTGCAAATACTTTTAATTATAATTATAATCAGAAGAATAATCTCTGGTAGGCTACTTTCTTAGTAGTATCTATTGTTTTCTTGCTGGCTAAGATTCCTGGGAAATATGCATTGTCCAATTAAGCTCGTTAGCCAACCTTAGTTTTGCCAGACAAACGTCAGTCAGCTGCTAGTCAGGAAGCAGGTACAAGCTAGGCTACTACGAAGCGAATCAACATGCCTTACATCCATTGCACTACAGAAAACTAAACTAAAAGTAGCTACATGGTCCGGTACCAAAAGATTTCCCGCAGACAACGTTAGACTACACTACCGGAAAAAAAAAAACACGAAGGTATTATGCTGTGCTTATGAAGTTCGGCAGCTCGTATCATGGAAGCTTGGAGTTACGCATCCGACAAGCCAGTGTTGAATAGCATAACGTTATTTCTATAGAATACTAATACGCCTATTTTACAAATGTATTTCCATATTTTAGGCTGTATGTATTTCTTTCAGATACATGTGTTGCTGCCTTTAAAAGTATTGCTATCAAAATGTGGCCAAGTTACAACTAACAATATTGCCTATCGTAGCTCACACTAAATAAACTAGCTCTATTCCAAAACAATGCTATCCAAACTTTCCTAAATTATTTAATGCAACTTGGCCCTGTGTTTCTTCATCTTACCATCTCAAGAGAATGTGGTCAATGAAACTGTATGTTCCACATCAAACTGCAAAATGAGAATAATTTATGGTGGAAATACTCTGATACAGATGTGTTGCACTTAGAAACTAAACAGAAAAATTACGACACTATAGGGCATGTTTGAATAATTGTCTGCATCCACTGTTTTGGGTCTATGAAAAGCACAGAATGAATCAAATGTATTATTATTATTATTATTATTATTATGTATTTATTGATTTATTTATTTGGAATATTTGGATTTCATTTCATTTCGTTTTTGTTCAGATTTACATAATCCTGGTAGGCACTGTTCAGGGTGTAAGGGCAGGGAGATTGAGGGAGCGCCCCTCATCTTTCACCCAGTTATTCATACAAGTAAATGCATGAGGGGGAAATGATGAGGCCTAAAATAATATATGACCACTATATTTGATTATACACGATATACTATATATTATATACAAACCACTGTATGACCAGGGTGGAAAAAACCAAGGCCCTGTCCTGTGTTAAATGAAGTTGTTTTTCTGAGCCAGCTTCAAGGACACAAGTGCACACAAACACACACACCGGAAAATAAGCACACTTTTCATGGCTGGCCTTGTTGGAAGGAGCTGAGCAAGAGAAAAAGAACTTTCTCAGTGTTTCAAAAAGGTCAGCCTGGATAATCTTATCTGAAACAGACAATAGATGGTTGTTTTTCAGTATTAGGCAGTGTTAGGCCGCGATCACACCGGATCCGCTTTAACAGCTGGGGGCGCCTTTTTCGAATTGTTTTCAATGAGTTTGAAGCGTTTTCCACGCTGCTTTTGCGCCCCGGGCGCCTCGCGTTTATCCGCTCCAGGCGCCTCGCTGTTTTTCGAAAAATGCTCGGTGCGCACAGGGTTGAAAATATCTCAACTTGAAGCGCTCTGAGGAAAAATGCGCGCCACGTCACTGTCATTCTTTTCTCCTGTCCAATCGCACGAAAGTAGAGGCGGACCTTGATTCTCCCTGTCGGTTCCGTGTAAACGAAGACGATTGAGGAAAAAAATGGTAACGTTAGTTGCCATTTCAGCCTACCAGGAGTTATATGATTTCAATAATCGTGAATACCATGATAAAAATAAGCGATCCAAGGCACTCCGCTTATTCGCGGCTTTTTAAAGACAAATAACGAAGCAAACTTTCGGGTAAATTTAGTTCGCTAACACTGTTAACAACGTCAGCTAAGTGATTGACAGGAACGGAGTTCGGTTGCCTAGCAACAGCAAAAAAGACGCCTCCAACTGCTTTTTCAGAGTAGGCTTTCGTAAAATCAAGACAGGTAGTGCTCCTCACGTTTTCAAGCCTACAAAGCGCGTCCGGTGTGATCGCGGCCTTAGGCCTAGTTGCAAAACAGCTATATTACAAGACACATTCAAACAGAATGCTCGCCTCCCTGATTTACCAGAGGCAGTTTAGTTACATTTATATTCACACATACGCACTTCATATTTTCAAACAAAGGCATATACACACACACACACACACACACACACACACACACATAGGCAGAACCAGTGTTTGTCTCCCTTATCTTTCCAAGGCCAGGGTGTTTATCTTACCAAAATGTTCAAGTATGTAATGCAGCGTGATGTGTGAGGTAGGAGGAGCCAAACACAGCAAGGGGATTCTTTAAGCACTAGGACAGGAAACCCCGTAGTTAAGGGAAGGAGGCAAGACAGGGAAACACACACACCAAGGCTACTAACCGGCTCACTGTCACACGCCAATGAGTAGAAGCGCAAACGCCAGATTTTTCAGTAAGAAAACCAAACAAGGCGAATAGAAACAAAGCACTAGGCTCCCATACTTCTACGAGCTAAGTGACTAAAGAACAAGCCAGAAATAACAAACGCCCTGTCTCGGTAACGAGACGCATAAGAACAGGCGAGTAGCGTAATGGCACAAATAACACACACCAAACGTACCAATGCTACTAACCAGCTTACTGTCACACGCCCATGAGTAGAAGCGCAAACGCCAGGTTTTTTTTCAGTAAGAAAACCAAACAAGGCGAATGGAACAAAGCACTAGGCTCCCATACTTCTACGAGCTAAGTGACTAACGGACGAGCCAGAATTAACAAACGCCCTGCCTCGGTAACGAGATGCATAATAACAGGCGAGTAGCAATATAAGATAGAAATATTGATATCACACTGTTACACACACCTAAATATGTAGCCTAATAATTCACTTGTGTACCTCAATAAAACATCAGTTTCCCCTGTACTCTATAGTATGTATTCTTTCGCATCTTTCTGTAGTTAAAAAAAAGTTCCCATTCATAATGACAAGGAAAATGTTACATTCATCTATATATCAGCGCACATTAAATTGGAATGAGTATTTTCCATGCCCTAAGTGACAAGTATAGCCCACTGTACAAGCCTCTGGAGGCAGTGTTATGATCTGGGGTTGCTTCAATTGGTCAGGTATAGGCTCAGCAACGTTATGCAGCAATAAAGTGAAGTCAGCTGAGTACTTGAATGTACTGAATGACCAGGTTATCCCATCAATGGGCATATTCCAGGACGACAATGCCAAGATTCAACGGGCTCAAATTGTGAAAGAGTGGTTCAGGGAGCATGAGGAATAATTTTCACACATGAATTGGCCACCAGAGTCCTGACCTTAACCCCAAGTCTTTGGGATGTGCTGGAGAAGACTTTATGGAGTGGTTCGACTCTCTTGTCATCAATACAAGATCTCGGCCAAAAATGAATGCAACTTTGGACAGAAATAAATGTTGTGACATTGCATAAGGTTGTCGAAACAATGCCACGACGAATGGGCGCCGTAATCAAAGCTAAAGGCGGTCCAACGAAATACAAGAGTGTGTGACTTTTTTTTTGGCCAGGCAGTGTATGTAGCCAGCGAGAAGAACTACATATTACAAGCAGTACTACTTTCATATCGAGGAAGAAAAACTCCTGTCAGCGAATGCATTTTCTGTTTGCATCATACTACATTGATAAAATGTAAAAATTATGTTATGCCGGGCTGTAATTTACTGTTCAAAGCACCCAATAACAAATTTCAAACACTGTTGAGAAGGATATACTGTAATTTATCGGATGAAACAGTTGTGAATAAAACCGGAATGATGTGAAATACTTCAGAGCTTCAGGTCCAGTATATGGGGTGTTTCACGCAAACGCTCCATGTTGTGTAATAACGTTCTAAACTGGTGTGTATTTCTCAAGCAGATTTTCCAAGACAATAAGGGCCGGATTCAGAGATGGCCAACTTAAGTCATGCGCTTAAGTGCCTCTCCTGCGCGGATTTAACGCGAGCTGACTTACGCCATATTCTAACTTGTGTTGCGCAGGTGCTTATCTCAAAATGTGGGTGGTGCAGGGCAGCATGAGATTCTAATTACCTGTTTCTTGCACCTGTCCCCTGGGTTGCCAGGTATCTACAAAAAACATGTTTGTGGGGTTATGTGTTTTAAACGTGTCAGTGACAGTGCCTTTAATAAACATATTTGCCTTTTGGAAAATCCTGCCTTTGCGCATCATAGTTGCTCTTGCGTGACGGGGTATAGGCATGCAGTGAACATATTAATAAATCGCATTGATAAAATAATAATAACTTCTATTGATGACTGGGATATATCCATCACACAATCAAAAATAATCGCTGGACAGTGGTTGCACGCAATATTACTAAGTAAACAAATAAATCGTTGGATTTACTTTAAAAAAATTGATAAATATTGTTTTTACGATTTAGCCTACCAAATAAAGTAATGTACAATACGATAATAGCCTATATGCGACATCTTCAACTTAACCAGTTGAAGTCACATATTAATAATAACTCATTACTTGCAACCACTGTCCAAAGATTTTTTGAGTGCATCTGTCACATCCTGGAAGGATGTGGCCAGGAAGTAGAGAGACTTTAACCTGGAGCACTGGTATATCTACACTGCGGGGAGTTACTTTGCGCTTCCTAATCATTTTGGAGCAGCTGTGTTCACACAAGTAGGCTACAAAATCGTCTCTCTGTCAAAGCGATTATGATCCAAACACTGTCTATCAACGAATCCATCTAATATTGGTCTGGTATTATATACCAGACAGTCAATCATAGCCTACTTTTACATAGTTTTATTTTTATGACAGGTTTTTGATAATTTTAAGTAGGCAAAATAAAACCAATATTTTTTTCAAAGAACATACACTCATTGTAATATCGATTTTTGCAACAGATGCTGTATTTTTCATAATCATCCATTGGCGGCGCTAGACATAGACCACCTTTTTTTCCGAACAAAGTTGCGCAGAAAAAAATTATTAAGTGAAAACTCTGAATACGCATATCTTGCAGATTTTCATCAAATCTCCACCCCGCGCGTGTAATGACGTGTATATACTGGAGAGATGCTTAAAACAGCGGATAAGTCAAATGTCTGAATCACAAATAGCTTAAGCTACACAGAATTTTGGGAGTAAGTCCCATTTGCGCATGGTTATCTCAAATCTGGCCCTTAACCCCTTTGCGCACATGCCTAGTGGCCATGGTGCCGGCAGCAAGATTTTGCTCAACTTAGACATTCGTTGCTCCTGCAGCCAAACTATGAGTGGGAAAAAGAAACTGTGTTGTATCTTTATTAGTATATGATTTGTGACAACTGTGTCGAATACAGAGTTTCTAAGTGTCACTATTCTCCCGTCCAATTAACAAGCAAACCCCCACTCAGTCTCACCTGCAACTATACCTAACCATGCGTGACATAGTGGACAATAGCATCTATGTGTGAGATCATAAATATATTTTTCATCATCTAAAATTAGTATTCCATCATAGCAAGAAGTTAAACCCAACAATAGCCCAATCGTATGCCAAAAAAGCTGTGAAAAGCCCTCCTCACTCAAATGCAAAATAAACATGTGAAATTCTTGTGTAATGATATCACATTATTGTATTAGCAATATCTGCTACTAAATATGAAATACATATACAATCCTACCATTAGTTTTACACATAGCGATGTTCCTTTCAAAATTCAGTGGTCATTAATATTTTACCTTATCAACTTTATTGATTTTTGTAAATATACACTAATTCCGAATTTGATGGCTGCAACACATTCCAAAAACGTTGGGACAGGGGCAAAAAAAAAGACTGGGAAGTTCAAAAAAACACCCGTTTGGTACATTCCACAGGTAAACAGGTGATGCTATCATGACTGGGTATAAAAGGATATCAAAAGACTCTTGATATCTTATTTTCTGGTACTCCTACTAGCGATACTATAACCTCTCTGTATTTGAATAGATGTCTATGGGAATTGGGGGGTGGCACTAGATTTATCCGTAAATTACACTAGAACAGCATGGAACAGATGGTTGGCTAAATGGCTCTAAGTCATCAAGGGTCTGACGTATCAAACAGGGTGATGGTTTGAGGCTCGTTTGATACCTCAGACCCTTGATGACTTACAGCCATTTCGCCAACCATTTATTCCATACTGTTCCAGCATAATTTACAGCTAAATCTAGTCCCACCCATAGAGATCCATTTAAATATTGTTGGGTCATAGACATCAGGAAGTCATGCAAAGGATATGTGACCAAATATTAAAAATGATTACTTTATTCTACATTATGTTAAACTGTCCAATTTTTTTTGATGCCCGAAAATGGGGGGACTATGTACAAAAGGTTCTATAATTTCTAAACGGTTCATCCGATATGGATAATACCCTCAAATTAAAGCAGGCAGTCTGCACATCAACCTCCTTGTTATATGTATCCTTTCAAACTCAAAGTGCTAGAGTACAGAACCAAAATAACAAAAAATGTGTCACTGTCCAATGAATTATACTGTATAAAATAAACTGACTACTGGAAATACCGAGAGACATGTTTGTTTTGGTGGTGCTCATTTCAGTTCCCTGACACAAACATCTCACTTAAAACATAGTTTTTTGTCATACATTATTAAACAGAAATAATAAACATTCTGTGGGCTCTGGAGAGCTGAACAAAATAACACACTTTTCTGTGAGATGTGGCCTAAAGGTGAAAAATAATAACTCGGAACAAATCATCACCCAAGGGGAGGAATACGTGGAATATAGTTTTTCCTGTTGTAGCTCATTTTTGTTTCATTACATGCTGTGATTACTTGCATTACATGCAGGACACAAAGCCATATTACATATTACTCATATCCCCTCCTCACCTGGACGAATGAAGTTGTTGGGGGAAGGGGGCACACCAAAGTGGTTGGTAATATTTGGGGAGCTGAAGTCGTCCATCTCATTGTTGAAGATGATGCCCGTTGATGGTGATCGTACCTTGGAGCCAAAGCTGTGGAGAGCAGTTAAAAGATCAGTGAGACCAGCTTATGTGCAGCACATTCCCTGGAGAGCCCTGACACTCACAAATCACAGCCTGTCAGTACCCCACACAGCAGCCTGTCAGTACCCCACACAACAGCCTGTCAGTACCCCATACAGCAGCCTCTCAGTACCCCACAAATCCTCCTGTCAATACCCCATCCCTCACTAGTGGTTGATGGTGCTGGTGGCCGCCACAGCGCTCCCATCCTCGGCTATGACGGACAGGTGGGCGGTGCCGTGGTTCTCTGGGAGGGAGAATTCAGGATTGTAGTAGCTGGCTGGGTGTGTAGTGTTGTCAGTGATCCTGCGACGGATATCATTGGCGAATTCTTCTGAGGTTATGTTGTCAATCAGCTGAGGAAAAGAAGGAGGCAGCTGCATACAACATGTAGCCATGGTGACTCGCGGAGCTCAAACACATCATTTATCAGTGTCCAGTCTGAGCTGGCACGGAAATTATAATTTTTTTAAATTAACTATTTATGATTCTAAATGAAGGAAGGTTAAATTAGGAGTAGACATGCATATTGCCTCTCATAAATAATAAACATTTAAAAAAATTAAGTGAAGCAGATACCTGCAGATGTCCTCCTGGAGTGAAGAAAGGGGTAAAGGGGTATACCGAGACACCACCTAGCAGCACTATAGTTTGGTTAAGGGAGCAGCCAGTTGTTGGGGGGTGCTCACCTCTGTGATATTGAGGAAATCAGGGTCGCCCAGTCTGCTCCGCTGGGCGTATGCAAACCGGAAGGCTTCCACAATGCGGTGGTACATCAAAGCTTTCCTCTCAGGGGAGGACACACTTGCCCCAGTGAGCCCGAAACCTGAAAGCCCAAAAATGTTACAGCTCTCATTCGACACCTGATATACACCTATACTTGCTGTACACAGGTATATCTAATATAACATAAATTAATGATGAGGACAGGCCATTCAGCTGAACAATGCTCGCCTTTTCCTACCACTAAAGGGTACCTAGTGCTCACCGTTTACCTACAAACTAGATAGTATCTAGCACCATATCAAGCCTGGTCTGGAAATCACCCAGGACTCTATCTTGACAATCTTAGCGAAGGCTCTAATATGCATGGCACAAGTACATTTAGGGTGCATCCAAGTCCACTTTTGCTAGTTAGACAGAGAATAATTTGAGCGCAAAGTAAGGCGCAAGGTTCAAATGGGCTGAACTTCAGTCTCTTCATGAATTATATGCACGTACGAAGCGTGTCCACATTATTTTGTGATTAGCATAAATCCACACCCATTAATTGCCTTATATGGAGAATATGAAAAATAAATATATATAAATTAAATCTTAAATCTTGCTTTTGGAAAACGTAAGATTTAAGATTTAAGCTAAATCTTATTTTTAAAAATAAATATTTATTTTTGAAACCAAGATTTGAGATTTAAATTAAATATTTATATTTGACTAAATATTTGTTTCTGAAACAGAGATTTAAGATATAAGCTAAATATATATATATATATATTTTTAAATATTTATTTTTGAAAACTCAGATTTAACATTTAAGTTAAATATTTAGGACATGCTTATTTGAGATTTATCAATTAAATCTGAAAATATCAACTAAAAGGTTTATTTAGCATGTCAGTTAAATCTTGGAAAAATAACTCATATTTAGCATAAATCTTCAGGAAAATGCCACATTTATGCTAAATCTGAGAAAAAAACACAATAAAAACGTGTTGTGTTTTACTTTACATTTGGCACCCAATACAATGGATCTCATGTAAACCACAGGTGAGAAAAATGCTAAGATGTGTAGAAAAGCCAACAGGCCAGATATATAAATCAACGTCAGCTCTGATCCTGGAAACCTCAAATCCAGGATGCATTGCAGCTGCAGGTCACCTTCAAGCTGACATATGCTATTCTTCAGCCATGTATCAATCAAGCCAGTCACTTCTTCAGTAGGGTGGGTGGCGGACCTTGCGGACCAAAGGTCAGCTGCTTGCTAAAATGGTCCCTGGATAGCTATTTGTTTTTTTAAGTAACTGTTTCCTAGCCATTGCTAATTGATAGTTAAAAGTCAAAGTGTAAAGCATACTGCTGAACTAAGGGGATTTCAATGTCACAGTTGATGACTACAGCAGCAAAGTTTCAGCCTACAGCACAACCTAGTGGTGGTTTGTGAGAACTACATAAACAATATAATTCCCAAACTGTGCAGTGATCCAGAGCACATGGTAAGAGAGTGTGAAAATAAATTTTGAATAAGGTGCACAGCAAATCTAATTTAATACAAATTTAAACAAAATGCAGCACAGCACCTAAACTCCATGCCTGTGTAGTATATCTCCATTCCCAATACGCAATTTGCATTCGGAATTTTTGACCTTGACCTTTTCTGACAATAAAGTTCCATTCTTCTTTGTCCCAAACGATACAAAGATTAGTTACATTTTAAAAGGAGTATTAACTAGATGACCAATGTATTCTTTAGCTACAATTCTGGGAACCATATAGCAATTCTCAACAGTAAGGAATCAATTTACACAATAAAACCATACTTGACTCATTTGGCGTGTTTTCAGCCTGAAAGGATTTGGAACCACTAAGGCACACTCCAGTCACTGTAGTATTGAATCTGAATTCTGCACTTCACTGTACAATATATCAGTACAATATTCAAAAACCAAGGACGTTATGGGAAAATGCATATTAAACATGACTTACTAAAATGATCAAATTCTTTGATATAAAGAATTATATTTCACTTTACTACTTTAGACAGGGAACTCTTTGATTCAGTGCCCACCTGTCTGTATGCCTCTTCTGAACTTTACAGAATTAAACATTGGATTGTTTATTTGGTTATTAAAAACATTAAAATACATAATTAGGGATGGAGCCGTTCGATAGGCTATCGGCCATGTGACTCAATCGGCAGTCCCTGAAATTACGGATACTCAATCTTTAACATGCTCGTTATAATCGAACAGTGTGCCTTGTTTATATAGGCCTACGTCAATCTTTGTGAGAGCAAAATAAAAAGAAGCAAAACGTTAAATGAAAAATCTCAACATCTTGCATGCAAACGTAATACGATTAATGCTGCTCGCTTTAATTTAGCTGCATTGTATTTATGATAGTTGTATTGTTTGTATTTTTAAACTCTAGTCTTATAGACTGACCGTCTGTTATGCCTCTGCATCATGCGTAATCAATTCCGTCAATCTCGCCATTCTATGAGCCCAAACTTGCAATGCAATTAATAAAATGAAAATGTGACATTTTACACCGCAGAAAAAAATATTTTAACTTGGCTTGTTGCAGTGATCGGTTTAACCAATGGCATACTAAAAGCATATTTAAGGCTGTTGAAATGCAGCCACATCCAGGTATTTCTTCATTTTCTTTAATTAAAAACTCTTCAGGGGGGTATACCACAAAGCAGGATTCCTGAGTTAGCTGGATAACTGCACTGATCAAAACACGGATCAGCTATTTTTACTTAATAATAATAATAATAATAATAAACTTTATTTGTATAGCACCTTTCATACATAAAATGCAGCCCAAAGTGCTTCACAACAATAAAAACAAAATACAGAACAAAAGCAATAGAAGAAAAATAGACATTAAAGACAATAGAACATTTACAAGACAATATAAAAGGAAATAAGATAAAAACACTGGTGTGTCTGTACACTAATGTCTCTCTGTACACCGGTGTCTCTCTGTACACTGGTGTCTCCCCAACAAACACTCCTACCACAAACAGCCTACTACCTGCCATCTGCTACGCACCGTATAGCCTCTCTCTCTGGGTGATAATATACCTGCCAGCACCGCTGCAGGTGCCTGCCAGCTCCTCTGCAGGACTTTTGTCCCTCCTTCGAGGTATATTTGCCCATGGCTGGGAGCAGCATACAGCCTCCACAGTTTGAATCACTCCGCAGAGTGACGAACCCGTCAGTCCCTAGTCAAACTTTTAAGTTGAGCGCCCTACTGGCCTCTTTCTACGTTTTGATTTTAATTTGCCCATGGGTGGGAGCAGCATACAGCCTCCACAGTTTGAATCACTCCGCAGAGTGACGAACCCGTCGGTCCCTAGTCAAACTTTTAAATTGAGCGCCCTACTGGCTTCTTCTTTCACCCCCCTTTATAGAGGACTTTTCAAGTGCTCAACCGATAACAAGCAACAACTGAACATCAGATGAGAAAAAAAAATTTTAAATAAAAAAATAAGTTAAAACAGCTTTAAAAAGATAAATAAGCTTAAAGATAAATAAAATAAAAAGAATAGAATAAAAAATAGAGATAGAATAAGAAAAAATACATTTAAAATAATAAAAACCTTTGAGGTACATGGTAAGCGAACACTCTAGTGCAGGGATATTCAAATCTGGACCTCGGATCCAAATCCGGCTCGGGTTTCTTTTCTTCCCGGTAATTAACTGAACAATTAGTGCTACTGATTGGCCGGACTTTCTTCACACCTGACTCCCAGGTAAAGGGAGGGTGAAAATCCAGCAATTCTCAGACCCCGAGGACCGTGATTTGAATACCAGGGCTCTAGTGGAACACTCTAGTCAGAAATGCTAGGTACACAGGGAGCATTTCCAGTATTTCATTTAAAAGCCTGTTCGAACAGGTAGGTTTTAAGCATTTAAAAAAAAATGTTAACAGAGCTTACATCTTTAATGTGTCTGGGTAGGGTGTTCCATAGCTTTGGGGCATAATAGCTAAAGGCAGCTTCCCCGCTCGTTTTGTGCAGTACTTTGGGAACGGTTAAAAGGTCGGCACCTGAGGACCGGAGGGCTCTTGTTGGCTGATACGAAATTAGGAAGTCAGAGATGTATGTGGGTGCTGTGCCATTTAGAGCTTTGTAGGTGAGTAAAAGTACCTTGAAGTCAATTCTAAAGGAAACTGGGAGCCAGTGCAGGGTGGTTAAGACAGGAGTGATATGTTCTCTCTTTCTGGTCTTTGTTAAAAGTCTGGCAGCTGAAGTTTCTCTTGACTTTTTGGGCAGCCCGGTGAAAAGGGCATTGCAGTAGTCTAGTCTGCTAGTAATAAAAGCGTGAACTAATTTCTCTGCATCCGCTTGTGTTAAAAATGGCCGTATTTTGGCAACATTTCTCAGGTGGAAGAAAGCTGTCTTAGTCACCTTACTAATATGGGCCTTAAAGTTTAAGTCGGAATCTAAAATGACACCTAGGCTTTTTACTTCTAGTTTGGTTTGGGGAGCAAGGTCCCCAAGCTTACTAAAAAGGGTTTCTCTCTCAGATTTTGGTCCTAGCAAAAGTATCTCTGTTTTATCCTCGTTTAGTTTTAGGAAGTTGTCACTCATCCATTTATTTATAGCAGTCAGGCAGGCAGTCAGCGAGCTTAGGCCACCTGAGTCGGGCTCCGTTGGCTCCACAGAAATGTATAGCTGGGTGTCATCTGCATAACTATGAAAATTTACATTGTACTGGTTGATGATGTGACCTAATGGAAGCATGTACAGTGAGAATAGCAGGGGACCAAGACAACTTCCCTGAGCTACGCCAAAGGGTAGCTCATGTTTTGTAGATAAATGGTCGCCCAAACTAACAAAAAATGTTCTCCCAGTTACAGTATATAGGTCCGAAACCAGTTTAGAGCATTTTCTGAGAGGCCGACCCAGTTTTCAAGATGGTCAATTAGGATGTTATGATCAATGGTGTCAAATGCCGCGCTTAAATCTAAGAGGATGAGGATTGACACTTTATTCGAGTCAGTGGCAAGTCTAAGATCATTTACTATTTTGACTAGTGCCGTTTCTGTGCTGTGATTTGATCTGAAGCCTGATTGAAACTTTTCTAAAATACTGTTCTCATTTAAAAAAGCATTGAGTTGATTAAAAATCACTTTTTCTAAAACTTTGCTCATGAATGGCAGATTGGATATTGGTCTGTAATTATTAAGAATGTTATTATCTAGATTTGACTTTTTTAGTAGAGGCTTCACTACTGCTGTTTTGAAGGCATTAGGAAAGATGCCGGTTTCTAACGAAGTGTTGATTATCTTTAGGATGGAAGGAGACAAACTACTATAGATGTTCTTGAGAAATTTACTAGGGATTGGGTCAAGAGCACAGGTGGAGGAGTTTGTATGAGTTACGATCTTACAGAGTTCAGTTTGCTTAATATTGTTAAAGCATCTAAGAGTCGGCGGTTTTTTGTGAGGTGTGTGAGGCTTATTAGTTCTTATGACCATGCCTGTCCTAATCGAAATAACTTTATCTTTGAAAAAGCTTGCAAACTCTTTGCATTTCGGAGCAGAGGTTAGACTGATTGGGTCAAAGGGGGTTGGGTTTAGTAGTCTGTCAATAGTAGAGAATAGAACTCTAGAGTTTCCGCTATTTTCAGTAATGACTTTAGAAAAATGGGCCTGTCTCTCAGTGCGAACAGCTTTGTTGTAGGTGATAATGCTATCTTCAGAATGCTACGGTGGACCTCGAGTTTAGTTTTTCTCCATGTTCTTTCAGCTTTTCTGCAGGAACGCTTTAGGTCACAAGTAGCTCTGTTCATCCATGGTGTCGCCTTGACGCGTGACCTTTTTTTGTTTTTTTAAGGGAGCTACTTTGTCAAGCATGACACTCAGTTTACTGTTGAAGGCATCTACCATTTAATTTAAAGGATAGTTAAAAATATCTTGATCTAAGGAACTTGTGAGCTCAGCAAACTGCAGTTCTGCTGTTGTGTCTAAATAGCGTTTTTTAATTGTGGTTTTAGAGTTATTCCTTATTGTATGCAGTAGGACATTGAAAAATACAGAGTAGTGATCAGACACATTGATATCAAATACCAGTAGATCGGTGACAGTAATCCCTTTTGAGATAACTAAATCAAGAGTGTTACCAAGGTAGTGGGTAGGCTCTGTAACATGCAGGTTTAATTCTAGGCTATCCAGGGTATTGAGGAATTTGATTGCTTTAGCATCAGACGTGTTATTTACATGGATGTTGAAATCCCCATTTACAACTATTCGATCATAATTTGTGATGATGAGTGACATAAGTTCAGAAAACTCAGAGAGAAATCCTGTCCATAGTTTGGGATGGCGGTATATTGTTATTATGAGTGCGGTCGGTTCAGCTTTAATAGTGAGGGCAATATACTCAAATGAGGAGAACTCACCGAAGCTAGTCCTAGTACAGGTAAATTTATCTGAGAAAATAGCGGCAATTCCACCGCCTCTTTTATTTTGCCTAACAGAATGGGAAAAATTGTAGTTGGGGGGACAGGCTTCAACAAGGACAGCAGCACCATCAGAGCTGAGCCACGTCTCTACAAGAAATAAAAAGTCTAATCGCCTTTCAGTGATAAAATCATTGATTATAAATGTTTCAGTGGTGAGTGATCCTACATTTAGCAGATCCATGATTGTCATCTGAGGTGGAATATGATTAGGCATAGTAGAGATATTTATTTGGTTTCTAGGGTTTCTGGTATTACAGTTTTTGGCTCTGCCTTTCAATTTACGCTGGGTAGAGATCCAAGTCGGAATAGGACTTGGAGATATAGATTCAGAATTTAAACCACAGATATAAGCACTATTATATAACATGGGTACATGGGGTTCCAGCAAAGAACATTTCTGAGTAGTTACAGTACTTTCGACACTTTTAGAACATTCATGCACATCAACACTTTTAGAGCTATTTAGGCTGGGACCCAAAGGATATAAAAGACGTGAGTCTTTTTTGCCCTTTCTTGTGAGTTTGGGACGGACTGTCGCTTCATTTCGAGGCCGCAGCATTCTGATAGGGGCCTTTGTGATGGCGTGCAGTTTGTGATTGCAGCTTGGGCCAGTAGCTGAGGGGGGGGGGGGGCTTTTCAGAATGGGTGACTGGGGAGTGGGAGGGAAAAGTGAAAGAGACAGTTCGACATGCTAAGGGTGAGGCAGAGAACAGGGTCTCCAATGTAGCCATACTTACATGTGGCATGTGGATCGAAATATCATTGGGTAGCTCATGATAAGGAGAGGCGGAGGAGGGAGTGGAGGGGGCAGGGGGGGGGGGTCGAGGGAGTAGGGGAAAGGACCGTATTGGGGGGGTATGACAGGGGGGAGAGGACAGTATTTTGGGGGGGGTGACCTGGGATGGGATAAGGAGGGGGTGGAGTGACAGGGGGGAGGGGGAGGGGGAGGAAAATTGTCAATGGATGGGGGCCTCGATGGAATACCGTCTACAGCGCAGTCCAGGGTGGAGTGCTGTCCATGCCACAGTTTTTGTTGGAGGCAATGACAGATGCTGTAGGTGATGACAGCGGCCGGCTCCCTTGAGGATGAGGAGGGTTTGGGTGCAGGGGTTTGGGGGGGGGCGAGCTGGGGTCAGAGGACAGCTCAGAACTCCAGATTGCCGGTAGAGGCCCACTAATAAAAACCTCGAGGCTAGGGAGATTTAGACTTTTGTTTAGGAGTAGGTCAAAGTCCTGTTCCATCTTTGCTTTTGATCTGTTTCGAATGTTATTCCATCACACGTGGATAAGTAGCTTTCTGAGTGTTAGCTTGAGAGAGAACAATCGGTAGTTTACTCTCAATCCATTCAGTGATGTTAACAACACAGGCATCAGGTACGCAGTGAATTGATGCAGTGTTCATATTTAGCCTGTTGACGGTAAAATCTCCTACAATCAACACCCTTTGCCATGGTAAAGCGTAGGGATATGTTCTACGTGAGGCAACAACTGCATCTGCATTAGCAGTGACAGGCAATGCTAGGTTGGTTGTAGTTGGCTTTTTTTGATCATGAGACTGCGAGTGATATTTGTTAATACACTCTGTTCTATCCGGGATATAAAGGGATTTATATCTGTTTTTTGTTGAAACTTGAAAACTTAAATTACGAGCACCGGAGGAATTTACTGGTGTCGAATAAGCTAGCAAGCCTGTAGCATTCGCGTTTGCAAAGTTAGCTTGGTTAGCTTGCCTCAATTTGCCATCCTTCGGTCTCTTCGGAAATTGCCAGTGTTGATCAGAATCCGTGCTTGAAATGGGTTTCGAGTCCTTGCTAAGTTTCGGAAATGCAAGCAAGCTGTCTAAATGCAGAGAGTCATTGGAGGAAAGCGAGTGTGAAGTAGCATTAGCTTTGTTTTTAGCCATAGCCATAGTATTTTCCTTACCACGGAGAATTGCAGATTCAAAATTCAGAATTTTCTGTTGATGACCGTAGCACTTTATGCAGACAGACGGATCCGTGGAAGTTGGTAGTGGCATCTCCGATGTAGGCATCCGATTTAAGTTGATATTCGAGGTTGATAGCAGATCCAGAGGCTGGTTTTAGCTAGGCAAATTTTAGCTACGCTAGCTAGCTGGTTAAAGTTGAGTGACACCTGGCTCTCAAAACCGACGTCGACGGCCGGAAGTCACTAGGCGCCTATTTGACCGACGACGTCGCTGTAGGATCGACGTTCGCCGTTTTGCCAAGGCATAGTATCGACGTTCGTCGTTTTGCTAGGCATTCGTCGGTTGACAATTCCCTCCCCCTTTGGGCTATGAATTAACATATTAAAATAGGGCGGGCTTTGTTTTGCCGTATGTGTTTTTACGACATAAAGACAAATTATAGGTAACTTCTAACTTTGAAATGAGACACAGAGACAGCTAACTTAGGTGTTTGGATTTCTTTTATTAGTGTAGTTTAGCGAACGTATGTGCGAACGGTAACTTTTAACTTTAACATGTTGATTAGCGTTAGTATATTAGGCTATAGTCTATTTGTATACAATTATTATAGGCTACAATCACTCAATGTTTAGGAGTGGGCTACCATGTAGGGAACTGTAGAATATAATTTAGTAACGCTAGTTTAATAACGCTAGTTCTCTACCACATATTTATTTTGTAAGTAAGCTATTGTATATGGAATATCTGGGTTCTTATAGGATTTTTACAGACCTTTTGCATATGGACAGAGACAGATAACCTCATTGTTTGGCCTTATTTTATTAGTGTCACTCCTCACAAATTCCACAGGTTAGCTAACGTTGGCTATATCTTTTCCCAAGAGAGCTTAATACACAAACAGTGATGGTTTTGTGCTACGTTTGGTCGCTTCTCCACAATGGCTAGTCGCTCTCACACCGACGAGGCGCTTCTCCGGAATGACGAGTCGCCGCTCCACAGCGACGATCGTCGCTTCTCCAGAACGGCGAGTCGGTATCAAACCGACGAGTCGCCGCTCCACAGCGACGATCGGCGCTTCTCCAGAACGGCAAGTCGGTCTCAAACCGACGAGACGCTTCTCCACACCGACGAGGCGCTTCTTCACAAAGGCAAGTTGGAATAAAAGACACGTCTCGCTACCAAAACAACATTAGTCGGTCCCAAACTGATTACTTTCACTATATGTAGGTGTAACATGATTAGTTATGCTTCCACTTGCCACTAAAACTGTTTTTTTTTATTGTAATGGTTTTATTATTCTAACATCCTGTAGGCCTATTATTCTGTAGCCTATCTTTCTGTATATTGTATATGTTAAAGGTATGCTATGTAGCCTACAGTTATGAAGCGGTAGGCTTTGTACAGTTATTAAGCAGATTTGATATATTTTACAAATAATAATTATATAAGCTTCATAAATCGGCCATGAACATTACTGTAATGTTAACGGATTATTCAGGAGTATAGGCTATAATGAATATGGCGGTGTTAAATGTTTTTGTTTGTTTTTTTAATAAATGTACATTATGTAGGCTATCTTGCTAACTTAGCTATAGCCCAGCTAACGCGTTCGCTAGCTAACGTTAATGGAATTTAGTCTCTAACTTGAAGCTAATTGGTAGTTTCTTTTCTGTAGTTCAACTGCTGCTGCCATTGAGAGATCCCTGAGAGTGTTTTCTATGTGTTTGAATTCAGCAACAATAAACGGTAACATTTGTCAGACTTGGGCGTCTTCATTACCCACACAACACAACAAGAAATGTATGCTAGTTCTCTACCACATATGTATTTTGTAAGTAAGCTATTGTATATGGAATATCTGGGTTTTTATAGGATTTTTACAGACCTTTTGCATATGGACAGAGACAGATAACCTCGTTGTTTGGCCTTATTTCATTAGTGTCACTCCTCACAAATTCCACAGGTTAGCTAACGTAGGCTATATCTTTTTCCGAGAGAGCTTAATACACAAACAGTGATGGTTTTGTGCTACGTTTGGTCGCTTCTCCACAATGGCTAGTCGCTCTCACACCGACGAGGCGCTTCTCCGGAATGACTAGTCGCTCTCAAACCGACGAGTCGCCGCTCCACAGCGACGATCGTCGCTTCTCCAGAACGGCGAGTCGGTCTCAAACCGACGCGTCGCTTCTCCAGAACGGCGAGTCGGTCTCAAACCGACGAGTCGCCGCTCCACAGCGACGATCGGCGCTTCTCCAGAACGGCAAGTCGGTCTCAAACCGACGAGACGCTTCTCCACACCGACGAGGCGCTTCTTCACAAAGGCAAGTTGGAATAAAAGACACGTCTCGCTACCGAAACAACATTAGTCGGTCCCAAACGGATTACTTTCACTATATGTAGGTGTAACATGATTAGTTATGCTTCCACTTGCCGCTAAAACTGTTTTTTTTTTTTTTTTAATTGTAATGGTTTTATTATTCTAATATCCTGTAGGCCTATTATTCTGTAGCCTATCTTTCTGTATATTGTATATGTCAAAGGTATGCTATGTAGCCTACAGTTATGAAGCGGTAGGCTATGTACAGTTATGAAGCAGATTTGATATATTTTACAAATAATTATATAAGCTTCATAAATCGGCCATGAACATTACTGTAATGTTAAAGGATTATTCAGGAGTATAGGCTATAATGAATATGGCGGTGTTAAATGTTTTTGTTTGTTTTTTTAATAAATGTACATTATGTAGGCTATCTTGCTAACTTAGCTATAGCCCAGCTAACGCGTTCGCTACCAAAACGACACTAGTCGGTCCCAAACTGATTATTTTCACTCTACCAAGTGCCTCATTGTGATAAAATGGATGTTAAGTGTTAATGCCTGGCATCAACATTGACACATTAGGGTCAGTGTTTGAAATAAGTGTTTCAGCTGAATTAATTGTGCAATGATGGCTTCCAATTGTAATTACAGGACTAGGGAGGCACTGAACAACCTGGGGTTGGGTGGTCTCCTTACTTCTGTAGAGATAGAGGTAAGTTTTAATATGAAAGACGCTCGCGCTTACAATATTACAAACATGACACATTATAGATTTCAATAATTATAATAAAAACATAATAAGCTAAACATCACTAAAGATGGTTAGTTTTCTGTAGGCATGATATCACTTATAAGACTTGCATGCATTACGTGTTATTCATACACACTTGGCCAGACGGCAACGCTATAACAAGCAATGATTAATGCAAATGCTTTCCCAATTCAGAACCTCAACAGTGATCTGCTACATGGCCGAAAGCTGTCACACCGCATTCATCTGCAAGGGTCCAGAGGAAGACCCAGCTACCAAAAGATTATCAGCAGTAATGTGAGGTTTTGGACCATCTTCGGCGAGAATGAAGTAAGTATTGCTATTGGCTTATTGTTGTTTTTATTTCTATAGAAATAATGGCCTACATCAGAATATTCATATCAATTTCAATGCTTACTCCAATTAGGAGTCAATGTCAAAGAAGAAAGTGCATGTAGGCTATATCTATGCAATGGGCTAAATGTCCCTTACACGTCTACATCCCCGATCTATGACTTGCTGGAAAATCTGCATTTCTGAATTTGTAATGGAATGAATAACATCTCTTACCCTGTTTTATTTCTATCACCAGATGGACAAATTCCTCACCATAATTACCGAGAAGGCAAACATTGATAGGAAGGACCTTGACATGGTAGACTACACATTGAATGTACTGTACCCTGAGGTAAATGGTTCATTATATCTAGACAAATTTAGAGACAGAAAAACAGTAGCTTCTAAACCCCAGAGGGCACTCACATTTGGGACATCCTAAAAGGCTTAATGTAGCTTAACAAGGCAAGAACACCTTTAACTTTGATCAAAAACCTTTAACTTTAACAAAATCCTTGACATTTTGCCCAGTTGCAGGGCACAATGAGTATCATCATTGATGAAAAGAAAAAAAATTCACCTCTAATAGATTTATAATTAATTTATGCGGAAAATGACAAGTTTAACGTGACCTATAATGAGCCAATATTGCACAAAAACCACAACATTATACCAGAAACTGGAGGTCATTTGATTTAGATACACTCCTCTACTTTGGGTTATAACATATTGGGAAATATGTCTTATTGGTTCACAAATTAATGTACATTTCCCCCCAGTTGACTGTTGACCTTTTTTGAATGGCCGCACCTCTGAAATTTTGACCATCTCATGACCCAAAATGTCAGGTTCAATTTTCAGATTTCTCAATGAAATTTTTCATCTTCACACCACTGATGGTACATGTGTTGCCCTACAACTGATCAATTTTAATTTTCCTCATCAGCATTAAAGAGTTTTGCCTCGTTAAGCGATTTCACATTAAACCCTATTGTATGTTCCTATAGGCCTATTTTGAGCAGGAAAGCTGTAGGTCTATTTTCTATATGCAATACAATAGAGGACATTGAAAATAGATTGTATTTCTATGTTTTATCCAGGATAAGACAAAGGATGGAAAGTATATCCACAAAGCCTTGCTAATATTTCCATATGCAACTTGTTTGTGTTCCTCAGGCCTGCATTCTTATCCTGCAGAAATGGGAAGGGTTCAGCAGGTACCAGGCAGAGCCATACCTGGGAGGAGTCTCTTTATGTCTCGAGAGAAGGGACTGTGAAGGGAGTTTATAAAAGGGAAAATAGCACTTAAATGCGTTAGCTGGGCTATAGCTAAGTTAGCAAGATACAACAAATAATGTACATTTATAAAAAAAATAAACATTTAACATCGCTATATTCATTATAGCCTATATTCCTGAATAACCCTTTAACATTACATTAATGTTCATGGCCGATTTATGAAGCTTATATAAGTATTATTTGTAAAATATATCAAATCTGCTTCATAACTGTACATAGCCTACTGCTTCATAACTGTAGGCTACATAGCCTACCTTTAACATATACTATATACAGAAAGAAAGGCTACTACAGAATAATAGGCCTACAGGATATTAGAATAATAAAACCATTACAATTTAAAAAAAAAACAGTTTTAGTGGCAAGTGGAAGCATAACTAATCATGTTACACCTACATATAGTTAAAGTAATCAGTTTGGGACCGACTAATGTTGTTTCGGTAGCGAGACGTGTCTTTTATTCCAACTTGCCTTTGTGAAGAAGCGCCTCGTCGGTGTGGAGAAGCGTCTCGTCGGTTTGAGACCGACTTGCCGTTCTGGAGAAGCGACGATCGTCGCTGTGGAGCGGCAACTCGTCGGTTTGAGACCGACTCGCCGTTCTGGAGAAGCGACGCGTCGGTTTGAAACCGACTCGCCGTTCTGGAGAAGCGCCTTGTCGGTGTGAGAGCGACTATCCATTGTGGAGAAGCGACCAAACGTAGCACAAAACCATCACTGTGTATTAAGCTCTCTCGGAAAAAGATATAGCCAACGTTAGCTAACCTGTGGAATTTGTGAGGAGTGAGACTAATAAAATAAGGCCAAACAACGAGGTTATCTGTCTCTGTCCATATGCAAAAGGTCTGTAAAAATCCTATAAAACCCAGATATTCCATATACAATAGCTTACTTAGCCTACAAAATAAATATGTGGTAGAGAACTAGCGTTATTAAACTAGCGTTACTAAATTATATTCTACAGTTCCCTACATGGTAGCCTATAATAATTGTATACAAATAGACTATAGCATAATATACTAACGCTAATCAACATGCTTTTTTATAAAACCTCGCAAGTATGATAATATATGATTTTTACAGACCTTTCACATATGGGTATCTCATTTCAAAGTTAAAAGTTACCGTTCGCACATACGTTCGCTAAACTACACAAATAAAATAAGCTCAAACACCTATGTTAGCTGTCTCTGTGTCTCATTTCAAAGTTAAAAGTTACCTTTAATTCGTCTTTATGTCGTAAAAACACATACGGCAAAACAAAGCCCGCCCTATTTTAATATGTTAATTCATAGCCCGAAGGGGGAGGGAATTGTCAACCGACGAACGTCGATACTATGCCTTGGCAAAACTCCATCATTTGGGGTCCAATGTGGTGACTGGTTAACAGCATAGCCATTCAGAGGACTTCATTTATGGTCCACCGTGGTGATTAGCTGACAGCATAGCCACTGGGAAGATCCCATTAAGAAGATTTGATTAGGCGCCTGGTATGGTGATTAGCAGCATAGTCATTCAGAGGGTAATTTTGGGTGTGGCATGGTAATTGTCTGGCAGCATAGACTTGGAACTGTTCATTTTCCTTTTTTTCATTTAGAGTGGTTCTCTCAATAAATCATTAGGCTATAATCCTTAAGTCTTCTTGAATTTTATAAAGCATAATAATAATAATAATAATAATAATAATAATAATAGTAGCCTAATGATAATAATATTACTATACATAATAATAATAATAATAATAAAATGTCATTGTAATAAAAAGAAATTGGGATCGGCATTGGCCGATCTTAAAAAAAAAAAATCCAAGTTCATATAGAAAAATAAAAAACTAACAAAACAAGACTAGGTAAGCCTAGCTCACCCGGACGCCTGTATGCAGCCAGTGGGGATCATTTGACAAGGCACGGAAGATATTGTCATGTAAGGAAGCATATCAGCGCCAAAATTCGAATGAAAATGCAAATCGGCATTTCGTTTACATTCGATCTGCGCAAAAACCATGACATTCAAAAGGCCACTTTGCGTTTTCATTTGCAAGTTTATGTACTCACTTTATCTGACAATTTGAGAATGTTAACCTCTTGCTGCCAAACGCCCCCTAGCGGTAATGCGGGCATTATGGAAGTTATTAAATTATACATTTCATTAATTTAATAATATATAATAAACTGCTCTATTTTGATTAAATATCCTTAAGATATATCCATTCCTTCTAGGAAAGTGGTTTTTAAGCCCAAAACGTCGAGTTAAAACTTCGTAAATAACGTTGGAAACTCTGACCTAATTCTCAAACATGTATTGTAGCTTGATGTCACACCATAAACCATATTTGTAGCCTTTACAGTTTTCGAGATAAACAGCTTTGTTGACCACTAGTGAAAACAGGCGAAAATTGGTATATTTTGCCCTTGGTAGGAAGAGGTTAATGCAAATCCATTTCACATTGAATTTTTCCCGCCCTCTACGACACAACCCTGCCATAATTTAAATGAAAAACCACATTTGCATTAGCAGTTTCTTATGATTTATTGGACGCTGTATTTCAGACATGAAATATGTGGCCTACGATAAATTATGCAAAATAGTAAAAGCCTAGAACACCCCCCTTCTGCCTCTATGGGGCATGATTTTGCAAGATGTGAGGAGGCAAGCTGCAAGATGAGAGCACAAGCTCATTCAAAAACACATCCAGTGTAGACCAAAGGTGGGCTCCACCAAAGAGAAACATGCACCAACCCTGGAAAAACTCCAGCTGCAGGGTACAGATACAGTGCAGAATTGAGCTAGAAGAAAGCAGATCCATATTTTCCACAGGACTTCCTCTGCTCCGGCTCTTCCTGACTGTGAGCAATGAGGATTTGTGGTCCATGAGTTAGGTGCTGAGTTATTTAGTTGTTGCATTGTTTCAAATCCCCACCCCAGTCCTTACATTTTCCCAAGAGCAACAGTGACAGTGATGTATTTAATAAGGTCAAAGTTCTCTATAATCTTGAGATTATATTGCTTCAGTACAATGCAAATATTCAGTTGATGATTAAACTATCAACAGGATGCTGTGGCAAATATTTCTGTATGTTCAAAATATTATTTAATTTCATTAGTTTGATCATGTAAGGTAATGCGGTTTATTGTTAAGTTATCTAGATACCGTATAGGCCTAATCTTGCCCTGGAAACTGCACTACCCAGTTTTCTATAGCCATTTTGGAGTTGGACAGAAAGTTTGTTTTTCAACATTAGTAGGTTGCTATTAGCTAGCTGATTATCTAATTTAGCTGTAGTTAGCACAAAGCTAATTTTCTAGACAATTTGAGTTTGTAGCAGGCAGCAATACAATTAAAGATTGGCAGAGAGGTGGTTCTTGATATATTGAAAAGGAATCATCCAACCAGTAAATTGAGGAGGCGGTGCAAAATGCTCAGGAGTACATGGATTCGGAAAGTATGCGATACTGCAGCATCGTCCAGGCTTTTGAGGAAGAACTGGCGGCCTTTATGAATGTCTGCAAGAGGAAGGAGAGAAGGCTGGTCGCCATGGCTGAGGAGGGTGAAAGAACGGAAGAAGAGCAGGCAGCCATGTCTGAAAAGTGTGAGAGAAAGGAAAAGGAGCTTGCAGCCATGGTTTCCCAGTCTGAGTACAGCGAGAAGAAGCTGGCGGCCATGACGCAGCTCTGCCAGTCCAACGAGGACCAACTGGTAGATATGGAAGAGCTGTACGAGGTCACTATGAAATATCTGGTGGATGAGACAATATTTGGACAGGACAGGTTAGAATGCTTGGAGACCATGACGCAGCTTTTTAATAATAAGGAGGAGAAGCTGGCCGTCATGGCATCAAGGCTTGAGATGAGCAAGAAGAAGCTGGCGGACATGTCACAGCTCTGCCAGTCCACGGAGGAGAAACTTGAGGCCACAATAAACAATCTGGTGGCAGAGAGACAACTTGGACAAGAGAGGTTAGACAACCTGGAGACTGTGACCCAGCTCCTTTGGAACAAGGAGAAGGAGCTGGAGGACATGGCACAGCTATGCCAGGGCAAAGAGGGACAACTGGCGGAGACATTCATGGTGTACGAGGTCACAGCCGAAAACCTGGTGAAAGCATGTTCCAGATTTGTGAGGGTTCTGGATTTTACTCAGTGCAGTTATCCAGCTAACTCAGTAACCATGCTTTGTGAACCAACGCCCTGGTGTAGGAAATATGCTAACAATAGGTATATTTACATGCCACCAATACTCGATTATGGCAATACTCTATTGAAATGGTCATGTAAACACCACTATATAAGGACATAATCTGTGTATTCGAAACCCAATTAACACACCTGGGGATTAGCTGGATAACTGCATTGAGTAAAACCCTGAACAGCTCTTTTTACTTCAGTCCATGTTCCAGATTTGGGAGGGTTCCGGGTTTTACTCAGTGCAGTTCTCTAGCTAACTCCATAATCCTGCTTTGTGAAATACCCCCCTGGTTTTTTTGCCCAAACTTTTGCTTTTTTTGGTGCATGTAAACATCTTAATCCTTTTGAAACTGCGTGTCAGGCAAAAGTGGAGAGAGGGACGGCAAGGTCAGAAATGTTCCGCCCATCAATTTTCCACTGTGAGTTTCATGGATGTGAGATCTTCTTAGCCAAAGTTAGGAAGGGGGTGCATTTCACGGCAAGCAGAAATCCAGCCCTGCCGGAATATGCACCCCCTTGTAATTATGTTTCTGGTGACCCCAGCATCAAATGCTTTTTAGGGCATACATATGGAGCCAATATGAGTTACCACTGTGAGTTTCATGGATGTGAGATCTTCTTAGCCAAAGTTAGGAAGGGGGTGCATTTCAGGCAACTGGAAAAGCAGCCCTGCCAGGACATGCAGCAGCTTTTTGGCTCCAGCATGACATACTGCACACAGCATACATTTTGGGAAAAATATATGTTACCTGTGTGTTTGGTGGGTCTAAGCCTGCAATTGTCAATGATAGATTTTTTATCAATGATAGGTTTTACATTTTTATTAACTAATTTAATACATTTAATATACACATTCTTTTTTATTAAATAAATTCATCAACAAATACTTTACGGTGATCATTGGGGTACTGCCAAGTATCCACAAGAATAGTTTAGCTATTTGACTTGCATATATGGCATAGGCACTGATAACAGTGGATCTCCTGGATAAGGAAGCTGTTATTTCCCCAGCTACGAGTAGCTACATACAGGCTAACCCCAGTAAAATTCCAGCTCATTTTGTAATTACAGCTGGGCTATATTACCACAGAATTTGCGATCGTGCAATAAGAAAACTGGATTTCCGTCCAATATTACACGTTATCAATTACGTGTTTTAAGTTCAAATTCTATCAAATCGAAGGTTGCTTACCCTCTTTAAAACAAGGATATCCTTCACAAAGCATTAGGGTACAATAATATGAATACCTCCTTCATATTATTTTGGTGCGATAATGAAACGAAGCGAATTCGGCTACTTTTCAAACCGAATGACGTAAGCGCGCGCGCTCCCGCCAGGGGGTGCATTCCACGGCAGGGGTGCATAATACGGCACAACACCGGCACTGGTAAGAAGCCGTCTATTGATTCGCCAAGGTAACTCATGTGTCTGGCTTAGCAACCCACTGGAATTGCAACTGACTTGGCTGGTCTGGCATTCCTAGGCTGGTCACTCACGTACAAACACAATAAAAAACAAACACCAACCAACTCACAAAACATTTGTCTAAAAATGGCAAATGTAATCATAGTAAATAAACCATAGGCTATGCGAGTAATTGTGCTGATGTCAGTCAACAGCAACATAACAGCGTCAGTGTTTAGCCCAAATTTATAGGCTACAGCAGTAGAAGAATTGGATAAATCAAACATAAATCTGAAAGCTCATCCAATGACACAATGTCTAAAAGGCTACTGCCTACATTCTCAGCATTGAATAGTAGGATTGTTCCTGTCCAAAAGTTAAATAGTTCTGCCGCATGTTGGATTCCGACCGAGATCGCAGGGTATAGCCTAAGCAGGAATTCCACTGGGCTACCTAGATATCATAAAGTTTAATGCTCGATCGGTTTTGCTTCATCATTCAAATCTTTAAACAGATTTTTAACGTGGCAATAAAACCAGTGGACTGTAATTAATCAATTAGGAGCTATGGTTTTTATTTTTAATAAATGTGTGTTAAAATGACATGTAGGTAGGCTAAATATTTTACTTTGACAAGCCAGTTGTGGATCTCTTATCCACGGTGGCACCCTAGTGGTAGTCGTCGACATCCCAATTACAGTAGGCCTATTCATGTTTCTCTGAAATTGGGATGGCGGGGCATGCCCCATACCTATACAGCACCAAGAGTTTGGCACTTTTCAGGGTTTCCTACAGAAGTAACCACAATTACCATAGACTCTCAGCCCTTAAAACATTAACTTCTTATGTTCTGACCTCATGTAACCACACAGCATTCAGATACAACTTCACACATCCATACAATAAAGCCCTAAACTTGGGTTATTTTGCCGTTTTTCTCCTTCTTCTTCCTATTTTTCCTGCCAAACTGCCTGCCTCCATCTCGATGTTATCCAATGGGGAGAATTATTCTTTGAGGATATGGTCTGTATACCTGCCCATCAAGTTTATCGCCCAATAAAAACACTTCATACTAATGTTTTTTAATGTTAATACAGCTAATGGCTTCATGTTTTCCAAGAAGCTACTGTGGCTTAATGGTTAGAGTTGCAGTCTCTCACACAGAGCACTGTGGGTTTGAGCCCAGCAGGGTACATTCTTATTTTCCACAAAAACAATGTGCAACTGTTAAGTACTTTTCATTTATTAGACTGTTATTATTTTCACATTAACACATTAACGTATTTTTATTGCAAAGGCAAAACAGGTTTCCAATATTAACTGTTCAATGTTTCACTTGTATTTCACTTGTACTATATCACACCCTCCCCAAACCGGATGCTCGCTCTTGTCTGGTTTGGGGAGGGTGTTAAGCTCTGCTCTTGCGGTCATGACTGACTGACTGTGGAAACCGAACCTCAACGTACCCTTGCCTCGGCCAACATTTCTTTATTCATTCATTTCTTCACTTCAGCTCTGTTCACTTTATCCTTTTCACACATAACACAATGTCACCATAAAATGAACTACTAGGAAAATTAAGAATTTACGATAATAGCCTACATTAAGAATTTATGATAGCCTCCTTTAAGCTGCAATCCTTTAAGAGATCGGATTTATAAACCGCCAATTCCCCAAACATATCTGATTCATGGTTAGTCACTTTAAAAAAAACAAAAAACAATAGCCTCTGAATGTGGCTCTAGTCTACGCTACTCTGCAGATAATGTAGCTTACTGCAAACACTTTTAATTATAATAATAATAAGAATAATAATAATCTCTGGTATGTACTTTCTTAGTAGTACCTATTGTTTTCTTTCTGGCTAAGATTCCTGGGAAATATGCGTTGTCCAATTAAGCTTGTTTGCCAACGTTACTGTTGCCAGAGAAACGTCAGTCTCCTTCTAGTCAGGAAGCAGATACAAGCTAGGCTACTAAGAAGCGAAATCAACATGCCTTATAGCCTACATTCATTGCACTACAGAAAACTAAACTAAACCTAGCTGTCTGGTACCAAAACATTTCCCGCAGGTAACGTTCTACACTCCCAGAAAAAAAACTGCGATCTGCTGTGCTTATGAACTCGCTCGCTCGCTAGCTCATAGCCCACTCATGGAAGGTTGGAGTTACGCATCTGGCAATCCAGTGTCGAATAGCCTAACGTTAAATGTATTTCATTTTCTATATAATACTAAAAGCCCTATTTTAAAACTATTTCCATATTGATTACTGATGCAAACTATTTAGGCTGTACTAGCTATTTAGGCGGTATGTCTTTCAGCTAGAATGTGTTTGCGTCTAGCCCATTGTGCATGCATGTTTCCATATAGACTTGGTTCACTAATCTATTTACATGCTTCTTCATGATCCATAGCTCAGGTGGTGCTGTTCATTGTATTTCATTACACATTAAATCAGGGATGTCAACTCTCACGCATTTGACCCTTTTCTCATGGTCTCAGGCTAAAGCAAAATATCTCACGCATTTTCACGGAACAGCAACAATTCTCACGCAATTTCACTGCATTTTTTTTCATAGCAAAAATAGTTCAACTTCCCGTGTCCCAAAACTCATGCGTGTGCACTGCACGCAGTTCGATAGCCGTTTTTCAAACCAACTGGCACACTTCCACGTACAGTGCACCCTCTCACCTTCATTGCCGGCCAATCACTTATCATTGGCGATGAAAGGTTGAGAGGGTGGAGTGCACAATGCTTCACGCAGTTTGGAAAACAGACTCGAACCAAGTTGTCTTGAGCGCAAATGTCGACAAAGTAAACGAAAATGCACTTTAAAGTAAATCACGAATAAGTGATCAAATATGTTTGCACTATTAACTGTTAGCGTATTCAATGCTATCCAAACTTTCCTAAATTATTTAATGCAACTTGGCCCTGTGTTTCTTCATCTTACCATCTCAAGAGAATGTGGTCAATGAAACTGTATGTGCCACATCAAACTGCAAAATGAAAATAATTTATAGTGGAAATACTCTGATTCAGATGTGTTGCAGAAAAATGACTACACTATAGGGCATGTTTGAACAATTGTCTGCATCCACTGCTTTGGGTCTATGAAAAGCACAGAATTAATAAAATGTAATAATAATAATAATAATAATAATATGTATTTATTGATTTATTTATTTGGATTTCTATCAAAACCTGTGTGGTCCTACAGAGCATAGATATCCTTGTGTTCACAAAATTCTGTTTGCAAATATAACTATTATTATGTTCAGAAAATTGCTACTATTATTTGCCACCATCTGACCCACAAACATGTCTGGATACGTTTGTAAAAATGCTATATGTACGCTATTTCCTAGGTAAAACTATTACTAATTTTTATCTGCATTTATTTATTCATCACCCCTTTCTCTATTGTACACGATGTTTCTTCATATAAATGTCTGTTTGTGAATTGTAAAGAAATCTGTAGCATCAGTTAACATTTTAAAACCTGTACATTTTCAAGTAAACAACAAAGTACAACCATATCCTTTCTGGAGTGTAATTATTCATCAGCTGTTAAAAACATTCATTGAAATCATATGTTGTTCCATGAGGCACAATCTCTTCACATGCAAAGATGAAGAAACACAGGGCCAAGTTGCATTAAATAATTTAGGAAAGTTTGGATAGCATTGCTTTGGAATAGAGCTAGTTTATTTAGTGTGAGCTACGATAGGCAATATTGTTAGTTGTAACTTGGCCACATTTTGACATCAATACTTTTAAAGGCAGGCCTAGTTTTTGCAAGTTGGAATTAAGGACTTATAGACAGCGCTATGTAGGCTATGCGTGAGTAACTTGGCTTTTTTTTACGTCGTAGACGTTTTTGATCTGATAGTTAGGCCATGTTAAAAAAAAAAAAAAGTTGTTGATCGTCCCCACTCGACATCCGAAAAAGGCCCCGACGACTTTTTTATTTTATTTTTTCGTGACGATGGCCAGAAGTTGCAGAAAACACGGGGAAATCCTATTTCTAAGCCATTTGGATAGAAAATCGTACTCACACCGCACTAGGAGATCCTATCCGATCCACTAGGCCTAGCCCTCTATCGACCACCACGCAAAATTGTTAGAGCGCATGTACAGCATACGGGTTGCTAATGAACAATGCACTCGGAATGCACTTTGATCAACAATAGCGAGAGTTCACACATACGATTGTCTATGGTATATTATAAAACGGGTAATTCTGACCACGCATTATGATTGGTTGAGAGGCGTTCAAAGCTGTGTCTATATTCGCGATATAGTACCCCATGATGCAATAATACACCTGTTTACCTGGACGTTTAAATTAATATCACTCCGCACGTCTGCAGCAAAAACTTTCTAATGCTGGGATGGAGGCTAGTGATGGGCATTCCGGCTCTTTTCAGTGAGTCTGATCATTTAGCTCAGCTCACCAATAAGAGTGAAGGGCTCTTTCGGCTCCCAAACGGCTCTTCATTCAGTAGCATTTCCGGTTTTTCAAATTTTTTTTTGCATTTTGTTTGTTATAAAAACTATTTAAATAAATGTAAAAACAGTAAGACGCTATTACACATGTGCATTGAAAGTAGGGCATTTTATGTCTTGAAATAAATTGCACAATAAACACAGTGCGTAATTGAACATTTCAAAACAAAAGAGACACATAAAATAGAACATAATATTGCGTCATAACAAAGAAAAATAAATAAATGCATAAAAAAATAAATGAGCAAAACTGCAGCATCAGAACAATTAAACTGACCAACAATTAAACTGGTTTTTAAATTATTATTAATGTTATTTTCTTATAGTGGTTTTATTCATTTTTGGCCTAAAAAATTCTTCTCTGTGATTACAGATGGAACTTGAAGAAAAAAAACGAATAAAAGTTCCACCAAGACCACAAGCACTTGTCTTGTGTTCATTTACAAAACAAATCGGCTCTTGAGATATGCGAGCCGGCTCCCAACGTTCACCTAAAAGAGCCGGCTCAGAGCCGACTCGTTCGCGAACGACACACCACTACTGGAGGCTAGAGAAATCATGTCCGTGAGTGGACATAAAATCGAAAGCTACTGGAAACCAAATCCACTGGAAAGGAAATTAACGGTGGAGTGACATTCTCACTGGAGAGCCACAGATTTGTCTCTTTCATGCTAGTAACGATAGCAACAGTTTAGGCTTACAGCTGATTCATGAAACCGGTTAAAACATTAAATCTGCAGATAAAAAAAGTTTGTATTCGGCACGTTACAGCTACTTTAATCTAGCAAACCATTTTTGTGGTTAGCGGTGCAGTATTTATTCAGTTTGGAAATACGAATTTAGTAGGAATTTAGCTAGCTAGCTAGGCTTAGTAATTAGCTAGCTGTAAGTTAACATGAGAAACATAGCCTGGTTGTGTGAAAGCAAGTTAACGTTACTTCACATCTGTATAGGCTATATATAGATAACTGTTTTAGCTAACGTTTTAACTATTACATTATATTATTATTATGTTATGTTATTAGCACATAACGCTAGCTATTAGTCCGTTTGCTAGCTAGCATACCATTCCTAGCTTTGTTTCTGTGTTGCATGGCACCAGCTACACTGGGGACTATTTTCTCTGCTGCTGAAATTAAATTCATAACGTTAATTAAAAATTGTTTTATTGAAAGTGTACCTTGTCCTTATATATTATTTACAGTATAGCTGGCAACCGTTTTATAAAAGCAATAAGGTAACTCGACGCAGTACAATATCGTCAATATAGTCACAGTTAAAGGGTTGCCGGCCCTCCGCGCAACACCCTTTAACTGTGACTATATTGATGATATAGTACTGCGTCTTGTACCTTATTGCTTAATTAACAAAACGTTCTACAACAATGCCTTTTATTGTGCTAACAATAGTCCGTTCTGGGTGCAGCACACCGATTAAAGATTGGTTTGGGTCTTCGGTGGAGGTCGACATGACTTTATCGCAGGTGTTTGATGAATTCAACAAGAGACGCAATGTTCTATATATTCTGTCCTCTTTATTTCTCTCTACGGTCCGCTGTACCTGGTGCTTAAATAAAAAAAATAATTAAAAAAACGCCCTCCCTACGACTTTTTAAAAAAAAGAAAAAAATGACGATCAACAACTTATTTTTGTACATGGCCTTATATACATTAGTTATATACAGAGTTGATAAACACTCAGAGCGCAAAGCGCTGTATTGCTACGAGTGTGACTATTTTGCGTTAGCTAATGTTCTGTACCTACACCAGGCTTACGTTAGCTTGCTGTCAATGGTTAGGTACAGTGGTCGAACTGTAAAATGTTTTCCGCAGGCAGGTAGCTACATCCGATCTTCCGTTCATTTTCATTTATTATAAAGCGCTTTAATCCATAACAACACCCATTCCTTAGGACGAACAAAAGCCACGTTTATTCATGGAAAATATAGGCTAAAACATTATAGTTTTGCAGGTAAGCATAATATTACTGACATTTTTGTTTAGGCTAAACGTGACATAGGCTATTGCGTAGGTTACATAGGCTACGGCGAGATTAATATATTTTTTTAAATAAATGAAAAGGAACGGCAAGATTGGATGTACCTGCCTGCGGAAAACATTTTACAATTCGACCACTATTAGCTAACGCAAAATATATAACACTGGAACTGGATCACGGGAACATGGAGTTGTTCCAAACCGGAACTGGACTTGGCACTGGACACTGGATGTTCCAAACCGGAACTGGACTGGACTTGGACTGGATAGTCAAACTGGAACTGGATCACGGGAACATGGAGTTGTTCCAAACCGGAACTGGACTTGGTACAGGAGACTGGAGTTCCAAACCGGAACTGGACTGGACTTTGGACTGGATAGTCAAACGGGAACTGGATCACGGGAACATGGAGTTGTTCCAAACTGGAACTGGACTTGGTACAGGGAACTGGAGCGGTTTGAACTGGAACAGGATAACTGGAACACTGGAATGTTCCAGACCGGAACTGGACTTTGCGGGTCTCTCGGGTAAGTTCCAAACCGGAACTGGACAGGAACTGGACTGGAAGCAGAGGAAGGGATGACGGCTGGATACGGCAAGGCAGAGCAGTGCAGCGGAGCTCAGGTTGGCCCGGTTGGGGCAGCAGGGCAACAGTGGAAGCTGCAACCGTAACCGTAGCAATGGCGGTAGCCACGGCCGGACAGGAACCACTGTAGTATGGAGAAGCAGAACACCCAGCTGCGGGCGCAACGTCAGGTGGAGGCAGAGGTACCGCAACACACACAGGGAGTGGTAAACAGCTACAGACTGGCAGAAACAGTAGAAAGGTGGTTAATGAGACAGGCAATGTTCAGGCAGGGAAAACCGCAAACAGACAGGACTAGTTAGCAACAACAGTAGGCAGAGAGCATTAAAGCACTGAGTGAAGACCAAACTGAAGTCTTTAGGGCACAGGACAGGGATTCAAAGACCAGGATACAAACGAACAACGTTAACGAACTGGCGCTGAATAGCAGCCAGCCGGAGGGTTAAATAGGGAAGTGAGATTGGAAACAATTAAGAAGGCGTGCAGAATGTGAGCGAGGGTGATTGAACAATTGAAGAGTGCGGAATGCATGCAGCAACGGGGAAAGGAGATATGCTGAAACCGGAGTGGGGAAAAGGAGTGAAACAAACGGAAGGAACACGCCCAGTCTGTAGCAACGGGGAAAACACGGACAAAGGGAATCAAACATGACACGGAGGGAAAGGGCAAAACACGGACAACGGACGGGATGGGAACGGAACGTTACAGTACCCCCCCCCTTAATGAATGCCACCTGGCATACCTGGAGGCCTAACCTTATCCGGGAACAGGTTGTGGAAGTCGAGAATGAGAGAGTGGTCCAAAATAAGGCTTTTATGGAGCCAGGACCGCTCTTCGGGGCCATATCCCTCCCAGTCGACAAGGTATTGGAAGCCCCGGCCCTTGCGGCGAATGTCGAGTATGCGACTCACCGTGTAGGCCGGGGCGTTGTCGATGATCCGGGGCGAAGGTGGAATGACCGCCGGGGCACTGAGGGGGCTGGAGGCGACAGGCTTAACTTGGCTAACATGAAAAACAGGATGAATTTTAAGGGAAACAGGGAGTGAGAGTTTAATGGAAACAGGGTTAATAACACGAAGAATAGTGAAGGGACCAATAAAACGGGGTTGAAGCTTTTTTGAGGTAGATTGAAGGGGAATAGTGGCTGTGGAAAGCCAGACCTGCTGACCGGCCTTGTACTGCGGGGCTGCGGTCCTGTGAAGGTCCGCCAAGCGCTGAGTATGGGAATTGGAGCGAAGGAGTGCGGTGCGTGTCAGCTTCCACATCCGCTTGCACCTAAGGAGGTGGGACTTGACGGTAGGGACTGCCACCTCAGCCTCCTGGGCCGGCAGTAGGGGGGTTGGTACCCCAAGGAGCATTCGAAGGGGGACATCCCCGTGGACGTGCTCTTAAGGGAGTTATGCGCATACTCCACCCAAGGGAGGAAACGGCTCCAGGAAGAGGGATTGCGAGCAGTCGCCCCCAGGTCCTGGTTCGCCCTCTCCGTCTGGCCGTTAGTCTGAGGATGGAACTCAGACGACAGACAGACACACCCAGGGCCACACAGAACGCCTTCCAAACCTGGGAGGAGAATTGGGGCCCACGGTCAGAAACAATGTCGGAGGGGATCCCATGCAGCCTGACCACGTGCAGCACCAGGAGCTCCGCTGTTTCGAGGGCGGAAGGTAGGAAGAGGGATAAAGTGGACCGCCTTGGAGAACCGGTCTACAATTGTCAGAATGGTAGTGTTACCCTCTGACAAAGGTAGACCGGTGACGAAGTCCACGCCAATGTGGCTCCAAGGACGGCTCGGGACAGGGAGGGGGTGGAGAAGACCGGAGGGAGACTGGTGGGATGCCTTGCTCCTGGCGCAAACAGGGCAGGCCAGGACGAAGGCATGGGTATCCCCCTTGAGGGTGGGCCACCAAAAACTCCTCCTGACAAGGGCGATAGTCCTGGCAACACCTGGGTGACAGGCCAGACGGGAGGCGTGAACCCATTCCAGGACCTGGGAACGGACGGAGTCGGGCACAAAGAGAGAGGAGTTAGGGTTATTGCGGGGATCCGGTTGGGAAGCCTGGGCGGCCTTCACGGTCTCCTCGATCTCCCAGGACACCGCAGCCACAACACAGGACGCCGGTAGAATAGGCTCCGGATCAGCAGGACTGGAAAGGGGGGAAAAGATACGGGACAAGGCATCTGCTTTGGTGTTGCAGGAACCGGGACGGAAGGTAACGGAAAAATTAAATCGGGCAAAAAAAAGTGACCACCTAGCCTGACGGGCATTAAGCCTCTTGGCCGACTTAATGTAAAGCAAATTGTGATGGTCCGTAAGGACAATAAACGGGTTACCTGCCCCCTCCAGCCAGTGACGCCACTCCTCCAGTGCAAGCTTGATGGCCAAGAGCTCCCGATCCCCGACGTCATAATTTCGTTCCGCGGAGGACAGTCTCCGGGAGAAGAACGCACAGGGGTGGAGCTTGTTGTCCAAGGCGGCTCGCTGGGACAGAATGGCCCCTACACCGGTGTCGGAAGCATCAACCTCAACAGTAAACTGGCGGGTGGGGTCAAGATGACAGAGAATGGGGGCTGTGAAAAACCGGGCCTTGAGCTGTTCAAAGGCGAGTTGTGCCTCGGGATTCCAACAGTAGGGAGTGGACATAGAAGTGAGTTTGGTTAGCGGAGCAGCAGTGATACTGTAATTACGAATGAACCGGCGGTAAAAATTTGCAAAGCTAAGGAACTGTTGAAGGTGCTTACGTGTAGAAGGTTGAGGCCATTCTGTCACCGCCTTGACCTTCGCTGGATCCGCCCGGATTCTGCCCTCCTCGATAATGAAGCCGAGGAATGGCACAGAAGAGGTGTGGAATGAGCATTTCTCGGCCTTGACAAAGAGCTGGTTCTCCAGAAGTCACTGGAGAACCTCCCGCACATGGAGTACGTGTTCCTGTGGGTCCTTGGAAAAAATAAGGATATCATCAATATAAACAAAAACAAACCTTCCCAGCAGGTCACGTAAAACGTCATTAACCATCCCCTGAAAGACTGCTGGGGCATTAGTTAAACCGAATGGGACCACCAAATACTCATAGTGGCCAAGCGGGGTATTGAAGGAAGTTTTCCATTCATCCCCCTCGCGTATCCGGACCAAGTGGTACGCGTTGCGGAGGTCGAGCTTGGAAAAGATAACTGCCTGGTTGAGGGGTTCAAAGGCAGAATTAATAAGAGGGAGAGGATACTTGTTACGGATGGTAACCTCGTTGAGGCCCCGGTAATCGATCCAGGGCCGTAGCGAACCATCCTTCTTCCCAACAAAAAAAAAACCCTGCGCCAACCGGGGATGAAGAGGGTCGGATTATACCTGAAGCAAGTGATTCGTGTATGTATGTCTCCATTGCCAACTTCTCCGGGCCCGACAGACTGTAGAGGCGGCCAGATGGAAGTTTGGCTCCAGCCAGAAGATTGATGCAACAGTCGTAGGGTCTATGAGGAGGCAATGACACAGCACGTGACTTACAAAAAACATGCGACAGGTCGTGATATTGACAGGGAACATTGGATAGATCTGGTACAGGTTGAATGGAAATGCTAGGTTTGCCCCCCGAGGGGGGTAGAGCAGAACGGAGACAGTTGGCTAGACAGTGACTGCTCCAAGCCAGGACTCGACCGGAACGCCAATCAATGTGAGGGTTATGGAGACGTAGCCAGGTCTGCCCTAGAACCATGGAGGATTGTTTGGAATGGATCAGGAGTAGTTGGATGGTTTCTCGATGATTACCTGATAAAACTAGTTGGAGGGGAACGGTGGAGTGGGTGACTAACCCCAGACTCCTACCGTCCAGTGCGAGAGCCGTAATAGGGGTAGATAAGGATTCGGTGGGAATCCCGAACCTCTCAACAAATGATATGTCGATGAAATTGGCATCGGCCCCGGAGTCGATAAGGGAAGATGAGGACGCGGTGTTGCTCTTCCAAAGAAGAGTGGCCTTGAATTCTACGCGGTTCTGGGCTGCATGGTTAGGAATAATAGGGCTCCACAGTAATCTTGCCCAATTGCATGGGTTCCTCCTCGGAGGGCATGGATGAGACTCTCGACCCCTTGACGGGGGAGGGCTGGCGAACACCGTGAAGCGTGGAGAACGGAATTCATGAGGGATACTTCCCTCGTTCACGAGCCCGGGTTCTGAGACGGTTGTCTATGGCGATGGCCAAGTTGATGAGGCTGTTAAGGGAATTGGATTCCTCCCGAGTAGCCAGCTGATCCTTTAGCTCTTCGCTAAGGGCCTGACGAAAGGCCCCCTGAAGTGCGGTGTCATTCCATCCCGCCTCAGCAGCGAGGGTACGGAACTGAACAGCCATCTCCGCCACACTGCAATTGCCCTGCCGAACCTGAAGAAGGCGCTGGGTAGCATCTCGTCCACAGACTGGGTGGTCGAAGACGCGTCGCATCTCGGAGGTGAAGATGGCAAAGTTGTTGCAGGCTGAGGATTGGCTCTCCCACACGGATGTGGCCCACTCCAAGGCACTGCCTCCTAGGCTGCTCATAATGAAAGCGATCTTGCATGGGTCAGAGGCGAAGGAGGTGGGCTGCATGCGGAAGATGATGTCGCACTGCATGAGGAATTCACGGCACTTCCCCAAACCTCCACGGTATAATTCAGGGTGTTGAACTCTGGGTTCCCGGCTCGGAGAGGGAGCTGGAACCTCGGGAGGCTGTTCAAACGTTGCGGGGGTCGGACCCACAGGGATCCGAGGAAGAGGCTGGTAGAGCGACAGCTGTGTGACTTGCTCCGATAGCCCCCTCAGCACCTCCAAAATATCGTCTAAACGGCGGCCCTGTTAGTCACTGACCGCGGTTTGGCAGGAGAAGGCGTGGCGAATCTGTTCCAGGTCGGCTGGGTCCATATTTTGGCCAGTTCGTTCTGTCATGAACCTAATACGGGCTGGACCCAAATGCAACGACCAGGAGGCAGAGGGACAGAAAAAGGTGATTTATTTATATAGCTTGGGGTAGTCCCAAGCTGTACACAGATAGCAACAACAATAAGCAAGGTCAGGAATCTCTCCGGAAATTGAAACTGCTCCAAGCCGGAGCTGGACTTGAACGGCCACAGGACGTTCCAAGCCAGAACCGGACTTGGTGCTGGAACCCTGGAGTTCCAACCGGAACTGGGCAGGACAGGAAACTGGAACGGATTACGGGAACTGGATCACAGGAACGTGGAGTGTTCCAAACCGGAACTGGACTGGACTGGGTCTGGATAGTCAAACTGGAACTGGATCACGGGAACATGGAGTTGTTCCAAACCGGAACTGGACTTGGCACTGGACACTGGATGTTCCAAACCAGAAATGGACTGGACTTGGACTGGATAGTCAAACTGGAACTGGATCACGGGAACATGGATTTGTTCCAAACCGGAACTGGACTTGGTACAGGAGACTGGAGTTCCAAACCGGAACTGGACTGGACTTTGGACTGGATAGTCAAACGGGAACTGGATCACGGGAACATGGAGTTGTTCCAAACCGGAACTGGACTTGGTACAGGAGACTGGAGTTCCAAACCGAATCAAACATGACACGGAGGGAAAGGGCAAAACACGGACAACGGACAAGATGGGAACGGAACGTTACATTTGTATTTATAATGTATCCTAGTTTTTCATCACTATTGCACAAAATTATAAATAGGCTAAGCAATTTACAGCCATGTTGACAATACAATAGCTAGTCCACAGGCAAAGAATGCTTGGATGTGGTCTGTCAGGCGCTTCCAGTGCGCACTGAAATGCAAAGCCACTGAACGCCGTCAGTCGCCGGCGATTCTACTGCATTCTGCGGTCGCATTACCAATCAGCTAAAGACAACATCGCCGATAGCTAAGGATAACGTCGTTATTTTGACCCTGAGGGTTGCGTCGCCAGAGAGTGTTGTCACGGTAACCCGCTACAAGGCCTTCGCTTTACTGCACCTCACTGTGCTTACTAGCGAACTAGCCGAGCTACACCCGCTACACTCACCCCCCTTTGAAACTCTGCAGCAACCACTTTTTATTTGATCCTGATCCGGGTCAACAGGCATCAATATAACCGTATAGAAAGAGAGAAGCTTACTTTACTCAGAAGTCCAAGGCGAGATTTGAACCCCGTTCCTCTCACTCGTAAGCGAACGCGTTACCAATCAGCTAAAGACAACATCGCCGATAGCTAAGGATAACGTCGTTATTTTGACCCTGAGGGTTGCGTCGCCAGAGTGTTGTCACGGTAACCTGCTACAAGGCCTTCGCTTTTACTGCACCTCACTGTGCTTACTAGCGAACTAGCCGAGCTACACCCGCTACATAGGCAATACTGTAATAGTCAGCACGTTTCATTATCAACATCCGTTGTTGCTCACTTCCGTTTTGTTGTGGCTTTTGCAGTTGTGTTGTGGCTTTTGCATTTGTGTTGTGGCTTTTGCAGTTGTGATTTCCGTTATGCAGTTCGTTCTACACTTCTCGGCCACCGTAATATAACTATATAATTACCTCGTTAACGTTACGGCTCGCCATCTGCACCACGGCATGAATAACAGCGTTGCTGCACTTGCCGCCGCTCGCTGAAGTCTAGCAGTTCTGTGTTTGGCTAAATGCGAGTTTGACAGTTCCGAAAGCTTCTACTTTTCCTGGGAAGCCCAGATGCTTCACCTTTGGCCTAGTTAACATAAAGTCTGAATTTTAAAAATCTGAATTTCAGAAATTTGAATCTGAGAGATTTGTATTTATGGATCTGAATTTTTAAAACCTGAATTTCAGAAATTTGAATCCGAGAGATTTGTATTTATGAATCTGAATTTTTTTAATCTGAATTTCAGAAATTTGAATGAGAGATTTGTATTTATGGATGTGAATTTAGAAAATCAGAATTTCAATCTTTGTTTAAATGCAAATTTATGAAATACAGCACAAAAAAATTCAAGTTTATGAAATGTCACACGTATATAATTAAAATATACTAAATTCAAATTCAATTACTTTTGGCAGTTATTGAGCTCCATACCAAACCTATCTCCATCGGACGAGCACATTGCCTCTATGCCAAGCACTAGGCTGTGGTCTTTCTCGTAGCCTGGAAATAAAATAATTGTTGGTGTACGTGCAAGCGAGAGGTGGTTTGAATTCCCGATCCCCGAATGAAGGGAAGAGTTTTTTCTAACGTAAATTTGACGTAGCAATTTGATGTAGCTACACCAATAAGCCACTAAAGCCAGCCAACTGAAGCTGTTGTGGGTCCCACTCATCTACGGTCCCACGAGGCAATCGAACCAGGAAATTCAGCAATAGATTTCGCATGACATGAGCTGCACAGATGTGACAGCCCTTTATATTCATATTTTGCAAACGTATCTTCAGATGGAGTCTTGAGGCTACATTTGTGCAGTACAGTTACGGCACCAATAACATTGCTGGGCAAGTTGTAAATTTTATAAAACCTGAAAATGACTAACCAGCCATATACCACTCTCAACCAACAAATAGCTTTTGCGCCATCTTAAAGATGTGTTCGTTTCTCACCTCCAAATCAGCCAACTCCTCCAACAGCACAAGGTCAGCCATTGCAACGCTGGCTACAGACCTGTAGGCAATTTAAAGCAAATTTCGTTCATTGGTCAAATGTGTGTTTTAAATAGCATATTTAACATCATATACTAAGTTAGAATTTAGAAAAATAGTACTGGGAGCATTCATTACGCCTATGAGACTAATTAAACAAGTTCATAGCCTACAATTGATTAATAGGCATCATCTAATGTGTTTGCTTTTTGCAATCGTAATTTATTAGCTACGATTGCATTGCGTATTTCAGAGGCTACATTTTGTCATGTGAATTTAACAGAAAATAAAAATAAATTCATATTCTAATTATCACTCAGAAGCTACATTTAGTGGCATTGTTTGAATTTACGATCACGGTACGCGTGGTCTTGAGCAGGTGTAAAATTTGTTAGTACGTCCGATCAAATCTCAGATACGAAAACGTTGATGAATGCCAAAATACGGCCAAATTTGCTAATACGAATGATTTATGTACAAATTCGTTCTGCTCAGGTTTCATGAATGAGGCCCATTGTGCACATGCCTATGCATATTACTATCTTAATATTGCACCGTTAAAATAACATTGAAACAACTGCGACATGACTTAAGACCATCCTGCCCAGTTCAGCACACAACTGCGTTGGTCTGAAAACTAGCAAATACACTTGCGGTTAGGTTACTGTTGCTTAGCACCGAGTGTAAGCACCCAGCACCCAGTTTTTCTGCCTCTACTACATGACCTGGCAAGCTATTCCACATAGTGACTAAGTAAAGAAGTACTTCATAATGTCTGAGCGGAATTTACCTTTTTATTATCATCTATGCCCCCTCATTCTACTAACAAAACTCAACCTGAAAATCTCTAGTAGTTCACTTTGTTAATCCCTTTTATGAATTTAAAAGCCTCAATCAAAATCACCCCTAAATCTTCTTTTACTCAGCTTAAAGAGATTAAGTATCCCAAGACTTTTCTAATAACTTTTATCTTTCATACCAGGAAAAAGTTTAGTTGCCCTTCTTTGAACTTTTTCCAGAGCCTCTATATTTTTTTTGGAATACGGTGCCCAGAACTGCACACAGTACTCTAAAGGCCAGATTCAGAGATGGCCAACTTAAGTCATGCACTTAAGTGCCTCTCCTGCAGAGATTTAATGTGGGATGAGATACGAAGTGTTGTAACCTACGCTACAGGGGTGCGTTACTCAAAATGTGGGTGGCAGAGGGCATGATATTCTAATGACCTGTTTCTTGTACCTGACCCCTGGGTTGCCAGCTTTCTACTAAAAAAATGTGTGTGGGGCTGTGAAGGGGGGAAGCTGGGTTCGGAGGACCAAACGCTGCGAAGGAATTCTTTAAGCTCAAAAAAGAGCCAATAAAACAGAGATACCCCGTAATAAAGGGAAAAACAATACCAACAGAAAAAAACCAAACAAATAAACTAGCTCCCACTCTCGACTGGAGAGAAATACTAACAGGGAGTCTAGGAAAAGGGCGAACAGAAATCAACCCTTAAAATAGGGCGAATGGCACGTAGGCATGTGAAAAGGAATGGAAAAGAAGATTCTCACTCAGTAACTGCAACGAGCGAACAAATAAGTGAGAATGAGGCGTGAAACGAGGACTGCAGAGATAAAGCCCGAATAATTGGGCGAACGGCACGTAGGCACGTGAGAAAACAATAGGAACAGAAAACCCCTCGTTCTTTATATAGGAGAGCACTAGAGAGGTAGGTAAGGAAGGAAAATAAGCGCTATCTGTCTAAACAAGAACAGAGGCGAAACCAAAATGAGAGACTGCAAGCTTAAGAGAGCAAAAACAAAATCCTACTAAGGAAAACTCTAAAACCCTTACAAGTAAGAGCCGCGTTAATCTCAAGCAAGCTCAAAAGGGAAAAGTTCGCTTGTAGGTACTAGATCTTTACCTTACCAGCTACTATGTCAAGTGGTAATCAATACAAAAACCCCAGGAAGCGGAAGGGAGGATCTTAAATACCTAACAGGTAACGAGCACAGGTGCAAGGAATGAGTGGCGAGTGAAAGAGAAATCACGGGACGGAAGACGAAAAATCCCAATATAACAAGAACGAAAAAAGGACGATCGCAGAAAAGGGAACTGATAGCAAACCCCATGACAGGGACAGAGGAGGTTTCTCTAAGACAACAGGTGAAGCAGTGCTCCACCAAAAAGAAGAAAAGAAAAAAAAGAAAATGCATATAACACACAACATAGGATTTCTTTAAAGCTTTGGATAAAATGACTATAATGTAATGTAACTTTAACCTCTTCCTACCAAGGGCAAAACTGGCCAATTCTCGCCTGTTTTCACTAGTGACAAACAAAGCTGTTTATCTCAAAAACTGTAAATGCTACAAATATTGTTCATAGCTTTTATTAAAATAGAGAACTGCACTATTATGACTAAGCAGTCAGAATTCATACAAATCCACCTTTTGCTATGTAATTACAACAATTTATGTACAAAACAATTGTCAAAAAAAACCTCTTTGTGATTCCTCAATATGCTGCTCATCTCTGATAAAAAAATATGGTGCTAATATCTCAAACCATTCAAATTCTATAGAGCTTTTTTCAGGCAAACCATTTTGGTTACCAAAGTCGGCACAAATGGGGCCAAGTTGTTCCAGAAAAGTCTCAATGTTTTTTTTTTAATAATAAAATTTGATAACTTTTATTGCTAATATTGACAAATTAATTTTTAGATGTGTTTTTCGTGTTTATATTACACAACTAACTACCCAGTTTGTGTTTGTTCCGCGATTGGCTGTTTGTTAGATTGTTAGATTGACTAGGCTGTTAGTTTTGTGTTATTGTGCTTTTAAGTGGTAGCAATTATTTATCTGTGCTTGCGAAGTGTTTCACACAGCTGTTAGCCAATTGCAATCAGCTGTGTGCATTTCAAAAGACATCTGGAAGAGCGACTGCTATATAGACTGAAGTTACACATTAACTTATCAGAGTGCATCTTCCTACCTGCGTAACTAGAGCTGTTTTAACCGTCCTGCGAAAGGTAGTGTCGTTTTTAAGCGTACCAGCCGCAGTTTGCGTGATTTTAATTAGACCTTGTTGAACGCTGATCATATTATTTGCATTGCTAGTTTGTGTTTGTTCCGCGATTGGCTGTTTGTTAGAAGGCTGTTAGTTTTGTGTTATTGTGCTTTTAAGTGGTAGCAATTATTTATCCGTGCTTGCGAAGTGTTTCACACAGCTGTTAGCCAATTGCAATCAGCTGTGTGCATTTCAAAAGACACTAGTGTCGCTCCGTCCCAGTTTATGTGTGTTCTCCCTATCCCTGTCTGCTCACTTCCTTTCAGAACCCACTTCCAACGACGTGGCCCTCCACGGCGACGCAACCCGTCCAACCTCCGCTACCCCTCGCTGACTCCCTGCGAGAACTTCACCGTCCCAGGGGGGCTCTGGAACTGCCAGTCTGCCACAAGGAAAGCAGACTTCATCTCCGGCTATGCCTCCTTCCTGTCCCCTCTCTGATATATCTATTACTAGTTTTGAATACCACTCTGTGTTAATCAACCACCCTATTAACCTGTACATTATAGTTGTTTATCGCCCTCCAGGTCCCCTGGGGTGCTTCCTCGATGAGCTCGACACCCTGCTCAGCTCCTTCCCAGAGGACGGCACCCCGCTGATCCTCCTGGGAGACTTCAACATCCATCTAGATGCCTCCCAGTCTGCAGCCTTCCTACCACTTCTCCGCTCCTTTGACCTAACCCCCCCCCCCCCGCCACCCACAAGGCTGGCAACCTCCTAGACCTGGTCTTCCAGAGGAACAGCCCCTGCTCTGATCTTACTGTTACCCCTCTCCATACCTCTGATCACCACTTCATTTCTTTCTCTCTTCCTCTTGTTCCACACCGCCCTCCCCCCCACCCCAACTGTCTCTGTCCGCCATAACCTCTGCTCCCTCTCCCTCCTCTCTTGCTCCCTGTGTCACTGCTGCCCTCCCCCCTCTCAAACCCTTCTCTCAACTCCCCATCGACTCTGCATCCGACACCCTGCTCACAGCTCTCTCAAAATCACTTAACTCTCTCTGCCCTCTTGTCTCTAGGCCCACACGCCCATCTCCTCCCTGCCCGTGGATGTCCGATGCCCCGCGCACCTCCAGGGCCGGTCTTCGCGCAGCAGAGAGGATGTGGAGGAAATCCAGAGACTCATCAGACCTCTCCTCCTACCAGTCTCTCCTAGCGGCGTTCTCTACAGCAGTCACCGCTGCCAAGGTAACTTACTATCATACTAAAATTCACAAATACAGTTCTAACCCCCGTCAATTGTTCTCCATCTTCTCCTCTCTCCTCAGCAAATCCCCTCCTGCTCCTCAATCCTTGTTCACTGCACTTCACTCGTCCACCCACTCAACCCAGCTCCTGGTCCAAGCGATGGTGCTGTCCCGCCTGGACTACTGCAACTCTCTCCTGGCTGGCCTGCCAGCATCGGCCATTAGACCCCTTCAGCTTATCCAGAACGCAGCAGCGCGCCTGGTCTTCAACCTCCCCCGACACTCCCATGTCACCCCCCCTGCTCATTGACCTCCACTGGCTACCTGTGATGGCTCGCATCAAATTCAAAACATTGGTGCTTGCCTTCCAGGCAGTCCGAGGATCAGCCCCTCCATACCTCCAAAAGCTCATCAGACCCTACACACCTACCAGATCCCTGCGCTCCGCCTCCTCAGGACGACTGGTACCCCCCCCCCCACTTCATACTAGCACCCGGTCTTGACGTCTGTCTGTCCTGGCCCCACGGTGGTGGAATGAGCTCCCCGTGGAGGTCAGAACAACAGCAAGTCTGACCACCTTCAAGCCTCTCTCCACCCCTCCCTACCTCCTTGTGACCTCCCTTGATTGTGTTTTTCTGAATCCTTGTTTAAGTGGTTCAAGCTGCTAGTTTAATACTTAAACCCCCCAAAAAAATCCTCATTTTATATCTCCCTCATGTCATGCATAAATTGCTCATTTGTTTACCTGCACAGCCTACTATACTGCATACAGAACAATTTACTCATGTGGAACAATTACTCTACTAAACACACTTCCAGACGCCATTTCATACAACAACAAAAAACTTGGAACAGCTCATCTCAGACATAAATAGATAGCTAGCTGCTATGTGTAATTTTGCTGGCTAGCTTGCCATTGTTACAATATAGTAACATTAGCTATATGCATTTAATTCAGAGGGATTCATTTTATACGTACCTATATAAGGTTAGATGACTCAAATCACAGGGTTTCCTTAATTGCATTCTCAGTGTTGTTGGCACATCACTGTTTTTTTTTTGTACTAAAATGGTGCAAGTTTCAGTCAAAACAGACAAACAACTTATGAAGTAAACCTACGGTGTATTATCAAACTGTTTTAATATTTATTGGATAAAAAACAATAAAATACAGTTGACAGGCCCAGTTCTAGACATTTATTGCGTCAGGTTCTCGTTTGGCTGTGAAAGTAAGTAAAAGTTATTACAGTTCGTAATATTTCTGTAATTTTGAGAAGGGGCAGGGCGTTGGGGCGGGCAGAAGAGCCCCTGCCTACATCTGGCCCTGGTTGACAACGCTATTACAAAACCATTTGCGTGAATTCACACTGGTATACTGACAAAAAAATCTGTTACCTTATACCAGTCAGCGTCAATGAGACAAGATGGCAAAAACATTTTCGGACTAGGACCTGCTGCACAGAGAAACGCCTCCAAAACCTCGACATAACTAAACAAAAAGGCCCTGACTGTATGAAAGAAACCGTAAAGTAAAAAACTTTAACTGCAGCTGTTACCTAATGAATTATGCTTTACTAAGCGGAATGTAGCTAGCTAAGCTATGCTAAAAGCTCAGCTAAAGACACTGGTGTGCGCCATCTTGGGACAGTAAAAATGCCCCCAGTGCCTCTGCCTGTTAGGTGCGGCTGTATCAACGTGACTTCCAAAGGGATTGTGTTGTATGAGAGATTATCTGAAAGATAAGAGTCTTGGCTATTGACAGACAGGTTTAAAACCTAATCTGAGCAAAGGACACCTGAGTCTGGAGGCATGCTCCAACTAGGGATTCCCACTTCAGATAGGCCTATCAGTCAAAAAAATACACCCAATTGACGACGGTTTTTGCATTAAACTCTACAATCATGTCGAAAACTACTTGCGATGAAGTGCTGAAAAGTCAGTTTAGTAATTCGAAAAAAATCATGTATAGCCATATAGAAAGTTTTGAACTATTTTCTCTTTAAAGGCATAACGATTTTTCAGACCAAAGTTTTGTGAAATACAATCAACCACAACAGTTTACCAGCACATTGTTTGTCGCATGACAGCAAACTGCAATAAATGTTTGGTAATTAGGTTGGAGTTTCCAACATTATTTACAAAGCTTTAACTTGACGTTTTGGGCTTAAAAAACACTTTCCCAGAAGGAATGGATGTTTCTTAAGGATATTTAATCAAAATATTGTGGTGAGCAGTTTATTATATATTATTAAAGGAGCTATATGTAACATTGACACCGAGCGTTTAAAATGGGTACTGCAATCCAAATTCTAAATATTGGAGAGAGTCGAGACAGAACGAACACGAGCGCAAGACGAGCCGAGCGCAACATTATATTTTGAGACGAGCTTATTCTATTTTGACAATGACAAGCGACGACGAGTCCTACACTGTAAGTTGATCAGCTAATGTATACGTTTGCAATTTGTTTATTATTTATTGTTTGCAAATTATAAACCAGCTCATGTGGATTTTTTATAACTCTGTCAATGTTAGCTAGATGCATGGCTGGCTATGTTTACGGTCACACAGATATAAGCTAACGTTAGTGGTATGTTTAGCGAGTAACTATATACATATATATATTTAAATCTTTAGCTACCTAGCTAATGGAAACGATGTTGAACTTAGCTTAGGCATTCGTAAATCGGCTGTCGGAGTGCCGGAGTACATCTGGTTGTTCGTAATGGGCAGTGGACTCGGAGGCAAACTTGGAGAATAGTGAATCACACAGGCCAAAACAAATACAGACGTTCCGACTCGGAATGGAAATTTCAAAGGAGAACATACTGGCTGTAGCATTGTTGTTGGAGAAGCCAGTATTTCGACTTAGCATGTTTCCTTAATCTCTGATGACATATCATGGTCATTTTATGATTTAGTACAGTAAATTTGTTACATATAGCTCCTTTAAATTAATGAAATACATTAATAACTTCTGTAACGCCCGCATTACCGCTTGGGGGTGTTTGGTAGGAAGAGTTTAATATTGAATCATCACCACAACGACTTCCATTGTGAAGCTAAAAAAAAAGTGCCTAGGATTCAAAAATATGCCTCGTATCGTGAAAACAGCGCCACCCATAGACTTTAGTGAGGCAAAATTCACTTGACCATTTGCAAATCAATGGATGACTTTATAATACATGATTGGATAGTTGTGGATTATGCTGTGTTTTTGAGCCCACCCATAAAGCACTGCCTCACTAAAGTATTTCAATCAAGTGTGCTCTTGTGCACTCTCGTCCTGATGATTGACAAAATGTCTAAGCATCCAGAACACGAGTTCAGCTGTCCAGCAAGATATTATGATCATCTTCACTGGCGCCAATTTCGTAGAACATTACTGTGTCATTGTATTAGAGAGAGGGAAATGGAGCAAGAGAGAGATTTATTAAATTTTATGGTTGTGGCGTTGTACTGTAAATAGTTAAAAAATAGCACACATATTACAATATTTATCCTTATTACTCTCAGTATTGTCTTTTTTATATATCTTATAGTTTATTATTTTCCTTTAAACTCTTCCGTAGAGCTTTATTCATCCACTGTGAAGACTGCTTTTTAAACGTACGTTCCTTACATTTGGAATGAATTTACATTGTACATCAAGAATAACCCTTTTGAACCTTCCCCATTTTTCATTCAGTCTTGCATTCAAGAATTTGTGCCCAGTCTATGTTACTTAAATATGCTCGCATCTTGTTAGTTGGCACATCTAAAATTTTTAAATGTGGACTTAGAGGAGGCCCTCCTAATTTGCCAAAGTACCTCAAATCTTACTGTGCAATGATCACTTGTCCCAAGTGGCTCCACTACCTTTGTGCTGAAAATTCTGTCAGGATCATTACATAGCACCAGATCCAGAATTGATGTCCCTCCTGTAGGCTGACTGGCATACTGTGCCAAAAAATTGACATTTACAACATCTATAAATTCTTCCTCACTTTTCCCTTGTCCTGTCACCAATTTCCAATTAATAGTGGGGTAATTGAAGTCCCCCATAATAACAGTCTCAAAGAGAATTGTATTCACACTATTGTCTGAAGCTGGCGGCCTGTAACATACACCTATATGTAATCCCTTCACATTTTCCCCTATGAGCTTAATCCAAATATCCTCGCTAGGCATGAGATGGTCAATTTCTCGACTTTCCTGCACATCAAGATTTTATTTTACATAGAGAGCTACACCCCACCTCTCTTACTGGATCTGTCTTTCCTAATAAGCCTGTACCCCTTTATATTATATTCATCGCTATCTCCTTCCCCTAGCCGTCTCTGTAATCCCAAGTATGTCATAACCCCCATTATTAATAACAGCCTCAAGTTCTGAAAATTCTTTTTTTATACTTTTAGAATTTAAACAAAGACATTTGTTACTTCCACTACTGCACATCCTCTCCCGTTCCATCACTCCCAACTGCCCCAAGCCACCCTTACTAGAATTATGCTCTAAAAAGATATTATTGTGCCCACTATTATTATAGGTAGCCTTGACAGCTTCCATCTGGGCAGTCTGCACCTCCCTACCCTTTTCATTCTATAACCTCCTTGTCCAATAGGTCCCTAGTTTAAATAGCCCTGAGCTGCCCTAAGCATACGCTGGCCCAATGCAACAGTACCCCTCTGGTTCAGGTGCAACCCATCGCAATTGTATAGATCACCTCTGTCCTGAAAGGAGTACCAGTGCCCCATAAACCTGTACCCCTCTTTCCTACACCAGGTTTGTAGCAACGTGTTAAACCTCCAAATAAATCTTTGCTTCTCCGAATAAATCTTATCAGCTAATTCTACAAATTTGTCCTGGAGAACCTCAAACCCTGACCTATGTCATTGGCTCCAACATGGAACATGACCACTGGATCCCTCCCTGCTCTGGCCAGGAGCTTGTCCGCATGCTCCAGGAAATCTCCTACCTGGGCACCAGGCAGGCAACACCATACGAGACTCCTTGTCGTGTAAACATACTATACTGTCTACACCTCTAATAATTGAGTCCCCCACTATCAGTAACTGCCTTTTCCTGGAGCCTGTGGCCATCTGGGTGCCTTGAGGCTCATCAGTCCTCCCACTCTCAGGGTCAAGGGTCAGGTCGAATTCCAAGGGCTGGAATCGGTTGGACACCACAACCTCTGGAGATGCCTTCCCTGTGCGGTAGGCATGCCCTTTTCTGTGCTTGCACCCAACTGTCACCCAATTCTCTCTCCTGCCTGCTCTGGAGTCTCCCCCCTTCCCAGCTGCGGCGTGCACACCATATCCTTAAAGGATGTGCTACTTAGTTCCTGGAACTCTACCAATTGCGGACTGTGGAGTCAAGGATCTTGCTCTTAAAGGGGACATGAAGCACTCGGTAAAGTGGCTGTGGTTCGTTAGCTTTTTACCTTAAATTAGATATGACCGTGCATTCAAATCTCAAACCGACCAGTATTTGCTGGAAAAAGAAGTTGAAATTAGCTTTTTTTTCCACTAGGGCACAGCCATCTTGGACCAACTGTGGTCATGACGTCACTAGGTTGGTTGGACTCTGCTGCTCAATGTATTCCTATGGTAAAATAGCTGACTTTCAGTGAGCTCAACGATGTATCGCGTTATTTTATATAGGCAATATTAGCTAGACAAGACTTTAGCTCCTAAATCGTTTATCAAGGCAACACAGCTGAGCTGCAGTTGCCGGTTCATCAGGCCACAGCAATAGCTATGGTCAGAAGCAGTTTGTGGAAATTAAGTTCAAAATTAAGTTTTGTTCGGTAATACTCATTTGAGCATCTTGGGGCAATAGAAAAAGACCGTCTGTGCATTTTTTGTTTTATTTTTTCCTCACGATACATCGTTGAGTTCACTGAAAGTCAGCTATTTTCCCATTGGAATACATTGAGCACCAACCTAGTGACATCATGACCGCAGTTGGTCCAAGATGGCTGCGCCCTAGTGGAAAAAAAAGCGAATTTCAACTTCTTTTTCCAGCAAATACGGGTTGGTTTGAGATTTGAATGCACGCTCCTATCTAATTTAAGGTAAAAAGCTAATGAACCAGAGGCACTTTACTGAGTGCTTCATGTCCCCTTTAAGGTGCTCAATGAGCCGGCAATCAAAATCGCATTCCAGGAGTGCGATCATCCTGCAACTCTCCTTTATTAAGGAAGAAGGGAAGCAAATGTTTCACACATTGTTATAAAATATATTTCCTTCTGAATTACTAAGTAAAATGGGCCGTTCCAAACATTGTTCGGAGGAACAATGTAATTTGATTAAAAAGTTGATTGGAGAGGGGAAAACGTATAAAGAAGTGCAGCAAATTATAGGATGCTCAGCTAAAATGATCTCAAATGCTTTAAAATGGCAACAAAAACCCGAAACACGCGGAAGAAAACAAGCAACTACTGTTAAAACGGATCGAAGAATAGTCAGAATGGCAAAGATTCAGCCAATCATCACCTCCAGAAAGATCAATGATGATCTAAAATTACCTGTAAGTGCTGTTAGTCAGAAGACGTTTGATCGAAGCTAAGCTATCAGCAAGAAGCCCCTGTAAAGCACCATTGTTGAAAAAACGGCATGTGCAGAATTGGTTAAAATTTGCCAAGGAACAGATCGATTGGCCCAAAGAGAAATGGCGTAACATTCTGTGGACTGATGAGAGTAAAATTGTTCTTTTTGGGTCTAGTAGTCGTCGACAGTACGTCAGACGACCCCCGGGTACTGAATTCAAGCCACAGTACACTGTGAAGACAGTGAAGCATGGTGGCGCAAAAATCATGGTATGGGGATGTTTTTCATACTACGGTGTTGGGCATATTTATCGTATACCAGGGATCATGGATCAGTTTGAATACATCAAAATACTTGAAGAGATTATGTTGCCGTATGCCGAAGAGGAAATGCCCCTGAAATGGGTGTTTCAACAAGACAACGACCCCAAACACACGAGTAAGCGAGCAACATCTTGGTTCCAGACAAAAAGGATTGAGGTAATGGAGTGGCCAGCTCAATCCCCCAACCTCAACCCCATTGAAAACTCTTGTGGGGTGACATTAAAAATGCAGTTTCTGAAGCAAAACCCAAAAATTCAGAGGAACTGTGGAATGTAGTTTGTTCATCCTGGGCTGAAATACCTGTTTCTAGGTACCAGAAGTTGGTTGACTCGATGCAACGCAGATGCGCAGCAGTTATCAAAAACAATGGTTATGCAACTAAATATTAGTTCAGCAATTTAAAGTGAAGTTTAATCTTGAAAAATATCTTCAGTTTATACAGTAAGTGTTTGAGTTTGAAGAGAAAAATGTCGACACTATTTTTTTGAACAGATTAATATTCCTTTTCTTTGCTTCCTGTAAAAGAATAACACAGACTTGATAGAATTTGTTAATGCTTTGATTTGGAATTAAATGTGTAATGTTTCCTCTACATTTGAAATATAGAACTAAAAGCTATTAAAAAATATTTGCACTTTATTCACTTTTTTAACGCACTGCTATTTATTTGTACACAACTGTATATCTAAGATACATAACACATATACATACTTCAGCTGGATTGCTTCAGTAAATATCCAGCTGTATAAATGGATCATACAAGCAAAATGTAAGTTGTGCATGTGACTGGATAAGCTAGTCCACTTAATGTAAAATATGACTGTAAAAATAAAGCATATGGGATGTGTGTGATCACTGCAGGAAGTAATACAATGAGGAGGGCCTTGTTCCACACTTCACCTTGGAGGAGGTTTAGCATGAGGCCGAGGATTGGACCGCTGGAGGGGGCATTAGGGACCCCCATGGTGTATGGCCCCACGCTCAAATTCAAGGGATGCTCATTTAGAATGGGCATGTAGTCCCGCAGGTCCTCCAGTGTCACGATGCCCCCTGGAGGACAGAGGGCCAGGACACATGTTGTTGTGGTAACCAAAACAGTTTCCAGCAGTGACAGCAGAGTATGACCATGTGATGGGCAGCCCTAACATATACCATGTCATCTACTCACACAAGCCAGTCAGAAAACTGATTTTTCTAGGAGACAAAGCATTGAAAATTAGCTGATCACACATGAGTTCTGCCCACAATGAGTAATAAGGATGAAATAAATCACCTGCAGCCTTTATGTCATTTACAATATTCTGTGCCATGGTCCCATTGTAGAAAGCCTCTGGTCCCTCTAAGGACAGCTGCTCATAGGTGATGGCCAGCTTGGGAAATGTAATGGTGTCTTTCTCCTTCAGAAGGGTTTTGTTTGAGTCACAAAATACTTCGCTGAAACAGAAAATAAAAAAAGAAGAGCAAGAAATCAGTTAAACCCCACTGTGTGTGGGTGGAGTTACATACTTGCGGTATATACATGTGTGAAGTCTGATGAAGAGCGTGGTAGCTTGAAATGTCACCTTTAATAAAATTTGACATTAGGGAGCATTTTGCAGTGTACAGAGATTTTCTCATTTCATTTCTTGCACCTAGCACCTGTTTTATTTGGGATGTGCATGTTTTTTCTTCTTTTTACATACATGTACACAGCTGTACCAGCTCTGACTGAGATACAGATATCCCAGACATGATGTGGATTCATGTGAAAACAGGAAGGTGGTTAGAACTTATAGCCACAATGTGGAGTAACAGTCAGTGTACAGTAGCTGAGGAGTAACAGTGGAGTAGCGGTCAGTGTGGAGTAGCAATAGATCAGTGATTAGTGTGGAGTAACAATAAAGTAGTGGTCAGTGTGGAGTAACAGTAGAGTAGTGGTCAGTATGGAGTAACAGTAAGGGGGGCAATATGGCAAATACATATCACAATATTTTCAGCCATTTTCCAAATACAGGATACGTATCACAACGCAATTGCTAACAATACATTTGTCAATTTGCAGCCTTTAAAGAAAATGTAAGGGGGAGTGTAAGGATAGGAGAACCAAGTGCCACAACCAAGGGATCTGAAAGCGTATTTCGTGAGAAATACGCCAATAAGCGGACAGCTCTGCAGTACAGGGAGAAATGAAACAAAATAATGGGAATCAAAACCTGCCGGCGTAAGCAAACACAAAACAACCCCCAAAGAGGGCAAACTCGGCGATAGCGAGTAATAAAACAACAAAGGAACCTCACACACTCACACAACAGGCGTATAACTGGAGGTCAGAGAAAAACGAAAGAAAGCCCGTGTAACAAGGGCAAAAGAAACTTAATAGAAAAAGAACCTGTTACCTACAGCTCAAGGTCTGAAGGAGCTGAACAAAAAGTAACAGGTAGAGGAAATATAAAAGGATAACGAGAGAAGAGGAAACAAAAAGACTAACTAATCTTTACCATAACACTTAACCGGACTACCTACGTTTCTGAAGAGGAACAACCAGAAACGTAGAGACCGCTATCCTTTACCTTACCGACTCCGATAGTCAAATAGCAATGACAATATCGAAGCGTCGGAAATGCGGAAGTCCTGGGCTATTTATAACTGGCAGGAAATCCAAAACAGGTGAAAGGAATAATTGCCGGGCGAGATTCAAACACCGAAACGGAGGCGGAAAAATCCGATAGATTTCCCCGATGTCGTCAAACAAAAGAACGACCGCAGAAACAACAGCAGGCTGCCAGAAACCATGACAGGACCCCTTTCTAAGGGACGACCCCAGGCGATTCCTCAGCCCTGTTTCTGCGGAAGTCCCTAATAAGTGTAGGGTCCAAGATGTTCTTGGTGGAGACCCAGCAATGCTCCTCAGGGCCATAACCCTCCCAGTCTACTAAAAACTGGAATCCTCTGCCCACACGCCTCTCGGCCAAAATATGCCAAACGGTATATACCGGACCCCCCTCCACGAACTGGGAAGCAGGTGGCAGTTTGTCAACCGGAGCGAGAGCACTAACCAGCACCGGTTTCAACCGGGAGACGTGGAAGGTAGGGTGGATGCGCATAGAACGTGGCAGTTGAAGGCGCACAGTGACAGGGTTAATTTTACAGATTATCGGACCCACAAATCGTGGTGCGAGTTTGCGGGACTCCACTCGCAGAGGCAGGTCCCGTGTAGCTAGCCACACTCATTGACTAACCTGATAAGAGAGAGCTGGACGACGACGCTTGTCGGCAGACTGCTTGACACCTCCAAACAAATGACCCTGCCGATGGTACCTCCACATCTCTCTCCAACTCAAATAAGGAAGTTGATACCCCAGCTGAGCTTCAAAGGGAGAGAGACCTGTGGAGGTGCAGCGTGTTGTGAGCGTACTCCGCCCAGGCGAGATGGCAACTCCAAGATGTAGGTTTGGAGGCAGCCAAGCACCGCAGGGTCTTCTCCAGGGATTGATTAGTGCACTCTGTCTGACCATTAGTCTCCGGGTGGAAACCGGAAGACAGACTGACCGACGCCCCTAGTAAGGTGCAAAAAGAGCGCCAGAACCTAGCGGTGAACTGAGGGCCGCGGTCGGACACCACGTCCAGAGGAAGGCCATGCACCCTAAAAACATTGTCCACCATCAGTTGGGCGGTCTCTGGTGCTGATGGCAGCTTGGGTAGGGCGATGAAGTGTGCCGCCTTGGAAAACCTGTCGACCACAACAAGGATCACCGTGTTGCCCTGGGACACAGGCAACCCGGTAAGAAAGTCGAGGGTGACATGGCTCCAAGGACGGCTGGGAACGGGTAAGGGGCGTAAGAGGCCAGAGGGTGGGAGCAAAGATCCCTTACTGCGGGCACAGACCGAACAAACGGCGACAAATTCCTGCACGTCGCTGTCCATATTAGGCCACTAAAAGCGCCACAACAAAAATTCCCTAGTCCGGTGGACGCCAGGATGGGCCGCCAGCTGTGAAGAGTGACCCCACTGGAGAACCCGCGATCTGATACAGGGCGGAAGGAACAGACAATGAGACGAACCCCCACCTGGGCCTCGGTCTGAGGGTAACGCCTTTTGAACAACCGCCTCAATCACCGGAGCAACAATCTGGGCGGTCGGTACGATGGGCTCCGGGTGCGGTTCCTTATCGGTGCAGTCGTAGATGCGCGACAGCGCATCCGGCTTCATTTTCTTCGACCCAGGTCACTAGGTCAGTATAAACCTAAAACGGGCGAAGAATAATGCCCATCGGGCTTGACGGGTGTAGCGCGTCTTGGCCTGTTGGACATATTCTAAATTTTTGTGGTCGGTCCAGACAGTAAAAGGGTGCTCGGCTCCTTCCAACCAATGATGCCGCTCCTCCAACGTCAATTTGACCACCAACAGCTCCCGGTCCCCTACATCGTAATTTCTCTCAGCAGGTGTTAAGGCACGAGAGAAATACGTGGATGGGTGCGTTTTACGGTCCAGCGGGGAGTACTGGGACAGAATGGCTCCCACACCCAGCTCTGAAGCATCCACCACTACCACAAAGGGGAGGGAGGGATTGGGAGTTATTAAAATGGATTCGGAGCTAAACCTGTTTTTTAGCACTGTGAACGCTGCCTCAGCCCTAGAGTTCCACTGGAACCGCGAGGATGATGTTTTTTTTGTAAGGGCTGTGATAGGTGCGGCTACCATGCTAAAATTGCGAATGAACCGCCGATAAAAATTAGCAAAGCCCAGAAAGCGCTGCACCTGTTTCACTGATGCTGGAGTGGGCCAGTTCTTGACCGCCGAAACTTTCTCTGGGTCCATAAGGACTTTTCCGTCTGCCACAATGAAACCCAAAAAAGAAACAGAATCAGTGTGGAATGAGCACTTCTCTGCTTTAATGAATATCCACGCCTTAAGGAGCACTTCCAACACCTGCCTAACATGGTCGACATGAGAGGAGAGATTCGGGGAGAAAATTAAAATATCGTCGAGGTAGACAAACACAAACTTCTCCAGCATCTCTCTGAGAACGTCAATCACTTACGCCTGGAAGACAGAGGGGGTGCTAGTGAGGCCAAAAGGCATCACCCGGTACTCTTAGTGTCTGTGGTGTATGTTAAATGCCGTCTTCCACTCATCACCCTCACGCATGCACACCAGATGGTAGGCATTGCGAAGGTCGAGTTTGGAAAAGACCGATGCCCCCTGTAAGCGCTCAAATGAAGTTCATGAGTGGAAGAGGATATCTGTTCTTAACGTTAATTTCACTGAGACCCCTATAATCTATACAGGGCCTCAGACCTCCATCTTTTTTTTTAACAAAAAAAAATCCAGCACCGGCCGGTGAAGTGGAAGGTTTGATGAAACCGTTAGCTAAAGACTCCTCAATGTACTCCCTCATAGCAGTGCTTTCCGGACCCAACAGGGAATACAGTGAGCCCCTGGGAGGGACCGTGCCAGGGTACAACTCAATCTCACAGTCATACGGCCTATGAGGAGATAATGTAGTGGCGTATTGTTTACTAAAAACCTCAGCGAGGTCAGAATATTCCCCTCGTACATTAGCGGGCAGGCGAAATTTGAGCGACCCTACCACTTCCGGGGTCTCGGAAGGAACGTCAGATGACGTCTCCCACTCAAAGTCAAAAAAAGAAAGGCTATCCTCCTCTAAAGACCCCCCCTCAGCAAAGAGATCCCAGGACAGACTCTCCTCTCCACTCCCAGTGAGGATGGAGGGAGTATCTTGATCAGAGCAAAACTCCGCCTCCTCCCACTCACTATCAGAGCTGAAGTCAGAACCGTCAGGTATGCAGCCCGACAAAGGATAAATGAAGGTTCGACAGTGGGGTTGATACTGGGAACCCCACTGGTGAATAGGATCCCTGTCTCTGCCCCAACTAACATGAGGATCATGCAAACTCAGCCATGAATGTCCCAGAATGAGTGGATACGACGGAAATTCAACTAAAAAAAATGTTATTCTCTCCGAGTGCCCCTGGAGAGAAATGCGCATAATTAAAGGGCCAGTTATCTCCTCAATGATCCCGGAGCCCAAGGGGCGACCATCGAGAGCCGTAACCTGACTGGAACTAGTGAGTCGGTGAGTCGGAGTAGTCTCTAATTCCCTAGCCCATTTAGTGTCAATGAAATACTCGACTGCTCTGGAATCAACCGAGCGCCCATTCCAAAGCAGCCGGACAGGTAAAAGGGTCCAAGAACGAGTACTATTTTGTCTCACTGGAGATCTCGGTTTCCCCAGTGAGACACCTCGTTTCCCCCCCAACTTGGGACACTGATCCTTTACATGACCCTTACGCCTACAGTAACGGCACCAGTGCTCCCGCGGTTTCACCCACTTAGATTTGTGGAGGGACAGCCCATTCACCTGCATGGGCTCCTTCTGATCAACGGAGGAGTAGCTGAGCACAGTGGGCAGAATGTCTCTTGATAACACGGATCTTAAATGGGACGGCTGATCTTTAATCGCACGTTCACGTTCTCTAATCTGGTTATCAAGACGTATAGCAGTAGTTATCAATTTACTTAGAGTAGCGGGTGGTTCTAGCATAGCTAAAGCATCCTTGATGGGATTAGATAATGCTTGGAGAAATAATGATTTTAACAACTTGGCGAATTAAAGACCCGCCGGCGGGACCTTTTTTGCTCAACTGAGACATTCGTTGCTACTGCAGCCGAACTATTATTGGAAATCACAAACTCTGTGTTTTAAATTTATTTGTAGACGGTTCGTGACGATTTCTGCCGAATACGTAGTTTCTAAGTGCCACAATTTCCCTGTAGCAAGTCCATTTATCAAGCAACCCCCCACCTAGTCTATACCTACCTATGCGTGACATAGTGGACAATAGCGTCTATGTTTGAGTTCATAAATATATTTATTCATCATATAAAATTAGAATAACGTCATAGCAACGAGATAAACCCAACAATAGCCTGATCGTATGCCAGAAAAGCCGTGAAAAGCCCTGCTCACTCAAATGCAAAATAAACTGAAAGTACTATCTCATTCTACCATGTAATGCAATATATGCTACTAAATATGAAATAAATATACAATCCTACCATTGGTTTTACACATCGAGATGTTCCTTTCAAAATTCAGTTGTCATTTATTGTCTGGTACAATCGGTTTGAGAAATATACAACACTTTATACCGCTATTACACTATCTGAAACGTCGCCGCTTAATAGCCCCATGCCCTGTAAGCCTGTCTCATGCATTACAGTTCACTCTGGTTTAATTGTCGGCTTTTTTATCCAATAGAGTACATTATAACCTTCGCAACGGTATATGCCAAGTCTTTTTGGGTGTTTTGAGCAATTTACTACAGCCCAGCGTAACGGCAGTTTTCGTTTTAACTGTCTAGTATTGCAAGCGATACACAATACGCATTATGCAGGGGAATTTCCCTTTTGCGATATGTAAGTATTTTTGCGTCTAAAATACCGTTGGTCTCGCTGGCTACATACGTACGTTCGTGTTTCCACTCGAGCACTGTCTTTCCAATATGTTTGATAGCCCTGTTGTTATTTTCGCATTTTGAGTGCATTTCACATACTGTAGTGCAATCGTTAGCTAAATGTATTTTTGAAGTAGGCTACCAATGTTCATTGAAGATAGAACATTTGGCAGCATTTTACAGATGGTGGAAAACTATTTTATGTTCATGTTATCATACATAATATAGGCTATGGCGTATACGAGTCTCTTAGGGCATGACAAATGCTTATTCCAATTTACTGTTGCGCTGATATGTGGTAGATTAAGGTAAAAATTTCCTTGGAGTCATTATAAATAGGAAAACTTAAAAGATTAAAAGAATACAGAAAAATGCAATCCCAGGACAAAAGTATACATACTGTAGAGTACAGGGACAAGTGATGTTTTATTGAGGTACAAGAGTGAATGATTAGGCAACACATTTAGGTGTATGTAACACTGTGATATCAATGTTTTTTTATCTTAAGCCACCAGAGGGAGCAAATGTGTATGCGTTATAATGTACAAAACTAATTTTATTCATTTTATGACATGTTTTGCATAGGGGTTTTGGACCCATAGATATCTACCCCCCTATACTGCTGAAAATATATAATTCTCACTTGGAAATTATGCACAAGTGAGTTTTATGAGCCCAAACTGTTGATTTGTAGTTAAATATTTCATTTTTTATTTTTATTTGCAGCAGTGCACAATTTAGCCATTTGGATAGATTTGGAGACACTAATGGACAACAGGATACACTGCTATATTTTGCATCATAGACCTTTAGTAGTTCTGCATATCATCCTCAGATTTTGCAAAACCTGTGGACATGGAGTTTATGATCCAGGAAATGTATATATATTACCGATTTCACTTATGTAGCTCTCAGCAAAATTTAAAAAAACTATTTTTTAATTTTTTTTCCAAAGTTTCTTTGCATTTGTGGCACTTTATTTTGACTTAAATTATGAAAATAAACAAATCTAAGTTTGTATTGTAAATGGTACACCTGTCTTCTTTCATTTAAGCCATTTACCAAGTTTATGTGATGCTCACACCTGGAGTTATAAAGCCTTAAACAGAGCACCCCTAAATAGGTGAAATTTGCGCCAAGGGGTTAAAGGGCCGTCCGACCATCCCGTCTCCCCGGCTAGCGCTCGAAACGTAATAGAAAACGCCACTACTGTCTTAGTGCCTTGGCGCAAGCTGGTGAGTTTCCTAGCCGCCTCTTCCCCTGAAACCTCATGGTGGAAAACCAGTTGCATCTCATTCATAAGCTGAACTAGATCACGAACAACAGGGGCATTGACACGATTAAGAGGGTCTTGCCCACGCAAGAGCCTGATGATTTAATAATGACAAAATGAAAGCTACCCGGGATTCTGGTGTGGAAAAATGAGAGGGCTGTGTCTGAAAAAATATCAGGCACTGGGTCAGGAATGGCCGGCATTTTCCCGATTCCCCACCATAGCGATCCGGTAATTGTAGCTTAGGCTCTTTAAGAGTATGTGGAGCAGGTATGGGAGGTGTAGGTTCTTGTGCAACTGGGGGCGGATTGACAGCAACAGAGAATCTGTGGAGACTCTGTACATTTTTTAAGGCATTCTCCCTGATATTGGAGTTGCTCCATCAACTGATGTTGTTGTATTTGTAAGGTGAGAATAGCCTCCTCGGGGGTAACCCCTGTAGCACCCTGACTGGCTGGTCCTTTATCAGAAACCCGTCGTTTAGCTGGCCCTTCCATAGTGGCTTTGAAATTCTGTAAGGGGCAGTGTAAGGTTTGGAGAACCAAGCGCCACAACCAAGGGATCTGAAAGCGTATTTCATGAGAAATACGCCAATAAGCAGACAGCTCCGCAGTACAGGGAGAAATGAAACAAAATAATGGGAATCAAAACCTCCCGGCGTAAGCCAACACAAACCAACCCCAAAAGAGGGCAAACTCGGCGATAGTGAGTAATAAAACAATAAAGGAACCTCACGCACTCACACAAGAGGCGTATAACTGGAGGTCAGAGAAAAACAAGAGAAAGCCCGTGTAACAAGGGCAAAAGAAACTTAATAGAAAAAGAACCTGTTACCTACAGCTCAAGGTCTGAAGGAGCTGAACAAAAAGTAACAGGTAGAGGAAATATAAAAGGATAATGAGAGAAAAGGAAACAAAAAGACTAACTAATCTTTACCATAACTCTTAACCGGACTACCTTGGTAAGGTAAAGGATAGCGGTCTCTACGTTTCTGGTTGTTACTCTTCAGAAACGTAGAGACCGCTATCGTTTACCTTACCGACTCCGATGGTCAAATAACAATGACAATATCGAAGCGTCGGAAATGCGGAAGTCCTGGGCTATTTATAACCGGCAGGAAATCCAAAACAGGTGAAAGGAATAATTGCCGGGCGAGATTCAAACACCGAAACGGAGGCGGAAAAATCCGATAGATTGCCCCGATGTCGTCAAACAAAAGAACAACCGTAGAAACAACAGCAGGCTGCCAGAAACCATGACAGAAAAAGCCATTGTCAAATTTATGATTTTCATAAATGAACATGCTGATCATCTTACTTTCTAATGTTTTAATTAACATTTGCACAAGAGAACACTGAAAAAACACCAAGAAAATATGAAACATGTCCATGCAGAGAAATAGGCTTTTTATGGTAGCAAACAACAATTTCTGGAGGCTGGGGTTTACAGATGGGCTGTGACCTTTCACTCATGAATATTATAAACATAGCCACACATGTTGGGTAAACCTTTCCTAATGGGTCTATGCTTGTTTCACGAAAGAACCTGACAAAGATACGCCAAAACGCGCGTTGTTCGTTCTATTTTTTTATTTTAAACTTTTTTGCATCTAAACGTTTTTTGCCTCTGAAGGTCGATCTTTAAACTTTTCTTGTTTGAGTGTGCGGGCTGAAAATTGGAGCTTTGCAATGTATATTTTCATCCTGGTTTTCTCTTTTTTCAACTTTCCTAATGGGTATTCATTTAAACTACCAATGTTGTTAACCCCTTAAATAGCAATGGCCAAGTGGTTTAGTTTATTTGCATTCACCGCTCTTTTATTACCGCAATATTTTCAATCAATCTGGTCACACAATATACTGTTAGAAAGTGTTACAATTCACGATTCTATCTCTATAAAATATTTTATAAGATTATCCCAATGTTATAGCGACAACTTATTTTGTAACATGACACAAAACAAGCTCACTCAAAATTATAATGACGTGTCCTTATGTGGGAAATCTACAGACGATACGAATCACGATAAAGTTGGTATCCTTATCCCGGCAAAAAAAATAAAATTAGGTGAGAAAAAAACTACCACTGTGTTTGAGCTTCTGTTACTTTGTTTCAGTAATACTTCTTAGAGTAATTCTGACTCTTGGAAAACAAACTCCTAAGGGGTACCTTACAGGAGAGACATGGATTATGCCTGTCGTCAAAGGGGTTCAAGAATAGGAACCATTTTATTTTTGGGCTTGTGTTCAAAAAAGGTCATGCTTAAATCATTCAGTGCCGTGGGCGACTATAGTCGACTACAGCCGTCTTTACTCTGCTACACTGGTAGAGAATTCTGGATTTCAGTCGGGAAAAATTAAACAATGACCAATTTACAATTACGTTCTTTTACCCGGATTTGCTCTTTCATATGGTTCTAGATGGAAATAGTTGAAGTTATATGTATCCCATGTTTAAAAAGAAATGTCTAACCATCTAAAGCAAGATTGGAGCGTGCGAATAACGCGTCCCGGTCAATTTGTACAAACACGTTTCTGCGTCAGTGATCAAGTAAGAGTCACCAATGTAAGAGTCAGGTTAACCAAATAATATAATTATTTATATTTCCATCAATATTGTTTGAAGTTGTTCTAACGTCACGTTGTTCTAACGTCTAATTGTGACGTCACGTGGCGCTGTAATGGCAACATGTAGTCCAGCTGTCTCTCGTGGCCATGTTTGTTAATTTGAATGTATTTTGTTGTGTCTGGCTTTTCTTTTGTTTTTTCATGCGCTGTGTGTCTGTTGTGGTGCGGGGAGGCGGGCTGGAGATGATATAGGCGAATTGTCTCCCCGGGATAATTTTGTTTGTGGTCGTCACCATGGAGACGCATTCGCAACATATGCTCGGGAATGTCCGTTGGATCTGCAGCAGCAAAGTTTACCATCGCTCTTCACCAGAGTTGAAGATGTCGGGACTGATCAGAGAGTGCAGGCGGTCTTCAAAGGGCAACCATAGAAGGGAAGGAGAAGATGGTGCGGGGGAGGAGTGAGGCGACGAGTTGGAAGGCTGACGCAGTTCGGCGCTCCGTTTCGACAGTACAGAGACCGCAACACTGCGTGTATGGAGGAAAGTCGTGGAGGCGGAGTTTGTGTGTTGGACTGCTAAATGACACTGGACATCTTGGGACAGCAGGGGCTATTTTTTTATCATGGCTGTATTCCAATTCAATTCACTTAATTTGATATTGTATGTCTTTATTTGGTGTGTTTGTTTGTGTGTTGTGGGTCTGCCACACTGTCTATGTATTTTTTTTGTTGCTGGTGGCTACAACTGAAGTTCCCGAAAGGGAAAATAAAAGTTATTCTATTCTATTCTATTCTAATAGTGAACTGAACCAGAAGGTGTGCTATTTAGTGCCATCTATCCTCATTTACCCCTTGGCGCAGATGGAAAATTTCACCTATTTAGGGGGTGCTCTGTTTAAGGCTTTATAACTCCAGGTGTGAGCATTATATTAACTTGGTAAATGGCTTAAAGGAGCTATATGTAAAATTGACACAATTTGGGTACAAAATGGGTACTGCAGTCCAAATTCACAATATTGGAGAGAGTTGTCTCTGCCCGCCCCCTCCTCCCCAGACTCGAAGCTCATGCGGGTTGCCAGGTTGTGGATACTGAACGAACACGAGCGCAAGACGAGCCGAGCGCAACATTATATTTTGAGACAAGCTTATTCTATTTTGACAATGACAAGCGACGACGAGTCCTACACTGTAAGTTGATCAGCTAATGTATATGTTTGCAATTTATTTATTGTTTGCAAATTATAAACCAGCTCATGTGGATTTTTTATAACTCTGTCAATTTTAGCTAGATGCATGGCTGGCTATGTTTACGGTCACACAGATATAAGCTAACGTTAGTGGTATGTTTAGCTAGTAACTATATACATATATATATATATTTAAATCTTTAGCTAGCTAAATGAAAACGATGTTGAACTTAGCTTAGGCATTCGTAAATCGGCTGTCAGAGTGCCGGAGTACATCTGGTTGTTCGTATTGGGCAGTGGCCGGAGTCAACTCGGAGAATAGCGAATCACACAGGCCAAAATCACACAGACGTTCCACCCGGAATGGAAATTTCAAAGGAGAACATACTGGCTGTAGCACTGTTGTCGGAGAAGCCAGTATTTCGACTTAGCATGTTTCCTTAATCTCTGATGACATATCATGGTCATTTTATGATTTAGTAAAGTAAATGTGTAACATATAGCTCCTTTAAATGAAACAAGACAGGTGTACCATTTACAATACAAACTTAGATTTGTTTATTTTCTTATATATTTTTTATATTTGTGCCACAAATGCAAAGAAACTTTGGAAAATAATTTTTTTAAATAGTTTTTCTTTAGTTTGCTGAGAGCTACATAAGTGAAATCGGTAATATATATATACATTTCCTGGATCATAAACTCCATGTCCACAAGTTTTGCTAAATCTGAGGATGATATGCAAAACTACTAAAGGTCTATGATGCAAAATATAGCAGTGTACCCTGTTGTCCATTAGTGTCTCTAAATCTATCCAAATGGCTAAATTGTGCACTGCTCTAATTAAATAAAAAATTATGATATATTTAACTACAAATCAGCAGTTTTGGTTCATAAAACTCACTTTTGCATAATTTTCAAGTGGGAATTACTATATTTTCATCAGTATAGGGGGGTAGATATCGATGGGTCCAAAACCCCTATGCAAAACATGTCATAAAATGAATAAAATTTGTTTTGTCCATTATAAAGCATATACATTTGCTCCTTCTGATGGCTTAAGATAAAAAACATTGATATGCGTTACATGCACCTAAATATGTTGCCTAATCATTCACTGTTGTACCTCAATAAAACATAACTTTTCCCTGTACTCTACAGTATGTATACTTTTGTCCTGGGATTGCATTTTTCTGTATTTTTTTATTTTTTATATTCCTATTCATAATGACTCCAAGGAAATTTTTAGCTTAATCTACCACATATCAGTGCACAGTAAATTGGAATGAGCATTTGTCATGCCCTAAGAAACAAGTATATATGCCATAGCCTATATTATGTATGATAACATGAACATAATAGTATTCCACCATCTGCAAAATGCTGCCAATGAACATTGGTAGCCTACATCAAAAATACATTTAACGATTGCACTACAGTATGTGAAATGCACTCAAAATGCGAAAATAACAATAGGGCTATCAAACATATTGGAAAGAGAGTGCTCGAGTGGAAACACGAATGTACATATGTACAGCCAGCGAGACCAACAGCATTTTAGACGTAAAAATACTTACATATCGGAAAAGGGAAACTCCCCTCCCTAATGCATTTTCTATAGAGCTTGCGTAATACTAGACCGTTAAAATGAAAACTGCCGTTACGCTGGGCTGTAGTAAATTGTTCAAAGCACTCAAAAAGACATTGGGATGGCAGGTGTGCCATCCGCCAAGTTACGGCTTGGCGGGGTATGCCCCATACCTATACAGCACAGTTTGGCACTTTTCAGGGTTTCCTACAGAATTACCCACAATGACCACACACTGTCAGCCCTTAAAAACATTAACTTCTGTATGTTCTGACCTCATGTAACCACACAGCATTCAAATAGAACTTCACCCATCCACACAATAAAGCCCCAAACTTGGGTTATTTTACGGTTTTTCTCCTTCAGCTTCTTCTTCTTCTTCCCATTTTTCCTGCCTACCCACAGACCCTCACTACCTGCCTGCCTCCGTACCCTCAAAGAATAATTCTCCCCATTGGATAACTGTCATGGTTTATGACCCTTTTTCCCTTGCGGTCGTGTTCCTCGGTCGCCACACGTGGGCGCTGCTCTGTTGGTGGAGTTTTGGCTCCGTCTCGTCTTTTCGCGGAGAAGTCTCGTCAGCGTTCACAGGTGTGCATGTTTGCCGGTGAGCTATATAAGCCCATGTTCCCTTCGTTCTGGGCTTCAAAATTGTTGATTTGTATTGTGGTGTATTGTCTGGCATTATTTGTGCTGTTTTGTGTGTGGTATTATTTTGCCCTTGGATTGCTTGCCAGTATGATTCGGTCTAGGGTTTTTTTAGGAGACCATTTCTGCTCCAGAGTGTTTTATTGGAGTAATGCGGGAATTGCCTTTGTGGATATATTAGGACTTTTCCTCCCTGGCTTTTGTTTGTCTCCGCTTCCTGGTCTTTCCTTGTTTCCGTTGCCTAGACCTTTTGCCTTCTGTCTCTCCCTCCTCTGTCTGTCTGCTTTCTTCCGTGAAAGCGAGAGGAGTCTTTGTTTGTTTGTGGATGTATTTGTATAGTCATTTCTTACTAAGAGACTGGGTATTTTTATTGTACTGACAAGCAGGGCTTTATTTATTCTGAGAGGCAGGGCGTTTATTTTCTATTCAAGCTCGCGTTAGTCTTTTAGCCGGTAAATGACTGGTGCACCTGTCCTGTTCGTCCTTCGGGTATCTGTCTCCGTACATGGAGCTTTTGGCGATTTTGGTTCGGAACTGTAGTTCTGTTTCGTCAGTCGGTACATGTCTTCCTATAGGGAGGACTGGGCGATGTTGTGGACATGTTTGTGTGTGACTGCGAGTCTCTGAAAGTAGCCTTGGAACGTTAGCTCTCTGTTCCTTCGCCTCGTTACATTTCCCTTTACTGAGAGGCTAGGGCGTTTATTTTCTACTAAGCTTGCATTAGTCATTGTTGATAGTAAAGTTATGGTACGACGGTGCTCCGTCGGCTCGCCTGTAAAATGTTTCTCTCTCCTGGGAGATTGGGCGTTTACCCCTTTATGTTTTCTGGAGTAATGCGGGACTTGCCTATGTGGATGTAGTTATCCGGACTCCTCCCCCCTGGCGTATTTGCCTATGTGGATGTAGTTATTAGGACTCTTCCCCCCTGGCGTACTTGCCTATGTGGATGTAGTTATCCGGACTCCTCCCCCCTGGCGTATTTGCCTATGTGGAGGTAGTTATTAGGACTCCTCCCCCCTGGCTCTTTCCTGTCCCCGCTTCCTGGTCTTTGCATGTGACTGCGAGCCTATGAAAGTAGCTATGGAACGTTATCCCTGTTCCTTCGCCTCCTCGTTACATTCCTCTTTACCAAGAGGCAGGGTGTTTTTCTCTATCAAATTCGCATTAGTCTTTTAGCCGGTAAATGTCCGGAGCATCTGTCCTGTTTCGTCCTTTTTACCTGCGGGACGATTTTGTTCGGAACACTGTAGTTCTGTTCGTCCCCTCAGGTATCTCTCCTCATATGGAGCTTGGGCAATTTTGTTGATATATTTGCGTTTGACTGCGAGTCTCTGAGGGTAGTCTTGGAATGTTAGATCTCCGTTCCTTTCGCCTCCTCGTATACTAATTTGTATTAGTTTACAGTGTTTGTTGGCTGTATGTTTTACTTGTGCCATTACGCTACTCGCCCGTTCTTATGCGTCTCGTTACCGAGACTGGGCTCTTATTATTTCTGGCTACTGAGAATCCTGTCGTCTGAGACAGACCCCATGCCGCTTCTTTAAACATACCGGTGATCTTAAACAGCCGGTGGCATGGTCAAACACATCGCAACAATCACAGACCATCCGGTACCTGTCTCAGTAATCTTAAATTTGTTACTGTTCAGCCACAACCAGTCTTCTTTCCTGTCACAGAATCCCTACAGCTGAAATTAGCTCTTTTTAATGTCAGATCATTGGCTAACAAATCCTTTTTGGTTAATGATCTGATAATTGAAAGGAATTTGCATTGCATGTTTTTAGTTGAGACCTGGCTAAACAGCACTACTGGTGTAGCAACACTGATAGAGGCTTGTCCTCCAAACTATAATTTTTATCAGTCAGTCAGACAAAACAGGAAAGGAGGGGGGATTGCAGCCATTTTCTCTACACAGTTTGTGTGTAATGATATGGACCTGGGTGAATTTACATCATTTGAATATCTTGCTCTTGAGCTCAAAGCAGAATTATCAGTGCTCATCATTACATTATATCGGCCACCAAGATATTCATCACTATTTCTACAGGAATTCTCTGATCTCACTTGGTATCACTAGATATGATAGATTAATCCTGAATGGAGACCTGAATATTCATATTAATAAAAAGAATGACACCAAAGCTATGGAGCTTATGAATTTACTGGACAGCTTTGAACTTACCCAACATGTAAAGGAAGCCACTCATCAGCATGGTAACACCCTAGACTTAGTAATAACAACAGGGTTAAACATTGATAATGTTTTAGTACTCAAATTACCTATTTCTGACCATCACTGTGTGTTTTTTGATGCCAACCTAACCTTAACAAAGACCAAAAGGGAATTTTTGGTCCAAAGGAGATTCCTAGATAGCAAGGCTGAAGCAAAGTTTTCTAATATCATGAGATCACTTGAGCCATTTAGTTATGACTGCTCTTTAAATTACATGGTTGAAAATTTGAACAATACCTTGTCATCTGCTTTAAATACTGTTGCTCCACTAAAGATTAAAAAGAGGTCGACTGACACAATCTCCCCATGGCTAAACAATAACAGTGTTAATGATATTAAGAGAATCTGTCAGGCAGCTGAAAGAAAATGGAGGAAAACTAGGCTCACAGTTCACTGTAATATATACAAAGAAGCCATGACTGCCTATAACAAAGCAATACGTCTGGCAAGAAAAGATTACTTTTCCAAGATTATTACAGAAAATGAAAACAAGAATACACCTAGCATTCTTTTTTCAACAATTGATCGATTAATTAACCCTGTGATGACTGCTGATCCTGACATTGCATCCAGTTCCACATCTAGATGTAATGAGTTTGCTACTTTCTTTCAAGAAAAGATATCCAGTATTCGTTCACAAATCTCCCAGGTCAACGTAACTACAGAATTAGATGATCAATGTAGACAAATTGATGCTGTCATGGATTCATTTGAGCAGATTGACACGCAAGCTTTGAGTGAAATTATCTCTCAAATTAAACCCTCAACCTGCTCACTTGATCCCATCCCCACAAAGTTCTTCAAAAAGGTGTATGATTGTTTACTTGATGATGTTTTGGAAATTGTGAACTGTTCTCTATCAGCTGGCATATTCCCCACCACCTTGAAATCTGCCATTGTGAGACCAACACTGAAAAAAAGGCATTTAGACAGCTCTGTGCTCAGTAATTTCAGGCCTATATCCAACATCCCTTTTTTAAGTAAAATCCTAGAAAAAATTGTTTTTAGACAACTGAATCAATTCCTGATTAGATACAACACCCTTGAAAAATACCAATCAGGCTTCCGATCTAACCATAGCACAGGGACTGCCCTGGTAAAGGTTGTAAATGACCTGCGGGTAACCATTGACAGTGGTGGTGTTGCTGTTCTAGTTTTACTGGACTTGAGTGCTGCGTTTGATACAGTGGATCACAACATTTTAATGCACCGTCTGGAACATTGGGTGGGTCTTTCGGGACCAGTACTAGAGTGGTTTAAATCTTACCTTACTGGGAGAGGATTTGTTGTTGCCTTTACTGTTCTCTTTGTATATGCTACCACTGGGTAATATCATTAGAAAGCATAGTGTCAATTTCCACAGCTATGCTGATGACACACAATTGTACATTTCTGTGTTCCCTGGTGATACAAGTCCACTCAGCTCACTGGAGAAGTGTCTGAAAGATATAAAAATGTGGATGTCCCAGAATTTTCTCCAGTTGAACGATGACAAAACAGAGGCCATTTTGATTGGACCAAGACCTCAAAGAGATGCAATATCAAAAAATCTAGAGCATCTGGGCCTATGCAGTAATCGGGAAGCCAAGAATCTAGGCGTTATTATAGATAATGACCTAACCTTTGAGCCCCATATAAGAAATGTTACTAAAATTGCCTTCTTTCATTTAAGAAACATTGCAAAGGTCAGACCTCTCCTCCGACAAGCAGACGCAGAAAAGCTTATGCATGCTTTTATCACAAGTCGCCTTGACTACTGCAATAGCCTTCTCTCTGGTCTCCCCCAAAAAAGCATTAAAAAACTACAGTTAGTTCAGAATGCGGCTGCAAGGGTATTGACTGGCACAAAAAAGAGAGACCACATTACCCCCACACTCCTTAAACTACACTGGCTACCTGTGCGTTTTAGAATAGATTTTAAGGTTCTTCTTCTAGTTTTTAAAACGATAAAAGGTTTAGCACCAACATACTTAGGTGACTGCATTCAGGAACATGTGCCTAGTAGAACCCTTAGATCCTCCACTGCTTCTCTCTTAGTGATTCCCAAAGTAAAGCGTAAGAGAAGCGGTGAGGCGGCTTTTAGCTTTTATGCCCCTAGGCTTTGGAACGCCTTACCAGGCAATATCAAAGAGGCAGAAACTCTTAACACACCTATTTAAACTTGCCTTTAGTTAGCTTGCTCTGCCTTTTAATTTTAATTTTAATTTAATTTTCTTACTTTTAGGACTGATGTGTGTTTTTTATTATTTTTATTACCATGTACTAGTCTAATTTATTCTTATTTATCTTTTTAAAGCTGTTTTATCTATTATTATTATTTTATTTTATTTCTTTTCTTTCTTTTATTCTGTATAGTGGGGTGAAAGAAGAGGCCAGTAGGGCGCTCAATTTTAAAGTTTGACTAGGGACCGACGGGTTCGTCACTCTGCGGAGTGATTCAAACTGTGGAGGCTGTATGCTGCTCCCACCCATGGGCAAATTAAAATCAAAACGTAGAAAGAGGCCAGTAGGGCGCTCAACTTAAAAGTTTGACTAGGGACCAACGGGTTCGTCACACTGCGGAGTGATTCAAACTGTGGAGGCTGTATGCTGCTCCCACCCATGGGCAAATATACCTCGAAGGAGGGACAAAAGTCCTGCAGCGGAGCTGGCAGGTATATTACCACCCAGAGAGAGAGGCTGTACGGTGCGTAGCAGATGGCAGGTAGCAGGCTGTTTGTGGTAGGAGTGTTTGTTGGGGAGACACCAGTGTACAGAGAGACATCAGTGTACAGACACACCAGTGTAGAGAAACCGGGGCTATCTATTCATGCACTGTAGCCTTTTATCTGTTTTTATCTTATTTCCTTTTATATTGTGTCGTAAATGTTCTATTGTCTTTTATGTCTATTTTTCTTCTATTGCTTTTGTTCTGTATTTTGTTTATTTTTTTTATTTTTTATTGTTGTGAAGCACTTTGGGCTGCATTTTATGTATGAAAGGTGCTATACAAATAAAGTTTATTATTATTATTATTACTTATTGGCGTGTGACAGTGAGCCGGTTAGTAGCGTCGGTAGGTTTGTTAATTGTCGTGTCCCCCTCCCTTAACTACGGGGTGTCCCGTCTTAGTGGCCTTAGGGCTTAATGAATCCCCCTTGCTGCGTTTGGCTCCTCCTACCTCACATGTCATGCCGTCCTTACAGATAACAACATCGCATACCTGCTCTGCCAAGCTTATCGCCCAATAAAAACACTTTAAACGAATCTGCACACATCACAGAATCACAGACAAAACCGCTATATGCCTTTGTGTATTTCACGAAGCTACTGTGGCCTACTGGTTACAGTTGGTGACTCTCACACAGAGGATTGGGGGTTCGAGCCCAACAGGACACAAATTAATTTTTGACAAAAACAGTGTGGAACTGTTAAATACTTTTCATTTATTACACTGTTATTATTTTCACATTAACAAACGTATTTTTATTGCAAAGGCAAAAGACGTTTCAAATATTAACCGTTCAATGTTTCACTTGTATTTCACTTGTACTACAGTGAAATGGTGAAAGTCAGATGGACACTGACAAATGGCTTATAGCCTATATCATGTGACTGTATCCCTTTGGTCTTCTGGTTAGTGTCAAGCCTTAGTATGCAAGAGACGTGGGTTCGTACCCCGCCTGGTTGGTACTAAAGTGTAATATCATCTGGTTCACATCGCGTTGTTGCATTAATGTAAAAAGAAATTCTATAAATAACTGTGCCATTGGCTACATTTTAATCTCACATAAATGCCGACAAAAAAATTTGACTGTGTGGAGCCTGCTGTGCTCTTGTGCCACGGTCATGTCTAGACTCACTGTGGAAACCGAACCTTCAACGCTCGCCTCGGCCAACATTTCTTTATTATGTCTTCATTCATTTCTTCACTTCAACTCTGTTCAGTTTATCCTTTTCACACATAGCACAACGTCACCATAAAATTAACTACTAGGAAAATGTACGATAATACATTAAGAATTGATGATAGCCTACTATTAACTGCAATCCCTTAAGAGATCGGATTTATAAACCTCCAATTACCCAAACATATCTGTTTCATGGTTAGTCACTTAAAAAAATTAGAATAGCCTCCGAACATTGCTCTAGTCTACGCTACTCTGCAGACAATGTAGCTTACTGCAAACACTTTTAATTATAATAATTAGAGGAAGAATAATCTCTGGTAGGCTACTTTCTTAGTAGTATCTATTGTTTTCTTTCTGGCTAAGATTCCTGGGAAATATGCATTGTCCAATGAAGCTTGTTAGCCAACGTTAGTTTTGCCAGAGAAACGTCAGTCAGCTGCTAGTCAGGAAGCAGGTGCAAGCTAGGCTACTACGAAGCGAATCAACATGCCTTATACATCCATTGCACTACAGAAAACTAAACTATTCATTGTATCTCATTAGAAATTAAATACAGCTCATCTACAAACTCTTTTAATGTAATTGTGGGCTATCGGTAATAGGAGAAATGTTCTCATTCTCGTCAGTACAGGGCGTTATGCTTACGCAAATGTCTGCATGCATGTATTCTGCATGCATGTCTCTCTCCATGTCATTATCTTCATGCACTATTCATCATTAGTTAGCTATCAAAAATAAGTGATATCTGATCAAAAACATCTCCGACTTAAAAAAAAAAGCCAAGTTACTCATGCATAGGCTAGCCTACAGAGTGCTGTCTATAAGTCTTTAATTGCAACTTGCAAAAACTAGGCCTGCCTTTAAAAGTATTGATATCAAAATGTGGCCAAGTTACAACTAACAATATTGCCTATCGTAGCTCACACTAAATAAACTAGCCCTATTCCAAAGCAATGGCATATACCGTTGCTAAGGTTATAATGTACTTTATTGGATAAAAAAGCCGACAATTAAACCAGAATGAACTGTAATGAATGAGACAGGCTTACAGGGCATGGCGGTATTACCTGTCGACGTTTCAGATAGTGTAATAGCGGTATAAAGTGTTGTATATTTCTCAAACCGATTGTACCAGACAATAAATGACCACTAAATTTTGAAAGGAACATCTCGATGTGTAAAATCAATGGTAGGATTGTATATTCATTTCATATATAGTAGCATATATTGCTGATAGAATACATGGTAGAATGAGACAGTACTTTCGCAGTTTATTTTGCATTTGAGTGAGCAGGGCTTTTCACGACTTTTCTGGCATACGAACAGGCTATTGTTGGGTTTATCTCGTTGCTATGACGTTATTCAAATTTTATATGATGAATAAATATATTTATGAACTGAAACATAGACGCTATTGTCCACTATGTCACGCATGGGTAGGTATAGACTAGGTGGGGGTTGCTTGTTAAATGGACTTGCTACAGGGACACTTAGAAACTCCGTATTCAGCAGAAATCGTCACAAACCGTCTACCAATAAATTTAAAACATAGAGTTTGTGATTTCCACTAATAGTTTGGCTGCAGTAGCAACGAATGTCTCAGTTGAGCAAAAAGGTCCTGCCGGCGTCACCTTCTACGCAAAGGAGTTAACAAAAAATTGTGTTGAATAGGTAAAATAATGTGTTTTATTAGAGGTTTGCACATTGACAGGATCAAAGGCTTGACACTGCTGAGGCTTAGTGTTCCAGAACACTGGCATTGAATGAGTTCAGCAAGCAATAGTAGTTTGAATGAAAAAAATACATCATGACACCATAAACATGTTTGCCCATCCAATCAGCTGTGTGTTTCTATGCAGTTTTACCCTTAAAATGATGGGCCATTTGGGTGAATGTTTTTCATAAAAACTTTTGGTTCACTCCAAATCCGAGCAGGTGCCGTGTTTGTGCTGTGTGGGTGTGGTGAGCATAAAAATGCAAGTTTTCAAGAATAATGACGATCTCCGCTATATGCCTGGGAAAGCGGATTGTATCGAATGGTGGTGCATTTTAAACCGGTTACTATGTAATATTGCCCACCCCTAGTAACAGTGGTTAGTATAGAGCAACAGTGGAGTAATGGTCGGTATGGAGCAATGAAGGTATGTCCCTTGAATGTTGTCCCTTCTACATGTATAACTGTATGAGTGTTGAATGCAGAAAAACAGAGTAGTGGTCAGTGTGGAGTAACAGTGGAGCAGTGGTCAGTGTGGAGGAACTACAGTAGTGGTCAGTGTGGGTTTGCTAGGCACTAAGCTGTGTGTGGCGCTCACCATAAAGCTGCATCGCTGAGGATGGTGTCCTTGTTGCTTGCTATGGCATTTGCTAGCGCTTTGCTCACAGGGAAACCGTAGCGGGCCAGCTGAATACTGGGGATGAATAGGTCCTTCCATGGGAGCCTGCCATGCCTCTGGTGCGCCAGACCATACCCACGAATCTCCCCTGGGACTGCGATAGACAAACCACCTGCCAACCAATCAAAGGCTGTGTTGCTCTTCCTGCAATCTGACTGCAATAGGATCATGAAAGATGAGCTCCAGTCACAAGTCTCCAGAGCAAAGGGACCAAATGTTTGAACCACACCACAGTTTGGAACAGCATCCATTTCAGTACATAAGTGCATTATGAAGCATCTATGGGAAGACAAAATGTGAACCTCACAACTATACCACATTTGCTTCAGACGAGGGCTCAAAGATTGCCCATTAAGGGATCATGTGACCTGCGTTTATGCATTAGCAAATCACTTGACGAGCCGCAGCCTGTAAAAGGGACTAAACTAATATAAGGCACAATAAATGATGCTATAAAAGGTGGTATATTTGTGTCTCTCTCGTTCAAGCAGGGGTGTGGCCTGACCATAATAGCAGAAGGATTGCTGCTGGGTTTTGCTTATTGAGGAGCAGAGTGCAGATTTAGGGCTCTAGTTTCCGGTAAGCACATGGCATGGCATAGTCAATGGCGTAGCGCATGGCGCACTGGGCGTGGCTACTGAATTTCGCTATTTTCGAACCAGAGGCGAGGAGCGCACAGCTCACAGCACACTGCGCAGGTTGAAAATGGGCTGGGTTATGCTGAATATTTATCAGTGGGTGTGCTTCACCTGGATTCACCCATAGCTAATCAAATTACCTCTTTTCAGTCCATTTCATGCTGCCTTCAAGTGCTGTCGGAATTATCGGAAATACGAGTTTCCGACATGTTTTACAAGTTACATAATTACAAGTGGGAAAGTCTGAGATAATTTTGCTACCCGAGTTCCCGAGTTGTGATGTTTCGCCACTGACCTTTTACCTCTCTATCCTTCAAGTGCTCCTCGGAAGCTGCTATTTCTCAGTTGCCAAATCGAAATGGCAGTAAATGCGATAGATTCACGTATGACAATGCAACCAAGCAGCAGATTATCATACTGATGGTCACGCACACACAGCACACAACCATTTTGTAAAATACACTTTTATATTTTCTCTCTCTTCATATGTTTCCTTTCCTCTTCTTTCTTGTGCAGAAAGTGATAGCAGCTCTCCTTTTTTTCCGTAAAGGATCAAAAGAAACATTTAGCCTACTTTCTAAACCTCCAAGTTGGTAGCCTAATACCGATTTCGGAGCATGTGAATGCGTCAACCTCATAATTACGATTTGGCAACTGGGAAATAGGAGTTTCCGAAGAGCACTTGAAAAACGATAGCAAAACACACCCATTCCGTCGTGGTCGTGGTTGTCAATTTCTGACTTAAGACCACAGTGGTAGTGGACTATAGGCTATCTATTTTGCATTGATTTAATTGAATATAATTGAGTTAAAAGTTACGTTTTTATCTCAATACGTGCAATAAGAGTGAAAGCATGCACAAAGTTTGTCATTCGTCTCATTACATATGGGTGTAAGAAAGAATACAGTACCCCTGGGACCACAGTGCAGTAGGCTATAATAACAGCCATAAACAATTAAAAACATAAATAAATACAGGGATTAGCCTAACATAAAAAAAACAACGATCAATAGATGCAAAGTAGCTATACATTTTTCCTGCTTGGGGGATTTATTTATTTCCGGCCAGAAAATAGAGCCCCAAATTTGCACATTCGCTGCTTGATCTGGACTGACACACCTGCACCAGCGACTCTCCGCCCACTTTGGCACATGGTGAGTCAAACGGGCTCATGAGCGTGAAAAAAACCTGCCATGCGCCAGCCGGAAAATAGACTCCTTAGTTTCACCAGATCACCCCATCCGTCACTGCAAATCTCACTCAGAAAGGCTTCTGTTGCTGTTATTCTCATAACTGTTTAAACAAACAGAAAATTAGGGCTGCTGGTTAAGGCACTGTAGTGCATGGATGGGCCCCTACCTGGGGATTACTGAGTTAGCTGGATAGTTGCACTAATTAAAACCTGGAACAGCTCTTTTAACTTCAGTCCATGTTCCAGATTTGGGACGTTTCCAGGTTTTGCTCAATGCTGCATGAAGTTATCCAGCTAACTCCAGTAATTCTGCTTTCTGGTACAGGCCCCAGGATTAAATTCTGACCGTGCCTGCGCTGGTAGCCCTGAAGGGCAACACATGCACATGAGCTGAGCTGTGATGTCATTGGAGGTAACGCTTGGTAACATGTTTCAGAGGCAAACACATGCTGTTCTGTAACTTCACGGATCGATAGCGGAGGTTCCAGCAATGAGCACTGATTGAGAGATTGGGAGATCATTCCAAATTGGGGAGAAAGTGGAGGGGGGCATTAAAAAACAAACAGATGACACTCACACCCAGTTGTTAATAGTTACCCTGAAAAAGGTTATCAACAAAGAAAGGTTCACCTTTGCGGGCGAGCTGTTCATCACTTCCAAACATGCCTTCAGTGGCCATCCTGGGCGCTGTTTCTCTCGCATCAATTATCTCCACCTTTCCTTTATTTTTAAAAGAAAAGACATTTAAAAATAAATATGAATAATAATAAAGAAGGTGCAGGTGTAAAGGTGTGTGTATCTGTAGAGGTGTATAGGTTTACAGGTGTGTGTACCTCTAGATGTGTTGTAGAGGTGCTATTATGCAGGTATACAAGTATGAGTACCTCAAGAGGCGTACAGGTGTGCGTACCTGTAGAGCTGTTATAGATGGTGAGAAAGAGCCCTCCTCCGATGCCCATGCTATGTGCATTCATCAGTCCCACACATAGCAGGGCGGCAATAGAGGCATCCACTGCTGAGCCACCTTTCTCCAGGATATCCCTGAAACAGAACGTGAAAAGTGAGTACCCCTGTGTGAGTGTATGTGTGTGCTTGTGTGTGTGTTTCTGTCTGTGTGTTTTTACCTGCCTATCTCTGAGCAGCGTCCTGCATCAGCCGCAACAGCGGCTTTGCTGAAGTGTGATGATGATAGTGATGACTTCCTGTCCACCCCATAAAACACCCCAACAAAGATGCACACCGCTGCCACCAGCAACGCCGCAAAGCCTAATACAGTAAACTTCTGCACCATCCTCCTGCTGGACACACACAAACATACAGTACGCAGAAACACGTTTCTCCCAATTTGGTAGCCAATTGAACCCTATGCTATTCAATTCAGAAGGCATATTTGGTCAATTCTCTCCTATATAGGGGGTGCTGTTTAAGGCTTTATAACTCCAGGTGTGAGCATCACAGAAACTTTAGAAACTAACCAATTACAATACAAACTTCGATTTGTTTATTTTCATAATTTAAGTCAAAATAAAGTGCCATAAATGCAAAGAAACTTTGGAAAAATGCAAAAAAAAGAATGTTTTTCTTTAGTTTGCAACAAAATACTCAGAGCTACATACAGTTGAAGTCGGAAGTTTACATACACTTAGGTTGAAGTCCTTTGCGGACAACTGAGACATTCGTTGCTACTGCAGTCAAACTATTAGTGGAAATCACAAACTCTGTGTTTTAACTTTAGTGGTAGACGGTTCGTGACGATTTCTGCTGAATACGGAGTTTCTAAGTGTCACTATTTTCCAGTAGCAAGTCCATTTAACAAGCAACCCCCCACCTAGTCTATACCTACCCATGCGTGACATAGTGGACAATAGCGTCTATGTTTGAGTTCATATATTTATTCAGTATATAAAATTAGAATAACGTCATAGCAACGAGATAAACCCAACAATAGCCTGATCGTATGCCAGAAAAACCGTGAAAAGCCCTGCTCACTCAAATGCAAAATAAACTGTGAAAGTACTGTCTCATTCTACCATGTATTCTACTAGCAATATATGCTACTAAATATGAAATAAATATACAATCCTACCATCGGTTTTATACATCGAGATGTTCCTTTCAAAATTCTGTGGTCATTATTGTCTGGTACAATCGGTTTGAGAAATATACAACACTGAATGAAAATATACCGCTATTACACTATCTGAAACGTCGACGTGTAATACCCCCATGCCCTGTAAGCCTGTCTCATTCATTACAGTTCATTCTGGTTTAATTGTCTGCTTTTTTATCCAATAGAGTACATTATAACCTTAGCAACGGTGTATGTCATGTCTTTTTCGGTGCTTTGAAGAATTTACTACAGCCCAGCGTAAGGGGCAGTTTTCGTTTTAACGGTCTAGTATTACGCAAGCTCTACAGAATACGCATTACGGAGGGGAGTTTCCCTTTTCCGATATGTAGGTATTTTGCATCTAAAATACCATTGGTCTTGCTGGCTACATATGTACATTCGTGTTTCCAGTCGAGCACTGTCTTTCCAATATGTTTGATAGCCCTATTGTTATTTTCGCATTTTGAGTGCATTTTACATACTGTAGTGCAATCGTTAAATGTATTTTTGATGTAGGCTACAGATGTTCATTGAAGATAGAACATTTGGCAGCATTTTGCAGATGGTGGAATACTATTTTATGTTCATGTTATCGTACATAATATAGGCTATGGCGTATATACTTGTCTCTTAGGGCATGACAAATGCTCAATCCAATTTACTGTGCGCTGATATGTGGTAGATTAAGCTAAACATTTCCTTGGAGTCATTATGAATAGGAAAATAAAAAATAAAAGAATACAGAAAAATGCAATCCCGGGACAAAGGTATACATACTGTAGAATACAGGGACAAGTGATGTTTTATTGAAGTACAAGAGTGAATGATTAGGCAACATATTTAGGTGTATGTAACATTGTGATATCAATGTTTTTTTTATCTTAAGCCATCAGAAGGAGCAAATGTATATGCTTTATAATACAATAATGAATAATTTTATTCATTTTATGACATGTTTTGCATAGGGGTTTTGGACCCATAGATATCTACCCCCCTATATTGATGAAAATATAGTAATTCCCACTTGACAATTATGTAAAAGTGAGTTTTATGAGCCAAAACTGTTGATTTGTAGTTAAATATATCATAATTTATTTTTATTTAGAGCAGTGCACAATTTATCCATTTGGATATATTTGGAGACACTAATGGACAACAGGGTACACTGCTATATTTAGCATCGTAGACCTTTAGTAGTTCTGCATATCATCCTCAGATTTTGCAAAACTTGTGGACATGGAGTTTATGATCCAGGAAATGTATATATATTACCGATTTCAATTACGTAGCTCTCAGCAAAATAAATATATATATATATATATATATATATTTTCTTACAAAGTTTCTTTGCATTTGTGGCACTTTATTTTGACTTAAATTATGAAAATAAACAAATCTAAGTTTGTATTGTAAATGGTACACCTGTCTTGTTTCATTTAAGCCATTTAGCCAGTTTATGTGACGCTCACACCTGGAGTTATAAAGCCTTAAACAGAGCACCCCCTAAATAGGTGAAATTTCCCATCTGCGCCAAGGGGTTAAAACTCATTTTTAACCACTCCACAGATTTCATTTTAGCAAACTATAGTGTTGGCAAGTCAGTTAGGACATCTACTTTGTGCATGACACAAGTAATTTTTCCAAAAGTTGTTTACAGACAGATTATTTCACTTTTAATTCACTATATCACAATTCCAGTGGGTCAGAAGTTTACATGCACTACGTTGACTGTGCCTTTAACTTTTTAATATTTGGTTGCATATCCTTTGCATGCCATGACTTCCTGATGTCTGTGACCCAACAACATCAAAAGACTCTTGATATCTTATTTTCTGGTACTGTTACAAGCGATACTATAACATCTCTGCATTTGAATGGATCTCTATGGGAATTGGAGGGTGGGACTAGATTTAGCTGTAAATTATGATGGAACAGTATGGAAACACATGGGTGGCTAAATGGCTTCAATGAAAATCGGTAACCTACATCAAACATAAAATTAACGATTGCACTACAGTATGTGAAATGCACTCAAAATGCGAAAATAACAATATGCCTATCAATTATATTGGACAAGACAGTGCTCGAGTGGAAAAACTAACGTACGTAAAGTGAGCACCATAATTTATTGGACAGTGACACATTTTTTGTTATTTTGGTTCTGTACTCTAGCAGTTTGAGTTTGAAAGGATATAATGACAATGAGGTTGAGCTGCAGACTGTCACCTTTAATTTGAGGGTATTTTCATCCATATCGGATGAACTGTTTAGAAATTATAGAACCTTTTGTACATAGCCCCCCCCATTTTCGGGCATCAAAAAATATTGGGAGGTTTAACATAATGTAGAATAAAGTAATAATTTTTGTATATTTGGTCGCATATCCTTTGCATGCCATGACTTCCTGATGTCTGTGACCCAACAATATCAAAAGACTCTTGATATCTTATTTTCTGGTACAAGCGATCCTATAACTTCTCTGCATTTGAATGGATCTCTATGGGAAATGGGGGGGTGTGTTGGACATTTTTGGCACTGCAAACTAAACTGAGACAAATAAATTGATTATCTAAGGGTCATTCCCCTCATTAATTGCCTCCTCATAGGACATAATAATGTGCTTCAAATGGACACTAAAGCTGTGTTCATGTTTGGATAGCTTTGGATAGCTTGGATACTTTGCATATGCTTCCATGGGTTATGATGGGTTTGGAAAGGTCTGGGTAGGTTTTTGGTCATCCTATAACGATTCCCCTAATCTATGGCAAAAGTTGGAAATTATCTAATGATATAGATACAAATATAATTCCAACAAGTCAAAAGAGTTTATCTGTTGCAAAATTTTGATTGTCTCCTGAATTACTGTGATGCACAATTATCCATTTTGGATAGATTTTTGGACACCAAGGTACACCATTTCAAATTGCCTCATAGGATTTGAGCAGTAATACATATCACTTTCATATTTTGTACACATGCAGACAGGAGGTTTGCAAACCAGAAAATGTAAATATTAACCTTATTCACATATTTGACTCTCAGGTGTTCACTGTAAACTAGAGTGGTGGAACTTAATTACTGCCCATAATTTACATCTGAGTTTTGAAAATGACTGAATTTAAGGCATGATAATAAATGGTACCAGGGTCTTCTTTAATTTAAGGCATTATTGGTGTTTGTGTAACATTGATATCTGGAGTTATAAAGCTATAAACAGAACAGTACAAAACAGACAAAAATGGGTAAAGTTAAGCCTGCGAACAAAGGGGTTAATAATCTGACTATTTTAATCAAGATCACACATCACAAATTAATTCTGTAAAACGTTTCCTCATTTCCCGTTATATTTCTAACAATAACAAAAAGAACAATCTCCATCTTGAAACCAACCGTCTTTAAAACTAGTTTTCCTGCACAATGTCAGAGCTGAAACGTTAGACCTGATCCAAACAACTTAAGAAAATTGTTTGTTTATTGCTCTTAAATTATTTTCCATTTCCCATCTGAAACTCGCCAGTCATCACTGGCGTGCACGCTAGCACATAATCACAAAATCGAATAATCATTTTTTTTAAATAGCTGGAATTCTCTTCTACATTAAATCTTATCACGACGAAAGGTAACAAACACTTCCTTTAAAAGCATTCAAACGGCGTCCACCTGTTTCGAACCACGCTGCTCCCGCACGCTCAGAGGATCAGCGCGCAGGGTCGTTTAAATGGGTTTTGTCGCTAAATAAAACACAAAAATACTGCACTGGCAGCGAGACTCAAATGACGACCTTATTTATGTAATCGGCGTAGTGACGCGTATGCAGAAACCTGACGCAGGCTGACCACAGTGAGCCTGTGCTTCTGCATTCCGGAAGCATTTACGTGACAAATGCAATTGCTGTATAGCCGAGATGACTGGGGTGTTTGTCACGAAGTTAATGAAGATTTTCATAATAGGTAATAATTTACATTATATAAAAAGTCACGTTTCGTCCAGATGGAGCTCTGGGTTGGGTTGATGTGCAAGAGTGAGCATATTTACATCTCATGTCAGTAGTCCGAAACGCAGTGCAGTGTCTCGTTGTGAACTTGCCACAGCGCAGTAGGCCTACGTTGCCGACCACCTTGGATTTTAACGGCATGCATAAGAACTCTGAAACATTGTGAGTTATACAATACAATAAATATACACGGTGTCAATGAGGTGTAGCCTACCCCAAAGTGATAGTTACTGACTTTATCTCTTAAGATGATCCACAACATCACACTGCAGGTCATGACTGAGAGCATCTGCGTTAACCTCCACATTGGTCTGACCATCTGCCACAGCGAAACATCACTCACAAACGCCGTTCCCCTTATCTACTGCAACGCCAGGAGAACAGATCACGAATAACAAACGTATTTACCTTCCGTGATGAGGGCTAATGTATGGTGAAAACAACTGCTTTCCGGGTTCTTCTATGCGCAGGTTTGGACAAAGAGCAGCTCCGCTCCGAACAAGGGTCGCTTCCGTGTGCCAGGTGCTACACGGACAATGTCTCATGGTTTAATTAATCTTTAACCTCCGCCAGCATAATATAACCCGACTAATTTCACCATATGCAGCTGAAAGTGCTTTGACTAACAAAATAAATGAATAGTATGTTAATGAATGAATGGGGTGATAAAAAACTAACTTGACTATAGTGGAGGCTTTTAGATAAGGGCTAACCGGGGAGATAAGTCTAACATTGAATTAACGCCGTCATAAACATGAAGCAAAACGCCAAATTTTTCAATGAAATCACTTCGCATCTTTCCCCTGAGCATAGGCCTACAGGTTGGAGTTGAAGCATAGGCTACACCTGCCAAAATATAAATGTTAATTTCTTGATGTATATGTAATTGTACACTTTGCTATTTGTTTTTCTCACATGTCGCATCCTATATTGTGCCAAAATTCAATCAAAAACGCATTCTTTCAGATTTCACAAAAAATTGCGAAATCCGGACCATGCCAGTGCCAACTGTGACCGGTTGCTCCACAGGGCGACACATGTCGCCCAGGGTATAGGGTGAAACCACACAAAAAGCGACGAGATCACCTGGTATCGCTCGCACCTCCCACAATAGGTCGCTTGTGTGCATGTCTTCTATTTTTGAAACACTGTGTTCATTAAATTATATTGATCATATAGTCCACAAGTTTGGAATCACTGAGACATTTTTATGTTTTTGAAATAAATTCATACTTTTATTCACCAAGGTAGCATTAAATTGATCAAAAAAATACAGCCAAGACAGTGATAATGTTACAAACTACTATTTCTATTTCATTCCACTTCTACTTTAGCAGTTGTAGCCATTTTACACATAGTCCCCCCCCCCCCCCCCCCTCCCCCCATTTTAGGGCACCAAAAGTAAATAAATAGTCATATTTAATATTTGGTTGCATATCCTTTGCATGCCATAACTTTCTGATGTTTGTGACCCAACAACATCAAAAGACTGTTGATATCTTATTTTCAGGTACTCAGGTAACCATTTGTTTAAAAAATGAACAAGACAATAAATATAAGATAAATATTTGCTTCTGAAAGTGAATAATTAATTCTCAAGTGCAATAACGGGCTTTCGAGAACGTAGCCGACCTGTCTCGGATCGGAAGACAACATTTTCGTTAAAAAAAAACAATGTTTAACAGGAAGCATCATGGAACGCGTACAGAAAGGGTGTGATTAGCAGCAATTCATAACATTTTTACAATCAATATGTGTATATATAATAATAGAATAGAATAGAATAACTTTTATTTTCCCGATAGGGAACTTCAGTTGTAGCCACCAGCAACAACAAAAAAGACAGACAGTGGGACAGACCCACAACACACAAACATATAAAATAATACAGCCAAATGTCATGATTAAAAATTGCCCCCGTTGTCCCGAGATGTCCAATGTCATCAACCAGTCCAACACACAAACTCCGCCTCCATGACATTCCACCATAGGCTACACGCAGTGTCGCGGTCTCTGTCCACTGTCGGAACGGAGCTCAGCCTTCCCAGTCGCCGCCTCACTCCTCCCCAGCATGTACACAACTTCTTAAAAGGAATAATTAATTAAATATGTTGAGGCGGACGGCAGGAGCTTTTTCAAAGCGGTGTTTGACAGTTCTGGGTACTTGTTTCGCACAGAGATCCAGAAGTCAGCCAGGGGCTTGGACGAAAAACTCTGCTTCAGTCATTTTCTCATGGTAACCATCGCGTCATGCAGTAATCATCGTGTCTAATTCATAAGATCGTTACAAATTTTCTGGTTTGCCAATTCCTGCAATTGTTACATAATAACAAGAGACTGGGTTGAAATAACATGCCTGCTAATTGAGTAATGATGATGGTGTGTTGGCGGTATTGTGCATCATTTTTTTACCAATGCAGTGAACAGTAGGCTAGTCTTCAGTTCTTTATTAAGCTATTATTTAACTTCGGGGGAAAATATTCTGCGACCCGCTAACGACCAATAGAGGACCCCCGAGGGGGTTGCAACCCCCAGTTTGAGAACCACTGCACTATGGGGTCGATTTACTAAAGGTTTGCGTGCACAAAAACACATGTAAAACTGTTACCACCCACCAAATAATTGTCCGAGATGATCAGTCAGATCAGTCATAGTAGGCTAGAACATTAAGTGCTAGATAGACACCTAATTATTTTCGACAAAATCTTTTATATAGCCTAAATACGTTTAAGAAACCAAATATCCTACCTGCATGAAGTTACAACTTATTCCAAGTTTCTTATTCCATTTTGCCTGCCCAGTAGGCCTACAGTTGACATTTCCACAGCGAGTAGGCTATCCTACCTATTGCAGCTGGCGGTAATACTTTGCTATTGTAAAAACGCACTGACTATTTAAATAAATAGGGTTAAGCGAGTTATCGTAGATTTTATCAAAGGATACCGGCATTCGTTTGTTTATACACTGATTTTAAACACGGATGTGCAGACATATCTCAACCATTTTTGTTTCGGAAAAATCATGTTTTTTTTTGTAGTTTGGTATTTCAAATACTACAGTAGGCCTAGGCTATCCATGATGCTCAGTGCGTGCAGAAGAAAAAAGGCTCATTTCAGATACAGAAGAACAACGGTATTTTGTGTCATTAAAAAAGGAGTAGCTACTTTATAGCACTAGAGTACCATTACGTTTGATTGTAACTTCTCATCAGAGACCGATAAAGTATGATCTCCCTATCTTTCAAATTATATCAATGACAAACATGTTTGAACACGCAAACGTTTTGTTTAGAACGCGAACATTTATGGTGAGTCAGTTATTTCTTGTGTGTGGCAGGCTCTGGAGGTCTAGCTAGTACCTAAATTTAACAAAACTTAACATATTTACTCAACGATTTGAAATTTAGGTGAATGGATTTCATATTCAGGAATGCGATTCTGGTATTAACTCAATTTTGACCGGATAGTGATTTGTCTCATGTGCAAGGGTTGGTTGCGAGACATGTATCTGAAGTCTGCGACGGGTCACATTTATTATTATTATTTTTTTAAATCAAATTTTTTTTTAAAGCAAATCGTGTTACAGAATGCAAGAGTAACTACTATTTGAATCAAACAAGCAATACAACGTCTATTATAACAGTGAATAACAAGCTATTCAAAACTTTATAAAAAAATTTAACCCAGGATCAAATGGAAATGTGATTTTATGTGACCCTTACGGCGTGAGTAGGCTTAGTGCTCGTAAGCATAGGCTAGTTATGATCATTTCAGTCCTGACAAACATCTGTAACTCCCGGCAGAAACTAAGACATCCAGTGAAACAGTTCGTAATAAACCGCCAGCTCGTTCAGTGTAACAGCAGCCTATACCGGCCTAAACTACAAAAAATAGCAACATTGCTGCCAGATGTTTTACCGTTTCCTTACAGTATAACCATTCCAAACACGCAAAATCTCTCATTTAAATATGGCTGTTCGCGGCTGGAGTAATTTACACAATGACTCTTGATCACCCGCAAAGTGTGAAATGTTAATGCGTGCAAATACTCTGGCTGCGCCTGCAAAATAACACTCGTCTGGAAGCAGAAGCATGTGTTATAGCTAGCCCTTGGCAGGTCGTAACTTGAAGAACGAAAACCAGAAATTTACAAAAATAGATTAATTTATAAAAATAAAAATAAAATGTTATCAACTAAAATGTCAAAAACACAGAAACAGCGCAGATGCCCGGTGGTTGTCGCTGAGTGAGACTCCCTCTTGGCCATCACGGAGCTCCTTATAAAGGATTGAAAACAGGTGCCGCCATTCCTGCAATGAAACACAAAGAACAAAACACAACACACAAGCATCACGAAGGCATTTTATAGCCACCAGACTAATCACAAAAGTTAGCGTACAAATAGCAAAATAATCACAAGATTAATGTCAATGTAAACAAAGCTACTTAAAATAACGAAAATTCCACAACACAGGCCCAGAAACACTAGCCTACGGTACGCTACCTTACTTAAGCAACTAACATACTGCTGAGGTTTCCAGACTTTAACAAGCAAACCTGTCAACATGCCAAGTTGAACAGCCACAGAAAAAAAAACAAGGCTCCACTCCATCTCTTATAAAGTTTGACTAAACGGACAGCTTGATTGCAAAACACGGTGATGAAGAAATCATCCGGCAACATCACAAGCCTAAATAGAGCTACCCCACTCATAGTGAAAGAAATGTTATTTTAACGAAAAGGTCAAAAACACAGCGCAGAAGCCCGGTGGTTGCCACTGAGTGAGCCTCCCTCTTGGCCATCACGGAGCTCCTTATAAACTATTAAAAACAGGTGCTGCCAATCCTGCAATGAAACACGAAGAACAAAACACAAAAAGAAACAAGACCAAATACCTGCCACTAGGGTACCAGGTAGAGGCCTATGGATATAGTACAAGTGAAATACAAGTGAAACATTGAACAGTTAATATTGGAAACCTCTTTTGCCTTTGCAATAAAAATACGTTAATGTGTTAATGTGAAAATAATAACAGTCTAAGAAATGAAAAGTACTTAACAGTTGCACATTGTTTTTGTGGAAAATAAGCATGTGCCCTGCTGGGCTCGAACCCACAACCATCTGTGTGAGAGATTACAGTCTTTACCACTAAACCACAGCAGCTTCTTGGAAAGCATGAAGCCATTAGCTATATTAACATTAAAAAACATTAGTATGAAGCGTTTTTATTGGACGATAAGCTTGATGAGCAGGTATACGGACCATGCCCTCAAATAATAATTCTCCCCATTGGATAACATCGCGACGGAGGCAGGCAGTTTGACAGGAAAATGGGAAGAAGAAGAAGAAGCGGAAGAGGAAGGAGAAAAACGGCAAAAATGACCCAAGTTTGGGGCTTTATTGTGTGGATGTGTGAAGTTGTATCTGAATGCTGTGTGGTTACATGAGGTCAGAACATACAGAAGTTAATGTTTTTAAGGGCTGCGAGTCTATGATCATCGTGGTTACTTCTCTAGGAAACCCTGAAAAGTTCCAAACTCTCTGTGCTGTATAGGTATGGGGCATGCCCCGCCAAGCCGTAACTTGGCGGATGGCATACCTGCCATCCCAATAATAAAATGTTTTGTTGAATGCAATTGGTTGCCTTGTATATTCTGTACTATTGACCAAACTTCTTTCTTGGCTTAAATTGAGCAGTTGCTGGCATGATTGATATTTAGATTAGATTAGAACTTTATTGTCATTGCACAGAGTACAAGTACTGAGACAACGAAATGCAGTTTAGCATCTAACCAGAAGTGCAAAAGAAGCAGTAAAGTGAAGTGTAATGTACATATGTATAATATAAATAGAATAAACAGTAAGGGTAGGTATGAATGTGCTAAGATTTATACAGTATGAACTGTATTAACAGAATGAACAGTATGAACACGGTGGTATGAATACACTAAGATAATATACAGTGTGAACACTAGTATGGACAGTATGAAATGTAAACGCTAGGAAATGCAGAGTAACAGCTTGAGGTATAAGAATACAATGTACACGCTATAGATGAGATATAAACACTATAGACAGTAGCATATTCTACTGTCTATAGTGTTTATATCTGATCTATAGTGTACATCGTATTCTTATCATACCTCGAGCTGTTACTCTGCATTTCCATATTCACTTTGTGTGCATGTTTATGTGAATGTCTTAACATAAGATAACATTAGGATGTGAGTAATTATGACAATAGAAGCACGAGAAAAATATGAATACAAAAATGAATAGCCTACATTTACAGTATGTATGCATTAATATTTTTCGTAACTGTTCATATATTCACTGCTGCTGTCCCGCTGAAAACCATTCAAACAGGTTGACAGCGCAGATTTGTTTGGAACAATTGAGAGCTACATGAACCACGTGATCGCATGGCGGCGAGATAAAAGAGTTTCGCAACTCTCTTTCTATATGGCTCTGCCTTTTTCTAAACTGTCAAATGGACTGTCCCATATACTACGTAGCCCAAACGTAGAGCCCACATGACCACAACGTAGGCATACATACAGCCCAACGCAGCCCCTACGTAAAAAAGGGGTGGGTAAATCTCTGGTATACGCAGCCCCTACGTCAAAAATGTCATGGTTTTGGACCCTGTGGTCCTATGCGGTCGTTTTCCTTGGTGGCCACACGAGGGCGCTGCCCTTTTGGTGGATGCTTGCTCCGCCCTGCTGAGTTGGGGAGTGTCTGTTAAGCGTTTACACCTGTCGTTGTCACCGGAGAGATGTATATAAGCCTACCGTTCCCTTCATTCGGGGCTTCGACATTAATTGTTATTTGTTTTGTATTGTGGTGTATTGTTGGCTGTGAGTGCTCGTACCATTTTGGCTACTCGCCCATTTTTAGCGTCTCTTTGTAGAGGCAGGGCTTATTTCTTGCTGGCTTTGTAGTGGATTATCTCGTAGAAGTTTGGGACTGTAAATCTCTGCTCTAGTTCGCCTGTGTGCGTTTTCCTCCGTGTATGGAGATTTGGGCGATGGTCGGAACTGTGTTCTGTTCGCCTCTCGGTGCATGTCGTCTCATGGGAGATCTGGCGTTTTGCTTCGGCTGGGTTGCTTAGCTTGTAGAAGTGTAGAGTAGCTGTTCTTTGTCCCTTTTCGCCGGTTAATGGTTTTCTTATAGAGAGACCTGGCGTGTTAGCTTCTACTGATTTCCGGGTTACGGTAAGCCAGTTAGTAGCTTGGTACGTTTATTCCCTGTTTTGTCTCCTTCTCATAGACTGCGTTCTCCTTTGTTGTGAGTCGGGGTTTTGTTACTTATTCCTTTACTGTGAGGCTAGGGCGTGTGTTTTTTTAAGTTTGCGGTGTCTTTTGGTTAGTAAGTTTTGGGACGACGGTGCTCCGTCGGCTCACCTGTAAAATGTTTCTCATGTGAGATCGGGTGTTTACCCAGGTATGTTTGCTGCATTAGACTGCGAACTTATTTAAGTAGCCATGGAACGTTAAGTCTCTGTTCCTGTTTGCCTCGTTACCTTTCTCCTTATTAAGAGGCTAGGGCGCTTGTTTGATTAAGTTTGCGTGAGTCTTTTGGATTAGACTGCGTACTTATTTAAGTAGCCATGGAACGTTAAGTCTCTGTTCCTGTTTGCCTCGTTATCTTTCTCCTTATTAAGAAGCTAGGGCGCGTGTTTGAGCTAGTTTGCGTAGTCTCTGGTTAGTAAGTTATGGGACGACGGTGCTCCGTCGGCTCGCCTGTAAATGTCTCTCCCTCTTGGGAGATCGGGTGTTTGCCCAGGTACGTTTGCTGCATTGGACTGCGCACTTATCTAACTAGTCATAGAACGTTAAATCTCTGTTCTTGTTCGCCTAGTTACATTTCTCCTGTCTGTGAGGCAGGGCTTGTGCTTGTGTTAGTCTGTTTAACCCATGGTTAGGGTGCAGCTGTCCTGTTCATCTTTTTTTGTGCTTTCCATCTCCGTGTATAGGAGATGTGGGCGATGGTTCGGAACTGTAGTTCTGTTCGTCCTTCGGTGCAATTCGTCTCTTAGGGAGACTGGATGATATTGTGGACATGTTTGCGTGTGACTGCGAGCCTTGAAGCCGTGGAACGTTAATTATCTGTTCCTGTTCGCCTCGTTACATTTCTCCTGTCTGAGAGGCAGGGCTGGTGCTTGTGTTAGTCAGTTAGCTGTTGGTTAAGGTGCTGCTGTCCTTCATCTTTTTGTGCTTTCCTTCTCCGTGGATAGGAGATGTGGGCGATGGTTCGGAACTGTAGTTCTGTTCGTCCTTCGGTGCAATTCGTCTCTTAGGGAGACCTGTTTTTGATGTTTGCGTGTGACTACAAGTCTTTAAGCCACGGAACGTTGGATCTGTTCCTCTCGCCTTCTCATACTATCTTATTATTTTGGCAGTGTTTGTTGGTGTTTTATGTTGTTTTTACGCTCCCGCCCGTTATGTGTCTCGTTCCCGAGACAGGGCGTGTGTTTATTTCCGGCTGTTCTGATCCCTGTCTTTGCGCTCTACTGGGCAATTGGCAGTGGGCCGGTTAGTAGCGTTGTGTGTTCCTTGTCTTGTCTCCTTCCCTTATCTGCGGGGTATCCCGCCTTAGTGGCCTAAGGGCTTAATGATTCCCCTTGCTGCGTTTGGGTCCTCCCACCTCACACGTCACGCCACATTACAAAAAAGGGGTGGGTACCAATAGCATGGAAGCCTTAATGGTCCAAACGCCTTAAGACGTTCAAAATGGACGTCTTAAAGGGATAGTTCGGAATTTTTTTTTTTTTTCGGAATTACGACTTACCCATGATGTAGTTGATTGATGGAAACCATTTTCAGCTAATTCCAGGCTGTCCCTTTTTTTGGACATACACACGTTGCTAATGCAAGCGCAACTCTAAGGTAACCGGTAGCTTCCACTACCAATATCCACTACCATATTCTCTGTGGAAGTATGGCGGTGGAGCGATACTTTACATTACCTACGAATGTAGTGCCGGCACTGGTCGACTACAACAACAAAGAAGAGCAACAAGTTGCAATGGCCACGTTCGCTCCGCCACCGTACTTCCACAGAGAATATAGGTCAGCACAAAATAAAAGATTCAACGATAGTTTGACTTCAAAAATGATGGTATAAACACTCAAAATAACCCCGATAGACTGTCGTCGTATTTTATTTGCTTTGGGTGCACTGTGGAGTGCGTTTGGTAGTGGATGCTACCGGTTACCATAGAGTTGCCCTAGTATTAGCAACGTGTGTATGTCCAAAAGAAGAGACAGCATGGAATTAGCTGAAAATGGTTTCCATCAATCAACTTCATCATGGGTAAGTCGTAATTGAGACATTATGTCCAAAATTCCGAACTATCCCTTTAAGACAAACAAATTTGATGTCTTAATGCGGACACCAAACTACATGTTTTGGCCCAAACGGCGTTCCATAGTTTACACGCACGTATACATGTATGTCTGCTTATACACATACTTATACACGCGCGATTACACGATTGGCTGCTCAGTTAGAAAAGTAATGTCAGCTATCACACCCCATAAGAAAATACCCTGTTAACACGTCCATTTTGAACGTCTTAAGGCGTTTAAAATTGGGTGCTACCACTTCATCAGTTTCTGAGGGGAAACCCTACATACAATCATTGCAAGAGAGAAAGCAGTTCCCCACTCAACCTACCTTGTATGAATTGAGGTTAAGAAATAATATTGATTGAATTGGGCTTAAGAAATAATATTGATTTACGGTGACATTATTAACATTCTGCATTTTTTGTAGGCTACTGTCATGGTTTTTGACTAGTCCTTCCCTTGCGGTCGTTTTCCTCGGTAGCCACGCGAGGGCGCTGCCCTTTTAGTGGATGTTTGCTCCGCCCGTGAGCTTCTCTCTGCATCACACCTGTGCCTGGTTACCTCGGAGCTATTTAAGCCCACGTTTCCTTCGTTCTGGGCTTCTGTATTATTTTGCATTATTTTGTTTTGTGTTTGGTATTAGTTTTGCCTTTGTTTGCCTTAGCCAGTATGGTTAGGCCTAGGCTCTGTAGGAGACCTCTTTGCTCCAGTGTGTTTTATTGGAGTAATGCGGGACTTGCCTTTGTGTATGTAGCTATTAGGACTCTTCGTCCGTGGCTCTTTCTGTCTCCGCTTCCTGGTCTTTCTTTTCTTTCTTTGCCTAGACCTGTTGCCTTTTCTGTCTCTCGATCCTCTCTGTCTGCTTTCTTCCTTGAAAGCGAGAGGAGTCTTTGTTTGTTTCTGGGTATATTTATATAGTCATTTCTTACTAAGCGACATTATTTATACTGGGCTTTATCTATACTGAGAGGCAGGGCGTGTATTTTTTACTAGGCTTGCTTTAGTCATTGAGCTGGCAAATGTCCAGAACAGCTGTTCTGTTCGTCCTTCGGTACCTGTCTCTTTACTGGGAGTCTGGGCGATTTTGTTCGGAACTGTATGTCTGGTACATGTGGTTGAATTGACAATAAAAAAAAAACCTTGAAGGTGCAGGTATTAAGAATACACTCTCCATGCTGTATGGTTGGTGTTTGCATTCATCCCCGTTCGCAACTTTCTCCCTTTAATTACCCAGATAGCAAGTGAACGTTGAATCGACGTAGATTCAATGTGGAATTCCAACGTTGATTCAACATCAATTTGCTCATCGAGATCACGCCAGAATACCGACAAATAGGCCTATTGAATAATCATCAAAATTGGATATTTTTTCGCCCACAGTCAGGGGCGCCGCCAGGGATTTTGGGCCCCATGAAAAGATATATCACATTGGGCCCCACCACCCCAGGCCACGCCAACCCTGCGCAATTGCTGTAACCACACACTTGTAGAACCCAATCGACCCATTCAAATCAGCATAAATATTTTGCTTAAAATGTCAGTTTAACCTTAAAAAAACGTATTATGGACAATAACTTTCCTGATATGTAATTTTAATGCGACATAAGGACTGTTTTTGCGGCATTTTCCCAACATACGATCAATGATAAGAGTAGAACTCTGAGGGCACTGAAAACAGATCAGTGCAGCCAATACACCCAATTCACGCGAGACGCCATCTTGGAATTATACAAAACGAAAACGAGGCTGAGCTGGGAAAATACAGGAAGTGTTTGAGCGTAGCAGTATTTCAGGCTATTGTAGCCTACTGTACATTGACTAGTTGCCCAGTTTTTTGTTGTTACTGAGACACATGCCATGTACTTAAAATAGCCAAACAAGAGCGAGACTGTAAACGTCATGCAGACAAATATATTTCTTTGGTCATATAAATTTTCCTTTTCAAAATGGTTTCGGTAATGGGGGAGTATAACACTACTTAGTTTTTAATGCTAGCTCGTGGTGATTCATTAACTTGTAGCCAGAATAACTGCATACCCAGCTGGTAAACAGCGCGAACATAATGAAAATACAGACACTATTGTTTACAATGTAATGATAACTTTATTTTGGGGTTGACAGTTCACTGTAAATTATCCAATGCTGCAATGAATATGTTCATATCGTTGCCTTCCACTGACCCTTCTTCTGGCATACGAACGCTAGCATAAAGGAGAATTCATATGAACTGGTTATACCGGCTAAATGTTGCTGACATGTGGTTATATTTGAATATTTCAGTAACAGCTACGTTCATTAACCAGCTACCTGAATTATGTAAGGGGTCTAATTTTTTTCGCATTGAACGAAATTATCTCACAACACATTCCTCACTCCTGACTGTAAAACCATTGCATTGGATGATCTAGCATTAGCACAAAAAGTAACAAGCAATACGAACACAACACAATCACAAGCCAGGTAGAGACAGAACGAGCCGTTTGCCCCGTCTTGCACTTCGCTTTCACATGTCTGCCAGGAGATAGCTAGCGTTACCGACCTAGCTAACAAGCTATAAAGCTGCATTCTCACCAAATCCGGCGAGGTACATCGATCGGACGCATTCTATTCATTTTCTATGGAGAGGATGCGATGCAATCGCGTGGTGCATGATGGATGTGGTGCGGCGACTGTGGTATGTTCGCCGGTTCTGAATTTGCATAGGATAGATCCCAAAACTACTTTAGGCAAATTAATGCGTCCACCGTTGCTCGCGAAACTCGGATCAAACGGTCAAAGTAGGCATTTTAGATCAAATATGAATCAAGATTTAGCAACTGCATATGCTATTTCTCGCCTCAAATGTTTTCAGAAACGTATTTTAGTGGACCGTTTAAGTGGTATAATAGAAAGTTTATTAACAGGCTGCCATATTGATCCGGTTTGAAAACGCAGGCAAAATACGTCTAACCAATCAGGTGCCGTTAATGTTCCTCGTAGGCTACTGAACCCGTCTAATAGCACCGACCTCCAAACGCACAGTTTGGGGGTCCGGCGCGTCCTCATGCGTTGTAGCCGGATTTGGTGAGAATGCAGGTTAAGGTCCGGAACACACCGCAAGCGAAGCACACGCAGAAACGCGACCGCTTCACTTCGGCGTCCATTGTAACCTACCAGAAAGAACATACCAGCCGAGCGCGCTGCGAAGTGCCATTTCTGCATGCGCTTCGCTTGCGATACTTTCGGCGTTGAGTCTATTTTTCTCGGCGCGCCAAGCGCCAGAAGCGGAGAATTAAATTTACGGGATTGAATTCGGACGTTTGCATTTGTATGGGGTGTGTATAGCCTATATATGCACCTATTTATTTTCATTATTATTATTTTCTCTTCCTGTAGGCTTTAATTGTCCACCTACCTGAAATAAAATGTAAAAACATTCATCACACACCAAAAAAAAATTACGATGCTTTGTGTTTTTTTATATATCCATACAGTAGCCTACAACAAGTAACTCATATGCCTTACCCAGTGTCATGTAATAAATTACCTTACTAAAAATGCAACATTGAGAATATTCACATTTTTAGGCCAGTTATTAGGCCAAACAAATAAACTATCCAAAGAGGAGTTTGCTAATAACCATGTCATTAAATCAGAATTAATATATAATCGATCACCAACCTATAATTTCTTGTTGTTATTGTTAAATAATAGCCTACTCACTTCGCTGATATTCATTTTAAATCGAGATGGGATATGAACATCAGTTATTAAAACTACATTAAACATGTATTATCACTAAGAATAGGTTATATGGGCCATTCTACAGAAGTCATGCAAATTGAGGGTTGGAGAAAAGTGTAAATTTGTATTCTTTTTGCAAAATTCTTTTATAATATATTTGTTACACTTTATCTGAGATACATAAATATACTAGTGTGCAATCACATGTAATTTTTTCAGAATAAGTATGAATTTACTGACTGCTCCTAAATATGTCACAACCGAAACATGGTGTAAACCCTGCTTTTGAAATAAAATTACATACCCAATTGATAAGTTTAATTCACCCCTTTGAAAATGACATTTTTGGAAAAAAATCTTGACTGCTGTTGAATTTGAATCAATTACCCTGAATTTTTAAATCAAATAAAACATTGGATTAATTAAATTTTGTGAAAACTCCGTACAAATATTCTCTATAAAATGGACAGATTTGATCACATGAATTTGATAGATTCTTATTTATGAGATTATATATACCCTCACCAGCACAATATCTTGGATATTTGATTGATTATTCATATTATTCAAAATTTGAACAAAACAGCAGGTGTTTCGGTTGTGACCACATTGTTGCGGTTGTGACATCTCTTACTGAAACCTGAATTCCAAAGTTGGGACAGTACGTAAAATGCAAATAAAAGCAGAAAGCAGTGATTTGTAAATTCTCTTGTCTATATATTTAAATGAAAACGATATTTAAAAGATATTTAATGTTTTATCTTAGCAACTTCATTGAATTTTGTAAATATACGCTAATTCCGAATTTCATGCCTGCAACACGTTCCAAAAAAGTTGGGACAGGGGTATAAAAAAGACTGGGAGGGTTGTGGAATGTTCAAAAAACACCTGTTTGGAACATTCCACAGGTAAATAGGTGAATAGGTGACAGGTCATGCTATCATGACTGGGTATAAAAGGAGCATCCACGAAGGCTCTGGCATTTACAAGCAAGGATGGGTTCGCCACTTTGTGAAAAACTGCATGAGCGAATAGTCCAACAGTTTAAGAACAACGTTTCTCAACACACGATTGCAAGGAATTTAGGGATTTCACCATCTACAGTCCATAATATTAGTAAAAGATTCAGAGAATCTGAAGAAAATGGGCAAGGCCGTAAACCAATATTGAATGCCTGTGACCTTCGATCCTTCAGACAGCACTACATTAAAAACGGCATGCTTCTGTAATGAATATAACCACATGGGCTCGGGAATACTTCAGAAAACCATTGTCAGTAAACACAATTTGTCGGTGCATCTACAAATGCAAGTTAAGACTCTACTACCCAAAGCGTAAGCCATATATCAACAACATCCAGAAACGCCGCCGACTTCTCTGGGCTCATCTGAGATGGACTGACGCAAAGTGGAAACGTGTGCTGTGGTCTGACGAGTCCACCTTTCAAATTGTTTTTGGAAATAATGGATGTCGTGTTCTCCCGGCCAAAGAGGAAAAGGACCATCTCGATTGTTACCAACACAAGGTTCAAAAGCCAGCGTCTGTCATGGTATGGGGGTGTGTTAGTGCCCATAGCATGGGTAACTTGCACATCTGTGATAGCACCATTAACGCTGAAGGGTACATATGCATTTTAGAGCAACATTTGCTGCGATCTAGACAATCGCTTTTTCAGGGACATCCCTGCTTATTTCAGCAAGACAATGCCAAGTCACCTTCTGCACGTGTTACAACAGCATGGCTTCGTCGTCAGAAAGTGCAGGTGCTAGACTGGCCTGCCTGCAGTCCAGACCTGTGTCCCATTGAAAACGTGTGGTGCATTACGAAGCCCAAAATATGACAATGGAGACCCCGGACTGGTGAGCAGCTGAAGTCTCATATTAAGCAAGAATGGGAAACAATTCTGCTTTCAAAACTACAACAATTTTGTTCCCAAAAGATTACTGAGTGTTGTTAAAAGGACAGGTGATACATGCCCTGTCACAAATTTTTTAGGAGGTGTTGCAGGCATCAAATGTAGAATGACCTGTATAAAGAATGAAATGTTGAATAAAGTTGATTAGTTAAAACATGAAATATCTTTTCTTTGTACTGTTTTCAATTGAATACAAAAAGGACTCGCAAATCATTGCTTTCTGTTTTTATTTACATTTTATACACTGTTTTATACACTGTCCCAACTTTTTTGGAATTGAGGTTTGTACATGTGCATTGATTGTCTCACTATTTATTGTCTTTAATAAGAATTGTGACAATTTTGGCTCATTTCGGCCACAAAACAAAAGATTTAGCAAGCACATGGTTAGCAACCACTTCTCTGTGCAGATGCACCTTCCTTTTAATCAAATCTACAGTTATGAAACTGTATTGAAACTTTTATTTCTCTAATATGAAAACTTGGGTGTTTGGGTGTGACGTCTCTTAAAACCACAGACTAATTTTCATACTTTGAAGGACAATTATATCAAAACGCTAAAACCTAGCTACTTACCATGTGGCCTTGATTAATATGAAGGTTGTCTAATTTCCTGGTTAAAAAAAGACAGACTCAAACAGTGTATGTTTCAGTTGAGACATAAAAATTGGGGACAACATTTTTTCGATAGGTTTTTTGAATTATAAAATTTATTACAAAATAGATTGCATTATTTTAACTTATATTTGATAAAAATTCACATGCTTTATTGAATGAGACAAGTCAAATAATTGGCAAAAATATTTTGGGTATTATTTTTTAATGCACCAGTTTAAGGGATGATAGTGGGGACAGCCATCTCCCAATAGGAATTTATACTCCCAAGAGTATAAGTGTTGATTTTGGATAAATGTAACTATTATTACTGCAATTTATATCTTGGATTATATTAAAACATAACATGATCTAATGAATTATATACCATTGAAAGATTTTATTGGTCAATTTCTTACTTTTATCAGCGAGGGACAGCAATTTGCATGACTTTTGTAGAATGGCCCATATAGGCTTATCATGTATTTACAATCAAGTGTCAAACTTGGCGAAAATAAAACGTAGTCTAAACAACTGCACGTGACACATAGCAAAAAATGGTGGTGTATATTTAACACCCTAGGTGTTTAAACACCCCATGGTGTTAAATGTACACAAGCAGTTTTGCTGTGCACTAGACTTGATGTGGACATACAGTGCATCCGGAAAGTATTCACAGCGCTTCACTTTTTCCACATTTTGTTCTGTTACAGCCTTATTCCAAAATTGATTAAATTCATTTTTTCCCTCAAAATTCTACACACAACACCCCATAATGACAATGTGAAAAACGTTTTTTTTTAGATCTTTGCAAATTTATTAAAAATAAAAAACTAAAAGTTCTCATTTACATAAGTATTCATAGCCTTTGCTTTAACGTATTTTTAAAGTATCATATTTCATATTTGGTCGCATATCCTTTACATGCTGTTACTTCCTGAAGTCTGTGACCATCAACATCAAAAAAACTGTTGATATCTTATTTTCAGGTACTGTTACAAGCGATACTATAACCTTTCTGCATTTGAATGGATCTCTATGGAAATTGGGGGGTGAGACTAGATTCAGCTGTAAATTACACTGGTACAGTATGGAAGACATGGCTGGCTAAATGGCTGTAAGTTATCAAGGGTCTGAGCTATCAAACGAGTCCCAAACCATCACTCTGTTGCCAGATATGGAGTAGATGTGGATGGATCACTGCAAGGGTTATTTCTCCGGACTCATTTTCCTATAGAACTCTATGGGGAAAAAAGTCAGGAGAAACAACCCTTAAAGCGATCCATCCACATCTACGCCATATCTGGCAACAGAGTGATGGTTTGGGGCTCGTTTGATAGCTCAGACCCTTGATAACTTACAGCCATTTAGCCAGCCATGTGTTCCATACTGTACCAGTGTAATTTACAGCTGAATCTAGTCTCACCCCCAAATTTCCATAGAGATCCATTCAAATGCAGAGAGGTTATAGTATTGCTTGTAACAGTGCCTGAAAATAAGATATCGACAGTTTTTTTGATGTTGATGGTCACAGACTTCAGGAAGTAACAGCATGTAAAGGATATGCGACCAAATATGAAATATGATACTTTAAAAATACGTTAAAGCAAAGGCTATGAATACTTATGTAAATGAGAAATTTTATTTTTTTATTTTTAATAAATTTCCAAAAGATCTCAAAAAAACTTTTTTCACATTGTCATTATGGGGTGTTATGTGTAGAATTTTGAGGGAAAAATGAATTTAATCAATTTTGGAATAAGGCTGTAACAGAACAAAATGTGGAAAAAGTGAAGCGCTGTGAATACTTTCCGGATGCACTGTAAACTGTAAAGAAAGCAAAGAGAGAAGATGGACGATTGTAGATTGATCTATTAAGTAGAGAAATACATGGAGCTGTATGACGCACAGGATTATTTCTACAGTGACAATATAAGAAAAGAAAGTGCTTGGACTGCAATTGCCTCGGCTGTTGGAGCAGATGGGAATTATTGTTTTTTTATTGTGATAATGTTTATTTCACTAAAAACATATACAAAAATAATTAATTTCCGAAATTGGTATACGAAAACGAGGACGTTTCTATGCATGACTATGCATAAACGGATCCCAGTTACGATAGTTGAAAGTTGAGAGTTCTCAGGGCTAGTTTTGCATAGGCCTACCTATCCTATTTAAACAGAAATCATCATTATGTGGTTAAAATAGGTTTTCGTGGTGCAGGTATTGTTTTTAAAATCTAGTTTTGCACCTACAGCCATCATAATTAGATGTGGCTATACATGTGTTAATTGCTGCTATGTTATCAAAATCTATTTTTAAACCCATGATTTAATTTCTCTAAAAATTAAACCCCCTGTTACACCCGGACTATCACCAGTGGTTTAGAGAAAAATGCTTCTGAACTTTCGCAGACTTTTTGGTGTAAGCTACATCTGTGTAAGCTACATTAATAACTTATGTTCGTTTTATGTTTATGATTTAAAACCTTCCATGGTGGGTTTGACAAGTGTGCTGTAGCTTCTTGTTTTTTTGTACCTGAAAAATTACGATATTATGTAAGTAATGTAGCCCATTTTGTTCTGAAAAATGTGTTGTATAAATCCGTATCTGAGAAGTGCGGACGCGAGTGGTGCGCGCTTCCGGTATGTTCTCAATGCCGCGAGCATTCGCTTCTGGGCGCGTGTGATTCCGCGAGACGCTGCCAGTGTGTTCCGGGCATAAGGCCAATATGCGGTGCGGGGGTTCCCCCGGGCACGGAGGGCCATAGTCTGATTTATTAATTTTAGATTTTAATATTTGACTGTAAGCTATGTGTTGATAGACAAGCAGGGGCTACAAGGCAAAAAGACAACTAACGTTAGCCTGATGCCCCGAACCCACCAGACGCTCAAGCGCACAAACGCTTTTATTGCTTTTTCGGTGCGCATTCCGTGAACGACAGAGACGCACTATACAAACAAAGTCTACATTCTGGATTTGTGAGCTTAGCTTAATAATGGATAAGTAAATACTGCTATTACATATGTCTTACTGCTTGACAGGTTAATTAAAATGAAAACTTGCATACTGTCAATATATTAGTACATGGGAAAATAGCTACACATGAATCAGACCAACAAACAAGTCTTCACTGGCTGGCAGCAAATGGCCTACTTTTGATTTTTACTTCGTAGCCTATAGCTAATGTAATTATGTCATTATAACGAAATCAGTTGAGTGATTACCTTATCTCGCAATATTAATATAGTACTTAGTATAGTACTTATATAGTAAACATGAGGAAGGCAATTATGGTTTACCTCTTGCACCGAATGCTCCCGAGGAGGAGAAGAATGTGGGTACACCCCATAAACTGCTTTGATCACACTTTTGATTATATTAAAACAAATATCTAAACTATATAGAATGTTGTTTTTTAAAGCTAAATGTTGCAAACAAGACAATGTCTCCTTTTATAAATTCACTTTATATACTAATTTATTTATTTGGGACAGTAATCAACATGTTCTAAACATTTAACTATAGCAGAATTAGCAGCTATTTTGATTCTGTAGTACCTTAAATCGATACAGTGATATCAGTATAATAAAAACAGAAGTAAGCATAGTCTTAATTAATTGAACAAATATATATCAATTTGTATACTATAATAAAGAAAAAGCATTATAAAAACGGGGCTGGTTATATGCAAAATGTATGACTTGATTTAACTTAATTCATCCCACAATGGTGATTGTCTCTGTTCCCTGTTTCATTATGGCCTATATTCAAATATAATATGTATTAAAATAATTAATAACAATAGTAAAACTATTAGTAGGTTGAAAAACATTAATATGTAGTGATATGATGCAGATATTGAGCATATACAATGTATTTCTATAAGATTGCGCATGCGGACGCCCAGAAAATAAAGTGGGACAGTGGGTTTCAGGTAAAGTGGGACACTACTTGTAAATAAAAAAACAGCAAAGAGAAAACATTTTATGAATAAAGATGCTAAAAAAAAAGATACGCTATTATTAATTTGTTGAATAAATACCTAAATATGTACGTAAATACAGGCCAAATTGTAGCAGCAGCTCCCATCTTAAATCAATTACAGAAAATATTGCACCCACACAGCAAGTTAAGGGAAAGAAAAAAGGGAAGTGATGGGAATAAACAAAATTAAGAAAGGTGAGCAGCACACAGGTAACAGGGGAGGAAGACTTAATCTGTGGAGGGAGGAAGAAATGAGAGGAGCAATAGAAGAGTATCAAGAGCAAGTGGAGACAGGCCTGTGTCCTAAACTTAGATTTTTGCCAAGGGCTTTGAACATCCCAAAATCCACACTCCTTGATTGGGGGAAAGGGTGAGAGATATACATTTCAGAAACTGTTGCCATCTTTCATTTACATTTAGCCGAGTAAAGTCCCCCCCATCCCCTTTCTTATATATAGCAACATTATGATTATTACTGTTCCATAGGAGAGTGACAAGGATGTTTCTCATGAATAGAGATGCAATTTCCCATGACATTTTCACTCCAAGCCTGACCACAAAGAGAGAAGGGTTGGAATAAACACTGGTTTTTATCACTTGCACAATAATGCGTTTTAATGATAAAATAGGCTAGTGCCCCACTTTGTCTACAAAAGTGTCCCACTCACCCTGAACATTACAATTCAGTAAAGATGGGTGTCAGATGGTGTTTAGAGATATATAGCATTTATTTAGAAAAAAATTAGAACGTTATTTCATGATAAGAATGTTGATAAGGCCTTATTTAATTATTTAAAAAATCATTTGAATAGGTATTGACTCACTTTGATATTTTAAAGAATGATTTGCCAAAAAGTGTCCCATATACCACAAACCACCCTAGCCTATGTGGTTTCTTTCAAGATTAATGGTATACTATGTAGTTTCAGAACACTAGATGGCGATATAGAGCACATAGGAAAAAAGGGCTCCCCGAAAATTGCTTATCACGTGTTCTTCTCAGACACGCACGACGACGCACGAGCATTGTGGTGACGTTTCACACATATTTTCTCTGACCGTGGACTCTATTCAATTCAATTTGCTTTATTGGCATGACAAGACATTGCATCTGTATTGTCAAAGCATACTGCATTAAAACAGTCGAAGACATACATCTAACACTGAACAATACAAAACAGCAAAGACTAGAAACGAATGAACAGTAACCATACATGAAAACAAGAACTTTTCTTTGATTATGGATTTAAAAATAACAATAATGTAAAATAATAAAGTACAATTAAAAATAATAATAATAATAATTATCAATAGAAATGATAATAATGATGATGAGAACAACACAAATAAAGTGAATATAATAAATATAAAAAATTTAAATTGGTTTATAATGATCTCTGTCACTCACTGGCCCTAAAACAATGGCAGGCAGCTATATATTGTGCTGCCAGGTCACACCATGTCCTCTCCTCTCCTAAGAGGATGGGGAGTTTTTGGATGTCTGTTAAAGGTATACTATGTAGTTTCATTGTAAACAACTCGTTCTTTGTTTACATTCAAATTTTCTCCCCAAAAAACATTGTATGTGTCCTTGTGGTCTAATAAACATGTTGAATGTATTTCCTACCTCATAAGTTGTTCGCAAAGTGTTTTTTTGTTAATGTTTTGAATGCTACACTGTTGACATCCCGAGGCCATTTTTAAAGCCAGAAACAGCTAAAGTTGTGTAAACGTAATGAATGGGCCGTTCCTGCTCATTTGATTGACATGGCCAGGCCATGTGGGCAGGTTTCCAGGTAAACTCTTATTTTAGCTTAGGACCGAAACATGCCTCACGCAAATACATGAACGTGGATGCTTCGAACAACGCGAACAGTTTTTCTTTTGCCAAGACATTTGTGAAAGACAAGCCAGAGCGTTGCAGCGAGGGACGCTATAGCAGCAACAACAGTAAATAACTTTCTTGTTCGATCTGTGCTTTCCTCCGGTTTGCCTTTCACAAATGTCATGGCAAAAGAAAAAATGTTTGCGTAGCTTGAAGCGTCCACGTTCGCATATTTTCGTGAGGTATGTTTCAGCCCTTACTCATTAGCAAGATGTTTCAGCCGAGGAGGTAACAATATCATTATAAAAATAGCGACCATACACCTAGCTAAGGCTATCTATTGTCGTGAGGTTTGCTTATTGTTGACAATAGTCTATTTATCATGTTGTTTGACCAAACCTTGATCATGTAAATGGAGACTACATTACATGCTCAAAGCATATAAGTTAGTAATCTTAGCTATTGCTCTGTAAACTTGGAGGAGAAACATTGCCATCTCAACAAAGTTGAGACGGAGCAGCACTTTATCACAAAATGCGTAAAATACAATCAAATCAGAAATAAATATTTTACCAAAATAAATCACAATTAAAAAATGCAACAGACATCCAAAAACTCCCCATCCTCTTAGGAGAGGAGAGGACGTGCTGTGACCTGGCAGCACAATATATAGCTGCCTGCCATCGTCTTAGGGACAGTGAGTGACAGAGATTATTTTAAACCAATTTAAATGTTTTATATTTATTATATTCAATTTATAAGAACATATGTGTCGTTCTCATCATCATTATTATCCTTTCTATTGATAATTATTATTAATTTTAATTGTACTTTTATTATTTTACACTATTGTTATTTCTAAATCCATAATCAAAGAAAAGTTCTTGTTTTCATGTATGGTTACTCTTCATTCGTTTCTAGTCTTTGCTGTTTTGTATTGTTCAGAGTTAGATGTATGTCTTCGACTGTTTTAATGCAGTATGCTTTGACAATACAGATGCAATGTCTTGTCATGCCAATAAAGCAAATTGAATTGAATAGAGTCCACGGTCAGAGAAAATATGTGTGAAACATCACCACAATGCTTGTGCGTCGTCGTGCGTGTCTGAGAAGAACACATGATAAACAATTTTTGGGGAGCCCTTTTCTCCTACGTGCTCTATATCGCCATCTAGTTTTCTGAAACGACATAGTATACCTTTAATCTATTTTCGTAACACACTGAGGCTCTAATTTAAGGAGAATAAAATGCTCAGATCTGGCTGAACTGCTTCAAAGCACCTGTCCCTTCTTCCACCTGTCACAGCATTTAAGCTCTTTTTAACAATTCCTGTGACTGTGGCTGCAGAGTACATTTTCAAAACTGAAACTTATCAAGAACTAGCCTACCCTAGAAGAAGGGCGACGCAGCCACTAGGCTACTACTATCTTAGTTTAATTAGTAGTACTAGTATAATATAATATAACTAGTATTATATAATATTTATTTGAAATATTCCTGCATTTAGCTTTTCACATAATAATGACTTAAATTCAGTTAAAACAGTTAAACAGTCACAGAGACACCCCACATGATTTACCCCACACACAACCCAGTGCAGGAGATACACATCACAATTTCCGAAATTTGAGTCGTGTTGCATGAGCTTGTGGCACTTTTTTATCTTACTATCCTACATAACAGCTTTGATAGTTTAGACGCTACTGCATCTTTGTGGTTCGTGCATTTTTTAGATCTGATGCAGCTACGTGCTTTTCCCACGGCCGAATAGCAGAGAGAGAGAAAATGCGATTGCTGCGATTTAATTAATTATGTTGGAAACGTTTGGGGGGAAAAAAACGTATTAAACTAGATTTCCCGTATCATTAACCTTATACGCCCACATAGGCTACCTTCGAAAAGGTGGAAAAGCCATATTTTATACGGGCAAACTGTGTGGGTTGACAGATGTGAACCTTGCGAGGGAGCCCCGACAAACTGCGCGACACCACTGGCTAAGACAAGTAAACTGGCAGATGCTAAACAAACACATTTTAACCCGGTAATTCTCAGCTAGGCTACAGTGCGTTTCACTTGCTTACAACCATAGTTACTATTAAATGTAACCATAGTTATACTAGTTTATGCTAAAACTATGACTGACAAGAAAACTGTCGTGAACATAACAGGTTGCGTTTTACATCGCAAATCTTTGTACGTTAGATACTAGCTACAATATAGGCTACATAAAACGAGCTATATTTTAACAAAATAAAATGTATTTTGGGGACCCCTTGTCGGCTCAAGTTTCAATCGTAGGCCTACTGACAGCGAATTTCGGCAAGAGCTCCAGGTTGGTAGTCCAAGCCATTGTTGTTGACATTCACTTCCGGAATTTTCCCACCTCAGCCTCACTTTCGATTTCAAGATGGCCGCCGCGTGAATAAGGTCTATATTCTGTTCTATTCAGTAGTCTCGCAGTCATTATTTCAGTTGACTTGATGAACTGTCAAAATTCTGAAAGACTGTCAGGTCAATATTTTCGCTGGTCACTCGGTATATCCCGCCTTATAACTTAAAAGTCGAAAGGTTTAAACGGATTTTGAATATTGACATGTCAGGCTCCAATCATGTTTAGTATGACCAGCGTGCCGTAACGGTTAATTAGCAAATAACAATGCTGAATACTTCTGACGTAATTTACGTAGCAACTGTATGCCCAGATCACACCACGGCCTCATTGACAGTGGCCAAGGGAAATCGATGACGATTCAGCAAATATATAACTTTTAAAGATTTAATTCCATCTTCTACTGGGACTTTTTACTGTTTATCGAGGGTGTGTCAGACATTTTCGGTGCCACTGACCACAATCGAACGATTTCACTTTTGCCATTCGATTGAACGAGTAACGTTAGAAATCTATTTTGTATGGGTTAATGCTATTGCCTTTGCTAGCTACATCATTCTAGCCTCTTATGGGGATCAATAAAGGCTACCAATACACTAGCACTTACTTCTTGTAAGTTTTATCACCACTGCAGTGAAGCAAAAAGGTCAACAAACTATCAGGAATGTATTGTCAAACTCACCTGAATTCACTGTTCTAAAACTTTAAGTAACTAATGTTAGGGGAGCAAAAGTAGCCTATTTCACTATGGACTAAGGCTAGCTAACAGGTTAATTTCCACCACTCACGGACTGCTACACCCACCTTCCTTTGTGAAAAACTGGGTGACATACTGTCGCCCTTTCTTTTCTCTCTCCTGTCTTTTCGTTTTTTTTTTTTTTTAGGAAGCTGAGACATGATGCTCCACCGGCACTCCTCACCCGCAATTTTCACTGCCTGGTTTGGGGGCAGGACCGAACCATTTCATGTAAATAGCGGGGGGTTAGGCAATACAGTTTTTTTGCCAAAAACAAGAAAAGAAAAAGAAACCGTTAGTTTTATTAGTACATTGTAAATAAAATATTATATTAATGATGATAGGTTAATAATTTAAAATTTAAAAAAAATGTACCTAATGTTCTAATAATTTTTTAGGACCCTGTCAGTCAGGGGCCCTTAGAATCATCCTAACCTTTCCCCCCCATACGGCGCCCCTGCCCACAGTACACTCACTGCAATGATGTTTTATTTTTATCCATTTTATTATGTGTTCAGCTGGCAAAGCACCTTATGACGTTAGACGAATTATTTAGGCTACAGTTACTACTGACATTATCGGCTACTAACTAGTTCAGTTAGCTAATGGAGTGAGTCAGTGATGGCGACAAAAATTAAAACTTTTAAATATCATGTTAATATTTAACCTTGATAATTCAATATTTGTCCATATTCTGACATTGATTCAACGTGATCTCGATGAGCAAATTGATGTTGAATCAACGTCGGAATTCCACATTGAATCTACGTCGATTCAACGTTCGCTTGCTATCTGGGTAATGAGACTGAATAGTTTGGCATGCTCGGCTTGTCTTGTCGGCTGGAAGAACAAATGTTGGTATGTGCTAATTAAATCCCTGACTAGAGTCACTTCTATTTATATGCGCAAAGTTTAAGTTCTTTGTGAAATGCCCATGTAGTTGGCCAATGTTGATAATGCACTAACCAAAAAGGGCTGGAGCACTGTACATTTAAATATAAGCAGTGGTTCTCTGCCTTTTTTTAAACTGTCAGAGGCCGAACACACCACACAGGAATAGAGCAAAATATATACTTTGAGTATTTGTACAAAATACATTAAGCAGGAGAGGCTTAATAAATAATTGCCATCATAAATGGCCAGATAGCCTACTGGTGTTTCTATCAACTGCGAGCAGCTGAATCACAAGTCAGGTAATAAAGGATAAGCACAGCACTCGTTAACAATACAAACACATTCTTTGCTCTCCTCAGCCACCAGAGTTCAAAATTACCCGCACAAATGGACTGTCCCAAATGCTACGTAGCCCAAACGTACGCACTAGCAAGAGCCCACATGACCACAACACAACGTAGGCATACATACAGCCCAACGCAGCCCCTACGTAAAAAAGGGGTGGGTATACGCTGCCCCTACGTCAAAAAGGGGTGGGTATGTTGACGCCAACCAATAGCATGGAAGCCTTAATGGTCCAAACGCCTTAAGACGTTCAAAAGAGACGTCTTAAGACAAACAAATTTGACGTCTTAACACGAACAAATTTGACGTCTTAATGCGGACGCATTAATGCAGGTTTTGGCCCAAACGGCTTTCTATAGCAGCATGGTTATCTGCTATAGATGGGGTGAAGTGCGTCTCAATTCAAATAATCCGCTCCGCCCTCGGTCCCTCCCACTCGCTAAACGCAAGTGTATACTCCTGTTTTTTTGGTATGTGCGTCACATCCTCCCAAGTTAAATTTGCAAGTGAAGTTTACGAGGGTGGAGCAAAAACTGGATTGGGACGCAGCCTGGGATTCCATAACTCTATTTACACGCAGATAAATACACATCCTTTCAGACTGGGTAAATAAAGAACTCTTTAACACATGAGTGAATACACATCCTTTCAGTTCCCTGTGAATTGAATGCATCAAAAATGTGTCAATGTTCCTTTTACACCTGGGTGAATATACAGTACATCCATGCACACATTTGTTTAAAAGGGGAGCATACAGGTTGTCCTTTTATATATTTTAAAATATATTTAGACAGGGGAAAGCAGATGATTACAGAGAGATGGGTGTCATATGCAAAACGTACCATGGGGGGATTGACCCCACCCCTAGCCACAAAAGGGATTTATGCATGGGTTAAGACTGCAGTGCATGTTCTGCAAGGGGAGTGTTTTCACATGTTTGTTGACAATGTGTTTAACTGAAAAGATGTCTGTGTTATAGATCAGGTTATTTTGGGGAGCAAACAAGTAAATCAGTTTAAAGTTAAAATTTGTGTAAGAGTGTATTGTGTAAATTTGGTCTGATGAGAACTTCTCACAGGAACATTTTAATGCTGTTCTTCTGAGAAGGTTCATACCTGTAAGCAGCAGTATCCCACAACTGCTTGGGATTGGAAATATGGGATATGACCTGAACCACATTCATAACATGAATGGAGAAAACAAGACTTTTTTAACGTTTAACTCCTTTGCGTAGAAGGTGACACCGGCGGAACCTTTTTGCTCAACTGAGACATTCATTGCTACTGCAGCCAAACTATTATTGGAAATCACGAACTCTGTGTTTTAAATTTATTGGTAGATGGTTCGTGACGATTTCTGCTGAATATGGAGTTTCTAAGTGTCACTATTTCCTCGTAGCAAGTCAATTTAACAAGCAACCCCCCACGTAGTCTATACCTACCCATGCGTGACATAGTGGACAATAGCGTCTATGTTTGAGTTCATAAATATATTTATTCATCATATAAAATTAGAATAACGTCATAGCAACGAGATAAACCCAACAATAGCCTGATCGTATGCCAGAAAAGCCCTGCTCACTCAAATGCAAAATAAACTGTGAAAGTACGAGCGGGGAACAAAGTAACACATTTTGTTTTTGGCTCATTTCTGATATAAATAAATATATTTTAGTTAGACTAATCATGTTTTTATACAAGGAACATACAAGTCTCTGCTATGATTACACGCCATAACTACATTTCTGGAACATTCAGTCATTAACAATTCAAACGAAAGTAACGGAAGTGAAATGTTACATTTTACCCCATACGTGGGGTTAAAAGTAACACGCATGGGGCTAGATGTAACACTACCTGGGATGGTTTAAAAGTCAATGCAAACTAAATTAATTTGATTCAGTTAACTGTTATATTAGCCAAATACAGCTTTCAATACAACTATTGATTACATTTGGTTTGGTAATATCTCATGTCGGTGAAAATGAATCGCAGGTTCAACATTATTTGCCGTCATATGATGGACTGCTTACCTTATCAGCTATCGTCGATCCAAACTGGATTTTATCAGCCTTATCAATCAAAACTTTGACCCCACGTCACCCGAATGTGAAAAAGGTAGGATATTTCTCATTGCTTATGTTATATTATGTTATTTATGCTGTTAAAAACACTTCAGTCAGGCCACTGTTGTTCAAATAACTTTATTGACATTATGAAACAATACATTTTAGGTTTGGCGGTATGGTTCTGTTCACCAAGCCCTCCCGCCCATCCACGCGAGCAAGCATGGGTATGGCGGCGAGGGCAGCTGCACAACCCCAAAAACAACCATACGCCAAGTGCTGCCAGCATGTGCACACGTGATGACCGTGCAACGACCCCTCGCCTCGGAGGAAGCCGATCTGTCCATCAGCTCAAGGCTCCCCCAATACCACACGATCAATGTCATGTGCACCAACGCCTGTTGGACTCCCCCGTGCGCCAGACGGAGTGCGGACCAACCCCAGGAAATCCATGTGTAGTGATGAAGAACAATGTGTGACCTTCTGGCTACCGATGAAGCCATACTGTCCTTCAGCACAAGGTCCTTCTAACGTTACATGGATCAGTGGCTATGTGCACCAACGCCCGTTGGACTCCCCTGTGCCAGATGCAGTGCAAAATAACCCCAGGAAGTTCTACGTGTAGTGATAAAGAACGATGTGTGACCTTCTGGCTACCGATGAAGCCATGCTGTCCTTCAGCACGAGGCCCTCTAACGTTACATGGATCAGTGGTTATGTGTGCCAACGCTTGTTGGACTCCCCTGTGCCAGATGTAGTGTAAACCAACCCCAGGAAGTTCTATGTGTAGTGATAAAGACAATGTGTGACCTTCCGGCTACCAATGAAGCCATCCTGTCCTTCAGCACAAAGCTCTTTAACGTTACATGGATCAGTGGCTATGTGTACCAACGCATGTTGGACTTCCCCTGGGAGCCAGAACGTTAAATTAACCAGGGAAATTCTATGTGTAGTGTGAAGCACAATGTGTGACCTTTCAGCCGCCGATGTAGCCGTCCTGTCCTTCGACTCAAGGCCCCTTTTAACATTTACATGGATCAGTGGCTATGTGTACCAACGCATGTTGGACTTCCATGGGAGCAAAACCATTCAGGTGAGTTCTATGTGTAGTGATAAAGAACTATTTGTGACCTTCCAGCTCTTGGTCCTCTAACATTACGTGAATCAGTGGCTATGTGTACCAACGCCTGTTGGACTTCCATGGGAGCAAAACTAATCAGGGGAGTTCTATGTGTAGTGATGAAGAACTATGTGTGACCTTTCGGCTACGGATGAAGCCGGCATGCTTATGGGGAGAAGCTCTTCATCCCTCAGGTCAGTGCCAATTAATACCATACCAACGCCTGTTGGTCTTCTCCCTGACGTCAGGGAGGATGCTGTGCGTAACATTGGCTTCATGGCGCCATATGCCTAGGGCCATTCTAACTACTGAAGTTGTATTTGTAGTATATGTATATGTACTAACCACCTAAAGGCAATTTCTGAAGCGAAGTTAACCATATAAAGGAATTAGATCGAATGCTAGGCAGACAGGTTTGCAGCAGGGGCTGCATCGGTGCACGGTTTTGGAATTCCAAATCCAATTATGCATAACGCCATCCAGTCCAGGCGTCTACTAGCCTATTGATGAAAGGGACAGACGAGTGTCCTTTGTTAATGATGTTGACGGTGGCTTGGTTGTCGCAATATGCCAAAATTTGTTTCCTTGGCCAGCTGTTTCCCATAGGATGCAAGCAACGATGATTGGGTATAGTTCGAGCAAAGCTATAAATTGAATATTGCGAGGCAGAGTTTGCAGCTCTTTAGGCCATGTTTCTGCAACCACAGTATTATAAAAAACCCCAAAAGCAATAGAAAGCGCTGCGTCAGTAAAGAATTTAAAAGTAGCTGATGTTTCGACGTAGTCGTTATGAAAACGGGATGCCGTTTAGAGATGGGCATTCCGGCTCTTTTCAGTGAGTCAGATCATTTGCTCGGCTCACCACTAGAGCCGGCTCTTCATTCAGTAGCATTTCCGGTTTTTGAAGATCGGCCAAGTTAGCGATATTTTGACCCATGATTGGTCTTAGAACGTCCCTGAGGGATAATTCACATAGCAAGTTGAAATGACCCAATAGGGAGAGCGGCTATTTTTTATTTTTTTTATTTTTTATTTTTAACTTTAAATTTTAAATTTTTTAATTTTATTATTTTATTTTATTGATTCTGCGTTCTCGGTATAGCTTCCCGAATGCGGGCCAATTTATCCGACGGCTGAGAGCCTGCACGATTATCTAAAATAATGCCCAGAAACTCGATAACACTAGGCCATTTAAAAGTTTCCTCGGATAGAGGAATGCCCATTTCATTAAACGTGTTTATTTATTTATTTATTTTAAACGGTGTAACGCGACGATCCGCCTGGGAGTATGGAAACTCTACCACTAGGAAGTCGTCTAGCAGGTGTAAGACGGGGCAATTGCAGTTAAGGAGAATCCAGCAAGTCTTCCGATAATGTATCGAAAATAGGGGGACTGCTAGCCTCGACAACCAAAAGTAAGCCTGACCGAAAAAGTAGGCCTACATTTTTTATTACCCACATGACGCCGACAAATGCCATTGGGATGGATGGAGAGGCATGATTTTATTTATTTATTTATTTAGTTTTTAAATGCCTCCGTTATGTTGGCTTTACCGAGCTAAGCTCCTTTACCGGCATGTTTGATAAATTGAATCGCGTGGTCGAGCGGTTGCGTAAACATGGAAAATGGTTGCGGGGGGATGATACTGTTAATAGCTTGGGCGTAGTTATTATGAGGGGCGGATAAGTCGATTAGGCGCTTTTTTCTGAATATTTACGTGTGGCTGCTCCTATAAGATTGATGCGAATATTGGAAATGGCGAGCTATCGAACGGGCCAATCATATAACCCTTTTTGACCTCTCTGGCAAGCAGTTTGTTCACTATTTCGGGTTCGTTTACAGCTGATTGAAAATTTAGGGAAACCTGAGACTTTATTTTCGAAGGAAAGAAATCTGGCTGAAAGCCCTGAATTAAACCAATTAATAATAATGGACAACAACGAGTTTAATGCTTCTTCAGAGCTTTTCCCAGCTCTGGGACGTTGACAGGCGTAGAAGGCTTTAATCCAAGTGCGGATATTCCAGCCCCGAAATTGGATCTCTTGCTCCGCCTACCCACTTTGCTCAGATCCTTACTTGCCCCCGCCGAAGGTCACAAATGTAAAGCATCTAAATTTGCTGGTATAGCCTAGTAATTTGTTTTTTAAAATTGGTAGGCTTACCACGTTATTTTCCCATTAGGTACCGTGCAACCTTAGATAAAGTAAATCTGCTCACAGTGAATGCGCAAGGTGCTGAGCTAATACAATTTATAAGCCTACAAAGAATTCTAGTAGCCCAACTTAGTATGCACGAAGCAGTACCACAATACACATAGTAGTAGTATCCACAAAAAGCTACACGCGTAATGTTGCAATGTGAATTAGGGTTGTCTGCAATCAGTAGTATGCTAGGCTAATATAGCCTACAAATCCCTGGCAATGATACAATTTAGCCGTAATAATGATGAATAGGCTACAACACTTAAATTCAACCTGAAAACTATTAGCTAGCTATCCGAGTAGGCTACGCAGATGCAGTAGCCTACGAGCGCAATTATGTCCCGATAAATGAAAATACCATGCAGGATACAGATCGGCCAACGCAATAACGTGCAAGATATAGAATGTACAATTACATACCCGGTCAATGGTAGGCCTAGTCTTCACATCATTACCGATTACACACGCAGAACTAGTTACGATAATAGTTGGAGCAGCAGTGCGTTAGGACGTGAACTATGTAGACTAATCATTGTCACATTTGTTTATTTATTCATTTATTTATTTTCTCCCCATTTACGTATCAGCATCCGTGAACGGCCACGAACCTCTCGTATCAGAAGCCAGCTCAATGAATAGCCTAGTCGGACCGCGTCCACGAAGTATCAGATCTCTTTGGTCTCCCACTTCCAGAACGAGGCAGCGAGTATGCGAACATGACCAACCAATATTCCAGGGCAGGGTGTATGCTTACCGTTTAGGTTAGCCCAAGGATCATATAAAGGTTACCGTGCGTTTTATACCTCTGAAGCCAATATAGCCTGTTAATGTTAGCTAGCAATCACAGTTGGAAGATTTTGAATACAGGTAATAAGGTCCAGGTTACACGACAGGACGCACGCTTTAAATAGCCAGCTTACGCGACGTGAATATATCGCCCTTCCTTGTCCGGGAAATGTTATTTGAATATCGCCAGTTTCCATAGCGGACCATAAGCTTAAACGACACTTGCAGTCACTTAGCTTTAGCAATAAATTCAGGAATCCCATTCGTCCGAATGTTATTTGAATATATCGCCCTTTTCTTTTGTCTAGCAGACCATAAAACTTAAGAATACAGTTTGACATCACTTAGCTTTTACGTAGAATTTGCAGGATTCCGATTCTTTTTCCCCGGCGTGTAGTAGAACATGCAGGATGTGCAGCGCAGAAGATCTTTTTTTGTGCAGCGGGTGTGCTGACAGGGGATTCACCATGGTAGGGCGAGGCGGTTAAATAGACCGCCTTGTTATGTGAATGGACTGATGGGTGAATCGTCACTACTCAGCTGAGCTGTCAGCTGATTGACTATGGCCGGGTTTCACTCTCGTGACCTGCCTGAACTGACGCTATGCTCGATATATTGAGCTAAAGTTATTGATAAGGAAAATCTGATTGCTAATCAATAATATATTGACAACAGGCTGTGCATCATTAGATGTTTTTATTGCAAACATTGTAGCTTGGCATAAGAGCCAATAATATCAATTCAATAATATCAAATTCAATTCAATAATAAATTCAACATACAGGCCATAGCCCAACAATTGTTTTCCTTCAAATTCACAGTAAAGGACATTCAAGACCTTCAATAACATCAAACATTTACTTCAACTGTATAGTTGCTAGCCTTGGCATAGGCCAATGTTTAACAGCCATGGTTTAAAAGGCAAATTTTAAACATTCAATAATATCAAATAAACATAAGAAAGAGCTGAAGCATAACAAATAACTTCCTTTTTTTTAGCTGCAGTTGTGGCAGAGGTACGTGTCATAGCCCTCAGTACATTCCTCATGTGCCCACACCTCCCCAGGGACAGATGAGGCAGAGTCTTCACCGCACACCAAACAGAGACCGCTCTCCCCTGGTGCAAGGTTAGTGTCAGTGTTCTTTTTTTTTTTTTACCTCTTTCCCCAATTTTGCGCCTCAGATCTTCCTCTTCCTCTCCTCCGCTTCCTGCTCCATGGCACGCTTGACCGGGGTGTCAGTCAGAATTGCGGTGACTTTCCTCTTTCTGCCCTTGGCGCTGACCTTCCTTGCTTCACCCTTGGGGAAAGGGCGTACAGCGACAGGGCTGAAATCTCCTGCAGAGGTCGAAGGGACAGCAGCAGGCTCTGAGATGGTGGCAGCAGGCAATGTGACCGCAGCAGTGGGCTCTGAGATGGCCATGTGTGCTATGGCCGCAGCAGTGGGCTCTGAGATGGCTGTGTGAGCTATGGCCGCAGCAGTGGGCTCTGAGATGGCTGTGTGAGCTATGGTCACAGCAGTGGGCTCTGAGATGGCTGTGTGAGCTATGGCCGCAGCAGTGGGCTCTGAGATGGCTGTGTGAGCTATGGTCACAGCAGTGGGCTCTGATCTGAGATGGCTGTGTGAGCTATGGCCGTAGAATTGGGTGACTGAACTTGGAGGAAAGTCATCATCACCAAAGATTTCACTGTTAAATGGCCAGATCCCAGAGCACTGGAAGCCAGCCATGATGTTCTTGGGGGTCGCAGACACTGGCAGTGCCTGAGCGACCAGTCCTGGGAGATCATAGATCGTCGCCGTTCTCGCTGGGTGAGTCTTCATCCAGCAGTCCAGGGCACGGTTCATATTTCTTTCAAATGGGCCAAACACACTCCGGTCCAATGGCAGGAGTTTGTGTGAGCAATGCGGGGGGAATGTGAGAACAATGACTCCATTTTGTTTGCAGAAATCGATGGCTGCGATGGAAACATGGGATGCATGATTGTCGAGCAGGAGGAGGACCTTGCAGTGGATTGACACCCTTGTGTGCTTCACAAAGTGTTGCAAGAACACCAAGAAATCCTCCTCCTGCATCCACCCGGAGCCATTAGCGGTGCCGACTGATCCTGTGGGTGCATCTCTAATAAAGTGAGGATAGAAGCGCTTTCTGGGGAAAACCAGGTGAGGGGGAATGAAGTTCCCCTGGGCATTCACGGCTACAGCCACCGTGACAAGGGTCCCCCTCTCTCCTGATGTCATAGCACCTATTTGTTTCACTCCTTTTGTAGCAATGATCTTCCCAGGTGCCTGGACGGTGGTGACACCTGTTTCATCAACATTCCAAATGTCTTTCGCTTCCAGGTGTTCACGATCAAGGATCTTCGCCAGGTTCTCAAAGAAGCTTTTGACATTGGTGCGGTTGAAACTGGTTGCCCTGGAGAGACTCGTAGCTTGGGGTTTTCTAATGGAGAGCTGGGGGTTTCTTTTCAGGAAAGAAGAGAACCAGTCCTTTCCTGCCATTCCATGGCAATTCCAGGACTCTGCGTAGCGCAGCTTATTCTTTTTCGCCAGCTCAAATGCAAGCTGTCTGACCTGAAAATGAAATTATAATTAGTATTTTATTAGGTAATTTTAAACATGAACTTGTTATTTGTATTAGTGTAACTTAACACAACTCTCATGAATTTAACTTATTAGATGATTATATGAATTTAACTTATGTTATTACCTTATAAATTTTACTTATTCCATGAATGTATTGTTTTAACTTAGTATTTTTATTAGGTCATTTTAAACAAACTTGTTATTTGTATTAGTCTAACTTAACACAACTCGTGAATTTAACTTATTCATTGATTGTATGAATTTAAGTTATTCTATTACCTTATAAATGTAACTTATTCCATTAGTTTATTGTTTTAACTTATGACTAACTTATTAAAGACACACTGGCACACTTAACAGGAGGGTTTTCTTATCTAATCTTAACCTTTATTAGCCTACCTCTCTGGGACTCAGTCCATAATACATGGCTGATGCTGCCTTAAGGTACTGCCTCAACTTCTCTTCCTGTCCTGCATTAAACACCTGTCTGTGGCGTGAGTAGCCAACAATGATGGATGATGTTTCTCTGATCCCTGCTGCCTCCAACTTTTCTCCCTGATATACCGGTGGAGTGTAACATGGCAGATGCCGTAGCTCTTGGCAACACTCCTAACTGACTTAAGCTTGGCAACCTCAGCTGCTGCCATCTCTAGGACCTCCCTACTCACTCCCCTGTCTGTGGTCCTTTTCCTATTTCTCATCTTCCTGCGAAAAAGACAAAAGCATGTTGTTTACTGCTTTGCTGCTCATATTTAAGTCTTATCAGTATATGTCATTGTATGTGTTTTGTATTATGTGTGGCTAGTTGGTGTACAATTATTTATGAAATTTCCTGATGATAAGATAAATAAAGCACTTTTACTACTACTAGTAGTACTTCTTTATTAGGCGGCATAGTTGTAACACTGTGTTAGGACAAACCCCGCCGGGTGGAGGCTACATGTTTGCCTGGCTAGCCATCCCTGCTAGCTAGCATGACAACTAAAAAGTATGCTAACTGTTAGTCAATAGGATGATGATTAAAATGATATACATTTGGATTTCTTGACATACACCGACAACACAATAATCGAACAACACATGCTGTAAAAAATATTCACTTTCAGGTGAGTAAAACACACTTTTGCACGTACCTCCAAATATTCTGCTCCGATTCCCGCGGCTTTCAGCTCAAAGAAAGAAGGCTAGGCTGTGGTTGTATAACAGGAAATACGTCGTTACCCAAAATGTCTCTTACTACGAGGCTGTGTGGAGGCTTCCCAGAGAGTTAGCGTGGACGGGTGGTGCGGGTGTGGCTCCGGCTGGTGAATTAGCGGAAGGTGGTAAGGGGGGAGGGTGTGATCATAGCTGTGTTGCTGATCCAGATGTGCTTCATGTTAAGAAGTTTGATTTTGTAGCATTTATTGCGACGGTTGTTAACTGTGCCTCTCAGGCGTCAAGACGTACGGAGAAACTGAAGATAATTCTGGGGGCGGCTGAGCTCTTTCTGGGAATTACTGATATGTCTTATGAGAATCTATGTGATAAATTACGTGCTTGGGAAGGAGGTGTGCTATCGCAGCCTCCTGGTTAGTATAATGGCAATTTTGCTTCTCCAGTGGAATGCTCGCAGCCTGATTGCCAACGGGCAAGAGTTTAAGAGGTTCCTTGTGGAGGCTCCTGCTCTGCCGGAGATTGTATGCGTCCAGGAGACATGGCTGAAACCGCATCTGGATTTTGTTTTACCTGGTTATGAGTCAGTCAGAAAAGACAGGGTTTGGGGACGGGGGGGGGTGTGCTACATTTATAAGGGAGGGACTGGGTTACCGGGAAATACAGGTGAATACGGAATTGGAAGGTGTGGTAGTGGAAGTGTTTGGAATGGAGAGCAGTTTGCTGGTGATTAATTTTTATAACCCATGTGCTCCTCTGTCGTTAGAGGCCCTTAAAGGATTATGCGGCAATAGGGCTGTTCGTGCGATGTGGTGTGGTGATTTTAATGCGCATAGCACATTGTGAGGCTGTGAACATACGGATGCGAATGGGGAGATTGTTGAGGAGCTTATGGAAGATATGTCGCTGGTCTGTGTGAACACGGGTAAGGGTACAAGGTTTGATGTTAGGACTGCTCTTACATCTTGTTTGGATCTCACATTAATTTCGAGTGACATGGCTGCTGTGTGTGATTGGAGGGTATGGGCGGAGTCAACAGTGGGGAGCGACCATTTCCCGATTTTTTGTGAGGTGGGTTTTGGGGTTGACCAAAGGCCTGGAATTGCTACGAGGGCTTGGTGTTTTAATAAAGCGGACTGGAATAAATTTAACGAGCTGTGTGAGGCGGCTGTACAGGGCGTCTCTGTTGAGGGAGAGGTAGATTTGTGTGTTGAGGGATTGACAGACGTTTTTATTGGGGCTGCTAATCAAGCGATTCTGGTGCGTAGGGGTAAAGGGGTTAGGAGGGCGGTCCCATGGTGGACGGATGAGTGCTCAGAGGCAGTTCGGGCGAGAAACCAAGCTTTTAGGGCTCTGAGAGTGTCTATGACGCAGCAGGCTGTGCTGGAGTATCAGAGACTGAGGGCAGTGGTTAGGCGCACCATTAAAAGGGCTAAGAGCGCAGCGTGGCGACAGTTCTGCTCCACTTTTGGGAGAGAGACTCGCATGACTGATGTGTGGAGGATAGTTAAGAAGATGAGGGGATGTGGTGGGATGAGGCGAGTGCCTGTTTTGGTGGATGGTGATCTGGTTGCCAGATCAGATTGGGAAAAGGCGAACATGTTGGCCAGGACGTTGTCAGGGGAAGCTGGTGGTGTGAGGTTGAGTGCGGAGTGCCTGAGGCAACGAAGGGAGGTGTTGGAGGAACGCAGGGATTTATGTCATAAGAAGATGGTATTTGATAGTGTATTGGATGTGGAGTTTACTATGCTTGAGCTTACTTTGGCTGTGAAGAGGGCGGGTAATTCATCCCCGGGTCAGGATTTGGTGTGCTATGAGATGCTGAGGCATGTGTCAGAGAAGGTATTGATGGTTGTGTTGAAGGTATTCAATAAAATTTGGATGGAGGGCAGCCTTCCGGGGATGTGGAAGAAGGCCGTGGTTTTGCCATTTGTGAAGCCGGGGAAGGACCCTGCTAGTGCTGCTAGCTACCGCCCAATAGCACTGACATCAAATTTTTGTAAGCTGATGGAATGCATGGTGGTGGGGCGGTTGACTCATTTTTTGGAGGGGCAGGGTCTGTTATCGCAGGTGCAGAGTGGTTTCCGGAGAGGTCGCTCCACATTTGATGCCCTGGTGAGGTTGGAGAGGGATATTAAGAAAGCGCAGGCTATAAAGGATGTGGTGGTGACGGTATTTTTTGATATAGAAAAGGCATATGACTCTATGTGGAGAGAAGGCCTTTTGTTAAAGTTGGAAGGGTTGGGGGTGGCTGGACAGGTCTATAATTGGATTCTGTCCTTCTTGTTAAACAGGTCTATGCAAGTTAGGGTGGGGTCTGCTCTTTCGGAACCCTGTGCAGTGAATATTGGTACTCCACAGGGTAGTGCAATTAGTCCACTATTGTTTAGCATCATGATTGATGATGTTTTTGCTATGGTTGATAGGGATGTGGAGGTAGCATTGTACGCTGATGACGGTGCTTTATGGAAACGGGGGCGTAACCTAGGCCACGTTAGGAGAAGGGTGCAGGAGGCCATTTTTAGGGTGGAGGAGTGGTCCATGAAGTGGGGGTTTAGGTTTTCGGTACAGAAAACTAAGAGCATGTTTTTCACAAGGAGGCGGATTCCTCATACGGAAGTGTTGAGCCTATATGGCCAGCCTGTGGATTGGGTTTGCTCCTTTAAGTATTTGGGCCTTTGGTTCGATACTAATTTGACCTGGAAAATACACATTGATCATGTGGTGACAAAATGTAAGAAGGTCCTTAACCTTATGAGGTGTGTGGCAGGTTGTGAGTGGGGGGCGGATAGATCGTCCCTTGCGTCCATATATTATGCTCTCATAAGATCAGTCCTAGACTATGGGTGTATGGTGTTCCGCTCAGCTGTACCGTCAACATTGAAGCGTCTAGATGTGGTCCAGGCAAAGGCATTGCGATTATGCTGTGGAGCATTTAAGCCAGTGTGTGCAATGTTGGTGGAAATGGGGGAATGGCCATTGGAGCTGAGGAGGATCAAACTAATGATGGCATATTGGGCCACAGTGAAGGGCCACTCCAGTGCCTTTTTGACGTCTGCGGTACTGCGTGATTGCTGGGAATATACAGTCAAGCCGGAAAGTATGCACACCCCTTTCACCTTCTCCACGTTTTATTACGTTACAGACATATTCTACAATAGATTGAGTTCATTTTTTGTCTCAAAATTCTACACAAAATAGCCCATAATGACAAAGTGAAAACAGGTTTTTAGACATTTGTGGTAATTTATTAAAAATCAAAATGTAAAATATCATATGTACACAAGTGTGCACACCCTTTGATATGACACCCAAAAGTGAGCTGAGGTGCATTTTGTTTCCACTGATACTGCTTGAGATGTTTCTACAACTTAATTGGAGTCCACCTGTGATAAATTCAATTGGTTGGACATGATTGGGGATTGCCAACACCTGCCTATATAAGGTCCCACAGTTGACAGTGCATGTCAGAGCAAACTCCAAGCCATGGGGTCAAAGGAATTATCTGCAGACCTCAGAAACAGGATTGTGTTAAGGCATAGATCTGGAGAAGGGTACGGAAAAATCTCTACAGCTTTACAGGTCCCAAAGAGCACAGTGGCCACCATCATTCTTAAATGGAAGAAGTTTGGAACCACCAAGAATCTTCCTAGACCTGGCCGCCCGGCCAAACTGAGCAATCGGGGAAGATGGGCCTTAGGCAGGGAGGTGAGCAGGAACCCGAGGGTCACTCTGACAGAGCTCCAGCGTATCCTTGTGGAGATGGGAGAACCTTTCAGAAGATCAACCATCCAGGCAGCACTCCACCAATCAGGCCTTTACGGTAGAGTGGCCAGACGGAAGCCCCTCCTTAGTAAAAGGCACATCACAGCCCGCTTGGAGTTTGCCAAAAGGCACCTAGAGGACTCTCAAACCATGAGAATCAAGATTCTCTGGTCTCATGAAACCAAAATTGAACTTTTTGGCCTGAATACCAAGCATCACGTCTGGAGGAAACCAGGCACCGCTCATCATCTGGCTAATACCATCCCTACAGTGAAGCATGGCGGTGGCAGCATCATGATGTGGGGATGTTTTTCAGCAGCGGGAACGGGGCGACTAGTCCTGATAGAGGGAAAGATGAATGCAGCTAAGTACACCGAGATCCTTGAAGAAAACCTGCTCCAGGGCGCTCTCGACCTCAGACTGGGGCGAAGGTTTACCTTCCAACATGACAACGACCCGAAGCACACAGCCAAGAGAACAAAGGAGTGGCTTCGGAGAAAGTCTGTGCATGTCCTTGAGTGGCCCAGCCAGAGCCCAGACCTGAATCCAATTGAACATCTGTGGAAAGAGCTGAAAATGGCTGTGTACCGACGCTCCCCATCCAACCTGACGGAACTTGCAAGGATATGCCAAGAGGAATTGGCAAAAATGTCCAGAAACAAGTGTGCCAAGCTCGTAGCTTCTTTCCCAAGATGCCTTGAAGCTGTAATCGCTGCCAAAGGTGCAGCAACCAAGTATTAGGCTAAGGGTGTGTACAGATATGTAACCCCTAAATAACCTATTTTTGTCAATAAAATAAAATTGCATATTTTCTAAAAACCTGTTTTCACTTCGTCATTATTGGCTATTGTGTGTAGATGTTTGAGGCAAAAAATGAACTCAATCTATTGTAGTATAAGTCTGTAACGTAATAAAACGTGGAGAAGGTGAAAGGGGTGTGCAGACTTTCCGACTTGACTGTACAGCTAGGCCGGGTGTGGGATTTGGGTGGACGGCTAATAAGTGGGCTACTGAACTGGGTATTATGGATTTCGCAATGGCACCATCCGTTCCAGTGTCTGCGGTCCCGCCCTGGTTGTTCCTGAAGCCTGATATTGATTGGTGGCTGTTGGAGCAGGATGGGCTGATGTTGGCGGGAGGGTTCATAGCTATATTGATCGAACATTTCAGACATATCTTCCTGTCTTTACAGATGGTGCTAAGGATCCGGAGATGGGTCGTGTTGGCATAGGTGTAATTGTGCCCCTATTTGGAGTCAGGAGGTCAGAGAGGCTAGATGATGGCCTATCAGTTTTTACAGCCGAAATGGTGGCAATAATCCTGGCACTGCAGTGGGTCGAGGAGATCACACCTGATAGAGCAGTAATATGCACTGACTCTGCATCGGCACTGGAGAGCTTAACGGTTCCAACATCCTGCAGGGAGGATCTGGTAATGGAGGTATTGTCAAGCATATATAGGCTATATAGGAGGGGTATTGGGGTATACTTTTGCTGGGTGCTGGCGCATGTGGGTGTGAGGGGTAACAAGGGGGCTGACGCCCTCACTAAGAGGGCCCTTAGGCTGGGCGGCATTACGGTGGATGTCCCTTATGGTAAAGGGGAGGTCAAGGCTAAGGCTAAAGATATGATTGGAAAGATTTGGCAACAGAGGTGGGATGAAGAAAGTAGGGGGCGTCACCTGTATGCCGCCAGGGGTCTCTGGGAGGCCTCTTCTTTGCGGGAGTAGGAGGGAGGAAACAATATTAACTAGGCTTAGGTTGAGTCATTCTGGATTAAATGACAGTTTATTTAGGATAGGGAAGCACGATACCGGCAACTGTCCTCAATGAAATAACAAAGAAACAGTTAGGCACATTCTGCTAGAATGTCAGCCATATGTCAGGGAGAGGGAGAAACTTAGGAAACTGATTGGGGATAAGGGTGGGCAGTTTACATTGGCTGGGCTCCTGGGTGGGTCAGTGGGATATGAGGTTGGCAGAGCTGTGCTGAATTTTATTTATTCGATTGGGGTGGGTGGGAGGGTCTGAATCCCTGCTATCGCTTGTCCACACTCCGTAACAGTAGGTGGCGGTATGCACCTGACAGTTGGTAGCAACCCGCCATAGAAAACCCAAAGAAGAAGAAGAAGAAGAAGTACCCTGCGTTATTTTGTTCCCCGCTCTCCCTATTCTACTAGCAATATATGCTACTAAATATGAAATAAATATACAATCCTACCATTGGTTTTACACATTGAGATGTTCCTTTCAAAATTAAGTGGTCATTTATTGTCTGGTACAATCGGTTTGAGAAATATACAACACTTTATACCTCTATTACACTATCTGAAACGTCACTGCGTAATATCCCCATGCCCTGTAAGCCTGTCTCATTCATTACAGTTAATTCTGGTTTAATTGTCGGCTTTTTTATCCAATAAAGTACATTATAACCTTAGCAATGGCATATGCCAAGTCTTTTAGGGTGCTTTGAGCAATTTACTACAGCCCAGCGTAACGGCAGTTTTCGTTTTAACTGTCTAGTATTACGCAAGCTCTATAGAATACGCTTTAAGGAGGGGAGTTTCCCTTTTCCGATATGTAAGTATTTTTGCGTCTAAAATGCCATTGGTCTCGCTGGCTACATATGTACGTTCGTGTTTCCACTCGAGCACTGTCTTTCCAATATGTTTGATAGCCCTATTGTTATTTTTGCATTTTGAGTGCAGTTCACATACTGTAGTGCAATCGTTAAATGTATTTTTGATGTAGGCTACCGATGTTCATTGAAGAACATTTGGCAGCATGTTGCAGATGGTAGAATACTATTTTATGTTCATGTTATCGTACATAATATAGGCTATGGCATATACTTGTCTCTTAGGGCATGACAAATGCTCATTCCAATTTACTGTGCGCTGATATGTGGTAGATTAAGGTAAAAATTTCCTTGGAGTCATTATCAATAGGAAAATTTAAAAAAACGACAGAAAAATACAATCCCAGAACAAAAGTATACATACTGTAGAGTACAGGGACAAGCGATGTTTTATTGAGGTACAAGAGTGAATGATTAGGCAACATATTTAGGTGTATGTAACACTGTGATATCAATGTTTTTTATCTTAAGCCATCAGAAGGAGCAAATGTATATGCGTTTAATGGACAAAATTAATTTTATTATGACATGTTTTGCATAGGGGTTTTGGACCCATAGATATCTACCCCCCTATACTGATGAAAATATGTAATTCCCACTTGGAAATTATGCAAAAGTGAGTTTTATGAGCCAAAACTGTTGATTTGTAGTTAAATATATCATATTTCTTTTTATTTACAGCAGTGCACAATTTAGCCATTTGGATAGATTTGGAGACACTAATGGACAACAGGGTACACTGCTATATTTTGCATCATAGACCTTTAGTAGTTCTGCATATCATCTTTAGATTTTGCAAAACTTGTGGACATGGAGTTTATGATCCAGGAAATGTATATATATATATATATATATATATATATATATATATATATTACCGATTTCACTTATGTAGCTCTCAGCAAACTAAAGAAAAACATTTTTGTTAAAATTATTTTCCAAAGTTTCTTTGCATTTGTGGAACTTTATTTTGACTAAAATTATGAAAATAAACAAATCTAAGTTTGTATTGTAAATGGTACACCTGTCTTGTTTCATTTAAGCCATTTACCAAGTTTATGTGATGCTCACACCTGGAGTTATAAAGCCTTAAACAGAGCACCCCCTAAATCGGTGAAATTTGCCATCTGCGCCAAGGGGTTAAAGCCCACTGCTACCCACTTCGTAAACTGGTACAGTACATGTTTATACATTTTCAATAGAAAACAAGGTCTTTATTTTCCATTTTTGTCAAAAGATGTACCATGAAAAACAAAACAATTACTGCCACTTTCATATATGCATAACCACAATAACAAAAAAGGTGTCACTGTCCAATGAATTATGGTGCTCACTGTATATTAAAAGTGGCAATAAGTGACACGGACACATTTTGACATGTAAAAAAAACCCATATATTTTCAGAACATATAAACTCCATCTAAAATATTTACCTTTTACTACACCATATTTAATTTTTTTTACATTTTTTATGGAGTTTCATATATACAGCATGCTCTAATTAACCCCTCTCTTCCCCCAACCCCACGGCAATGTACAACAGTTGGCATGACAATTCAGAATTTTATCTAAATTCCTCACAATCCGAGTGTCTCCTAGATCTCCGCTGAAGAACAAAAGGTCCAAGCGCTCAAATAAGGAGAAGACACCATCAGATACGAGAACATGGAGACCACACAAAGCTCCCCATATAAATACCTAATAAACTTAGGAAAAAATAGCTAAATTTATTCATGTCAAACAGTGCAAATGGTTTTTTTCTTCCCCAGAATTCCCAGGTATAAAGACATTGAAATTGACTGAATATACACAGTTTATGAAAACGAGGGGGTACCATGCCAGACACACACAGCAGTATAAGTTATTATAATACAGCTGCATGGGTAAAGCTGGGGTCAGTTCAGTCCAGAGTCAAGGAATTCAAACTGCTGTTTGATACTGCAGACAGCCTGGGTGGGCACTTTCTGATACAAAAATATCTCTGCATAATGTGAGGTTTGTATGATAAGAAAACGTATGCTATAAAGTAAACAACAATAATGATAAACAACACCAACTGTGGTCATTTCTCTTTTGCTCTTTTTATGCTCATAAAAAAAAAATTTAAGTTAAAGGTAAGAAGGATGTTAAGAAAAGAAAAGCGATATGTTCTGTGAGTCTCACCCCTGACTGACAGGATGCACACGTAGGTCTTGGCTTTAGCAACAAGTGTCATTCACACATTGTTTCCCTGGGGATGCATGTGGATATGCCACCTCAGACTCCACCTCCCACACACTAACACAGACACACTCCCATACTCACTTACTAATACGCTCATACTCACACACACGCAAACACGCACAAACTGGCGCTCTCACTCACTCACACCCACTCACTCAACAGCCCCTTTTTAATGCAACAAACATTGATTTTTCCCACAAGAAAACAAAACAAAAATGGTTTAGTCTCCTGTAAAATGACTTTTTTTGGACTTTTCCATTCGGGTCTTCTGGGATTCATGGCTTTCTCCATTATCTTCCTGTTCTGTGTGGGTTCCTATTCCCTTGTGTGTCCGTGTTCCTCTGTGCATTGCGGTCTCTGCATTCCTACAGACACTAGCAGAGTTTCTGCAGCAGCTTCTCCTCCACCAGTCCAAACTGCACACTAACAGACATCTCCGCGATGAACTGCTTGCAGCCAGCCTTGGTCACCTGCTTGCAGTACCGCAGGTCTATGTGACAGATGCTCCCACAGCGTTTGAAGAAGCTCAGTGATTGGTCGGTGACTCGATTACAAACTGTAGAGTGGGAGGTAAGGGGGGGGGGGGGGGGGGGGGGGTGGTGGTTACAGCCTAGTCTGAAAACATGCAAAAATAAACACCCTCAGATTACAGAAGCCCCACATCTTCACTGAGAAGTCGACCTCTAGTGAAAGACACACAGGCCACACAGGCAGTGAAGGGCCGGTTCTAGACTGCTTTGATTGGGGGGGCATGAAGAGATGTTGGTGGGGCACAAGGGGGGGGACGAAGTAGCAGGGCGTCTGGGGGTCCTCCCCCAGAAAAATCTAAGCATTTTAAAACTCATTTCCTTCATTTCTACACAACCTCACACAGGGCATTTTCTAAAATAAAATGTTTAATTTCTGAACATTTTGAAGATTTTTAATTTTTTTCCAAAGCCCTAGATGAGATTTGAGATGCTTTCATATAAAGCTAAAGTATAGGCTAATCAGTATATTAGTGGATACGATCATTTTATTACATTTTAAACCCACCTCCACCCCTCATCTTATAGGACAACTTTATTTATGCCCAATAATACCAAATCATTATCTAATCTTATATGGAAACAAGTATATTAAAGATGACCTATATTCCTTCATCATTTCAGGCTCTTTGTGCTATATTTTTTATTTACATGTGAAACTACATTACTGTAAATGGCTCATCATTTTCATTTATATTTTAGCCACCCCCCCTCCCTTATGGAGGACAACTTTATCAGTGCCCAATTAAATCAAATTATTATAGAATCTTACTTATTCCTTAATCATTTCAGTCTCTTTGTGCTATTTTCTATTTACATGTGAAACTAAGGTACTGTAATTGGCTCATCATTTCATTTATATACAGTATATATATATACAGTTGCAAGAAAAAGTATGTGAACCCTTTGGAATTACCTGGATTTCTGCATAAAATTGGTCATAAAATGTGTTCTGATCTTCATCTAAGTCACTAATTCTTGAGAATAGCAAACTCAAAACTGGTGTGTGTTTTTTATAGGGCAGGGCAGCTTTAACCAACACCTCCAATCTCGTCTCATTGATTGGACTCCAGGTTGGCTGACTCCTGACTCCAATTAGCTCTTGGAGAAGTCATTAGCCTAGGCCCTAGGGGTTCACATACTTTTTCCAACCTGCACTGTGAATGTTTACATGGTGTGTTCAATAAAAACATGAAAACATATAATTGTTTGTGTGGTATTAGTTTAAGCAGACTGTGTTTGTCTATTGTTGTGACTTAGATGAAGATCAGAACACATTTTATGACCAATTTATGCAGAAATCCAGGTAATTCCAAAGGGTTCACATACTTTTTCTTGCAACTGTATGTATATATATTATATATATATATATATATATATATATATACACACAGTTGTGATAAAAAAAATAGCAGTACAACATCAGTAACCTGATGAACCACTGTTATTAGTAGTAGTGATATTTCTGCATGGCAAATAATTTACTTGTAGATGTAGTAGTATAATAGAAAAACAACAGACCCAACTGTCATGACATGCACGCTGCTTGTTCTGAGTAATTGACTCATTCATTGAAAGGGGCGTGTTCAAAATAATAGCAGTGTGGAGTTTAATTAGAGAATTCATTCATTCTGTGAAAAAACAGGTGTCATTAATTGTCCTTTATTAAGAAAGAAGGGAAGCAAATGTTTCACACATTGTTATAAAATATATTTCCTTCTGAATTGCTAAGTAAAATGGGCCGTTCCAAACATTGTTCGGAGGAACAACATAATTTGATTAAAAAGTTGATTGGAGAGGGGAAAACGTATAAATAAGTGCAGCAAATTATAGGATGCTCAGCGAAAATGATCTCAAATGCTTTAAAATGGCAACAAAAACCCGAAACACGCGGAAGAAAACGAGCAACTACTGTTAAAACGGATCGAAGAATAGTCAAAAGATGGCAAAGATTCAGCCAATCATCACCTCCAGAAAGATCAAAGATGATCTAAAATTACCTGTAAGTGCTGTTACAGTCAGAAGACGTTTGATCGAAGCTAAGCTATCAGCAAGAACCCCCGTAAAGCACCATTGTTGAAAAAACGGCATGTGCAGAATCGGTTAAAATTTGCCAAGGAACACATTGATTGGCCCAAAGAGAAATGGCGTAACATTCTGTGGACTGATGAGAGTAAAATTGTTCTTTTCGGGTCTAGTGGTCGTCGACAGTACGTCAGACGACCCCCGGGTACTGAATTCAAGCCACAGTACATTGTGAAGACAGTGAAGCATGGTGGCGCAAAAATCATGGTATGGGGATGTTTTTCATACTACGGTGTTGGGCCTATTTATCGTATACCAGGGATCATGGATCAGTTTGAATACATCAAAATACTTGAAGAGATTATGTTGCCGTATGCCGAGGAGGAAATGCCCCTGAAATGGGTGTTTCAACAAGACAACGACCCAAACACACGAGTAAGCGAGCAACATCTTGGTTCCAGACAAAAAGGATTGAGGTAATGGAGTGGCCAGCTCAATCCCCCGACCTGAACCCCATTGAAAACTTGTGCGGTGACATTAAAAATGCAGTTTCTGAAGCAAAACCCAAACATTCACAGGAACTGTGGAATGTAGTTTGTTTATCCTGTGCTGAAATACCTGTTTCTAGGTGCCAGAAGTTGGTTGACTCGATGCAACGCAGATGCGCAGCAGTTATCAAAAACAATGGTTATGCAACTAAATATTAGTTCAGTAATTTAAAGTTAAGTTAAATCTTGAAAAATGTCTTCAGTTTATACAGCAAGTGTTTGAGTCTGAAGAGAAAAATGTCAACACTGCTATTTTTTTGAACAGATTAAGATTCCTTTTCTTTGCTTCCTGTAAAAGAATAACGCAGACTTGATAAAATTTGTTAATGCTTTGATTTGGAATTGAATTTGTAATGTTTCCACATTTGAAATATGGAACTAAAAGCTATTAAAAAATATTTGCACTTTATTCACTTTTTTTAACGCACTGCTATTTATTTGAACACAACTGTCTGTTGACGGCTGCGGTTTCACTGTAAGAGTGATAGAGAACGTAAGAGAGAGACAGATATGATAGTGTATTTTAATATATGTGAAGTATTCCAGGTGAAGTTTGAGGAAAGTAGGGCTGACTAGCCAACACGCAGCAGTAGGCTACCTAACACACACACACAGGGGCGCGCACACACAGGTGCAGCCAGGTAATGCAATTCTGCAGATGTTCCGCAGAATCGCAGCTATAACAACTGGGCTAGAGGCAACATGTAATCAATCTATTTAAAATCAAATCTCCCAGACGGAGACTCTCGCCACTGAGTAAGCTTGGCTAGCGAATATTATATCGTAAGCAATGCGTAACAGTTAGTTATCAAAAAGAGACAGCATAGATTGATCAAAGAAACGGATCTCTCTCACTCGCTGCATCTCCATGTTTTATATGGACAAACCAACCAATCGGATATTAGAGAAATATATTATTTCGATGTGGCATTTTTATGATTGGCCAAATCGTCTGTAGCTCTAAGCCTACTGACAGCGCTCCGGGCGCCGACTTCATATTGTTGGATTTTATTTTTTCTGGATTTGGGAACCGGCCCTGAGGCAGAGGCAGGCAGCCAGCCAGACAGAACAGAGACCAACAAACAGGAAACGTGGGAAATAAATTGTAACAGATTTTCTTGATTTGGTGGTGGTGGTGTGATTCTTACCTGACAGGTTGTTCCAGGTCAGTATGTGATGTTGTGATTCTTACCTGACAGGTTGACCTCGGTGAGTGAGTCGCGTGTGGTGGTCCCCACAGCGGTGAGGACGTTGATGGACTGGTCACTGATGTGGTTGCAGTAGCTGAGGTCCAGGCAGGACAGAAGCGGCATGTACCGGATAATGAGCCGCAGAGAGATGTCTGTGATGTCCAATCCTGCCAACCGCAGGTCCACCACATTACGCAGCTTACTCCTACTGTCCACCTGACCTACAACAACAAATCACAACCAGGCTTGACCGTAGTCAAACTGTCCACCTGATCTGGAACAACCAATCACAAAAAAGCATTACCTTACTCCTGCTGAAACTGAACTGCATATATAAAATGTGACAGGTGCTGGTAAAATGGTCCACAAGTAGCACAGGGTCATTTTTCTATTAAAGTTACAGATGAGAGTACAGATCCTGAGCTTTCAAATGATGTCTCATACACTGCAATATCCAAATATCTGAAGAAGATATGCTTATTTGAATGTTGGTACACCTTAAATCACTTTCCTAAGAAAACAGCTCACAAGGATTTGCAAAGATTCACACCTCACACTGGCAAACTTAATGGGCGTGAACAGTAGCTGGCTAACCCCACCCCCAACCACTCCCCCACTAGAGAATCTGTCACTGGCTGTCAGCTGTAGTGAAGGCAGATACAGGCTCCAAAAACAATTGCAACCACAATTGGTCCAACCACAACTGCTAATTTTTCATGGTTAGAGATATAATTTACCCTCTTAAGCCACGTTACATCAGAAAATAGCTATGCATGCCATGAAGAATAAAAGTACCATGTTCTCATTGTGCTATATTACAAACAATTACATAAAAGAGGAACCAAAATTTTTTTACTGATCAAAATAAAAGCTGAGGTTAATCAGGCTCCTAATTTGTGAAAGTGTGGACACATGGCCACTAAAACTAACCATTTGGTAGAGAATGAAGAATTCAAAGATAATGCAAATGACAACATTAAAATAAACTATAATGGTGTATTTAAAGTCCGAAGTCAGGTGTGCAATAGTACAAGTGTGCAATAGCAGTGTTCAATGTTCAGCTCTATAATGTTGAAAAAAGAATTGTTGCTCTCAGTTTATCACAGGTGCATCCAGAAAAAATCTATATAGAGATAAAGGTGTCAAGAGCACTCCGTGGATATAGGATCAGACACTGTCATCTAGCAAAAATATGTATTTATTCAGATAGTTACATAGTGCAAAAAATAAAAAGTGCACGTGAAAAAGAAAAATAATCAGCTAGAGTCTAGTCTAGCTGATTCTCTTTCACTTGCACAATGTAACTTTGTCTGAATAAATATATAGTGCCCTCCACTATTATTGGCACCCCTGGTAAAGATGAGTTAAAAGGATTATAAAAAAGTCACCGTTTGGTGAATTAGCTTAATGTCACACTGAAAAAATGAGAAAAACCCAACCTTTAATTTAAATAAAACTATTATGAGAAAAGAAAATCCCTCATCAAGAAATCATTATTTTTAACAAAACCACGTATGCCACAATTATTGGCACCCCTGCATTTATATATAGAATAAAGTAATCATTTTTAATATTTGGTCGCATATCCTTTGTATGCCATGACTTTCTGATGTCTGTGACCCAACAACATCAAAAGACTCTTGATGACTTATTTTCTGGTACTCTTACAAGCGATACTATAATGTCTCTGCATTTGAATGGATTTCTATGGGAATTGGGGGGTGAGACTAGATTTAGCTGTAAATTATACTGGAACAGTATGGAATACATGGTTGGTAAAATGGCTGTAAGTCATCAAGGGTCTGAGGTATCAAACAAGCCTCAAACCATCAATCTGCTGCCAGATATGCAGTAGCTATGGATGGATCACTTTAAGGGTTGTTTCTCCTGACAAATATTCCTATTGAACTCTATGGAAAAATAAGTCAGGAGAAGAAACCCTTCAAGTTATCCATCCATATCTACTGTATTAGATCAGTTTATTTTCATAATTTAAGTAAAAATAAAGTGCCACAAATACAAAGAAAATAAATTGTTATTCTTTAGTTTGCAATTAAATACTGAGAGCTACATATGTGAAACTGGTAAATTTATACATTTCCTGGATCATAAACTCCGTGTCCAGAAGTGTGCAAAATCTGAGGATGATATGCAGAACTACTAAATCTGAATCTATGATGCAAAATATAGGCAGTGTACCCTGTTGTCCATTAGTGTCTCCAAATCTATCCAAATAGGTACATTGTGCACTGCTCTAAATCATAAAATAAATTATATATTTAACTACAAATCAACTGTTTTTGGATCATAAAACTCCCTTCATTCACTGTTGTACCTCAATAAAACATCACTTTTTCCTGTACTCTACAGTATGTAAACTTTTGCCCTGTGACGCATTTTTTGTAGTTTTAAAAATTTTTTTTCCCATTCATCATGACTCCAAGGAAAATTTTAACATTCATCTAGCACATATCAGCGCACAGTAAATTGGAATGAGTATATTACATGCCTTAAGTGAAGTATAGCCCAGGAAGATATGAAGCCTAAAGCCTATATTATGTATGATAACATTAAAATAAAATATATATTTTAAAAACTACCACATATTACAAGCAGTACTTTTTCATATCGAGGACGAAAAACTCCCGTCAGCGAATGCGTTTTCTGTAGCTGTTTACGCAATAGTACATTGACTAGATTAAAAATGCTGTTATGCTGGGCTGTAAATTATCGTTCAAAGCATCCAAGAAAAATAGCAAAACACCGTTGGGAAGGATATACTGTCATCTATCGGATAAAAATTCCATTTTGTGTAATAACTATAATGGGGGGAGTCGGGTTCGCAGGACCAGACGCAACAGAGAGAAGTCAAAAAGTATATCAGATAACGGAAACACCACTAGAGCAAAACGTATTTGCGAACAGAGAGGAAAGGAAAACAAAGAATGGAGCAAAAGACTCCTGGCACAGAGCCAAACGAAAAAAACAACCCTAAAAACAGGGTGAGGCTCGACAGAATACCGTATTTCAGAATACCGAAAAACAGAAATTACCTTCGAGTCTCAGTAGGAGAGAGAACTAAACGAAGGGAGAAAAAACAGAAATGAAAATAGTAATCCCACGGTACTGGGAAAAAATAAGCTCATAGATACGAGTGCAGACAAAGGAAAAGAAACCAAGAAAATAATACCTCCAGCTCGCAAAACTCAGCGAGTAAAAACTAAAGAAGTAATAGAAAGAGCAAAAATATAGAAAGAAAAGAAAAGGAGGAAGAATAGCAAACAGAGTAGCAAAAGGGAAATAAAAAGATCAAAAGATCAAACCCTAACTCTAACGGGACTTTTCCTGCTTTGCTTATTAGTAACAGCAAGGAAAGCAGTTTCCGTATACTTATGCCTTACCGGGTACGTGTCAAATGCAAGGCAATATCCGAAGCACCGGAAATCGGAAACCCTGAGCTATATATAGCTGGCAGGAAGCCAAAAACAGGTGCAAAGGATAATTGCAGTGCGAGATGAAAATACTGGAACGGAAAACGGAAAATCCGATAGAGTACCCCAACGCCAAAAGAAAGAACAACACCGCCGAAATAAAACGAGGCTGCCGAAAACCATGACATTAACGTTCTAAACTGATGTGTATTTCTCAAACAGATTGTCCAAAACAATAAATGACCACTGAATTTTGAAAGGAACTCTGTCTAAAACCAATGGTAGGATTGGAAGTAGGCAAAATGTTCTCTAAATGTAGTGTACTTTAAATCCCCAGATGCTATACTGACGTATCAAACAGGCCTCAAACCATCACTCTGCTGCCAGCGATACAGATGGATGACTTTTAAAGGTTGTTTCTCATGACACATTTTTCTATTGAACTCTATGAACTCTAGATTTAGCCAACCATGTGATCCATACTGTTCCAGCGTAATTTACATCTTAATCTAGACCCCCCTCCCCCAATTCCCATAGAGATTCATTCAAATGCAGAGAGGTTATAGTATCGCTTGTAAGAGTACCAGAAAATAAGATATCAAGAGTCTTGATGTTTTTGGGTCACAGACATCAGGAAGTAATGGCATTCAAAGGATATGCAACCAAATATTAAATATTTTGACTTTATTTAAGTTTATGTTAATTCGTCCAATTACTTTCCGTCCTCTAAATTGGGGGGGGGGGGGCTGTGTATATAAAAAAGGGCTACAATTGCTACACCGGTTCACCCGATATGGGTGTACAAACCCTCAAATTAAAGCTGAAAGTCTGCACTTTAACCCCTTTGCGTAGAAGGTGAAATCTTTTGCTCAACTGAGACATTCATTGCTACTGCAGCCAAACTATTAGTGGAAATCACAAACACTGTGTTTTAAATTTATTGGTAGACGGTTTGTGAATACGGAGTTTCTAAGTGTCACTATTTCCCCCGTAGCAAGTCCATTTAACAAGCAAACCCGACCTAGTCTATACCTACCCATGCGTGACATAGTGGACAATAGCATCTATGTTTGAGTTCATAAATAGATTTATTCATCATATAAAATTAGAATAACGTCATAGCAACGAGATAAACCCAACAATATCCTGATTGTATGCCAGAAAAGCCGTGAAAAGCCCTGCTCACTCAAATGCAAATTAACTGTGAAAGTACTGTCTCATTCTCATTCGACCATGTATTCTACTAGCAATATATGCTACTAAATATGAAATAAATATACAATCCTACCATTGGTTTTACACATCGAGTTGTTCCTTTCAAAATTCAGTGGTCATTTATTGTCTGGTACAATCAGTTTGAGAAATATACAACACTTTATACCGCTATTACACTATTACACACTGAAACATTGACGCGTAATACCCCCATGCCCTGTAAGCCTGTCTCATTCATTACAGTTCATTCTGGTTTAATTGTCTGCTTTTTTATCCAATAGAGTACATTATAACCTTAGCAACGGTATATATGCTAAGTCTTTTTGGGTGATTTGAACAATTTACTACAGCCCAGCGTAACGGCAGTTTTCGTTTTAACAGTGTAGTATTACGCAAGCTCTATAGAATATGCATTAGGGAGGGGAGTTTCCCTTTTCCGATATGTAAGTATTTTTGCGTCTAAAATACCGTTGGTCTTGCTGGCTACATATGTACGTTCGTGTTTCCACTCGAGCACTGTCTTTCCAATATGTTTGATAGCCCTGTTGTTATTTTCGCATTTTGAGTGCATTTCACATACTGTAGTGCAATCGTTAAATGTATTTTTGATGTAGGCTACCGATGTTCATTGAAGATAGAACATTTGGCAGCATGTTGCAGATGGTAGAATACTATTTTATGTTCATGTTATCGTACATAATATAGGCTATGGCATATACTTGTCTCTTAGGGCACGACAAATGCTCATTCCAATTTAGTGCGCTGATATGTGGTAGATTAAGGTAAAAATTTCCTTGGAGTCATTATGAATAGGAAAATTAAAAAAATTAAAAAAAACTACAGAAAAATGCAATCCCAGGACAAAAGTATACATACTGTAGAGTACAGGGACAAGTGATGTTTTATTGAGGTACAAGAGTGAATGATTAGGCAACATATTTAGGTGTATGTAACACTGTGATATCAATGTTTTTTATCTTAGGCCATCAGAAGGAGCAAATATTCTATAATGCTTTTGTTTTTATAATGGACAAAACTAATTTTATTCATTTTATGACATGTTTTGCATAGGGGTTTTGGACCCATAGATATGTACCCCCTTTATTGATGAAAATATAGTAATTCCCACTTGAAAATTATGCAAAAGTGAGTTTTATGAGCCAAAACTGTTGATTTGTAGTTAAATATATCATAATTTTCTTTATTTAGAGCAGTGCACAATTTAGCCATTTGGATAGATTTGGAGAACAGGGTACACTGCTATATTTTGCATCATAGACCTTTAGTAGTTCTGCATATCATCCTCAGATTTTGCAAAACTTGTGGACATGGAGTTTATGATCCAGGAAATGTATATATATTACACTTCACTTATGTAGCTCTCAGCAAACTAAAAAAAAACTTTTTAATTTTTTAAAATTTTTCCAAAGTTTCTTTGCATTTGTGGCACTTTATTTTGACTTAAATTATGAAAATAAACAAATCTACGTTTGTTTTGTAAATAGTACATCTGTCTTGTTTCATTTAAGCCATTTACCAAGTTTATGTGATGCTCACACCTGGAGTTATAAAGCCTTAAACAGAGCACCCCCTAAATAGGTGAAATTGGCCATCTGCGCCAAGGGGTTAACCTCACTTTAACATCACTGTCCCATTTCAAATCCAATGTTCTGTAGTACAGAGCCAAAAGAACACAAATTGTGTCACTGCCCAAATACCTTCCATCCCCACTGAGTACAAAACATAAAGTTTCACTGCAGACAGTCCTATCGTGTGCGTTGTTCTCTGGTGCTTTTGTTTGCTTGGAATCTTCTTTGACAGTTGAGTCATTTCAGAATCATTTGGCTAATACATGTCAATAGGTCTTAAAATAAGCATGTCTCCATTGTCTGCTGATAATGACACTGTGTTCTTTCTCGTTTTATAGTAGTTTTTTTGTTTTTGACGAGTCCCGGTGCTGTAAATTCTCCTTTCACCTCTGGAATTTGCAGTCAAAGTTGCAAATTTCCTTTTCAAAGACGTGGTCCACTGTCATATCAATTGATCTTAAAACCTTTTCAACATCCTTTTCCGTTACAGTTCAGAGCAGTAGCAGCATTATTCAGCAGCGATCTCCATTTTTGAAAGTGAGTAAGTAAACAGAGGCCATCTGAGTTTATTAATGGACGAGGCATACCGAAACTCAGAGCCAATCGAAACTAGGAAGATGTTAATGAACAGATGATTAGTCTGCCCCCTCAAACTGAAGCCCGCCACTGGCAAACATGATTTTAACAAGCATATTTGTGTTATTTATTACAGGTATGTGGAGATCCTAAATAGGTTGTATATTATAAACTCCTCAAAAAATGTTCGGAAACGTTATTTTGGTCGATTATTCCTCCCCTTTAATAATACCAATTGGTATTGTATTTTATATCGTTGGAAAGCCTGATTAGTCACCTTTACAACGAGGTACAACTTGTAAGGATCATGCATTCGTGGAATGAGCAACACAGCTAACCGTGTGGGTAGCGGCCCAAAAAAATGTGCCAAAATCCCCTGCAATATTCTTCTGTTGGTATTCACTCTCGTTTTGAGCTTCAAGTGCTGGCAGGTGTATGCCAGTCACAGGTGTGTGACTGGCACCTGATTGGCACCTAATTGACAGCACTTGTGTGCATGGGTCCTGCAACTTTGTTGAGTTTGTGTGTGCTCCAAGCATAAACATGCCACGTTTGTCCCTTCAGGATAAGGTCTGTGCAATAGGGCAAGTGGAAGCTGGTGTTCCGGTACGCAGAGTGGCAGCATTATTTGGTGTCAGCCCTGGTACCATTTCCAAACTTAGGACCAAGTTCCGTGAGACTGGTGAAGTCAAAGACAGACCACGAAGTGGCCGTCCCAGGAAGACAACACCCCAAGAAGACCGGTTCCTCACCCTTGCTTCACTGAGGAACCGTAGGCTTTCTTCCAGAGATTTACAGGCAAGATTTGCACAACGGTACCACAGACAGATCTCTGATCAGACGGTGAGGAAAAGACTGCACATGGCCGGTCTTCATGCTTATAAGGCTGCCAGGAAGCCTGCAATGACTGCCCTTCACCGTCAGGCCCGTTTGCGCTGGTGTCAACAGCACCGACAGTGGAACCTAAGAATGTGGGGCAACGTCATGTTCAGTGATGAATCAAGGTTCTGTCTGCAGAAGCTGGATGGCAGGATCAAAGTATGGAGACGGCGTGGAGAACGCTATGCAGATTGCCTATATCCTTTCAATGGGGGCAGTGTCATGGTGTGGGGCGGTATCTCTCTCACAGGCAAAACAGAACTTGTCATCATTGAAGGCAATCTCAATGCAGTGAGATATCGGAATGAGATTCTGGAGCCAGTGGCGATCCCATATCTCCAGAATCTGGGACCTAACTCCATCCTCCAGGATGACAACGCTCGCCCCCACAGAGCCAGGATCATCACAGAGTACCTCCAGAATTTGGGAGTACCTCCAGAATTGGAATGGCCTGCCGTGAGTCCAGACCTCAACCCAATTGAACACCTGTGGGATCAGCTTGGGCGTGCTGTACGTGCCAGAGTGACCAACTCAACCATGTTGGCTGACTTGCGGCAAATCCTGGTTGAGGAATGGTTCAGTACCAAGCTGTTGTGACTGCGTATGGATCTTCCACATGCTACTGAGGTCCCTGACAGTGTAAAATGAATAAAATGTAAAAATGGCCAATATGTGTTGTTTTTTCCTTATTACTGTGGGAGAGTGCAATCATCCAATCCACCAAGCAACTCAAAAGAGAGTGAATACCAACAGAAGAATATTGCAGGGGATTTTGGCACATTTTTTGTTACTCACACGGTTAGCTGTGTTGCTCATTCCAAGAATGCATGATCCTTACAAGTTGTACCTCGTTGTAAAGGTGACTAATCAGGCTTTCCAGCGATATAAAATACAATACCAATTGGTATTATTAAAGGGGAGGAATAATCGACCAAAATAACGTTTCCGAACTTTTTTTGAGGAGTTTATTAATTGAACCTCTAGAACACTTTAACTTCTGTTATATGGGGAAAAAAACATATTTTGTGCCATACTGTGAATTGCAGAAGTGCGACTTGCGGCCAAGGGGCCAAAACAGGGCTTTCGGTTTGAAGCTAACTTCCTTTTTGGGCTGGGAGTGGCCATAGTGCCGTTGCTCACTTAGTGCCACTGTGGTTGGCTCCAGTATAGGTCTTTCACCATGTAAGTCAATGGCAGCAATGTTGTGAAAATACTCAGGCTTCGGAGACTCGACTATTTCTTGAAATCTGATTTATAGAATGAGCCGAAACGTTCCTGGATTAGCCTGTGTGGTACAAGGATATATTCCATATATCGCATGTTCCAATTTAAATTTTTTAAAGTAATGCATTAATGAATGTAGTTCGACTTGTAGTCCAGTTTAACGGACTACATATCCAGTACTGCAACACACAGGTGGTTCTCGACCAATAAGATATCATCATCTCGTCTGTCTGACTGTGGCAGATGTTAGTAGGCTACTGCCGCTGAACGTTAGCTTGCTAAGTAGAGAAGCCCGCCCGACAAGGTCAGAAACTGCACTATGGTTAACCACATAAAGCAATTCTAGCTTTTAGTCCTTCAAGCTAACTAGCTAACGTTAGAAAAAAGTGTTTAAAAAACAGAGCTGTGTGCTACTGCTGGCTAACATTATATGACGACGTCTGGAGACAAGGCTGCACGTTCGGAGGGAATTATGGGACGTGGAGTTTTTAAACAGTGCCAGCGCTGGTATGTTCACTAAAAAAATACTAAAACGTAAAATATACTCGAAGCTGGTCCAGAAAAACGACATAGTTTGCAAACGGGCGGTATATTGAACAATCCTGGAAATTGACGGTAAGACATAATCAGTAGAAATGGTTTAAAAGTAAGCTTTAGTTAATGTCTATGCTCTAAATGAATGGGGAATTTACTGTCGAAACCAGCGTGACGTAGGCACTTGAGTACTCTGTACGGTTCTCACTGCCCTCATTCAGAGGGGCGGGACCAGAAGGGGGAGACAACAATCATTGGTCTAAAATGTGCTCTAGCGTCATGGGACCTTTACGCCCGGAACCCACCAGACGCTCCAAGCGCACAGACGCTTATTGCGCGCGCAGATTTGAGCAGAACTGAACCCACAAGACGCGCAAAGGCACAAACGCTTTTATCGCTTTTTCAGAGAGCATTCCGTGAACGACAGAGACGCGCTATACAAACAAACAGTCTACATTCCGGATTTGTGAGCTTCGCTTAATAATGGATAAGTAAATACTGCTATTACATATATCTTACTGCTTGACAGGTTAATTAAAATTAAAACTTGCATACTGTCAATATACACTGCCAGGCCAAAAAAAAAGTCGCCGTTGCACCTGTCATGCATAGTGCCCACTGTACAAGTCTCTGGAGGCAGTGTTATGATCTGGGGTTGCTTCAATTGGTCAGGTCTTGGCTCAGCAACGTTATGCAGCAATAAAATGAAGTCAGCTGAGTACCTGAATGTACTGAATGACCAGGTTATCCCATCCATGGGCATATTCCAGGACGACAATGCCAAGATTCATCGGGCTCAAATTGTGAAAGAGTGGTTCAGGGAGCATGAGGAATCATTTTCACACATGAATTGGCCACCAAAGTCCTGACCTTAACCCCATTGAAAGTCTTTGGGATGTGCTGGAGAAAAGTCTTTGGGATGTGGTTCCACTCTCCCGTCGTCAATACAAGATCTCGGCCAAAAATTAATGCAACTCTGGACGGAAATAAATGTTGTGATGTTGCATAATGTTGTCAAAACAATGCCACGACGAATGCGCGCCGTAATCAAAGCTAAAGGCAGTCCAATGAAATATTAGAGTGTGCAACTTTTTTTTTTGGCCAGACATGGGAAAATAGCTACACATGAATCAGACTAACAAACAAGTCTTCACTGGCTGGCAGCAAATGGCCTAATTTTGATTTTTACTTCGGAGCCTATAGCAAATGTAATTATGTCATTATAACAAAATCAGTTGAGTGATTACCTTGTCTCGCAATATTAATATAGTACTTTTTTTGTTTGTTTCAGTACGAGTTGTAAACTGAGGAAGGCAATTATGGTTTACCTCTTGCTCCGAATGCTCCTGAGGAGAAGAATGTGGGTACACCCATGAATTGCTTTGATCATACTTTTGATTACATTAAAACAAATATCTAAACTATATAGAATGTTGTTTTTTAAAGCTAAATGTAGCAAACAAGACAATGCCTCATTTTTAAAGTTCACTTTATATAATTTATTTATTTGGGACAGTAATCAACATGTTCTAAACCTCCGCTACCCCTCGCTGACTCCCTGCGAGAACTTCACCGTCGCAGGGGGGCTCTGGAACTGCCAGTCTGCCACACGGAAAGCAGACTTCATCTCCGGCTATGCCTCCTTCCTGTCCCTCCAGTTTCTCGCCCTCACCGAAACCTGGATCACGCCGGACAACACGGCAACTCCCGCTGCCCTCTCCTCCTCCTTCTCTCACCCCCCCCCCCCCCCCCACCCCCGGCCGCCTGGTCGCGGAGGTGATACTGGTCTGCTACTCTCCCCCTCATTCTCTGTTCTCCCCCTCTCTGATATATCTATTACTAGTTTTGAATACCACTCTGTGTTAATCAACCACCCTATTAACCTGTACATTATAGTTGTTTATCGCCCTCCAGGTCCCCTGGGGTGCTTCCTCGATGAGCTCGACACCCTGCTCAGCTCCTTCCCAGAGGACGGCACCCCGCTGATCCTCCTGGGAGACTTCAACATCCATCTAGATGCCTCCCAGTCTGCAGCCTTCCTACCACTTCTCCGCTCCTTTGACCTCACCCTCCAACCCCCCCCCCCCCCCCAACCCACAAGGTTGGCAACCTCTTAGACCTGGTCTTCCAGAGGAACAGCCCCTGCTCTGATCTCACTGTTACCCCTCTCCATACCTCTGATCACCACTTCATTTCTTTCTCTCTTCCTCTTGTTCCACACCACCCCCCCCTCCCCCCCACCCCCACTGTCTCTGTCCGCCGTAACCTCTGCTCCCTCTCACCCTCCTCTCTTGCTCCCTGTGTCACTGCTTCCCTCCCCCCTCTCAAATCCTTCTCTCAACTCCCTAGCGACTCTGCATCCGACACCCTGCTCACAGCTCTCTCCACATCACTTAACTCTCTCTGCCCTCTTGTCTCTAGGCCCACACGCCCATCCCCTCCCTGCCCGTGGATGTCCGATGCCCTGCGCACCTCCAGGGCTGGTCTTCGCGCAGCAGAGAGGATGTGGAGGAAATCCAGAGACGCATCAGACCTCTCCTCCTACCAGTCTCTCCTAGCAGTGTTCTCTACAGCAGTCACCACTGCCAAGGTAACTTACTATCACACTAAAATTCACAAATACAGTTCTAACCCCCGTCAATTGTTCTCCATCTTCTCCTCCCTCCTCAGCAAAACCCCTCCCGCTCCTCAATCCTCGTTCACTGCAGACGACTTTGCAGATTTCTTTTATGAGAAGATCGCAGACATCCGCAGTTCCTTCAGCCCCTCAGCCCCTCTCTCTATGCCCCCCTCCTGTTTCCCCACTCCCTCTCCCCTCACGGACACTGTTTTCCACTCTCCTCCTCTCTCTACCCCTTCCGTGTCCCCCCCCCCCCCCTGCTTCTCCACCTTTTCTCCCCTGTCTGATACCGATGTATCCCACCTCCTACTCTCCCATCGTCCCACTACCTGTGCCCTCGATCCTATCCCTTCATCTCTCCTCCAGGCAATCACCCCAGATATCCTCCCGATTGTGACCTCTCTGGTGAACTCCTCCCTGACCTCTGGCTGCTTCCCCTCATCCTTCAAGAGAGCCCACATCACCCCGATCCTGAAAAAACCCACGCTGGACCCCTCCAACATCCAAAACTACAGACCGGTATCTCTTCTTCCTTTTCTTTCCAAAACCATTGAACATGCTGTTTCTAACCAACTGTCTTCTTTCCTTACCCAGAACAACCTACTAGACCCCCACCAGTCCGGCTTCAGACCTGGCCACTCAACGGAGACCGCACTCCTCTCCGTCAACGAGATGCTTCACGCAGCTCGGACAGCCTCCCTCTCCTCTGTGCTAATACTCCTAGACCTCTCTGCCGCCTTCGACACCGTAGATCACTCCATCCTCCTGTCGTCCCTGTCTGCAGCGGGGATCGGCGGCTCGGCCCTGGCCTGGATTGAGTCCTACCTCTCGGAGCGCTCCTCCCAGGTTGCCTGGGCTGGTAAAGTATCGGCACCCCGGCCCCTTACCACAGTCCCCCAGGGCTCAGTCCTTGGTCCCCTCCTTTTCTGCACCTACACCAAATCCCTTGGCCCTGTTATCGCTGCTAATGGTCTTTCTTACCACTGCTATGCTGACGATACTCAACTCTTTCTCTCCTTCTCACCCTCTGACACTCAGGTGTCAGCCCACATCTCCGCTTGCCTGAGAGACATCCAGAGCTGGATGGACAACCACCATCTGAAGCTCAATCCAGGCAAGACTGAGCTCATCTACATTCCTGCTCTAACCTCTCCCCCTCTCAATCTCTCCATTTCCCTAGGGGACACTCCACTGACCCCAACGCCCTGTGCCAGGAACCTCGGAGTGGTGATGGACAACAGGCTGTCCCTCTCCGAGAACATCGCAGTGGTAACCCGGGCGTGAGGAATCTGTCCCTTCCTCACCACCCACTCAACCCAGCTCCTGGTCCAAGCGATGGTGCTGTCCAGCCTGGACTACTGCAACTCTCTCCTGGCTGGCCTGCCAGCATCGGCCATTAGACCCCTTCAGCTTATCCAGAACGCAGCAGCGCGCCTGGTCTTCAACCTCCCCCGACACTCCCATGTCACCCCCCCTGCTCATTGACCTCCACTGGCTACCTGTGATGGCTCGCATCAAATTCAAAACATTGGTGCTCGCCTTCCAGGCAGTCCGAGGATCAGCCCTTCCATACCTCCAAAAGCTCATCAGACCCTACACACCTACCAGATCCCTGCGTTCCGCCTCCTCAGGAGGACTGGTACCCCCCCCCCCCCCCCCCCCCTGCATACTAGCACCCCGGTCTCGACGTCTGTCTGTACTGGCCCCACAGTGGTGGATTGAGCTCCCCGTGGAGGTCAGAACAACAGAAAATCTGACCACCTTCAAGCGCAGATTGAAGACTCACGTCTTCAAGCTGCACCTCTCTCCACCCCTCCCTACCTCCTTGTGACCTCCCTTGATTGTGTTTTTCTGAATCCTTGTTTAAGTGGTTCAAGCTGCTAGTTTAATACTTAAGGTTACTTATTGGCTTACTGTTGCCAATGATCAATATCGTGTGGTCCCCCCCCCCCAAAATTTTTTTAAAAAAAATTGAAATCGTATTTACCTTTTAGGGTTGTTTTAACGCACTTGTTCCTAGTTTGAAAATGCACTAATGTACATCGCTCTGGATAAGAGCATCTGCCAAATGACTAAAATGTAATCTAAAATGTAATGTAATGTTCTAAACATTTAATTATAGCAGAATTAGCAGCTATTTTGATTCTGTAGTACCTTAAATCAATACAGTGATATCAGTATAATAAAAACAAAAGTAAGCATAGTCTTAATTCATTGAACAAATATATATAAATTTGTATACTATAATAAAGAAAAAGCATTATAAAAACGGGACTGGTTATATGCAAAATGTATGACTTGATTTAACTTCATTCATCCCACAATGGTGATTGTCTCTGTTCCCTTTTTTATTAGGGCCTATATTAAAATATAATATGTATTAAAATAATTAATAACAATAGTAAAACTATTAGTAGGTTGAAAAAAACATTAATACGTAGTGATATGGTGCAGATATTGAGATTGCGCATGCGGATGACCAGAAAATTCCACCCAGAGTGGAAAAATCAGCTCCACGTCCGCGAGCCGTCCGCCCACCAGCCGTGCGTGCGTGGCCGGTGAGAACCGCGGCAATTCGTTAACATGGGAGCGGAAGTGAAGCGGAACAGTGCGCGTGTGCGTGCGCTTCAGCTTGCGCGTCTTGTGGGTTCGGGGCGTTATACAATCTATGCTTGGGACAGGGAGACACGCTGTATTTTTGAGTGGAAGTCGATGGAGAACATCCCTTAGTAGCCTACAGTGAACAAGCTGTTGTTTTGTGGACGCAGTTTGTAACATAATAAATTGACTGCCTTGTCGCTCATCTTCAACATATTCATTTTGGAGCGATAGTACGAAAAATAAATACTGTTTCGTGAGATGAGAGACAGCAGGGGATGTTGCAGCTACAGTACAGGCCCAGCGTCTCGGAGCAAGCAGCCAAACTGTGGGTTAAGTATCTCAAATCAATTGCTCCATACCTGTATAACCTTATCAATTTAGATATTAATTTAGCTATTCCACACCCTCCCATATGCAATCGCTGTACTCCCCCTGCCATGAACGTTACCATTGCTTAGCAATGATGGGTTAGCTAGCTAGCATGCTTACGATAGCTCACTGCAAGTCGTTTTAACATTTAGCTAGCAAGCTAACGATAGCTTATGGCAAGCCCTTTTAATTTAACAGTTATTCGACTTCCTTAAAGTCATCCTTGCTGGCTGGCCATATAAGTTCCCAGATAGCAAGCGAACGTTGAATCGACGTAGATTCAATGTTGAATTCCGACGTTGATTCAACATCAATTTGCTCATCGAGATCACATTTAATCAACGTCAGAATACCGACAAATAGGCTATTGAATAATCAAGGTTAAATATTAACATGATATTTAAAAGTTTTAATGTCTGTCGCCATCACTGACTCACTCCATTAGCTAACTGAACTAGTTAGTAGCCGATAATGTCAGTAACTGCCCAGCAAACACAGAACGTTCCCCTAACGTTCGCATATGGTTCCCCTATGGTTATTTTTGGGGAACCATTTCACAACGTTCTGGGAACGTTCCATTTAAGTTAAAAAAATTTGTAACGTTCCCGAAACGTTCTTCGAACTAAAAAACATAACGTTCTCTCATGGTTCCATGATACGTTACACAGAACGTTCGAATAAGGTTGTTTTTAGGTGTAATTCTTCCATAACTGGAAGAATTTTTACTTCGTAAACAAACGTTCCCAGAACGATGTTAATGTTACGTTTTTCTGTTAAACTTTTGAAATGCAGTGTAATTTTCCAATCTTATATAAATATAGGCCTATATAGGCTACGTAATAGGCTACTAGCCTACAATATATTAATTATATGCTAGCCTAATTATATATAGCCTAGGCTCATTTATAGCTAGCCCTATTATATACCTATAATATACGTTTTCTGTCTATCTGTCTGTCTGCCTGTATACCTATTCAGACTCTTTTTTTCCCGGCTGGTGATATATTTGGAAGCCGTGCGCGTGGATATTTAATTTAATATTTAACAACTTTTTTCTTGATTTGAGCGCTGCCGTCCGACCGTTAGCCTACTCCATCTGCCTTGGACATTTGGCATTGGCTACAAGTAGGTAATTTAACCCTACTTAGTTTTGTGAATACATTTATAATTAGGCCCTAGCAGCTAGATTAAACCAATATCAATTGATAGACATAAGAAGATCAACTTCTAAAGTGTAACGGTCGAGGCTAACTAGCTAACGTTAGATAGAATCAGCACAGTGTAAAAGCCCAGGCCAAACAGAAACATTAAACTAGCTAGCTAACGAGTGGTATCGTTAGTTTAAATTGACCACAACACGTAGGCTATTGAGAAATTTTTAATAAAAAGTAGGCTATAAAACTTTAACGTGCCTAGCAACCAATCAATAGAGATAATTTTGGATAAGCGTATTCAATTAACGTTAGATCTGTTAATCAAGCTTATACGAACGGCATTTATCCTCAGCACCACAGCGGCTATGTATGTAGCCTATTTTTTTCAACAATATTAAAGGGTGCACTGGCATTTTCTGTTTTGATAAAGACAATCTATAATTTCTCACTATATTCTCTCCCTTTTAGTGTTGTGAATGTGAACAGCACATTTGCTCACTGTTTGCGAAGATTACACGGTAACTTACTCCTTAGCTGAGGGACTTGGTGTTTTAACGTTACTTAAAACGTGGAAAACATTTAGAAATTTCCATTCCAGATGATGACAGACTTGTCACCGAGGAGTAACGTTACGACAGAATGTCCAAACTTGTCCCACCAACATGTAAGTTCCCTCCATGAAGTACAATTTGAGTTGTGTGTGTGATTCACACAAAATTGAACAACATTTTAGTATATTCCTAATATTCGCTTATTTTATTATTCGATTATTTGCTTTCAAATACATAAATAAGATTAAATTGAGTAGCTCACATGCAAAACCACCCTTCTGATTATTTTGCAGAGGCTATGTAGGCTCAGACAGGCTTAAACAGTCTTCCCATAGCCTAGCTAAAGGCACATTGCGGGGTAAGTAGAACAGTAAAGCTATATATGCCAGTGTATATGCTATCAGCCTTAATGTGTTCAGATTTTTGCAAAAAACATGTTTTCCTTCCACCACAACCCAAGAGACATGCCAGGCTGCCCCTCAAAACTGTAAGTGGGCATCATTATTTTCTACTACCTATACCTGCACTTTTATGAGGGATATTACCTATTTTAAATAAATCTACACTTTTTATATAATCACATACAGTAGCCTACATTAAGGACTTTTCACACTTATTACTTCAACAGCACATGCTTCATCCACAGAGTTATCATCAGCAAGCACATTGCCTCATCTTCAAGGTATCTTAACAAAATTTCATAGCATTCTTTTAAGTAAAGTTAATCTCAACAATAAACGTTTTCAACGTACAAAAATACCAAGTTGCCAAGTATTGATATCAAAATGAGGCCAAGTTACAACAAACAATATTGCCTATTATAACTAATTACACTAGCTCTATTCCAAAACAATGCTACTGAATCTTTCTTAAATTATTTAATGTAACTTGGCCTCATGTTTTTCCATCTTACCATCTGAGGAGAATGTGGTAATTCAAACTTCATGTGCCATGTCAAAACTGTCAAATGCCAATCATTTATAGTGGAAATAATCTGCAATTCAGATGTGTTACACTTAGAAATGTAAAATATTACTTGACTATATGTTTGAACAATTGTCTGCTTCCAGTGCTTTGGGTCTATGAGAAGCACATCATGAATAAAATGCATTATTATTAGGGGACTGAGCAGCGTAGCTGTGTTCCTCTATGAGGCAGCATTTGACATTTAAAGCACAACTGAACTTTGGTAGAACTTTGGGTTGTGTAGTTACCTGGCCATGATATTAGTCCAAATGGTGGCAAAATATGTTTGTTAGTTGCTCTGTGCTCCCCTGGGGTGATAATCCAGAATACAGTTATTTGTCGCTCTCCATTCACTTCTATAGGGCAGCTGAAACGGTCTCAAAATGACACTTCTAGCATGTATACAAACGTGAACGAAGTGGATTCTGTCAATACAAACAATAACCAGAGTTCAATAGGAAAATTTGTCAGGAGAAAAACTCTGTGATATATAATATTGATGCCAGAAAATGGGGGGGGGGGGGGGCATTTGTCATTGTATCCTTTCAAACTCAAAGTGCAAAACCAAAATAACAAAAAATGTGTCACTGTCCAATGAATTATGGTGCTCACTGTATTTCGCCACCATTTGGACTCATATCATGGCCAGGTAATTACACAACCCCAAGTTCTAAAGTTCAGTTGTGCTTTAATGCCTGAATGCCACATTCTGTTCAGATGGTAAGATGAAAAAACACAAGGCCAAACTCTCTGTGCTGTATAGGTATGGAGCATGCCCCGATAAGCCGTAACTTATAGTATATAAATATAAAGTAATAGTTTGGTGCTTAAAGAGATACTGCAGAGGCTTTTCTAAGGCCCTTTTTTCCGCTTCAATTTGAACTGAAACTCGTGAGTAGGTGTGGTCATATGACGATGATGCCACGTAGTCATATTATGAATATTCATACGGTCAAGGAGTGAAAGGGTGTGTCTTGGTGAACTGACTCAGCCCCCTTCCAGCTCTCTCCTCACAACTAAATAAAATGGCTGTATTAGTTGAGCAACGTCTTCGCGAGGAGAGGACCCGGGATGTAACCGAATGGTAAAGCTAACGTTACCTAGCTAAGTTAGCTTGTTTGTCTGCCTAAAGTAACGTTACTATTGAATACATTCAAATACACAGCAAAACCCAGTCACACAGTAACGTTAGTATATTGAACATGGCTGGTTGTAGCACCCTCATAACTTAACTTGGTCAGGAGAGAATGATAATTTATTAGCTAACATTATTCATAAATGATATAGCTAATATAACTAGCTAGCTAAGTTACCAGTTCTCTCTGGACCAAACGGGGCTAAACTCACACACAATAGACTGCCTTGCATGACCTAACTTATCGATACATTCCGTCCGAGTTACTGACCAAATGGTTATGCTAGGGCTACATCAAATGTATTATTGCTATCGGTTTATTAGCTAACGTTACGTATTCATAAAAGATAGCTCACACAATAGGTTGCCTTCAACCCCACATTAGCTATTACCTATCAGTAATGTCAACCGTTTGCAAAAGCATTTTTGTTGTAGTTTGTACAGATAACTTGCATGTAAACAGAAACAAACTAATGTCCCAACAGGTGTGCTTGTGGCCACTGCTCTAACCTGTCCCCTCCAGAAAACCTATGTTGCCGTGAGGTTACTGAGGTAACGTTATGTCAGCGTAGTTATGAAGCTATTCTTGATTTGTCTAATACTGCGGTGCCGTAGTTGGGCATGCTTGGCCCAACTGTATAATAGTGGCCAATACATGTGCAATTACACAATGTCACAAATACAATGTAATAGGTATATTGTACTTAGCTGTTTTACTTAGCTGATGTAATGATTACAAAATTACATCCATCACTGTTGGGATGGCACCTGGCTTCAGCGACAGAGTTTTATAGAAGCCCATCTCAAAGCCAGTTAAATTGTGGTAGCAGTCCGGTGTGAAGTTCGCGTTGCACACTAGGGCTTTCTTCGGCAAGTCCGCGTGCTCTACACCGATAGCTTGAAGCCACTGGCTAAGTAGCGCTGGGTCTCTCGGCAGATTATGAAAGCTAGCAGAGCTGGTGGCGTTGCACCGAGGAACGATACATCTCTGACTCCTTGGCATAATGCAGGCAAGTTAGCTAAAGATACCAAGTAGTAAGACATCGTATATGAATAACTGTAGCTCGATATAAGTCGTAATATTAACGTTAGCAATAATACAAAGCAATTCGCATTTGAACTTGAACTAGCTAATTAGCAGAACAAGGGTCTCAGTCTCAGAAGTAAAAAAAAAAATCATCGTTCTCTGCTTTTATACCACGTGCCCAGCCAAGACCCACCCCTAGGACCACCTCAAGTCCACCCATTTTTATGTTAAGGATCTCGTGACGTCACGAATCCCCGGAAGCCAGCATATTGGTAAGTCTACACAAAAACTCAGATAAAACCATTTTGACTAAACATTAAATTTTCGGACATAAACAGTTGTGTATGATCATAATCTAACTCAAAACATAGGTTTTCAACGGGAAAAGTCGGTTTTTGACTGCAGTATCACTTTAAGTATATTTTTTGTTTTAGGACACAGCTGTCACAACTTCTGCCTGAAGAGCCCCAGGCCTTGTCAGAAGTAGCAAAAAAAAATTTAGACTACACACATGCACACCTACACTCAATGATCTAAGCCCACAACATTTAATCTTTCCCCCATAGATATTCTCACTTGCAAGAATTTGCAGAGACCCAGCAAGAAATCCTTGCAATGCAAAGGAGAATACTGGAACCTATGGGAGAGGCAAAGAAGGACATTATGGAAAATGGTCCATGTCAGAATGTGGAGGAGCTCCAACAGCTCAACAAGGAAAAGAGGACAAAGATGGTAAACATGGAAGAAGCTGTGAAAATAACATTTTAAAACTAAGATACCCACTTAGTTATGACATCATTATGGCATAATCAATTTAAGTCTAAACTGCAGTATCTACAGCACTTTATGCGTACTGTAATGTTTTACTTATAAATTAAATTAATTTATCTTGTAGTAGGCTACAGAATCATGAACTACCTTTGTTCTCTTGGAAGAGCTAACCCAGGGGCAGAAAGAATAAAACATATGTTATATTTCTAGGAGCAATTATGAAAAACTGAAGGAAACGGATGTGGAGGAACTCATCGCAGTGGCCCTGAGAATTTGTCCCACACAAATTATTTTTTTCCATAATTCAATTCAAAAAGTGAAACTTTCATAGATTATAGATTAATTACACACAAAGTGAAATATTTCTAGCCTTTATTTGTTTCATTTTTCATAATTTTGGCTTACAGCTCCAGAAAACCCCCAAAACAGTATTTCAAGAAATTAGAATAGTGTGTCGAAAATCAGCATTTACTTCAGTTATTTCAGAGAATGAATGTTTTAGACTGAGTGTCACACTCTGTACGTGGTGGTTTTTGAAGCACTGATTCCAGCCTCAGTCCACTCCCTCTGCATCTCCGCCAAATTTTGGAATCGTCTTTGCTTGACAATTCGCTGAAGCCTACGGTCATCTCTTTTGCTTGTGCACCTTCTCCTGCCACATTTTTCCCTTCCACTAAACTTTCTATTGATATGCTTGGACACTGCACTCTGTGAACAGCCAGCCTCCTTAGCGATGACCTTTTGTGACTTACCCATCTTCTGGAGGGTGTCAATGATGGTCTTCTGGCCAATTGTCAAGTCTGCAGTCTTCCCCATACTGAACCAAACTGAGATAAACTTTGCAGGTGTTTTGAGTAAATTAGATGATAGTGTGACACTCAGTCTAAAACATTCATTCTCTGAAATAACTGAAGTAAATGCTGATTTTCGACACACTATTCTAATTTCTTGAAATACTGTTTTGGGGGTTTTCTGGAGCTGTAAGCCAAAATTATGAAAAATGAAACAAATAAAGGCTAGAAATATTTCACTTTGTGTGTAATGAATCTATAATCTATGAAAGTTTCACTTTTTGAATGGAATTATGGAAAAAAAAAAACTTTTCCATGATATTCTAATTTTTTGGAAAGGATCTGTATGTATTTATCAATTTGAACTTTAAACTACAGTGAATATCTTTTGGGATTTTGACACTTGTTTGGTTGTTTTTGCATATTTTGTTTGAATAGTTATATACTATAGATAGTTTGATATGAAAAAATAACTTCAGAATAGGAATAGAAATGTAAGGGGTGATTTAAGACTTGAGCAAAATATTTAGCTTTTGTGAAGTTTGACTGCAAGACTCATCACTGCAAACTATAGGCTACAGCACAATACATAAATATACAGCACAGAATATAAGAAGCACTGGAATCATTACTGTTGTGCATTAAGCAGGTTGAAATAAATATATTTCATGTTTATTTCTCACGTGCTCATTTTGCTGATGTGTTCATATGGCTTTTATAGTGATCTGTAAAATAAAACTTCAACCGTATTTATGTGTTAACTTTCCTGCAATGATGACTTATTAAGGCGTATTATATTTAAATGAAGACCTGCCCGTCTTTTCCACGGAATTTTAACGGTAGATCTAAGAACTCAGAAATTCTATGTTAATTATTTGTATTACATTCGTTATATTACTGTGTATGAGAAACACGTCATGCCACGTTGGAATATGTTATTATGAGGAACCTAAGACATTTAAATATTTATGTCATGTTGATGTGAATTATTGGTAATATTGTTATCATTATTATTATTAGTAGTAGTAGGGTAGTTTTTTTTAATTGTAGTAGTAGTAGGTATACTATTGTTCTTGTTTAATTGTTGTGGTGGTAGGCTAATAAAAAAATTAAAAGCTGTTGGCTGATACAAGCTGCGCCCAGATAATGATTCAGGAACGCAACATTTCCTTCAGAGAAAAACCAAAAGGCAACTCTCTCGGAATGTTCTTATTAGGTTAGGAGAACATTCCCACAACTATGCAATGTCCTGGTAACGTTAAAGGAACGTTCTGGGAACCACATATAATACCAGATGGGAACGTTCCAGATACGTTAAGAAAACTTTCCTGGAAAACGGCAAGGGAACGTTAATTTAAACCATATGGGAACATACCCCTAACCTTGAAAAAACCTTCCTGGAACGTTCCCAGAACCAAAAATTGTTTGCTGGGTCCAAGTCCAAGTCCAAGTCCATAGTCATGGAGCCCCAGTTCTCTGAGACATTAGGGTGTGTGGTGGTGGGTGGAGCTACTTTCTGAAGGCGGCTGGCATGCCAACGTGACACATCAGACAGGCAGAATGTCGCTGCACCCAGCTGGCCGGTGACCTGCAGTGGTGCAGACCAGAAGGAGAGCAGTTTATGCGGCCGACGAACCCGGACCCAGTCCAGGACTGTGAGGTGTGGCGGACGCGCTCTCCGCCTCCTGTCGAACCGCTGTTTCATCTGATTCTGGCGGTCAGCAATGCTGCTGTGCTGGGCCGGTGGTGCTGATGCAGGTGTAGCAGCCAACTGTGGTCGCAGGCGATCCAGTGGAAGCTGTAGCTCACGGTGCATCATGAGGCGGGCCGGGGAGCTGCCTGTGGTTGAGTGAGGTGTCGCCCGGTAGTGTAACATGGTGTGCAGTAAAGCAGCTGAGAAGGGTAGACCATCAGCCAGATGTGCCCTGATGCCATTTTTTAGGGTTTGGTTGAACCTCTCCACTCCCCCGTTGGCTTCAGGGTGGTAAAAGGCAGTGCGAAATGTGTTTGATCCCTTTGTCTGCCAGGAAAGCTGCAAACTCAGCCAAGATAAACTGTGGGCCGTTATCCGTAGTGATGGTGTTAGGGATCCCCCATCTGGCGAACACTGAGGAGGCAGGTTGTGCAGTCTTTTACCATGGACTCAATGTCTCTATCAATGCCCGGCCACCACACCAGGCTCCTGCAGTGCTGCTTCACTTTCACAATGCCCAAGTGACCTTCGTGAGCCATGGACAAGATACGCGCTCGCAGGCTGCTGGGGACCACTGTGCAGAGCCCCCGAGCCACACAAACGTCATTCCAACAGGACAGTTCCTCCCTGACCCTCTTGTACGGCACCAACTCCTCAGAGACTGTCAGGGGCCAGCCCTCCCGGATGAAGGTCCACAGTTGGGAGAGGAGCTGGAGATCCTGGAGGGAAACTGCAGTTTGGAGTGGGGCGTGCAGCATCTGAATGAGGTCCGGCTCTGTTAGGTCTGGGCCCGAGTCTGGTGAGGGGGCCGGGTGTGGCTCGGGAAAGAAGATCCGCCACCACATTATCTCGACCAGGGGTGAACTGAGGGGTGAAGTTGTACTGCTGGAGCCTCTCAGACCAGCGGTGGATCCGCAGTGGTTTGTGTCCTGACCCTGATGAAGCCAGCAGAGCCGTGAGAGCCTGATGGTCAGTCCGCAGCGTGAAGTGTCTCCCATATAGGTATATGTGCCATCGCTCACACGCCCAAACGCATGCCAACGCTTCCCTCTCTCCCACAGGGTACTTCTGTTCAGCTGCGGTGAGTGAGCGAGAGGCGAATGCGAGCTGGGCGCTCGGGTGCCGTGGTGGAGCTGGGGACAGCACAGCGCCAACTGCTGCGTTGGAGGCGTCGCAGGTCAGAATAGTGGGGGTGTCAGGGTCAAAATGTGCCAGCACGGGGGGAGATGTGAGCTGCTCCTTAAGCTGGCGAACAGCTGCAGAGCAGGCTGTGGTCCATTTCAAGACTGCATTCTTTTTTAGGAGTTCACGCAGCGGGGCTGTGGTTGAGGAGTACTGGGGCAGGAAGCGTAGGTAGTAGGCCGTCATCCCCAGGAAGGAAGCGAGCTGGGCCGAGCATGTGGGTTCAGGGAGGCGTTGTACTGCCTCCACTTTAGAATGGAGAGGGCTGATGCCGTCAGCAGTCAGGCGGAATCCCACAAATTCGATAGCGGGTGCTGAGAAGGTGCACTTGTCCCCGTTCAGAGTGAGATTGTGGCTGGCGAGTACATTGAGCACCCTAGCAAGGCGCTCGTCATGAACAGCTGCAGTTGGGCCGTGCACCACAATGTCATCTAGGTAGATGACCACCCCAGGTATGCCAGCAAATATGGTGGACATAATTTTTTGGAAGCAGCTGGGGGCGGAGCTAAGGCCGAATGGCATACGGGTGTATTGAAAAACCCCAGAGTGTGTCACAAAGGCAGTGAGGTGACGGCTGCTTGGGTGTAGTGGGACCTGCAGGTAGCCCTGGCGGAGGTCGAGTTTTGAAAACACAGAGGAGCCATGAAATTTGGCCGTCAGCTCCTCCACTGTTGGTAGTAGGTATTTATCCGGAATCACAACCTTATTCACTGACCTGAGATCGATGCATGGGCGCAGGCCTCCTGACTTTTTCTTCGCCACCACCAGGTTGGAGATCCAGGGCGACACGTCCACGCGTTCGATTATGCCTGCGTCCAGCAGTTTCCCCAGCTCAGCAGTCACATCATCACGCAGGGCGAAGGGCAGGCGGTGCAGAGGTTGGATGACTGGACGCACCTCAGGGTTAAGGAGAGGCTGGTGGTTAAAGGCAGTGAAGCAGCCCAGGCCGCTGAATAGGGAAGGCCATCGCTGCTGCCATGACAGGCCTACAGCCAGGATGGTGCAGCCAGAATTGTCAAGGAGGGAGAACCCCAAGTCACAGAATAAATCCAGGCCCATAAGGTTAGCTCCATGACGGGACACCTTGAAAGTGAATGAGGTGAGTGCTCTGGTCCCATAGCGAACTGAAAAGTCTATTGTGCCCACCATACCAATCTTCGAGTTGCCGTAGCCGTATAAATCCTCGGCATCGGGGAAAGAGTCGCAGGGGAAAGAGCTGTCAGACTGTGGACACGTTCAGCAGTGACTTTGAAGCCCCTGTATCCAGTAGAAGTGGCAAGCACACCCCGTCCAACTCCACAGTGCACCACTTGAACGGCCCGGACGGGGAGCTCACTGAGTGGATGGTCGATGGCGCTGGCGGGCGGGAAAAAACTTGACGTTTGAGGGGAAGCAGCGGGGGCGGAGCGGCAAACCCTGGCAAAGTGGTTTTGTTTGCCTCAGCATTGACACCTCTGTCCTTTGCCCGGGCAGTTAGGGCTATGGGTGGGGTGTGATGAGGAGCCACAATTACGACATGCTTGGCGTGTTGGCGTGCTCTGGCGCCCCGCAAAATTCACCTCTGGGCTGCTCACCTCGGGGTCGGATGGGGCTGGGGGGGGCTGTACAGACTATGTCATGGGTAGTGAGGGGAAGGGACCCGCTAATTGAGACGCTAATCCAGCTGCTGACTCAATCTGGAAAGCTATTTCCACTGCCTTTGCCAGAGTTAAATCATCAGGGGACATTAACAGTTTCTCTCTGACTTTAGGATTATTAGTGTGTTCTGTCAGTTGGTCCCTTATCAGTTAATCTTCCAAAGCCCCGAATTTACAGAAGCTAGCCAAGCCCCTCAGGTCGGCTACATAAAGGTGGACTGACTCCGTGAAAGACAATCCGCCAGAGTATGACGCTCTGTGGAGCAGCAAAATGTTCAGAGAGTTTAGCGACACTATGTAGGAGTGGGTCCAAGTGTCCTAAAAATCCGCTGTCCCCCGCTGCCCAAGTTGTGTATGAGCAGGGCTCTTCGCCGCGGTTCGCCAGCGTCCGACAGACCGGCAGCCGCGATGAATGTTTCAAACGATTCATGCCAGCGAGTCCAGGGAACTGGCGGCTCGCCGGGCAGAGCCAGGAAGGGAGAGAGAGGCATGAGTGAAAACTCCATCCTCGTCGCCAATGTTATATCCAGAAAATCACGGACCACAACGTCTTAACATACACGTTATTTTATTAGTGTTGTTCGTACTCCAGACCGTCACATCTCCACAACATGCTTCACAACTGCTGTAAACTGACTGATGTAAAAACTAACGTAAAGCTGTGTGTCGCAGCACTACAGCCACAACTGTTGTGGCTTATACACAACAATAGCGTTACCCTATGTTCGTCCGTGTGTGGTGATGCAGTGCATTAAGCTTGGCTACCGAGCACAGCTGGTATGCTATCTAGCTAATCAAATTAGCTGATGTTAGCTGAATATAAATTGAAGATAACTGAATGAACGTTAATTATGTGACGAATACCACACATTCAATGCGAATAAATGGCACAGTAAAATCTTATATTATAAAACATTAGCAACTTAAGGAAGTTTAGCGTGAGTTCGTTTTGCAAAATGGTGGGTTTGGTCAGGTTATGGGCTTTATAGTTCTGTGTCTGCACCCTGAACTGTCAATCATACTGTGCCTGGACCGTGAAGACCATATCCGGTTGACCCTGTTCCCGACAACGTCACTTCGGCTCCACAGAGCAGACGCAGTTTGTACAAACTGGCGGTGAAGACGTTTTCTGGAGACTCAGTTCGGTTTTTACGAGGCCGTGGGAAGGCAATGGGTGACGTCACAGTGACTTTGTCCATATTTGTATCTATTTAGTCTATGGCCACAACTGGGCTTTCGTTTTGAAGCTCACTTCCTGGCTTGGTTTGGAGCGGCCATAGAGCCATTGCTCACTAGCGCCACTGCGGTTGGCTCCAGCATAGATCTTTCAGCCGTTAACGGTCTCGTTGTGGCAATTTACATTGCACTTCGTCCTATGGTCTCCACCAGCTAGGTGCATTTTATGTGGAGTGAATTTCGACATAGCTATCGTGCAATAGTCAAACAGGCTGGTGTATTTTTCAATTGAGGTATCCTTTTTAGGTTGAGCATATGTTAACTATTAAAGTACACTATTAAAGAACCGCTGTTATTAGTAGTAGTGATATTTCTGCATGGCAAATTATTTACTTGTAGATGTAGTAGTGTAATAGAAAAACAACAGACCCAACTGTCATGACATGCACGCTGCTTGTTCTGAGTAATTGACTCATTCATTGAAAGGGGCGTGTTCAAAATAATAGCAGTATGGAGTTTAATTAGAGAATTCATTCATTCTGTGAAAAAACAGGTGTCATTAATTGTCCTTTATTAAGGAAGAAGGGAAGCAAATGTTTCACACATTGTTATAAAATATATTTCCTTCTGAATTGCTAAGTAAAATTGGCTGTTCCAAACATTGTTCGGAGGAACAACGTAATTTGATTAAAAAGTTGATTGGAGAGGGGAAAATGTATAAAGAAGTGCAGCAAATTATAGGATGCTCAGCTAAAATTATCTCAAATGCTTTAAAATGGCAACAAAAACCCGAAACACGCGGAAGAAAACGAGCAACTACTGTTAAAACGGATCGAAGAATAGTCAGAATGGCAAAGATTCAGCCAATCATCACCTCCAGAAAGATCAAAGATGATCTAAAATTACCTGTAAGTGCTGTTACAGTCAGAAGACGTTTGATCAAATCTAAGCTATCAGCAAGAAGCCCCCGTAAAGCACCATTGTTAAAAAAACGGCATGTGCAGAATCGGTTAAAATTTGCCAAGGAACACATCGATTAGCCCAAAGAGAAATGGCGTAACATTCTGTGGACTGATGAGAGTAAAATTGTTCTTTTCGGGTCTAGTGGTCGTCGACAGTACGTCAGACGACCCCCGGGTACTGAATTCAAGCCACAGTACATTGTGAAGACAGTGAAGCATGGTGGCGCAAAAATCATGGTTCCAGCAACCATGGCAAGCAACATCTTGGTTCCAGACAAAAAGGATTGAGGTAATGGAGTGGCCAGCTCAATCCCCCGACCTCAACCCCATTGAAAACTTGTGGGGTGACATTAAAAATGCAGTTTCTGAAGCAAAACCCAAAAATTCACAGGAACTGTGGAATGTATTTTGTTTATCCTGGGCTGAAATACCTGTTTCTAGGTGCCAGAAGTTGGTTGACTCGATGCAACGCAGATGCGCAGCAGTTATCAAAAACAGTGGTTATGCAACTAAATATTAGTTCAGTAATTTAAAGTGAAGTTAAATCTTGAAAAATTTCTTCAGTTTATATAGTAAGTGTTTGAGTTTGAAGAGAAAAATGTCGACACTGCTATTTTTTTGAACAGATTAATATTCCTTTTCTTTGCTTCCTGTAAAAGAATAACGCAGACTTGACAACATTTGTTAATGCTTTGATTTGGAATTGAATGTGTAATGTTTCCACTACATTTGAAATATGTAACTAAAAGCTATTAAAAAATATTTGCACTTTATTCACTTTTTTTAACGCACTGCTATTTATTTGAACACAACTGTATGTTGGTAATGTATTCAATGCGAAAACCTTCATGCACCAGGGTGGAAAACCTGCTTTATAAAGTGCATTGTGCAATTTTCAGGCCTGCAAATCAATTCTTATTAATGGTACATTAGTTAACCACCGCTGACAGTATTCATTTATACTCCTTTAAAGTGATTTGCGAAAGTCTAGTGCTAGCTAGGGTGCTTATAGATTGCATTTAAAAAAAAAAAAGTATGTTCGGGGGGGCATTATGAACATAATATTAGTTATTCTGTCTATGGAACGAGCAAAAGCTAACCGGACATTTGTACGCCTGGACAGATTTTTTTGGGTCCCAAAATTAAGAAGAAAGAGAGCATATCTAGTCAACCTAGTGTTAGCATTACCGAGCCAAAAAGATGGTGGTGGCTTGCTCATTTATAGTGACGGTATATGGTGGCAGCTTGCTATCTTTCGAGCTCTAGGGACATTTATAATAAAAGTATTGTCAAAATAACATCTGTGCGTATCTGTGATTGATTGACCGTCAATAGCCTATAGTTGATGGCAATCATAGCGTTACCCTATGTTCGTCCATGTGCTGTGATGCTAGTACGTCTGCTAGCCATAGCTTGCCTATTGAGCTCACTGGCAAGCTGGTATGCTAGCTAGCTAATCAAATTAGCTGAAGTTAGCTGAACATAAATTGAAAATAACTGAATAAACTTTATAGCATAATTACGTGACAAATTTCACATATTCAATGTGAATAAATAACACAGTAAAATCGTGGATGAAAATTTAATTTTGTTATATTATAAAAAATTAGCTACTTAAGGAAGTTCCTTTTACAATAGAAAATGGTGGGTTAAGGTCAAGGTCATGGGCTTCTCCACCCCAAACTGTCAATCATACTGTGCCCGGACCATGATGACCATATCCGGATGACCCTACTCCCTACTGTGCAGACTCTGGTTCCGCCGAGCAGACTCATGTTGTACAATATAGCAGTTAAAAAGACTTCCGGAGCCTCAAAACAGTTTTTACGAGCCCGTGGGAAGGCAATGGGTGACGTAACAGTGACTTTGTCCATATTTTTTTACAGTCTATGCTTGCGGACTGTTTTACCAGCTCATGTCACAAATGTGCATTTGTATGAATGCATAATAGACCAGGGTGATATTCTGACAGTGGAGTGCCAGGTAGGAAGGGTGGGGGTGTTGTAATTGTTAAAGGGTGTGGTTACCTAATCGGTTGTCATTAGGAGGGGGTGTGGTTATTTGGGTAATAGGTGTAGGTGATAGAGTGTGGTTACCTGGCCGGTTGTCAGTGGGAGGGGACAGCAAGTCCCTAATTTGGGCGTCCTTCAGGCCCTCCACCCACTGCAGGTCCAGGGTGCGGAGCAGTGGGCAGCTGGAGGTGCAGAGGGCAGAGACTGCCACCCAGGAACACCCTGCCAGGTGCAACATCCTCAAACCTGCAGGGCGGGGTTACCATTAGCGATCAACACTGCACTGATGAAAGCTTAAATGGGACATGAAGCACTCGGTAAAGTGGCTCTGGTTTGTTAGCTTTTTACCTTAAATTAGATATGACCTCAAACCGACCCGTATTTACTGGAAAAAGAAGTTGAAATTAGCTTTTTTTCCACTATGGAGTAGATGTGGATGGATCACTGCAAGGGTTATTTCTCCGGACTCATTTTCCTATAGAACTCTATGGGGAAAAAAGTCAGGAGAAACAACCCTTAAAGTGATCCATCCACATCTACTCCATATCTGGCAACAGAGTGATGGTTTGGGGCTCGTTTGATAGCTCAGACCCTTGATAACTTACAGCCATTTAGCCAGCCATGTGTTCCATACTGTACCAGTGTAATTTACAGCTGAATCTAGTCTCACCCCCCAATTTCCATAGAGATCCATTCAAATGCAGAGAGGTTATAGTATCGCTTGTAACAGTACCTGAAAATAAGATATCGACAGTTTTTTGATGTTGATGGTCACAGACTTCAGGAAGTAACAGCATGTAAAGGATATGTGACCAAATATGAAATATGATACTTTAAAAATATGTTAAAGCAAAGGGTATGAATACTTATGTAAATGAGAAATTTTATTTTTTTATTTTTAATAAATTTGCAAAAATCTCAAAAAAACTTTTTTCACATTGTCATTATGGGGTGTTGTGTGTAGAATTTTGAGGGAAAAAATGAATATAATCATTTTGGAATAAGGCTGTAACAGAACAAAATATGGAAAAAGTGAAGCGCTGTGAATACTTTCCGGATGCACTGTATATTTGCAGACTGTTAACTAATATATCAAGGCAATGCAGCGGCACTGCAGTTGCCGGCTGGCCACAGCATATGGTCAGAAGAAGTTTGTGGAAATTGAGTTTTAAAGTTAAGTTTTGTTCGGTAATACTCATTTGAGCATCTTGGGGCAATAGAAGAAGACCGTCTGTGCGTTTTTTGTTTTATTTTTTCCTCACAATACATCATTGAGCTCACTGAAAGTCAGCTATTTTCCCATAGGAATACATTGAGCAGGAGAGACCAACCAACCTAGTGACGTCATGACCGCAGTTGGTCCAAGATGGCTGCGCCCTAGTGGAAAAAAAGCAAATTTCAACTTATTTTTTCAGCAAATGCGGGTCGGTTTGAGATTTAAACGCAGGGTCATATCTAATTTAAGGTAAAAAGCTAACGAACCAGAGCCACTTTTCCGAGTGCTTCATGTCCCCTTTAAGCTCAAACATTTGATTTTCCACTTTTCTGCATTTTTTTTAATCTGCCAATTTTTCTAGAAAATTCTAGCAAAAACATATTCTTCTATCTCAGTATTTCTTGTCGTCATTACCCATCAGTCCCAGCTATAAATCCTCAATACATTACCCATAAACCACTATAAGACATGCTAAATCTTATCCATATGCCCCTTATATAACCTATCCATATGTAAGTAGCCTGCTCTGGTTGAACGGACCATAAGAATACCACATGGAGGAGGTGTATCTATGTATACAATCTAGTATATCACCACTCGGGGAGAGTTTTATTACCTCTGAGCAAACATAAATCTATTTAAGGCCCAGCATGGCTTAGAATACCATAAGGTTCATGGTTTCCTTTTTTAAGTTTGAATGCCAATCTGTGACATTCAACTGAAATCATCAATTGAAAATCTTGATGTCTATGCAGATAATGGTTGTTAAGGCCTGCCAGTTTGGAATTTACATTTCTGGAGTCAAGTCCACCTTCAAGCACAGGTCAGCATGGTATGTAATATTTTGCCTGATATTTTGAAGATTGCAGTACTGGCTGGACTTAATGTCTACAACTTTCACCTTCTGTTGTTAAAAGCAGGTGTACATTTCCCTCTTTTGGAGAGGTATTCAATAGCTGATCTGAATTACCTCCTTACATATTCCTGTTTGATCTTATTTAAAAAGGAGGCTAAAACCATGAATCTTTTGATAATAATATCATGGTGCTTAGTCCAAGCCAGTCTTTGTCATAAATAAACCTTAACCCCCCTTCCACACCTTAACTCAGTATCACTCAATCAGGGCAAGCATCCTCAATCCCTGCTGGATAAGGTATTTATGGTGGCCGAAAGAAAAATATTTCGGTTGGTGAAGGGTTGTTTCTCCTGACTTATTTTTCCATGGAGTTCAAGAGGATAATGAGTCAGGAGAAACAACCCTTAAAGTGATCCATCCATATCTACTGCATATCTGGCAGCAGAGTGATGATTTGAGGCTCGTTTGATACCTCAGACCCATGATAACTTACAGCCATTTAGCTAACTACAGGTTCCATACTATTTCTGTGTAATTTAAGATTAATATAGTCCCACCCCCCAATTCCATTCAAATGCAGAGAGGTTATAGTATCACTTGTAAGAGTACCTGAAAATAAGATATCAAGAGTCTTTTGATATCCTTTTATGATAGCATCACCTATTTAACTGTGGAATGTTCCAATCAGGTGTTTTTTTAACTTCCCAGTCTTTTTTTGGAACGTGTTGCAGGCATCAAATTCGGAATTAGCGTATATTAACTAAAATAACTTATTAATTGATTCCACCAGGTTACTGTTCAACCTATAAACAAATTTGGCAATTTAATTGATGATTGTAAATTACATCAATAACTATCCTTGACTGATATTCTAACCTAGGACATCATGCTACTAGTTCCCTGTGTTTTCCTGTCTGTTTGTTATAGTTTATAATAGTATTTAGAATAGAAGTGTAGTATAGCTGATTTACCCACAGCTTACTGTGAACTACATTCAACGTTCATTACTAGGGATAGCTGCTACATTATGGGAAGGATGTGCGTTGTCTAGACATTTACCTCGCTCCCGTGCTCACTTAGCTGTTCTGGCACGTCAAAGCTGTCTAGCGCACTCTCATCTGCTGACCTGTTTTCCCATCTCCTCACAAGTTCCCAAGCCTTACTGAGCCCACCTTTTCTTCTGCCTCCACTAAGCACGGGGTAGAACTCCACATCCCGACTACCGGCCCGCCTGTCCATGCCCGCGCTCGACGCCTCGACCCCGGGAAACTCGCTGTTGCCCAGGCGGAATTCCGCACCATGGAGCGTCTCGGCATCATTCACCCGTCAAACAGCCCCTGGTCCTCGCCCCTCCACATCGTGCCGAAGGCCGGCGGCGGGTGGTGCCCCTGTGGGGATTATAGGCGCCTCAATGACGCCACGATCCCCGACCGATACCCAATTCCTCACATCCAGGATTTTTCCACCCGCTTGGCCGGGAAAATCGTCTTCTCCAAGGTGGACCTTGTTCGCGGATACCACCAGGTTCCTGTACAGCTGCAGGACATCCAGAAGACGGCAGTGATCACGCCATTTGGCCTTTGGGAATTCCTGCGGATGCCGTTCGGCCTGAAAAACGCAGCGCAGGCTTTCCAGCGCCTGATGGACACAGTGCTGCGGGATCTACCGTTCCTTTTTGTCTATCTGGACGATATTCTCGTCGCCAGTGCCTCCATGGCGGAACACGTGTCTCACCTTCGCCCAGCTCATGCAGCCCCTTTTCAAGGCCCTCAAGGGCATTCCCCCCAAGAAGGCCATCAATTGGTCTAAGGAGATGGACAGCGCTTTCGCTGCCACGAAAGGGGCTCTGGCCAACGCAGTCATGCTGGCACACCCTATACCAGGGGCGACGATCGCCCTCACCACGGACGCTTCGGATTACGCCGTCAGTGCCGTGTTTGAGCAGTGCGTTAATGGAGCCTGGCAGCCTCTCGCCTTTTTCAGCCGCCAACTGCGTCCCAACTAGAGGAAGTACAGCGCTTTCGATCGTGAACTCCTTGGCCTGTACCTGGCCATACGTCACTTCCGTTTCCTGCTGGAAGCCCGGCCATTCACGGCGTATGTTGCCCACAAACCATTATCGTTTGCCATGGCTAAGGTGTCGGAACCGTGGTCTGCCCGTCAGCAGCGCCAGCTCGCTTTCATCTCCGAGTTCACTAGGGACATCCGGCATGTTGCTGGCAAAGACAACCGCGTAGCTGACTGCCTCTCCCAGGCCGTCGTCGGCGCCATCCACCTTGGAATCGACTACGCCCGCATGGCAGTCGATCAAGCCTCAGACCCAGGTGTACAGGCCTGTAGGAGTGCTGTCACAGGGCTTCAGCTGCAGGACATCGTGTTCGACGACGCCGGCAACACTCTACTTTGTGATGTTTCCACGACGCAACCATAGCCGGTTGTGCCCGACGAGTGGAGACGACGGGTTTTTGATGCCATTCATGGTCTTTCCCACCCGGGCAAGAAGTCGTCACAGAGGATGGTGTCGGCTAGGTTTGTTTGGCATGGCCTCAAGAAGGACATCCACAACTGGGCCAACACCTGCATTGTATGCCAACGCTCTAAGGTGCATAATCCCCAAGGGGAAATTTCCTCGTCACAGCAGCAGAACAGTAGTACAGACCAACACAATAGGAATGAACATTAGAAACAATAATAAAAACAAGCAATAATAAGACTATAAATTTATAAAAACTATAAAAGAGCTATTTAAGAGCTATTTAAGAGCTCATGTGCAAAGAGCAAATGTCCATGTGCAAAGAGAGCAAATTTGTGTATCTGTGCTCGTGGTGTGTGTGTGTGTGTGTGTGTGTGTGGGGGGGGGTGATAGTTAGTCCAGGGATGAGTTATAAAGTCTGATGGCAGTGGGCAGGGCTGGACTGGGGCAAAAAATAGGCCCTGCCATTTGGCTCAGACCGGCCCACCACAATCGGTCGGACACCGCCCATCACTACAACATCCTTGCAGTCTGTTCAATATGCATATGATGGATATCTACCATTCATCAAATCATCAGTGTCATGGACAGATCAAGTATACCAATGCAAGTGTGGACCAGTGTACTCACTCACTGTCGACTTATTCCAAGGTGATGAGACATGGCTGCTGAGCAAACAATACCCATACTCATACTGTTAAGTAATTGTTAAAGAAAAAGCTCTGCTCAAAGTCATAGGAATAATTCAAATTATTTAATACAATTTTAAGTCATTATTATTCCCAAAAGAAGCATTATTTTGGCACCCGGCGTTAGCCTACGTCAGTTGCATCAGACGCTCAAGCTGCCAGACGCCCTGGCTAGTTAGCTACATTTTACATCAGTCTAGTCGCGGTAAATCCTCGATCGCGTCGACAATAGTTAATAATAACAGCACATAATATTGTTCCTGAAACCCCCTGCGATAACGTACGATACTGTACTAAATAAATCTGTGAAGGGACCGGTTTGAAAAGAGCGCTCAAACGGTCTGTCAAAATCAGCGCGCTCGCGCTGTTGTTGGACTAGGCTCATCTAGAGTTAGCAATAGCATTAGCCATTCTGTGCTAACATTCATAAGACCTAGCCCAAAAAATTATGCTAACGTAACGTTGCTTAGTGAGACCGAGTGACTGACTGACCGAGTGACTGCTTATATCCTCCACTGTCACAACTGACTCTGAGTCTGTGTCACTGTCCGACTCGCGTTGCTGCTGACTAACGTTAACGTTACTGCTACTGTTACTGCTACTAGCAGCAGTTCCAGAGAACATTTGTGTAATCTTTCTACATTTTGAGGCATCCTCTGCCAACTTTTGGACTTTCTTGTCTCTAATTTTCTGGGCACCTCCTTTGCGCTTTCGATCAATTTCGATCCATTTCTCAACTGACAACAACTTGACAACAGGGAGGAGGGGTCAGGGTTGAGCCTACCAGACGGGAGGGGTTGGGCTTAAGCATGTGATTGGGCCGGCCCACTGTCAGTATAGAAAATGAGCCAATGGGCCGCTGTCCATTTTTTGGGGGCCGCTCGATAACAAAAACATTAAAAATGTTTGTTTTAAAAAAAAATAATAATAATAAATCATACCGGCCCAAAACTAGACCGGCCCACATGCCCGCGGGCATGTAGACTATATAGCCAGTCCAGCCCTGGCAGTGGGCAAGAAGGACCTCCTGTGTCTCTCTGTGGTACATCGTGGCAGGATAAGTCTGTTACTGAATGTGCTCCTTTGTCTGGCCAGAGTGTTATGGAGTGGATGAGATGTGTTGTCCAAGATAGCGAGGAGTTTGACCAGCACTCTTCTCTCAGCCACCACCTCCACTGTGTCCAGACTGGCCCCCAGGACAGACCCCGCCTTCCTCAGCAGCTTGTTGAGCCTGTTGGTGTCTGTGGCTTTTATGCTGCTGCCCCAGCACACAACTGCAAAGAAAAGGGCACCTGCCACCACCGACTGGTAGAAGATGTTAAGCATTGCCCTACCAACACCAAAAGACCTCAATCTCCTGAGGAAGTGGAGTCGGCTTTGGCTCTTCTTGTAAAGGGCCTCCGTATTTGCACTCCAGTCCAGCTTATTATCCAGGTGCACTCCAAGGTATCTGTAGGACTGCACCGCTTCAACATCCTGCCCCCCGATGGAAACGGGTGATTTGTGTTTTTCTAGTCCTTCTAAAATACACTACCATCTCCTTGGTTTTCCCCACATTAAGCTGCATGTGGTTCTGGCTGCACCACTCCACGAAGTCCGCAACCAGTCCTCTGTACTCCCCCTCCTGTCCCCCTCTAATACATCCGACAATGGCAGAATCATCTGCAAACTTTTGTAGGTGGCATGACTCTGTGTTGTGTCTAAAGTCAGATGTATAGAGGGTGAACAGGAAGGGGGCCAGGACGGTCCCCTGGGGGGCCCCTGTACCACTGACCACTGTGTCTGACACACAGCCCTGCAGCCTCACATACTGTGGTCTTCCAGTCAGGTAATCAGTGATCCAGGTCACCAGGGGGCCATCCACCTGCATTGTCCGCAGCTTGTCTCCCAGGAGTAATGGCTGGATGGTGTTAAACGCACTAGTGAAATCAAAAAACATGATTCTCACCGTGCAGGCCGCCCTGTCCAGATGGGAGTGGACCCGATGGAGCAGATGAATAATAGCGTCCTCCACTCCAATATTAGCCTGGTAGGCAAACTGCAGGGGGTCTAGGTCTCTCTCCACCAGGGGTCTGAGGTGAGCCAGCACGAGCCTCTCCAGTGTCTTCATAATGTGGGAAGTCAACGCCACAGGTCTGTAGTCATTCAGTACACAGGGTCACCCCTTCTTCGGTACAGGGACCAGGCAGGAAGTCTTCCACATGACTGGGACCTTTTTAAGGCTCAGGCTCAGGTTGAAGATGTACTGGAGGACCCCACACAGCTGGTCTGCACATGCCCTGAGAACACCTGGCTTGATGCCATCAGGGCCTGGTGCCTTGCCTGCTTGGAGCCTCCTCAACTGCCTCTTCACCTGGTCAGAGGTGATGTTTATGTGTGGTTGTGTGGGAGTTGATGGAAAAAAGTGTGTGGGAGTGGATAATCCGGGGGGAGGGGGGGCTGGAGGATAGTGAAGGTCTGACAGCAGAGGGGGGGGGGGGGGGGCAAGGCAAGCCCTCCTCCCTTTCTCTTACCGCTCTCTCTGTGATTCCTGTCAGCCCGCACAGTCTGGAAGCCGTCAACAGTGATGTCAGAGTCAGGGATATGCTCCTTTAGCCATGTCTCTGTAAAGCAAAGGATACTGCACTGCCGATACTCTCTCTGACTCCTCATCATCGCAGCAAGTTTATCCACTTTGTTCACCAAGGATCTCACGTTGCCCATAATGATGGTAGGAAGACCGCGGCTCCTCTTCCGTATCTCCTTCGGGATATCAAGCCTTTCTCCTTGAAACACCGTCGGCTTGTTGAACGCAAGCAGCTGAGTCCTTGAGTAAACAATGCCTGGGCTGTAACACGCATTGCAACTGGTCAGGAAAAAGAGGTCCCCAGTTCACGTCAGAGCTTTGGAATGCGATCGCCCATGGCCTGGGAGTGAAGCTCCACCGTACCACAGCTTATCACCCCCAGGCTAATGGCTTGTGCGAGCGGTTTCACCGCTCAATGGAGGATGCCCTCCGGGCCAGCCTCCAGGATGACAGTTGGGTCGACAGACTTCCTTGGGTCATGCTGGGGCTTAGGACTGCCCCTAAGGAGGACCTACAGTGCTCGTCTGCTGAGCTGGTTTAGCCTCTGCGGGTGCCGGGGGATTTCATTCCTAATGCCACAAGCCCTTGGACTGCATCACAACAGCGAACCGCCCTCCTGGACAGCGCCAGGGCATTTGCACCAGTGCCTACATCACAGCACGGCCTTCCGCAGTCCCATGTCCCTTCCGACCTGAAGGCGGCGGAGTATGTTTTCATCTGCCACGACGCACATTGGGGGCCGCTTTACCCTCCCTATGATGGCCCGTTTCACGTCTTGGAGGCCGGGGACAAGACTTTCCTAGTGGACGTCGGTGGTAAGCCAGACTACGTTTCCCTGGACCGCCTCAAACCAGCCCATCTGGATCTGGACCAGCCCGTTAAGTTGGCTCAGCCCCCACGGCGGGGTCGCCCTCCGTCTGTTGCGCCACCGCGGCAACCCCTACCTTCTTGTGGTCCCCCTGTGTCCACTCCGGCCCCCGCTCTGGCCTTGCGGACTCGTTTCGGTCGGGCGGTTCGGCCTCCCCCTCGTCTGGCATTGCCAGTTCTGATGAATTCTGGGGGGACGGATGTGGCGGCTACCTCTGGGACATACATATATAATTCACCTCCTACTGTCAACGCGGCTACGTCATAGACTGTAACTTCTATGACGTGTTCTTTGGGTTGAATGAGGTTTATAAATAAAGAACGCGGCTGCGTTGCAGTTGGCTCGACCAGGAAAGTAGTCTCAGTTTGGTCATTTCCCGCACTCCTTCAACTTCCTATTTTCTTCGTTAGTGTTTTGCTTTTCTGAACTTTTCATTATGGTGTTTGATTTGGTGGTTCCTTCCTATTTCGGCCCCATTCGTGTGCCTGAGGGCGCAACCCTTCCTGTTTCGGTCCCATTCGTGTGCCTGAGGGCGCAACCCTTCCTATTTCTGTCCCATTCGTGTGCCTGAGGGTGCAACCCTTCCTATTTCGGTCCCATTCGTGTACCTGAGGGCGCAACCCTTCCTATTTCGGTCCCATACGTGTGCCTGAGGGCGCAACCCTTCCTATTTTCATTCCCATTCGTGTGCCTGAGCGCGCAACCCCTCCCCGCTGGTTAAGGTTTGTGTCTTAGTTTATTGTGAGTTTTCCTTCGTGTTTTTTGTTTTTGTTTTGAGCAACTCTGGTAGGTAGGCACCAAGCGGGCCAGTTCATCAAACTTGTTTGATTTTCTATCAGCCCACTACTTTATTATTTTGCCTTTTTTATTTGGAGGTAATCCTGGGTGGGGATTAAGTCCCTGTAGGGGGTACGCATTTCAAGGCTTTTGGTCTCACTCTTGTAGGCCAAAAGTTTTGAGTTCAGAGTTTAAAGTGGTCTCATGCCCGGCATGCCTCAAAGAAGACAGCTAGTCATTAGTAAGGTTTTTGGTAGGTAGCTAGGAACCAGGGTGCTCTTTGTGTAAGAGTACCATCTTGTTTTAGTATTTTAGTCGTTGCTGTTTGGGCTGATGGCATTTAGTTTTTTTTGTTTTGTGATTTTATCTGGCTAAATTTAGTTCGGTTTTCAATGTCCAATCTGCTAATATGCTTTTTATTAGACAGATTAGCCATTGTTTATACGTCCCTATGCTGGCTCGTGAGTGTGGCCCTTTAAATCTTTTGCGTGCCTACGAGTTTCACTCTGTTCACCTGACTCATGATTGGAAATTGCAGACACCTGTGCTGGATTTCCAACTGCAAATATATATTGTTGGTGTTCTCTAGCTCGAGGTTGGGGTTTTTGACTTTTCCTTTGTTGGTTTGGTTTCCCTTTTGTTTAACTTGTCCACATTTTATAACTTTGTGCACGTTGCCAGCTTGCTTATTTAAAGTTTTACTTTAAATATTGCTGTGGCGTTTTGTCTTGGTTTGATTCCCCGTTTTAAAGGCCAGTTTTAATTTGCTTTGTGGAAGTACATTTATTTTGTGTTTGAAATTGTTTGTGTTGCAGCCCCTTCGAGCCAGGGTCGTTAAACTATCTATCTATAAATGTGCGGTCTCATTGGCTGTTTGGAGGAATAACAGATTCAGTTACAGTGCACGCGCATGTTGTTGTTGTTATGATGTTTTCTGTGAAAGGGTCTATAAGCCTTTGGTTTAAACCTTGTTCTTTCTAGGACTAAACAATCTTATGTTCCACAAAAACATCGTACCAAACAAACATCTTTACAACAGTCTTTATGTCTTTGATCTGAGCATTTATTTGTTTATGCAGATGTTCACACTTTCTCAGAAGTAATGTAAGCAGCAAATACCCCAAGCCTATAATGTTAATTTAGCTACAGTTAGCTAACGTTAGACTGCTAACCAAGGTGTCAAAATGAGCTGACTATGGGCTAACAGAAAATATAATATAAACAATCTTATAGCGATTACAATTTACAATGTATCACATTACAGGTAAACTTCCATCAAGAATGGAAAATAATCCGGCAGTAATATTGTTTTTGCGGTGCTGCCATCTTGTTCTTCCGCATTCAACCAAAGATGATACATAATGAAGAGATGCTCCACTTGCTCCCAACTTTATAATTATTATTTCTTGATGAGGGATTTTTTTTCTCATAATAAATTTACTTGAATTAAAGGTTGAATTTTTCTAATTTTTTCAGTGTGAGATTAAGCTAATTCACCAAACAGTGAATTTTTTATAACCCTTTTTACTCATCTTTACCAGGGGTGCCAATAATAGTGGAGGGAAAATTTTCTCTATGGAAAAATAAGTCAGGAGAAACAACCCTTCAAGTCCATCCATATCTACTGTATTTCTGGCAGCAGAGTGATGGTTTAAGGCTTGTTTGATACGTCAGACCCATGATGACTTAGAGCCATTTAGCCAACCATGTGTTCCATACTGTTCCAGTGTAATTTACAGCTAAATCTAGTCCCACCCCCCAATTCCATTCAAATGCAGAGAGGTTATAGTATCGCTCGTTGGAGTACCAGAAAATAAGATATCAAGAGTCTTTTGATGTTGTTGGGTTACAGACATCAGGAAGTCATGGCATGCAAAGGATATGCCACCAAATTTTAAATATGATTACTTTATTCTATATTATGTTAAACTGTCCAATATTTTTGATGCCCAAAAATGGGGGTGGGGGGGACTATGTACTAAAGGTTCTATAATTTCTAAACGGTTCATCCAATGTGGATAAAAATACCCTCAAATTAAACAGTTTTTTTTGTTGTTGTTGTTGGTGACTACAAATCAAGTTCTATTCTATTCTATAATGACTCCAATGAATATTTTACATGAATCAGCACATATCAGCGCACAGTAAATTGGAATGAGTATTTTCCATGCCTTGAGTGACAAGTATAGCTCAGGAAGATATGAAGCCTAAAGCCTGTATTATGTATGATAACATTACAATAAAATAATATTCCACCAATAGGAAAATGCTGCCAAATGTTCTAGCTTCAATGAAAGTCGGTACATCAAAAATAAAACATGACTGAGCAATGATCGTATACAATTATACAACGTATACTCTATCGTATACAACAGTTGTGAATAAAACCGGAATGATGTGAAATACTTCAGAGCTGCAGGTAGGGCATATGCGGTTCTGTGCGCACATTCCACATTGTTTAATAACATGCTAAACTGGTGTGTATTTCAAAAACAGATTGTCCTAAACAATAAATGACCACTGCAACATGCAAACGCCACACAGAAAGGTCCTCGGCCGGGATTCAAACTCAGTACCTTCTTGCTGTGAGGCGACAGTGCTAACCACTGCACCACCGTGCCGCCCAGCTACATTCATAATGTAAGTAAATACATGATTAGCGATTGTTTTGGTTAAGTGCCTTTCCATTTTACACTGTAAACAGGCTACCAATGTTGTACTTGTAATCATATTGTCAACTACCTTAGCCCAAGCTAACAATTAGCAAGCCTGAGCTAATTCTTTGTATTAGCTATAATTACCTTTTGTTACTTTGGGCCCTATCTTACACCCGGCGCAAAGCGGCGCTAACCCAAACGTGTCTTTGCTATCTTACACCCGGCGCTAGGTTCATAATAACGCCTAGCGCTTACGTCCTTTAACTAGCATGTATTCTTGCGCCCATTACAAATGAACTGGGCGTGTTGGTTTTAAGATGAGGAGTGGCCAGGATTCTTTTTGGCGTATTGCTATCTTGAGCCAGCAGAAAGCGCTTGCGCTAGAACCACCACAAACCTGGTCTAAAGTCATGTCGCAGTTGTTTACATGTTATTTTAATGGCGCATATAAGTGCGTCTATATAGGCGTGTGCACAATGCGCGTAGCCTCCTGTCTGTTACACACAGGGGCGCGCACAAGCATGACTAAAATATCTAGATCACAATGTGAAATATTATTATTGTGTAGGCTATATCAAAAATGCATAAAAATAAAAGGTTCCATAGGTCCACATACCTTTCCCTCAGTGAAGGGAAACGATGCCACATTACATTGATCTCAGCACACTCCATCAACATCCAGGAGATGTGCGATGGTACGGGACAATGGCTATACATTGAAAAGGAGCTGATAACACCTATATCAAGCCTAATGCGCGAATTGTCATTTACACCTAATGCGTGAATTGTCATTCAATGGAAAACTCGCGCACTGCAATAGACGGACATTTGTGTTCTGAAAATGCACTTCAGACATCATTACAATAGAGTTCTGTTTATCTAGGAATACAGCCTGTAAGTAAATAGAATGGTTTGTGACTGAAAAGTTAAAAACCTTGTCCAGTGAATATTGCTTTTATTGTTTTTCAAATAGCCTGGGCTACAGCGGATTCGCTGTGCATAAGGTTTTTTTCGATAGCCTATGGTTAAAAAAAATGTCATCATGTTAACTGAATTGTAACCTTAGCTATTCTTCATCCTTCATATTTTTTAAATTACAGTGACAAGGTTTCCATACCCTCAGCTTATTAAAACCCCGCTGATTTCACCTGTTATTCCATAACTGAACAAAAGATTTTAAAGAGAACTAAGCGTCTAATTAGAAACTAAATTTGCAGCACATAACACAATTAATTTACAATTAATTCTAATTCCAATATCTGCATGTGCGCTTTACGGGAGCAGGTCTGTTTCCCCTGCTGTAAATCACACTTTTCACGGTCTTCCTGGGAAAGTGGATCGTATTACGCTACCAGTAAAACAGGTTGGTCACATTTCCATAAGCAGGACATTATAAAACAAGGGAAAATATGCTGAACGTATGGGTTGCCAACCTGACAGATTTATTGTATTTAGTGTCATCATTAAGGCAAAATAACGTTATTTATGTTATTAATCAAAATTAGAATGCAGGTAGCCTAATGAACTTCGGATGAAGCTTGAACATGAGTTCATTGCATAATAAAACGAAATTCGTTAAACAAGCAGGCTAATTTGGCGTTTTCTAAGGTGAGACGGAAGCAATTGGTCGCTTATTCTCAGCTGTTGCAGGTGCTTTTAACGAAATTTAACCGCATATATTTTGTAAACAGCACTGTCAGGAATTATCGGGAACTCATAATGGTTAGCCCGAATAATATTGATCATAGGCTACTATTGATCAATATAGCCTATTCCTTGATCACACTAAACACGCACAAGCATTTCTGTTTCGCCATCATAAGCAATCCGCCAAGGTGGAAAAGCAGGCTTTTAAAGGGAATGGGATATGACATTTTGATTGATTTATTGCATGTCACGCCCAAGACACACCTATAATTAATGAAGAGACTAGGTTCAGCCCAGTTGCACCTTGCGCCGTGCTTGGCGCCCAAAAAACACGCCGCTAAAATAGCAAAAGTGGACTTGGACACGCCCTAAATGGACTTAGCGCCATGCGCTTAGACCAAGCGCCAAGATCGCCAAGATAGGGCCCTTCGTCTATCTCTGCAGCTATTAAAGACACTGTTCATTAAAAAATAAAGTAAAACAGCTAAAGGCAAATGTGTACGCCTAATAGCATGTCTTGCTGAATAAAAGCAATTGTAATTCCTCATTACAGCAAGATTTTAAACTGACAAAAATGTAAAAATTGAACAAGAATATCTTAAAGGCCCACTCAGTAATTTTGGTTGTTACTCAATGAAAATTACGTGCATGGCAACTAAGTACCTCAGAAGATCATGGTTCTCGTATTTATTTATTTATATTAGTGAAAAATGAAGCACCTGAAATCTACTCCCCAAAACTGTAGCTACTATCGGTTGTTCTTCAAATCCGTTGATTATACATATAACCTCCTTGGATTATCACGTCCCTGAACAACGATCGATTACTTGCAGTTACCTAACGTTAGCTAGCCTATGCTATAGCAACTAGGATCTTCTAGCTAGCTTGTAGCTAACGTTACCCATTTAAACTAATTAAAAACATTAAAGACGCTTTCTGACACAGCAGGACTTAGGTATCTTATTGAATATCAAGTCTGAGTTGTACCACCAAGTCAAGTCTTACCTTCTAAAGCTGCAAATGTTTCTGAAAATAGTTTCTCTTTTCTGGCTGACCGGAGCCAAGACTGTTGTGTTTTCTGTGCTTCCCGGCATCTGTAGGCTTGGGGCGCAGAGCGGAAATGAATGCGTCAACCCTGGGAATTTTAAAAATGTATTTCCAGAGATTGTGATATAATAAATGGTCCTCATATATCTCAAATTAAATCTACTATTATACTCAAATTTAGGAGACTCTAACATAGTTAAAAAGTACACAAATTAAGACATGACAGCGCTTCGGATTTTGCTGGCAGTCTATGGGCATAGACAGGGCGATGCACCATTACACGTCGCCCCCTTCAGCTTTTTTGGTGCTACTAAAAATCCCGGCTTCAAGACACGCCCGCCTTGTTGTTTCTAGCTTTCTATATAGTTCGGTGGAGGGAACGAGGGAGCCTGGAGGGACTAAAGACAAAAATATGACAAGACTAAGAGGTACATAACGGGAGGGTACATAACGGGAGGGTACATAACTAAATGATACAAAACAAGACGGAACAAGACAAGACCACAAACGGGAAACCCAGCTCACGAGTAGACACGACGAGCAACACAAGGCGGTCCGGCCCCAAACAAAGTGACGGGGCAGACTATATACAAGACATGACGAGGACAAAACGAGCAACAGGTGGGAGAAGGCTAACGAGGACACGAGAGGAAAACACAATGCAGGTGTGGGGAGTGCAAGACACAAGTAGGAGGGAGAGAGGGAAAACACGGGGTGGACTGTGAGGCAATAGGAAAACCCGGGATGGAACCCGGGTGCCTCACAAAGATCAGGCTATTGTTGGGTTTATCTTATTGCTATGACAGAATACTAATTATATATGATGAATAAATATATTTATGAACTCACACATAGATGCTATTGTCCACTATGTCACGCATAGGTAGGTATAGTTGCAGGCGAGACTGGGTGGGGGGTTGCTTGTTAAATGACCTTGCTACAGGAAAATAGTGACAATTAGAAACTCCGTATTCAGCAGAGTTGTCACGAATCATCTACCAATAGAGATAAAACATGGAGTTTGTGGTTTCCACTCATAGTTTTGCTGCAGGAGCAACGAATGACTCAGTGGAACAAAATCTTGGCGCCAGCACCATGGCCACTAGGAATCTGCGCAAATGGGTTAAGAAGGGCATTGACTGTTGGAACTACTGGATTCAGAAAATAAACTGATTTTACTTAATCCTCACTTCCCCAACAATATCCTCAATCCATTACCCATAACCCAAGCTATATACCCTCAATCTATTACCCATACACCCCGGCTATATAACCTCAATCCATTACCCAGAACCTCCTGCTACACATCCTCAATCCATTACCCATAAGCCATAACCCTCTGCTACACGTCCTCAACCCATTACCCATACGTCCCTACTACATATCTTCAATCCAGTACCCATACACCCTGCTACACATCCTCATGAACACATACACTAATGCATACACACTGTCAGATTCTCTGTCTCTTCATGTATTTCTGCTGCAGACTAATGGTGATCTTAATACTGCTGCAGAGGCAATTTTAGGACGATGCTAGTATAGGGAATATTCATTTAATTAATACACGAGGCACCAAAATGTAGCGACCAGGTACGAGTCTGATAGCAGTGAGCAACGCAGGGCACCAAAAATGTAGGGGACATACCTCTATTTATACACGGGGCGTCACTTATGTACTGTGATACGCCACTACCATCCTTATACAACTGGTGGCATGGTTTTGTATAATAAATCAGTCTCGTAAAATTTATATATTATTCTCAAAAGAGAATATACTAACTAAAAATGGGTAACTTGAATTAATAATTAAATTAATTACCAATAAAATTACACATTAATAATTGTCTTAGCAAAATCACAATATCATCTACTCAGTTGATACCGAATTAATATAAATGATCCAGCTAGAAGGTGAAGGCATTTTGGGGAATCCCTGACTGATTCAGTTCAACACAAGAGCAACATTAATACAGGCAATCTTGGATAAATGTAATAGTTTATTGAACACAAAGTACCAAACAGAGCAAAGCACGATTCACTACTATAATGTACAACAAACTATGTGTGTGTGTGTGTGTGTGTGTGTGTGTGTGTGTGTGTGTGTGTGTGTGTGTGTGTGTGTGTGTGTGTGTGTGTAATTTCCATGTTCTCCTACGTGTGGGGGTTGCCACGGACACGTGTTCAGTGAGAACAAAGAAACTAAGATGGAGGGAGGTTTGAATCTAGCTTTTGCTGGAGCTAGCTAATGGCGGCGCATGGGCCATACCATACACATAAGGGATAGCCGTAAACTTAAATGCGTGTGCGTTGAGATCAGCGTGCAGTGTTAATATTACGGCTGGTTAGTGTTTAAAGATAGATCGCATGCAAGATACGCTCTGTGCGTGGATGCATTACACCTAACGCAGCGCGGTGGATGGCATAAAACCATCCAAAGTAAAACGGTAACACAAAACTTTTACAGAACACATTAACCTTTCAATAGCAGTTACATACATCCAGTCACAAACATGTTTCTTTTGCTAACTAATATGCTATTGCCCATGTTACAGCCTTACTTGAATTAAAGTCCGTTAAATAGGTTCCTCCGTTGGATCGCACACTCACGATGAAAAGGGGAAATCCGGTCGCCCTTTTCCAGTGTTGGCGAGTTCACAGGGTTGTGATGGATAGGGGAACTGGCCGCCTCATCTTGGGTCCCTGGAACAGGTTTCTTTCGTCGTTCATACGGGATAATGGAACCGCTCGCATTATCTCTCCCGAACTATGCAGCATCATCCTGCTGCAGACCGCTTGCCTCTTTGGGGACTCACTGGCGGTGCTTTTCTGCAGGACAAATGGCTGTGTGGTCCGCTTGGTGGTTCTTCTTCACCACCGGGTGCTCGCGTTGCCTCCCTGCGTCTCGTCTCCGGTCCTCCGTGGCCGATAGCCGGGGGTAGATGAGCCCGCCTCGCTTGGTTGGGTCGGCGCCACGGGCTGCCGATGCTTCCTGTAGAGCGAGAGCTCGGACCCTGGGCGTGCTCCAGGCCTCACGGGCCCCAAGACGAGACACGTTCAGCGGACAACTGGCCCGGAAGAAAACTGCGGGAAGAACTGGGGAGAACTGGCTGTATTGCTCCTATTATAAACTTTATTGCCAGTCGCGCATTCCACTGTGTAGTATCACGTTACAGTGCGGAAATCACAACTGGTGCAACGTCCTACGTCACTTCCAACGTGGAGGAGGAGCCTCCTGTGGACTGTATGGACTTGTAGTTCTTATTGTCCCTACACTAGCCAGATGGAGAATTTTCTGAACTCACTGCACTAACCCATAGTAACTGAGCAACAGGAGCAAACATTACCACAGAGGATCTGAATGGCGTGATAACTTGACTTAAGGCAAACAAAGTGCCGGGCACAGATGGCTAAACCCCATGCTATTGGACACATTTAATTGGGTGTTGGACAAAGATACCACCCTCATGGAGGGAAGCTATCATTTCAGGCATACCAAAAGAAGGGAAGGATAGATTGGACAAACTATAGATCTAAGCATTCTGAATCAGGACTATACACTGTTCCCCTTTTCCATTTTCCATTTTAGCTAAAATAATTGAGAAAGTTCTTCTGGAGATAATTCAGACAGACTAGACAGGATTTGTTAGACAAAGACAAACACAACACCATATTAGATGCTGACTACATGTGATGCATCAAAGTGTAGAGAACAAGATGGAGGAAGTCTTGCCGGAGCTTGAAGTGGAAAAGGCGCTTGACAGTAATGGGCATTTCTTTATGGTTCTACAGAGATTTTGGTTTCACAAGACCATTATTAGAAGAATAAAGATAGACCATCACCGACAATAAAGATTATTGGGGGACTATCAAACACCCTTACACAAGCCCGTTTCTTCGCGATTCTCATTGAACCGTTAAGTCAATGGATTAGGTAGAATAATAATATTAAGCTATGCCAGGAGGAGAACAGAGTCTAGCACTGTTTGCAGTTGATGTCTTGGTATATGTAGGCCAGCTATCACACTGTAATCCAGAACTGATGTCAACCCTGGAGACATACGGAACATTTTCTGGGTACACACTAAATGTACAAACCCTAATTCCAAAAAAGCTGGGACAGTATGTAAAATGCACATGAAAGCAGAAAGCAGTGATTTGTAAATTCTCTTTTACATACCCTACCATTCAAAGGTTTGATAAATATAAATTTCCATTTTTGAAAGTAATTGATACTTTCATACACCAAGGTAGCATTAAATTGATAAAAAATAAAGTCCAGACATTGATAATGTTATAAACTACTATTTTTATTTTATTCTATGTCTACTTAGGAAATTGTAGCCCTTTTTACACAGTCACCCCATTTTAGAGCACCAAAAGTAGTTAACATAAATTTAAATAAAGTCATTATATTTAATATTTGGTTGCATATCCTTTGCATGCCATGACTTCCTGATGTCTATGTCAACATCACAAGACTCTTGATATCTTATTTCCAGGTACTCTTCCAAGTGATACTACAACCTCTCTGCATTTTAATTAATCTCTATGGGAATTGGGGGGTGCGACTAGATTGGGATGACAGGTATGCCATCTGCCACGTTACGGCTTGGTGGGGCATGCCCCATACCTATACAGCACCGAGAGTTTGGCACTTTTCAGGGTTTCCTACAGAAGTAACCATAATGACCATAGACTCTCAGCCCTTAAAAACATTAACTTCTGTATGTTCTGACTTCATGTAACCACACAGCATTCAGATACAACTTCACACATCCACACAATAAAGCCCCAAACTTGGGTTATTTTTCCGTTTTTCTCCTTCCTCTTCCGCTTCTTCTTCTTCTTCTTCTTCTTCTTCCCATTTTCCTGCCAAACTGCCTGCCTCCGTCGCAATGTTATCCAATGGGGAGAATTATTATTTGAGGGTATGGTCCGTATACCTGCTCATCAAGCTTATCGTCCAATAAAAACGCTTCATACTAATGTTTTTTAATGTTAATGTAGCTAATGGCGTCATGCTTTCCAAGGAGCTACTGTGGCCTAGTGGTTAGAACTGCAGTCTCTCACACAGAGGATTGTGGGTTCGAGCCTAGCAGGGCACATGCTTATTTTCCACAAAAACAATGTGCAACTGTTAAGTACTTAACAGTACTTTAAGTGTTAAGTGTTATTATTTTCACATTAACACATTAACATATTTTTATTGCAAAGGCAAAAGAGGTTTCCAATATTAACTGTTCAGTGTTTCACTTGTATTTCACTTGTACTATATCACACCCTCCCCAAACCGGATGCTCGCTCTTGTCTGGTTTGGGGAGGGTGTTACGCTCTGCTCTTGCGGTCATGACTGACTGACTGACTGTGGAAACCAAACCTCAACCTACCCTTGCCTCAGCCAACATTTCTTTATTCATTAATTTCTTCACTTCAGCTCTGTTCACTTTATCCTTTTCACACATAACACAAGGTCACCATAAAATTAACTACTAGGAAAATTAAGAATTTAAGATAATAGCCTACATTAAGAATAAAAAAAAAAAAACAACAATAGCCTCCGAATGTGGCTCTAGTCTACGCTACTCTGCTGATAATGTAGCTTACTGCAAACACTTTTAATTATTATAATAATAATAAGAAGAAGAATAATCTTTGGTATGTACTTTCTTAGTAGTATCTATTGTTTTCTTTCTGGCTAAGATTCCTGGGAAATGCGTTGTCCAATTAAGCTTGTTCGCCAACGTTACTTCCTGCTTCTCGTCAGGAAGCAGATACAAGCTAGGCTACTACGAAGCGAATCAACATGCATTATAGCCTACATTCATTGCACTACATAAAACTAAACTAAACCTAGCTGTCCGGTACCAAAACATTTCCCGCAGGTAACGTTCTACACTACGGGGAAAAAAAACTCTGCTGTGCTTATAAACTCAGTAGCTCGCTCGCTAGCTTGTAGCCTACACATGGAAGGTTGTAGTTACGCATCTGGCAATCCAGTGTTGAATAGCCTAACTCTGCTGTGCTTATGAACTCACTAGCTCGCTCGCTAGCTCGTAGCCCACACATGGAAGGTTGGAGTTACGCATCCGGCAATCCAGTGTTGAATAGCCTAACGTTAAATGTATTTCATAGAATACTAATAACCCTATTTTAAAACTGTATTTCCATATTTTACTGATGCAAACTATTTAGGCTGTACTAGCTATTTAGGCTGTATGTCTTTCAGCTAGAATGTGTTTGCGTCTAGCCCATTGTGCATGCATGTCTCCATATACACTTGGTTCATTAATTTACATGCTTCTTCATGATCCATAGCTCAGGTGGTGCTGTTCATTGTATTTTATTACACATTAAATACTGCTCATTAGGGGTGTCACGATTCTCCAAATCCGCGATTCGATTTGACTTTCGATTTTAAGGTCAAGATTCGATTCGATTTTCGATTTTTTTTCAGCACAATTTTTTTTCCAGCACTATAGTCTAACTAATGGCTATGCCATTGTTAGACTATCGAGTCTTGATTTGTAAAGAAAAATACTTGTTTCTCAATAAGTAACTTTTATTTGAATAATACCAATTATAAATAATAACAAAAATATGAGAATATTTAAACACACCTAAACAGTTAAGAGCTTTATCAAAACTAGACTCTAGAATAAACAGTTGAACATTTACCACGCTATTAACAATTTACACATTGGTTTTATGCCCTGACAACGGTCATTTACATTTTCAAATTCTTCTTTAAAAAGATGAGCGTGTTCACATTCTTTGAACAGTTGAGAGCTTTAACAAACTAATATCTGAAATAATAAACAGTTGAACATGTACCACGCTATTAACTATTTACACGTTTTTTTCATGCCCTGACTGTCATTTGGGTTGTCATTTGAGTTGCCTGTGTCAATGTTTTTTTCCCAGTCAAATCTATTTCTTTGTGATGCCTGCGAATGTGTCCTGCCATATTTGACGTGTTGCCTGAGGTGGCGTATGGTACTCGCGTGTAGCATAGCCGACAAACTGTCGTTATTTTGTCAATGACACGTTCGTTGTTTATATAGCTCACGGGGAAGGCAAAATGTTGCCACACCGGTGACTTGAGGGAAGAGGGAGGATTTTCCAGTTCTGTTTCTCCATCTCCGACTCCGGCAGTGGCCATGGTGTGTCGAAAAGTAATGCAGGCTACCGGTAAGCTAACGTTAACTAGCAGCTGTGTCTTCTTTGAAATATCGTTGTTTTTTTTTCTTCGGACGCACGCCTGCGTGGACGAACAAAATGCAGTGGAAGGCATCAAGTTTCGTTTAGTCGGAAACGCTTACATTAGAGATGGCCAAGTAGGCTACTTTTTTTACATTTTACCCATCACATGAAAGGCTAAGAAGAGCGCGCGGGGGGCGGGGGTGGAGAGAAAAAAAAAACTTGGAGAATCGCGAACCAGCTTGTGATTTCGAAGTTCGAAATCGAACGCTCATTTCGATCGATTTTCGATTTCGAATCGGTATCGTGACACCCCTACTGCTCATCTACACTCTTTTAATGTAATTGTGTGCTGTCTGTAATAGGATAACTGTTCTCATTCTAGTCAATAGAGGGCGTTATGGTTACACAAATGTCTGCATACATTTCTTTGGAATGCATGTCTCTCTCCGTGTTTATCTTCATGCATAATTCATCATTAGTTAGCTATAAAAAATAAGTGATATCAGATCAAAAACGTCTACGACGTAAAAAAAGCCATGTTACTCACGCATAGCCTACATAGCGCAGTCTATAAGTTCTTAAAACTTGCAAAAACTAGGCCTGCCTTTAAAAGTCTTGATATCAAAATGTGGCCAAGTTACAACTAACAATATTGCCTATCGTAGCTCACAATAAATAAACTAGCTCTATTCCAAAGCAATGCTATCCAAACTTTCCTAAATTATTTAATGCAACTTGGCCCTGTGTTTCTTCATCTTACCATCTCAAGAGAATGTGGTCAATTAAACTGTATGTGCCACATCAAACTGCAAAATGAAAATAATTTATAGTGGAAATACTCTGATTCAGATGTGTTGCACTTAGAAATTAAACAGAAAATTACTACACTATGGGAAATGTTTGAACAATTGTCTGCATCCACTGCTTTGGGTCTATGAAAAGCACAGAATGAATAAAATGTATTATTATTATTATAATTATAATTATTATGTATTTATTGATTTATTTATTTGGATTTTTATCAAAACCTGTGTGGTCCTACAGAGCATAGATATCCTTGTGTTCACAAAATTCTGTTTGCAAATATCATAAATACTATTATGTTAAGAAAATTGGGACTATTACTTATTTGCCACCATCTGACCCACGAACATGTCTGGATACGTTTGTAAAAATGCTATATGTACGCTATTTTCTAGGTAAAAATATTACTCATTTTTATCTGCATTTATTTATTCATCACCCCTTTCTCTATTGTACATGCTGTTTCTTCATATAAATGTATGTTTGTGAATTGTAAAGAATTCTGTAGCAGCAGTTAACATTTTAAAACCTGTACATTTTCTAAAGTAAACTTGCCAACAAAGTACAACCATATCCTTTCTGGAGTGTAATTATTCATCAACTGTTAAAAACATTCATTGAAATCATATGTTGTTCCATGAGGCACAATCTCTTCACATGCAAAGATGAAGAAACACAGGGCCAAGTTGCATTAAATAATTTAGGAAAGTTTGGATAGCATTGCTTTGGAATAGAGCTAGTTTATTTAGTGTGAGCTACGATAGGCAATATTGTTAGTTGTAACTTGGCCACATTTTGATATCAAGACTTTTAAAGGCAGGCCTAGTTTTTACAAGTTGGAATTAAGAACTTATAGACAGCGCTATGTAGGCTATGCGTGAGTAACTTGGCTCGTAGACGTTTTTGATCTGATTAAGATGTAAATTACACGGGAATAGTATGGAACACATGGTTAGGTAATGGCTGTAAGTCATTAAGGGTCTGAGGTATCAAACGCGCCTCAAACCATCACTCTGCTGCCAGATATGCAGTAGATATGGATGGATCACTTTATGGGTTGTTTCTCCTGATTCATTTTCCTATTGAACTCTATGGAAAAATGCTTATGACTCAGACTTCCCAAAGTCCCAAAGATTGATCACAGCTTCAGAGAGTGGACTAGGAAGTGTCCCACATCCCACTGCATTTTCCTTAACCAATGCAATCAATGTATTCAGGAACTGAAAGATCAACATGGGCTAGCCAATCAGTATTTATATATATATATATAATAGTATTTGGAATGGAAGTGTGGTGTTGCTGATTTGCCCACAGCTTACTGTGAACTACAGTCAACGTTCATTGCTAGGGATAGCTGCTACATTATGCAAAGGATGTGCTTTGCCTCGTCTGTTCTGTAATGATGATGATGTCTCTGTACGCACTTACTGTACGTCGCTTTGGATAAAAGCGTCTGCTAAATAAATGTAATGTAATATATATATATATATATATATATATATATATATATATATATATATATATACATGTATATCCACAAATGTGCCATTATTTGGAACAGATAATAAGGAGAGGGTTCAGAGCTTATGGAATAATTACTTATGGTAATGAAAACAGCAGCCAAAAAATCTGAATCAGGCTATAGGATTATCTATAAACTATATAATGGCCTCCAAAAATTAAAAGGAGAAAACACTATACGTAAATTAAGAAAAATGGGAGAAGAGGGGAATTTACCCTGTGGGTGGAGGAATGGGAGAAGTTGAACCAACAACTATGGAAGACAACCTTCTCTCTGACTTGGAGTTTCATTGGAAGTAAGGTTCTTCAAAATCCAGTCCACGAAACATCAGATGGGGGATTGGGTTGTTGGAGGATGTGTGGGACTAATAATGCAAATCATTATCATGTGTTTTGGGAATTATCTTATATTTCTCCATACTGGAAAGGGATCCATAAAAGTATGGAGGCCATTCTACAGGTAGAAATCCCATTTATGTTTGTAGACTATACTTGGGAAGGGCATAGGCGTAGATTTGGGGGACGGACGAATGAACGGACGGACGGACAAACGAACGGACGTGTTCCCTCCAATATTAAAGGGGAGGTTAATTGTCCCCTCCAATTATTAACCCGAATTTATCGCTTGTGTGGTACAAATTGTTATGTTTTACCTACTCATCTGTCCATTTTCACTGAACAGTTTCTGATGGAAAGAGCCAGCATGACAAGATCAAATGAGCTTCAAACCATCACTCTGCTGCCAGATATGCAGTAGATATGGATGGATCACAATTGAACTCTATGAAAAAATACGTCAGGAGAAACAACCCTTCAAGTGATCCATCCATATCTACTGCATATCTGGCAGCAGAGTGATGGTTTGAGGCTCATTTGATACCTCAGACCCCTGGTTCCATAGTATTCCCATGTAATTTACAGCTTAATCTAGACCCACCCCCCAATTCCCATAGAGATCCATTCAAATGCAGTGAGGTTACAGTATCTCTTGTAAGAGTACTTGAAAATAAGATATCAAGAGTCATTTGATATCCTTTTATAGCCAGTCATGATAGCATCACCTGTTAACCTGTGGAATGTTTCAAACAGGTGTTTTTTGAACTTCCCAGTCTTTTAATTGCCCCTGTCCCAACTTTTTTGCAGTGTTGTAGGCATCAAATTCGGAATTAGCGTATATTTACAAAAATCTATAAAGTTTATAAACATTAAATATATTTTCTTTGTACTGTTTTCAATTAAATATATGTAAAAGAAAATTTACATATCACTGCATTCTGCTTTTATGTGCATTTTACATACTGTCCTAACGTTTTTGGAATTGGGGTTTGTAGTTTGGATGCGCACCGGTATGCAACCGACATACGGTTTCCTTCAAATCCATTTAATTAAAAATATGATAGCCTGGTGACGCCTGATCGTGTTGCAGTTACTAATCACTAATAACTAATCACATACAATAAACTTGGAAAATGGCTTCAATGAAGCAAAACAGTTGTACCATTTACAACACTAACTAGATTTGTAAATTTTCATAATTTTGGTCAAAATGAAGCCACAAATTAAAGAAAATCTTGGGAAAATGCAAAAAAAATGAAAAAAAGTCTTCTTTAGTTTGCAATGAAATACTGAGTGCTAAATATGTAAAACAGGTAAAACTATACATGTCCTGGATCATAAACCCCTTGTCCACAAGTTTTAAAAATCTGAGGGTGATATGCAGAACTACTAAATGCAAAATGCAAAATACTATGATGCAAAATCTAAAAATGTAGCAATGTACCCTGTTGTCCCATAGTGTCTCTGAATCCATCCAAAATGGCTAAATTATGCACTACTATAAATCATAATAAATCAAAATAATCACATTTAACTACAAATCAACTGTTTTGGCTCATAAAACTCACTTTTGCATAATTTTCAAGTAGACGATGGGGCATCGCTTGCTACGAGCTTCAGAAATCGATTTCTGTAGTCCAGTGAAAAGGGCAGCTCGAAACCTTTACAGAAAATTAGATACACATTTTAGAAACACTATTTCAATCGATCCCACGTTCCCGAGTGGAGCATTTCTTCACATTTAAGTGAAAAAGACAAACATTTTCTCAATAAAATAACAGTGACTGACAGCTTGATAATCCAATTAAATCTTTGCCGTCTCTTTTCTTTCACGCGATTGACCAGCTGTATGTGAAATGCACTCAAAATGCAAAAATAACAATATCAAACATATGGCACAACACTGGTGGAGTAGAAAAACTAACGTACATATTTGAAATATCAAGCAGTAATACTTACAATATCGAGGAGGAGAATCTCCCTCATGTTCCTCTCCGATAGAAAATCCCAACTCCCAAAATCCATGTAAGCAGGCAAGGATTTTCTCTGCCATGCTGACGAGTTAGTAAATTAGTAAAAACTTGTGAAATGCCAGGAAAATTACAATTACGCAATTTACATGTTAAGTTGTTTGAGTAAAACTAAACTAATAAAACTAGAAATTGTGTTACGCCCAGCTGTAATTTATTGTCCATATTACTATATTAATTTCATAATTAGTAGTATATTGACAGTAGAATGACGTGGTATAATTACACAAGAGTTTAACTTGTTTATTTTGCATTTGAGTGAGCAGGGTTTCCCAGGATCTCCTGGGAAAACTCCAAAAAATTGAGAAAGCGGCACTCAAGTATAAGCGAGTAAGCGATATTTTAAAAGTTTTTTCAGTTGAATAAATTAGCAAATAACATTGATTTAGTGGTTTGATAAAATCGCTTTAAAACGCATCTCCAGCGAAAAGTTTCATGTTATCCTACTAGGATTCAGTATTAGATTTCAGGCCAGTTAGCGATAACTAGCTACATAATCAGCTTGTTGCCGTTCAGCGAGTATCCAGCAAATGCAAGCTTATGGACAATAGCCTTTTAAAAATACTTGGATTTCATATTCAATACAGGTCACTCGCCTCTTTTATGTTTTATACTTCTGTGCTACCTCCAAAGCAATCTAGGCTATGCATCCACTGTTTTGATTGCTGTTTTTTAATATATTTGATTCTGAGGTATTTTGTAACATACAAGTGTATTATTCCCCATTCCTGCTTATGAGGTATTTTAAAGTGCTGTCTATCAAAAAATTGATTGATAATCATTTTCTAGTTTGCTCTTTTGCCAGAATAAAAATTGAGATGTTTGCTGGAGCTTGCTGTCTTATGCAATTTATTGGAACGTTTTGCAAAAACTAATTTGTCAATGGTCTGCTGGCATCACTGACAAATCTTTGAGTGCAAGTGCGGTCCAATTCAAAAATAATTCCGCTCCCTCCCTTGCTCCACCCCGTCGGTTCGAGTGTCTACTCGTGTTGTTAAAAAACTCTGCGTCACATCCTCCCAAGTGGAAGTGGCGTGGGGAAGTGCAGGAGGGTATAACATTTAATGGATTGGACCGCCGGTGCCATGGCCAATAGTGTTTTTGCAGTGTTCACTTGAGGCTATTTGGATTTGGCTATTGCTAACATTGAACATTTTATCATTTTTAGAGAACAATACAAAAGCACTATATCCCATTATGTGTGTAAAAAAAACAAAAAGAGACACTGGTTCAAAAATGGTCTATTTTTTATAATTTATCCAACAGAAAACAAAACATGGGTCTTCTAAGAAATGAACAGGTCAAATTGTCTATGTTTCAGAAATGCAAGAGCCATGTTTATGAGAAATTGTATTGCTTAATAATGAGAAAAACCATAGATTGTGCCAATGCGGAAAATAAGGTTTTCACGTATTGATTTTGCTATCAGTAGTTTTTGATGATTACAAATAATTTATGAAAGTTGTCATTGCTTACCGTTTCATTCAGGAGAACAGTGGCCACTATTCTCTTTTTTGAGGACTGACAATGTGTTCATGACATATCATTTGAACGTGATTGTAAATAGTTTTTATTTTGACTTTGTTTACGTTATATTAAATATAATATATTTCTGCAATGCTCATACCTACATATGCCTACATGTATGCAAAGTGCGCATTCTGATTTTGAGGCTAGCCTACAGCAAAAAAAGATAATATTCTTATTTTTGTTGGGATTGTGTCAGCAAGTACATAGCATGTAATTGCCCACACAAATTGTCCTACATCGGGTTCTCATGGTTAAGGTTTACAGTTCGCTAATGTTAATATGTTAGGCAGTGTTGCCGTTATGAAGAAATCCGTTGGGGAGGGGGGGGGGGGGGGGGGGGGGGGGGGTTTGGAGAAATCTGCCCCCCCTAAAGTTAAAATAAAACCCAAGCCCTTGGAAAGGCAATCTTTGGTCTTAGAGAGAGTGAAGATAAGTACCTTCTCAAAATAATGATGGTGTCCAGCAAAAAGGAACTCATTAGACTGGGAATATGTAATGCATGAGATATTTGTGATGGTTAGATTAAAATTTTCTTTTTGAGACTCCAGCAGGTAAAGTTTAAAATAATGTGGGAATATTGGATTGAGTACATATGTTCAAAGGGACCAGGGGCCTCATGTATAAAAAATGTTCTTGGATTTAAACTTAAATGTAATCTTTTCCCAGGTTGTGCTTATGCTTGATTTATAAAAACTGAGATTAATAAACTTGCTTTATTAAATGTTATTCTTAAAGTGCAAACATAGCCTCCTTCGAGGATTCATGTGTGGTCCTGAAACGTGCAGTACCGCCACATAACCAGCAGGAAATTAACTTATGTCGAGTATAAACTAGACATAAGTTAAAAGAAATATGCTCATATCCATGTCAAAGGGAGGGGAATTTTACAAATAACTACATAGTCATGCTTTTCTCTATAAGACACTATTTAAGATACAATATGATCGTAAGGCCCAAGAATTGGTATGAGGTAAAGATGGTACATTGGTTGAAAAGTGACATGGAAAGGTTTGAGTTACAGGTTTATGTGTATGTTTATCATAACTGCCAACACTCCTGTATTTCCAGGAAATCTCCCTTTTTTTAGAACCATTTCCCCGCCTCCTCCTGTATTGTGATTTCTCCCCTATTTCTCATGTATTTCCCCAATTGTGAGTTGTTGCTACGAAATGTAATATAAGCTGTACATCAAACCAATGAAGGTCAAATGCATCATCTCCAATGGTTTAGAATATGCCCGTTTTTGTTCATAAACCCCCCCCGCTTAACACACAGTTCTGAATGAATCAAAAAGAGTAAAGTCTTATGGGTGATTTTTTATCAGAGAGTGTGGCAACCTTCCGTAGCTATGAATGTTACCATAGCAACTAGATACTGAGTTAATGCACTGTACTTGAGCGCTCCTTCTTACAGCAAGTATCCAATTGGCTTCTACGTCACATAACAGCATCTACCTTTTTAAACAAATTCACTAAGAAAAAACAGAGAAGACAAAGAGGAAGAATCAGAGATAGCAAACATTTAATGGCAAGCCAATAAGATTCAGAGGCTTTATTACCAATAAACAAACAAGTATTCAACTTGTTTTTTTATTGTAGTTTTCAACTTTAATCCCACTTAAGATAGGGCTGAGCTATGGGGCAGAACAGATTAACATGCATTGTGATGGTTTCTGTATAGTCTGTTGTGTCCACTGACACAACATTTATGAATATTTTTCATCAGACCACATTTCTGCATGTTAGCTAGCTGTCTAGTCAAAAATTTCCACTAGCCAAAATTCTACCTATTTCACATGTTCCATTTCCCATGTTCAAATCACGAAGAATTGTGGATCTAATGTTTAAAATTTAATCAATGCCAAATTGATACATTTAGTTGTTAAAATTGACTAAATTTTCATCTGGGGGGCAAGCCCGCAAACCCCTCTAGACACTTCAAGGTCCACCCACCACCAAAAATCCCTGATCATCATCTCCCTTATTTTAAAACATAAACATTGGCAGGTATTAATTAAATAAACATTAAATAATTTAGGAAAGATTGGGTAGCATTACTTTGGAATAGAGCTAGCTTAATTAATGTGAGCTACGATAAGCAATATTGTTTTTTGTAACTTGGTCTCATTTTGATATCAGTACTTTTAACGGCAGGCATAATCTTTTGCAAGTTTTAATTAATGATTTACAGACAGTGATTTGTAGGCTATGTGTGAGTAACTTGGTTTTTTTGTACATTGAAAACGTTTTTTGTTCAGATATCATTACTTTTTCCACTGTGTTTGTTTTGATCAAGTAGCTAACTGATGATATATAAATATATGAAAGTACATTTATAAGTACATTTAGAGACATGATCACACAATACATGTAAATACACATGCATTCTTGGTGAAAGAAAGAGATAGATGTGGATACTGTCCCTACAAATAAATGAAAGTGCATCCAAGACAAGGGGCTCTATCTTGGCGATCTTGGCGCTTGGTCTAAGCGCATGGCGTAAAGTCCATTTAGGGCGTGTCCAAGTCCACTTTTGCTAAGCACGACGCAACGTGCAAATGGGCTGAACCTAGTCTCTTCATTAATTATAGGTGTGTCTTGGGCGTGACATGCAATAAACCAATCAAAATGTCATATCCCATTCCCTTTAAAAGCCTGCTTTTCCACCTTGGTGGATTGCTTGATGACGAAACAGACATGCTCGTGCGTGTTTAGTGTGATCAAGGAATAGGCTAAATGGATCAATATTATTCGGACTAACCATTAGCCTATGAGTTCCCGGTATTTCCCGACAGGGCTGTTATTTAAAATTTCGTTAAAAGGGTTTTAATAAGCTGAGAGTATGGAAACCTGGTCACTGTAATTTAAAAAATATGAAGGACGAAGAATACTAAGGTTCAAATTCAGTTAACATGGTGACATTTATCTCCGTTGTTTAACCGTAGGCTATGGAAAAATCCTTATGCACAGCGAATCTGCCGTAGCTTAGGCTAGCCTATTTGAAAAACAATAAATGCAATATTCACTGGACAAGGTTTTGAACTTTTTTCAGTCAAAACCATTCTATTTACTTACAGGCTGTAGGCCTAGAGAGCTGTAATGAAACCGGAAGCAGTGCGCGAGTTTTCCATTGAATGACAATTCACGCATTAGGTGTAAATGACAATTCGCGCATTATGCTTGATATAGGTGTTATCAGCAAAAGGAAAGCCATTTTTATGCATTTTCTTATATAGCTTACACAATAATAATATTTCACATTGTAATCTTGATATTTTTAGTCATGCTTGTGCACGCCCCTGTGTTTAACAGACAGGAGGGTGTACACGCGTTGTGCACACGCCTATGTAGACGCACTTATATGCGCTGTTAAAATAACATGTAAACAACTGCGACATGACTTTAGACCAGGTTTGTGGTGGTTTTAGCGCAAGCGCTTTCTGCTGGCATAAGATAGCAATACGCCAAAAATAATCCTGGCCACTCCTCATCTTAAGACCAACACGCCCAGTTCACTTGTAATGGGCGCAAGAATACATGGTATTTAAACGACGTGAACGCAAGGCGTTATAATGAACCATGCGCCGGGCAACGACACTTGCGTGTTAGCGCCGCTTAGCGCCGGGTGTAAGATAGGGCCCAAGGAGGTTTTTAAATTGTAACAGCATTATAGTGATCTATTACAGTTAAACGAGGCAACAACTTCACTTTATGAGAAAAGGCAACATTTTTTATTTAAATGTGGTTGAGAAATGTTACAGGCCGAGTGGCAGAATCAAAATGACAGACGGGCATTTGAGATTGTAAATATTTTAGTAGGCTATTAAAAAATGTGTTACCCTACTGCTAAATTCAGCTGGCTTGTCATAGTATCATAAAACAGAACATTTTGTATAGAATTCCTTTTTCGGACGGGATTTGTTTCTTCATAGTAAGTGAAGTATGTAATAAAAACATTTACATGAATACTCTGTAATTTCATCCATCGATTTGGATGGCCTGTGCCATGATTACCATGCTTTTTTTAGAAGTTAGTCTTATTTTTACTTGCCCCTCTCTTGGCCAAAAACAGTAAAAACCACAGTAAAAAGAGTAAAACCACAGAAAAGATGCCTTGTTTGGAACTGCTCGGAATGTAGCCTACTAAACTGTGTTGGCCTACAATATGTGTGTTATTAATGTACAGATTTCCTGATTCAATCACTGGGCTAGAAGTTCACTAGCCAGCTAGTTAGGTAGCAAGTATTGCTACCATACTAACTTTTGCTAATAAGCATGTTACAAAAATCCCCATGTTACTGCTTTGACACTTGCTCTCTCATCAAACAGTGAAAAGCTCATTTACAGTGGGCAATGTGCGGTAAATATCCCTACTGTGGTGGCAGGAAGGGAATTGGGGTGCTGTCCATCAGGGGGCAGCACCGGCCCTACAACAGCTGTGATTCATTGTAATCGCTTCGGCCACTGCCCATTACCTAATCATTGGGTTTAATAAGACGCCTGGTTTACAGGCCTAAGGAGACCTTTTTGGAGGGACTGATTTGCTGGATGTGCTGCCTGGTGGTGTCTTTAGTTGCTCTCCCTTTAGCTTGTGGGTTTTTCAATTATCATTTTTGGTTCTTTTGCACAATTAAAAATGCAGCAAACAACTATCTTTTTGTCTTCCTCTGTCTGTTCACCACGCAATGCAGAGGCACCCCCAGCCCTGCATCACACTATGCAGCTAACTTAGGACACCAAGAGGATGAAAAACGAATAACTTAAGCAATCCCCATGATTGCTATAATGTAGGCATCAAATAAATGTAATGTAGCTACATGCCATCTCTTGTCTGTAGTAGGTTAAGCGGTTTTCAAAATAAAAAAGATTATTTAGGAAACACACCCTCACCCTACTGGAGCTTGAAAAATATCTGGTACTTTCATTTTAAGAAACAGTGCATGATATTCTTAATCAAAATGTCATGATCAATGCTTACTTATGGCGGCATTGGTCACACAAATCAAAAACACTATTTTTGATACGCACAACAATGCCGGCGACGCGGCCCGTGAGAAACTCCACTCCAGTTCCCTTGAATATAAAAGACACTTTGTCAGCTCACTCATTTGAAGGACATTCAATGTTTTTAAAAAAGGCAACTTCGGAAACTTTTCTGCTGGTCAGTTTTCTGTACTGAACAAGGCATTAGATTTGCTTCGTTGTAACTTGGACTTCTCTTTTTTATCTTCCTGACTAGCCAAGTACCTGACTGATGGTCAAATTTCACTGGCAAAACTAGCTAACAGTAGTTGGACAACAACACACGCAGACATACTTCCCACCAGTTTCTGAATATCAGAAAAGAAGACAATACTACGGTCAAAGAAAGTAGCCTACCACATAATATTATTATTAGTAGTGTTTTTCAATACATTGTCTGCAGAAGTATGACATGTTCAGAGGCCATTGTGACTAAGTGAGTAACCAAGAACCAGATATGTTTGTTGAACTGAGGGTATATAATACACATTCCATAATGGCTCATTACTGGGGCTGAGAATCTGCACTTTAACCCATTCAGCGTGGGCGACATAAGTTGACTGGGCTGCCCAACCCTGTTCCTGGAGATCTACCTTCCTATAGGTTTTCATTTCAACTCTAATTTGGCACACTTGATTCAAATAATTAGCATCTCAATGAGCTCTCTCGGTGTTGAATGAGATGTGCTTTGTTAGGGCTGGAGTAAAAACCTACAGGATGGTAGATCTCTAGGAACAGGGTTGGGCATCCCCGTTCTAAAGTGTCAATGTCAACCACAGCTGTATTTAGACTGCTATACAGGTAAATAATTCCGGATTTCAGCCGGAAAAAATTAAATAATTTCACTAACATTTACTGCCTTTTAACTGGATTTTGTCTTTTATTTTTTTATACATGGTTCTATAATGCCAATATTTGAAGTTATGTATATTTAGCCTATGTGTTAAAATTTATCTCTAGAACAACTGATCACCTAAATGAACATCGGGGCGTGGGAATAATGCATCCCAGTCAATTTGTGCTAACACGTTTCTGCGCCAGTGACCAAGAATACTGTATAAAGAGATTGATCACAATCAAGTGGGCAATATAGCAAACTACTGCTAGGCTACTGTCTTAGCACCGGGAGAAAATGAACAAACACACTTGATCATCACTGTATCTCTCCGCAGTAAATGAAACAGTATCAAAACCAAATTGGCATAAGCTCCTCTGTAATGTGATTTACGTTACAAAACTTGCCGTTTTGTTTTGTTCGCCTTATTTCCCTAGCTTTGTGTTTTATTATTTCCCTTTCCTGTCTTATATTTAATAACTGTCCAGTTATTTCCTCCAATGGCCATCGTTTTGTTGATTCCTTTTTTTAATTAGTCCCTCACACCACAGATTTTATGTTAGTTTTGCCTTAGGATAACTGTTTCTGTTTGAAACTGTTGGTACAAAGTAACTCACGTAGACAGCTAATTTTTACATATCTAAACAAATGACCAGTGATTATTTTTATTGTTTATTTTACATACCTATACAAATGACCAGCGGTTATATTTATCGTTCATTTTTACATATCTATACAAATGAGATATCTATACAAATCACTGATAATACAGTGATTATGTTTACTGTGCATTTTTACATATCTATAGATATGCAAGAGCTGATTTTTATGGAAAACTGTTTTCACTATTACAAATCACCAAGAGTCCTGTTAACCAAACAGAAAAGCAGTGAAAATAAATTATTTATAATACCATCAATATTGTTTGACTTTGTTCCAATAGTGTGTTTACAACTGAACCAGCAGATGTGCCATCTAGTGGACATTTAAAAATAACTGCAGCCTATTACATATGGGTATGGCAATACCTAGTCTCAGCCTCAGCCGCTTTGACGCACTTCGTATGCAGCGTCTGATGCTTAGGGTGCGTCCCAATATTCTTCACTCCCCACCTCCCTTCCTCCACTCCCCCACTACCACTCCTCTACTACCCGGAAGTATGCAAAACTGTCTGAAAGTTTAGAATACAAGTATTTGCATGTACAGCATACAAAGTACCTGACATTGTGGTTTGCGTCGAGACATTAATTAATATGTAACCATTAATACGTAATTAAGATGTAATCAGCAACATTAGATTAAAACACAAAGATCCGTTTCCGGGGCACGGAGTAGAGGAGGTGGTAGTGGAGGAAGAGAGGGTGCTTTTTTTTTTTGCATTTTTGGGATGCACCCATAGGCTTGCATAAGCTGGGTAGGACTGTGGAAAACTGACGTGCATTGGACTTTATCAGTCCGCTGTGCTAACTACTCGGTAGCTAGTGAATGCTGCGAATCCATCAAGAACAATGAGTGTTTCGGACCAAGAGCTTAATGCTGGATTGAAGAAAGTTTTTGAAGTTCACAACATTTCTTTGGTGTGATACTGTTTTACTGGAGATCCATTTGCGTAAATTTGTTTCACGCGAGTCTGTTTTTCTTGTAGCGCTGTTTCTGAATCGACCGCCGTCTGTACCGCCTCAATACGTCACGGAATATAGATGGTCTGTGGTCGGTTATATTGCATGTCAATCGAAGGCGCCAACTTGTCAAAGTGGGCAGCTCTTTACCACGTTAGGCAAGTCTATGGACCAGACTTTGTGTTTATCACAAAGTCTGGCCTTCGCGAGACTAGGCAATACCTATCTCTTCTGTTACTCATTATCAAATAAATTAGTTAAATAGGTAAAATAATGTGTTTTATTAGAGGTTTGCACATTGACAGGATCAATCTAAAAATTTAGCATGCTGGCAGCCATAGTGGATTGGCACTGCAGGGACTCTCGTGTTCTGGAACACTTGAGCACTGCTGAGGGTTAGTGTTCAAGAACACTCTGGCATTGAATTAGTTAACCACATTTGTTAGTTATTTGATTACAAATCTGAAATTGTGGAGTACAGAGCCAAATCAAGAAAAAATATGTCATTGTCCCAAACAATATGGAGGGTATAGGGCTGGGCGATAATTCACAGCACAACGCTAATTATCGATTGCAACAACGATTGTTACAACCATGTGGGGTATTGCCTTTCTTTTCGTATGTTTTCTTTAATTATACCTGATATGATAGTAATCTAAACTTCAAAGCCTGCATGAAATTCTTCCGGGGGAAAAAAACGTCATCACATGATCTAGTGGAAGCTGTACGACCTTGCTGCTGATTGGCTGTCTTATCAACACTCAGTAGATATCAGCGGTGATGTTTTTTCCAGAAGCATTTCACATGGCCTCTGAAGTTTGGATGTTTACTGCTGCATATCGGGTATACGTAAAGAAAAAAATACGAAAAGAAAGGCAGTACCCCAACACGGTGGCGACGGCCGTTACTGCACTCGATAATTATCGATGCTGTATATCGCTGTATATTTGACCTTGTGTAATGAAACTGAAATCTGTATGGAAGACTAAGAAAAGAAGGTACTCTGTGTAAAACCCTGCAACCTATTCCAAATAAATAGAAAATATTTTTTTAAAATACCTAAGAGAAGGGCTGCTGTGTGGCTCATCCTGTTAAGGCACTGTTCTAAAAAGAAGCATCTGGCGACATCACATGCTACGCGGGAGAGCGCATCCTTGTCTACACTCTGAGATTGCAAATGAGTGTTGCTGTATACAGTTGGGCATTCCAAATTGGGGAGAAAATGGGGGAAAAGCATAAAAGGAGTGCACAATTACTCTAAATTTGAAAAACTAATGACAAAACCTCACAATGCCACATAAGACCCTTATATTCAGACTCTGACGACTCTGACTTCGGCACCAACTCTCAGGGACTGTCAGCCAGGGGACATATTGCACAGTAATCTCCTTATCAAATATTCCATATTTATCCATTCTCATTTCTTCTCCCAGTAGTCAGTAGGAACAAAATAAAACAAATTCCTTTGAATTATGCATTAGACCACCTGTAGAGAAAAATAATGAATGGCTGCATTTAGAAAGAAACTAAAAAACTTACAAAAAATGAGAGAGGAACAACAGGTGATAAAAATAATTGGTGGTTTTGTGAGAGCTCCCCCCGGAAGTGTGGAGGTGTGGTGGTTTTGAGACAGCACCCCCTGGCAGGGTGGAAGTGTAACTGACCTGGCAGCCTGTTGATGAGCCAGCTTAGCTGCTTCTTGGAGATGTTAGTCCAGCTGAGGTCCAGAGAGGCTGGCTGCCGCCGGATAATCCCACTGAGCATGAGGGGGGTGATAGATTTACAGCGGTTCAGATCAATGCTGGACCACAGCCTCTTATCACAGCACCTGGAAAACACAGCACAGCCAATCACAATTAGCTATATGTCTACAGAGCCAATCACAATCACATTCATAATAACCTATGCACACACAGAGGAAATCACAATAATTTACACATTCACAAAGCCAATCACAATTTTCTGTATGCACACAGAGCCTATCACAACCACCTACACAATCACCATTATGTACACACCTACAGAGACGCTGGGTACGCTTGTTTACAGATGCCCGGTACCCTCCCGGACGTATGACAGACTGGGAAGGGCGTGATATCGTCACTTCTTGCTGCTGCATCAGAGCAGGCAGGTTGGCAGCCTCCCGCCAGGAGGGCCCAGTTTAAATTAAGTGAAAACTCCACCCAGAGGGCCCAGTTTATATCAAGTGAAAACTCCACCCAGCCACTATGTCACATACCAACCAAGAGCCCCTAATTGAGTGCGCCCCATGACATGCATAAATATACTTACACAGCCAATCACAATGACCTAAATACACAGATACACACGCATGCACGCTCACCAGCGGTTCCAGGTCTTGCAGACACACATGCAGATGCAGAGCTCTGCGTGTGTGAGGTGGCAAAACACAGCCATCCAGCCCTCCCTGCGCATGGGGTGGGCATCACCCTGTTCCAGGGGCAGTTGGTCTGGGGGCGGGCTAATAGGCGGTGGCCTGATCACATGACGCTCCATCAGTAGGCACTTGGGTGGTGAGCGGCAGGGAGCGGGGCTGTGGGAGGGGGGGATTGCCGGTGGGGAAGTTGGGCAGAGGGGGGGTGCGGTGGTGCCGTTAAGGAGTAGCGGGTCATCTGGCAGTGTGTGGTCACAGTTGGGCTCGGGTTTGAGCAGTGGGCATGTCTCCTGGGCGAGGCTGTGCTCAGTCTGCTGGATCTCTTGGTTCAGCTGCTTGCTCAGCTCCTTGCTCAGCTCCTTATTGGCCAGCCTCCGCTGGCGCGGCACCCGGCTCCGCCCCTTTTCCTGCAGCTCCCAGCCCCCCTCGCTGCTGGGCCCTGGCCGCGGGGAACTGGGATGCGATTGGCTGCTCTCCTGAATGCCAGGTGTCTGGAGTAGCATGCTGGGCAGGGCCTTCCTTGCCTCCTCCTTCTCCTCCTCTTTCTCCAGTCCCTCTATTTCTTTATCTTCATCGTCCTGTTTGTTCAGATACTCCACCCCCCGCTCCTCCAGCACCCTCCCAAACTCTTCCTCCTGCTCCTCCTCTTCCATCTTGATCTGCCGCAGCAGTTGAGGGAGGGGCGGGTCATCCAGCTTCCTCTGTTGGGGAAGGACAAGAAACAGAAATGTATATACCTCACTGTCAAGCCCTATTCAATTATTAAATGACTCAATTCCTAAATATAAAACACTGTAACCCCACTCCCCTGGAGCCAATATAATGGTGTGTGTAGGGGAGGCAGTTTCTAGGTTACAGGCAAAGAAGTGATTGGACAGTACCTTTTTCTGCAGTGCGGGGTCTAGGTCAGTGTTGAAGAGCTTCCTCTTCTTCCTAAGCGGGTTGTCTTCTGGGTGGGGCAGGGGCAGGTCCTCAGGGGTGAGAAGGGGTGGCCTACGTTTGAGCATGTCCTCCCGCTCAGCCTTCCTGTGGGGCAGAGCAGAGGGCAAGGCAGGGGGTGTGTCCGGCTCCTCCTTGATGTCACGGCCCAAACGCTGTTCTTTGAGGAGGGACCCCGGCAAGTTGGACGCATACTTGAAACCGGGACCTCTTTTCTGCTTCAAGGCCAAAAGGTAGAAAAGCAGAACAAACAACTTTATACCTTATGCCTATTGCTGCCAGCATCATATACCAACACTTCACCCCATATCTGAGCACATTGGGATGGCAGGTATGCCATCCGCCAGGTTACGGCTTGGCGGGGCGTGCCCCATACCTATACAGCACCGAGGCACTTTTCAGGGTTTCCTACAGAAATAACCACAATGGCCACAGACTCTAAGCCCTTAAAAACATTAACTTATGTACGTTCTTACCTCATGTAACCATAAAGAATTCAGATACAACTTCACACACCCACACAATAAAGCCCTAAACTTGGGTTATTTTGCCTGTTTTTCTCCTTCCTCTTCTTCTTTTTCCTCCAATTGTTATTTTTCCTGCTGAATTTATAATCAAAATTATCCATACCCTCAAACAATAATTCTCCCCATTGGATAACGACGTCTCATCCACTAATGACAAGGCTTCTTGATACTATTCTGACTAGTCAGAGTATCACAGGATACAATGCCCTATATCACCTACAGTTGAAGTTGGAGGTTTACATACACTTAGGTTGAAGTCATTAAAACTCATTTTTAACCACTCCAAAGACTTCATGTTAGCAAACTATAGTGTTGGAAAGTCAGTTAGGACATCTACTTTGTGCATGGCACAAGTCATTTTCCAACAATTGCTTACAGACAGATTATTTCACTTCTAATTCACTATATCACAATTCCAGTGGGTCAGAAGTTTACATACACTAAGTTAACTGTGCCTTTTAATTTTTCATATTTGGTTGCATATCCTTTGCATGCCATGACTTCCTGATGTCTATGACCCAACAACATCAAAAGACTCTTGATATCTTATTTTCTGGTACTCGTTCAAGCGATAATATAACGTCTGCATTTGAATGGATCTCTATGGGAATTGGTGGGTGGAGCTAGATTTAGCTGTAAATTATTCTGGAACAGTATGGAATACATGATTGGTAAAATGGCTGTAAGTCATCAAGGGTCTGAGGTATCAAACGAGCCTCAAACCATCACTCTGCTGCCAGATATGCAGTAGATATCTTATTTTCTGGTACTCTTACAAGCGATGTCTCTGCATTTGAATGGATCTCTATGGGAATTGGGGGGTGGGACTAGATCTAGCTGTAAATTACACTGGAACAGTGTGGAACACATGGTTGGCTAAATGGCTCTAGCTCATCAAGGGTCTGACGTATCAAACAAGCCATAAATCATCACTCTGCTGCCAGAAATACAGTAGATATGGATGGATAACTTGAAGGGTTTCTTCTCCAGACTTATTTTCCCATAGAGTTCAATAGGAAAATATGTCAGGAGAAACAACCATTAAAGTGATCCATCCACATCTACTGCATATCTGCATATTCTCGAAGCAGTGTTGTAATGCCACAGCAACAGCAAAACCTGGTAGCGTGTTATATTGTAGATGACATGCAGCCAATTTCAACGGTAGAATCACTTGCGTTCAGAAAGCTTATTAGCAAGATACACTGTCCCGCAGTGGAGCTGGGCTACCCAACAGAAAAACCTTCTCCAAGTATCTTGATGAAGCCCATGCCAAGATGGAGCGGCTTGAAATATAATTTTAAAACCTTTTCAGAGAATGTCGCATGTTGTCATAAAGCCAGTGTCATGTCTGGCTTTGAGCAGATTCTGTTTTTGTAATATTCTTCCCGTAGTATATGTTCTGGCCATTTTCTTTTTGGAAACGTGATTTGTAACGTTACATTGCTGTAGGCTTTCCTGTGTATGAAATTATTGCGTGAGCTGAAAGACAGTCTGCGATGCACAGAAATGAGTCTCCCTGCATTATTTATTAAAACTGCTGCTATTTCTACCATGTATCCTACCCTTTAAAACACCGTCATATGTCTTTCTTTCAGCAAGAATGTATGTGTGTTCGCATCTAGCCTATTGTGCATGCATGTCTCACTATAGATTTGGTTCATTCATTTATTTGCTTCTTCATGATCCCGAGCTGTATTGAATTAATGATGCATCTATTATAGACATAATATTAGTTGGCAACAGGTGGTGGTGTTCATTGTATTTTATTAGACATTAAATACATAGTTAATCTACAAATTTTTTTAATGTAATTTTGGGCTATCGGTAATAGGAGAGATGTTCTCATTCTTGTCAGTAGAGGGCGTTATGGTTACGCAAATGTCTGCAGTAGGAGTCTGCATGTATTCTGTATGCATGTCTCTCTCTCGATGTCATTATCTTTATGCATTAGCATCATTAGTTACCAAACACACTACAAAAATAAATGATATCTCAACAAACAACATTAAACAAAATGCCACGTTACTCACACATAGCCCACAAAACACTGTCGTCTGTAATTCCAACGTATTGATATAAAAATGTGGTCAAGTTACAACTAACAATATTGCCTATCATAGCTGAAACTAATTAAACTAGCTCTATTCCAAAGCAGTGCTATCAAATCTTTCCTAAATGATTTAATGTAACTTGGCGCTGTGTTTTTTCATCTTACCATCTCTATTCCAAAGCAGTGCTATCCAATCTTTCCTAAATGATTTAATGTAACTTGGCGCTGTGTTTTTTCATCTTACCATCTCAAGAGAATGTGGTCAATTAAACTGTATGTGCCACATCAAACTTTGAAAAGAGAATAATTTAAAGGGGAAATAATTTGTGATTCAGATGTGTTACACTTACAAATTAAAACAAAAAATGACTAGACTATAGGGTATGTTTCAACAATTGTCTGCATCCAGTTCTTTGGTTCCTGTGCACAAGCATGCATTACTATTATAGTTGATTTGGATTTGAATAGAAACCTGTGTGGTCCTACAGAGCCTAGACATTCTTGTGTCTTCACAAAATTGTGTTCAGAAATAACATTTGCTATTATTTGACAAGTAGGCCTACTAATATTTATTTGCTATCATCTGACCCACAAACATACAGTAGGCTACATTAATGGGGCAAACATGTCTGGATAGGTTTGTAAAAAAGGCAATATGTAGGCTGTTTTCTAGGTCAAAATATTTCACACACAAAATATACCACACACACCTCACCCCATGACTGCCAGTATAATATACCACACAGACCTCACCCCCATCACTGCCAGTATAATATGCCCAACACACCTCACCCATCACTGCCAGTATAATATACCACACACCTCACCCGCATCGCTGCTAGTATAATATACCACACACACCTAACCCTATCACTGCCAGTATAATATACCACACACACCTCACCCCTATCACTGCCAGTGTAATATACCACACACAATTCACCCCTATCACCGCCAGTATAATATGCCCCACAAACCTCACCCCTATCACTGCCAGTATAATATACCACACACCTCACCCCCATCGCTGCTAGTATAATATACCACACACAAACCTCACCCCTATCACTGCCAGTATAATATACCACACACACACCTCACCCTCATCACTGCCCGTATAATATGTCCCTCAAACCTCACCCCTATCACTGCCAGTAAAATATACCACACACCTCACCCCCATCACTGCCAGTATAATATACCACACACCCCTCACCCCATCACTCCCAGTATAATATACCACACACAATTCACCCTTATCACTGCCACTATATAGCACTCCTGGCTCCCTCACTCTCCCATAGAGATACTTACTTTCCCAGTCTTTCCTGCATGATTACACTTAGGACACTCCCAGCAGTTTGGGAGTTCCTCATTAATCACACCTCCAGCATCCTTCACCTGAGAGGGAGATGGAAAAGAGATAGCGAATGATTATTATTAAAAAAAAATTGAATTATAGAGGTGGCGCATTCTGCAATTAAGGCACTACGCTGTGGTGCAACAATGATGTTTGCCAGTGCCGACAGTGGCCAGTAGCTCAACAGGGCGATGTACAGAAGCTTATGGGCAGGTTCAGTTGGTTAGGGATCCGCATTTCATTGCTCTTCAGCGAGCTGTGCTAGTCAATTGAGCGCCCATGGACTGGATGTGAAATATGAAAGGTCTTCCTCTGACTCCACTCTGCATCTCGAAGAGAGTGTAATTCAACTTCAGACCAAAGATGCGCGACGCAAGCCGTTTTAGAAGGCTGCAGAGAGGAATTTCAGCAGGCTCAACTACCCCGTCTCATAACATTTGATGCCGGCACTTGCCGTTGCAGGCGATTCATCGTGTCTAGTCGCAGTGCGTATGCTCCGTTATAGTTTTCTCCCTCAGCAAAATCTTGAAATCTGGGATTATCTGTGGCAAATCTCCCCAAGAGTGACAGGAATATAATAATAATACAAATTCCTTACATTTATATAGCGCTTTTCTCACATTCAAAACGCCTTACAGTGAGCAATGTGACACAAACAGAAACACACGCACGCACACAGACACACACACAGACACACACCTTCAGGCAGCTGGGGTGCAGGATCTCATTGCAGATGGAGCACTCCATGAGCATGACGTTGAACTTCTCCTCTTCATCCTCCACCGTGTCCTCCTTCCCTGCCTCTCCACAGACCAGGCACACTGCAGTGTGGGGCAACACTGGCTGCATGGGACAAGGAGGTCAGTACACACACACAAATACACACACAGATGTGCACACATGCACTCACCGCAATGCACTGCCTCATGATACAGGACTGCTTCATTCGTCCCGGGCCTCCAAACTTCTTCATGTCTTTGCAGAAGTGGCACTCGCCACATTCTGTGCGCAAGCATGCTTCACACTTCCTGCATCGCGTCCGGCGTCTCCGTGCCCCTGACGTGGACCGCCCCCCCGAAAGCCGCACCGCCACTGCCGAGCTGCCCATCTTCAATTTTGGCCGGTTAGCCAGGCGCTGGGGGAGAAGGGAGTAAGAGTAAATGTAAGTATTTCTTATGTAGCGCAAGAGCATTATGTGAATCCCTATATGAGGTTGGAAAAAAAATGTAGAAAGGTGAATTTTTCAGGAAACATACTTGGATGATAACCACTTGCAAGGCTGATGAGTCCCCAAAAGTCCTCAATTAGGGTTTTGCATAATTTGCATAATAATGAGGCACACTCAGAGAATCACCAATTGTGCCCTATATTAACTCCTTTGCATAGATGCCTAGTGATAATGCCGCCGGCGCAACATTTTGCTCAACCGAGACATTCGTTGCTCCTGCAGCCAAACAATTAGTGGAAATCACAAACTCTGTGTTTTAACTTTATTGGTAGACGATTCGGGACAACTCTGCTGAATACAGAGTTTCTAAGTGTCACTATTTTCCCGTAGCAAGTCCATTTAACAAGCAACCCCCCACCCAGTCTATACCTACCCATGCATGACATAGTGGACAATAGCGTCTATGTGTGAGTTCATAAATATATTTATTATCAGATAAAATTCGAATTCCGTCATAGCTACAAGATAAACCAGCCTGATCGTTTGCCAAAAAAGCCATGAAAAGCCCTGCTCACTCAAATGCAAAATAAACATGTGAAATTATTGTCTCATTGTACCAAGTATTGTACTATGAATATCTGCTACTAAATATGAAATAAATATACAATCCTACCATTAGTTTTAAAGATAAAGATGTTCCTTTCAAAATTCAGTGGTCATTTATTGTCTGGTACAATCCCTTTGAGAAATATACTTCATACCGCTATTACACTATCTGAAACGACTCATAATACCCCCATGCCATGCCCTGTCTCATTCATTACAGTTCATTCTGGTTTAATTGTCAGCTTTTTTATCCAATAGAGTACATTATAACCCCGGTATATGCAGTGTCTTATTGGGTGCTTTGAAAAATTAATTACAGCCCAGCGTAACGACAGTTTTCATTTATGCAAGCTGTATAGAAAACACATTAGGGAAGGGAGTATTCCCTTCCCTATACGTAAGTAGTACTGCCTTCTAAAATGTGGTTGGTCTCGCTGGCTACATACGTATGTACATTTATTTTTCCACTCGAGCACTGTCTTTCCAATATGATTGATAGGCCTATTGTTATTTTCGCATTTTGAGCGCATTTCACATACTGTAGTGCAATCTGTAATTTTATTACTGATGTTCATTGAAGATAGAACATTTGGCAGCATTTTGCAGATGGTGGAATACTATTTCATTTTCATGTTATCGTACATAATATAGGCTATGGCGTATATACTTGTCACTTAGGGCATGGCAAATGCTCATTCCAATTTACTGTGCGTTGATATATGGTAGATTAATGTAAAATTTTCCTTTGAGTCATTTTGAATAGGAACAATTGTCGAGCATGTATTGAGGACTGTTAAGGGAATTGGTCTGGGTTCTGCGTTTTTCGGCTGTCCGGCCAGCTTGGTGGTCCTCTTCATATCTGGGAGGTATCCTGCGGGACGGGGGTGCGGAGTTGGCTGGATGACTGAGCCGGGTGGAGCCTGGAATCCTCCAAAATCTGGAACATGGACTAAGGTGGGGAGAGCTGTTCCGTGTTTTGTTCAGTGAGGTTTTCCGGCTGGCTCGGTGGTTCTGCTTCGCAGAATTCCCCCCTGGTCGACTATAGATGACTGTTGGCTTTACAATTTACATATTTTGAATTGGGATAATCTTATTAATGCACTTATCCTGCCCCTCACCCATCATACTTATTTAAAATTGCAGATGGAGCTTGGCTTAGCGGCCATTTAAGTTTTCATGAAAACAAACATTTGATTATTGGAAATATTTATAGGCCATCCTCTGCCCCATTTGATTCTACCAAGTGTATATTTTCTACTATTGGCTCTTTTGAGCGTCCATATGAATTGATCATTTTGGGTGACTTTAACATCAACTGGCTTGATCGCTCTTCCTTCAATAACAAAAATTTATTTGGTAGTATTCATCAAACTCAATTAATTAAAGAGCCCACAAGTTGATCATAAGTCTCTGTTAGACTGGATACTTGTTACTCACCCTGATAGAATTATTATATCTGGAGTTTTGTCTGATTTCTTTAGTGATCATTCTGTAATTTTTTGTGTCTGGAAGATTAAAATAACTAGTTTTCCATCTAAATGCATTAGAGCTAGACAATGTAAGAATATTAATGTTGATTATTTTATTCAAGACTTAATTGCTATAAATTGGGGTAGGTTTCAATTAATACCCTATGTTGAAGAGGCGTGGAATTTTGTGTATGGGCCATTCTACAAAAGTCATGCAAATTGCTGTCCCTCTCTGATAAAAGTAAGAAATTGACCAATAAAACCTTTCAATGCTATATAATTCATCAGATCATGTTATGTTTTAATATGATCCAAGATATAAATTGCAGTAATAATAGTTACATTTATCCAAAATCAACACATATACTCTTGGGAGTATAAATTCCTATTGGGAGATGGCTGTCCCCACTATCAACCCTTAAACTGGTGCATTAAAAAATAATACCCAAAATATTTTTGCCAATTATTTGACTTGTCTCATTCAATAAAGCATGTGAATTTTTATCAAATATAAGTTTAAATAATGCAATCTATTTTGTAATAAATTTTATAATTCAAAAAACTTATCGAAAAAATGCTGTCCCCAATTTTTACGTCACAACCGAAACGCACACTGTTTGAGTCTGTGCAGTGAACCTGCTTGTAGCCACACACCCCTTTTTTTAACCAGGAAATTAGATAGCCTTCATATGAATCAAGGCCACATGGTGAGTAGCTAGGTTTTAGCGTTTTGATATAATTGTCCTTCAAAGTATGAAAATTAGTCTGTGGTTTTAAGAGACGTCACACCCAAACACCCAAGCTTTCATATTATAGAAAAAAAGTTGATTTCATAACTGTAGATTTGATTAAAAGGAAGGTGCATCTGCACAGAGAAGTGGTTGCTAACCATGTGCTTGCTAAATATTTTGTTTTGTGGCCAAAATGAGCCAAAATTGTCACTACCGAAACAGTCACTACCGAAACAAATGGTATTGTTTTGGTTGTGACAGGCCTGTTTCGGTTGGTGACACTTGTCTGTAAATTCTTATTAAAGACAATAAATAGTGAGACAATCAATGCACATGTACAAACCTCAATTCCAAAGAAGTTGGGACAGTGTTTAAAATGTAAATAAAAACAGGAAGCAATGATTTGCGAGTCCTTTTTGTATTCAATTGAAAACAGTACAAAGACAAGATATTTCATGTTTTAACTAAACAACTTTATTCTACATTTCATTCTTTATTCAGCTCATTCTACATTTGATGCCTGCAACACCTCCCAAAAAATTTGGGACAGGGGCATGTTTACCTTTGTGTTACATCACCTGTCCTTTTAACAACTTTGTCATATTTTGGGCTGCATAATGCGCCACACGTTTTCAATGGGAGACAGGTCTGGACTGCAGGCAGGCCAGTCTAGCACCCGCACTCTCTGTCGATGAAGCCATGCTGTTGTAACACGTGCAGAATGTGGCTTGGCATTGTCTTGCTGAAATAAGCAGAGATGTTCCTGAAAAAGCGATTGTCTAGATCGCAGCAAATGTTGCTCCAAAATGTATATGTACCCTTCAGCGTTAATGGTGCTTTCACATATGTGCAAGTTACCCATGCCATGGGCATTAACACACCCCCATATCATGACAGATGCTGGCTTTTGAACCTTGTGTTGGTAACAATCGAGATGGTCCTTTTCCTCTTTGGCTGGGAGAACAATTATTTCCAAAAACAATTTCAAAGGTGGACTCGTCAGACCACAGCACACAAGGATCGAAGGTCACGGGCATTCAATATTGGTTTATGGCCTTGCCCGTTTTCTCCAGATTCTCTGAATCTTTTACTAATATTATGGACTGTAGATGGTGAAATCCCTAAATTCCTTGCAATCGTGTGTTGAGAAACATTGTTCTTAAACTGTTGGATTATTCACTCATGCAGTTTTTCACAAAGTGGCGAACCCATCCTTGCTCGTAAATGCCAGAGCCTTCGTGGATGCTCCTTTTATACCCAGTCATGATAGCATGACCTGTCACCTATTCACCTATTTACCTGTGGAATGTTCCAAACAGGTGTTTTTTGAACATTCCACAACCTTCCCAGTCTTTTTTATACCCGTCCCAACTTTTTTGGAACGTGTTGCAGGCATCAAATTCGGAATTAGCGTATATTTACAAAAATGAATGAAGTTGCTAAGGTAAAACATTAAATATCTTTTAAATATCGTTTTCATTTAAATATATAGACAAGAGAATTTACAAATCACTGCTTTCTGCTTTTATTTGCATTTTACGTACTGTCCCAACTTTGGAATTCAGGTTTCAGTAAGAGATGTCACAACCGCAACAATGTGGTCACAACCGAAACACCTGCTGTTTTGTTCAAATTTTGAATAATATGAATAATCAATCAAATATCCAAGATATTGTGCTGGTGAGGGTATATATAATCTCATAAATAAGAATCTATCAAATTCATGTGATCAAATCTGTCCGTTTTATAGAGAACATTTGTATGGAGTTTTCACTAAATTTAATTAATCCAATGTTTTATTTGATTTAAAAATTCAGGGTAATTGATTCAAATTCAACAGCAGTCAAGATTTTTTTACATGTGATTGCACTGTACATCTAGTATATTTATGTATCTCAGATAAAGTGTAACACATATATTATAAAAGAATTTTGCAAAAAGAATACAAATTTACACTTTTCTCCAACCCTCAATTTGCACCACTTCTGTAGAATGGCCCGTATACAGAGTTTATTAAAGTTGTTGACAAACATGCCCCATGGAGAATGATTAGAGTTAAAGGTAGACACTTGCTTTGGATTGGTTCGGATCTTATAAGTCTTTTTAAACAAAGAGATAAGGCCTGGGCGAAATATCGATTGTCAAAAGATCTTGCCGATTCAGATACTTATAAATATTCAAGGAATTCATGTAAGACCAAAATGAGAAATCCTAAGTCTAACTATTATAAAGATTGTCTTTCTCAAGATTTTCATAACCCCAAACAGTTTTGGAAAATAATGAATAGTATTCTTAACAAATCTAATAAAAGTTATATTACTCAGATTCGAGTTAATGATAAAGTTGTTCATGACACTGCGCTTATTTCCAAAGCTTTCAATCAACAATTCAGATTTTCCAAACATCTTTCATTCTTATAGTCATAGCATAACTAATAGCTCTTTTTCTTTTAGAAAAATTCTACCAGTTGAAGTTTACCATTTTATAAGTGAATTAACTGGGAGTAGTGGTGCTGGGCCCGATGGTCTGGAGGCTTAGTTTATTAAATTAGCCTCACGTATTAATGTACCCACTTGCTGATTTATTTAATTTGTCCCTATCTACTTGTGCGCTTCCATCTATCTGGAAATGTGCCAGGGTTACTCCACTTCACAAAGGAGGTGACCCCTTAGATCTAAATAATTATAGACCAATTTCTATTATTTGTACTATAGAGAAGGTTTTTGAGAAGCTGCTTTTTAACCAATTATCACAGTGTATTGATGAATTTTATATTTTATCTCTATTCCAATCTGGATTTAGACCCAATTTCTCAACTACTACTGCTCAGCTTTCGATAACGGAAAATTTACAGGTGCAATTTTTTTTAGATCTCACAAAGGCTTTTGACATGGTTGATCACTATCTCCTCCTCGATAAACTCTATGCTATTGGTATGTCACAAGATACTTTTATGAGGGGCGGTTTAGGCCATAATTTATTTTGGACCTCTCACATACATTCTCACTCTCACATACATATATTCTCACTCTCACATACATATATTCTCACTCTCGCATACATATATTCTCTCTCACATACATATATTCTCACTCTCGCATACATACGTATATTCTCTCTCTTGCATACATACGTATATTCTCTCTCTCACATACATATATTCTTACTTTCACATACATGTGTTATCACTTCAACATATTATATTCTCTCTCTCAGATACATATGTTCTCACTTTCACATACATATATTCTCACTCTCATATACATATATTCTCACTTACACATACATATATTCTCATAAGAGAATGTATGTATGTGAAAGTGATAATATGTATGTGAGAGTAGAATGTATGTATGTGAGAGAAAGTATATATATATATATATATATATATATATAATATATATACATACGAAAGGCACTTACATGAAACGGAAGGCACTTATATGAAACGGAAGGAAGTTAGTTTATGGAATTGTGATTGGCTCAGAAGCTGTCTGGTACCATAGATATAAACAACTACTGGAGATGAGAGCGCTATTTAGTCCCATAACATGAACTCCAGTGTAGCTACCTTAAAGGAGCTATATGTAACAAATTTACTGTACTAAATCATAAAATGACCATGATATGTCATCAGAGATTAAGAAAACATGCTAAGTCGAAATACTGGCTTCTCCGACAACAATTCTACAGCCAGTATGTTTTCCTTTGGAATTTCCATTCCGGGTTGGAACGTCTGTATTTGTTTTGGCCTGTGTGATTCACTATTCTCCGAGTTGACTCCGCCCACTGCCCATTACGAACAACCAGATGTACTCCGGCACTCCGACAGCCGATTTACGAATGGCTAAGCTAAGTTCAACATCGTTTTCATTTAGCTAGCTAGCTAGCTAAAGATTTAAATATATATATATATGTATATAGTTACTAGCTAAACATACCGCTAACGTTAGCTTATATCTGTGTGACTGTAAACATAGCCAGCCATGCATCTAGCTAACATTGACAGAGTTATAAAAAATCCACATGAGCTGGTTTATAATTTGCAAACAATAAATAAATAGCAAACATATACATTAGCTGATCAACTTACAGTGTAGGACTCGTCGCCGCTTGTCATTATCAAAGTAGAATAAGTCTCAAAATATAATGTTGCGCTCGGCTCGTCTTGAGCTCATGTTCCGTCAGTGTCCTCAACCTGGCAACCCGCGTGAGCTTCGAGTCTGGGGAGGAGGGGGCAGGCGGAGACAACTCTCCAATATTGTGAATTTGGACTGCAGTACCCATTTTAAACGCTCGGTGTCAATGTTACATATAGCTCCTTTAAGAATCCTCAGCAGGCCAGCTTGGACTTGGTCGGAGACAGTTTGCCGTCCTGCACGATATAACACTCCACAACACTTTGGCAACTGGGACTCACGATCGAGGAAAAGGTAACAACTAACGTTAGCTTGCTACTAAGTTTAATCACTGTGCAAACAGACAAATTAACCGTTATCATTTCGTAATCATGTAGTAGGCCTAATGCTAAAACATAATCACACCACTTGCTAATGTTAGCTAACTAACAAAAGCAATGGCAACGGCCTTGGCTACTTAGACTTGCATTAAACAAGCTAACGTTAGCAAGTGATGTGATTATTTTTTAGCATTAGCTAGTACATGATTACCAAATTATAACGGTTCACTGGTCTGTTTGCGTAGTGAATGGACTTAGTAGTAAGCTAACGTTATTTGTTCCGTTTTCCTCTGCCGAGAGTCAAGGTGTGTCTGTGGACATTAGCCTACACTCACTGGAGTGAACATTACGGTGTAAATAGTGCTCGCATCTCGCTGTCAGCTGTGTTGTGAGAAGGCGCTGAGTAGGCTAGGCTACAGGGCTGATGCTGGCCTCTCAAGAAGCACTGACTGTTTCAGGTGACGATAATATAATATTTATGCATTACTCCGATTGCCGGTTGGAGGCTAATAACGTTAATTCCCCCTCCATGGTGCACGGACAAGAGCCTACCAGCCATGGATATAAAAACGTAGATGCCGCATCAGCCGCTGTAACGTTGCAGCGATACTAATATTGAAAATGTATGTAGGCTACGTTCTGTAAAAAGAAACAATCATGCATGCCTTTTTTGTGTGAAAGTATCCACATTCTGGAATGAGTTGTCTACAAATAGCCTGGCTGCTGTCGGGCGGTCAGGATCCACGTAAATAAACGGTAGTGTAGCTATTGACAGATGCAGACTTCCTCCGGTAAAATCGACTGTAACTCGCTTAATTCTCAACTAATTTTCGTGAAATTTGGCTTTTTATAAACGTGATAAAGGTCTGCATAACACGTTAACCTGAATTCCAAATTTCTCAGAACAGCTACGTATTTGTAAAACGCCCTTTAACTATTAGCCTATGCATAAGTTGTCAAAATGTTGTCAGAGCTAATGGTGATTTTATTGTTTAAAGCTGCTAGAAAGCAGTAGAGGCTGGTTCTTAATTATTATCTTGGTAGCTCTGATTATTATAACCGTATTAGGCCATAGCTGCAAATCTTGTAGCCTATGTAGTTTTAATCGCAAATGGAGAGCGATTTTACAGTTTTCCAGCTTGGAAGCAAAGTGGTGGAAGTCAGATCGCCGAGCTAACAAAGAGGCGTCGTATAGCATGGGTATTGGCTGTAAGACGTAAAAAATATTACAACATTTCCACATCCGTTGTGCTCACGGCATATAGCTCATAATATGACAATGAGCATAGTGAATTCTAATGGAAAACGGCAAGTGTACCTAGAGTGTAATGTTGTGTAAAATGCAATAAACGATCAATACAATTCTGAATGTATTTAGCAAAAAAGAAATGACTTGCATGAAATGTACAAAATGGATAATATAATTTGTTTGGGGTAGTAGTAGCCTACAAGGAAGTTCACAGTGCAACTGGTAGTAGGCCTACCACAAGTGGCAGTGATACATTCCAGTAATACATTCCATTCAAGTAATTTAAGAAAAACGATTGCACACATAAATCTCTGTGGGATAAGTTGAAAGCACAAGGTAAACAATAAGTAAAAAGTAATAGAACCAAGAGCTGAAAACGCCCAAAAACTTTTAACAATTAAGTGCTTCAATAGGCACATAAAACATAATTATGTGGTCAGTCTTTCTTTAAAGGGTTAGTTCGGAATTTTGGACATAATGTCTCATATACGACTTACCCATGAAGTGGTTGATTGATGGAAGCCATTTTCAGCTAATTCCATGCTGTCCTTCTTTTGGACATACACACGTTGCTAATGCTAGCGCAACTCTGTGGTAACCGGTAGCATCCACTACCAAACGCACTTAAACACTCCACAGTGCACCCAAAGCAAATAAAATACGACGACAGTCTATCTGGGTTATTTTGAGTGTTTATACCATCATTTTTGAAGTCAAACTATTGTTGAATCCAAATATCGTTGAATTCTCTGTGGAAGTACAGCGGCGGAGCAAACTTTGTTGTTGTAGTCGACCAGTGCCAGCACTACATTCGTAGGTAACGTAAAGTATCGATCCGCCGCCGTACTTCCACAGAGAATTACTCAACGCTGGTGTGAAGTTGTGCCTGTATACACTACCGTTTGTTTTTACACAAATCATGACCGCCCTAATTTGGCGGCCGTGAAGATTTGAATAGGGAAACTTATGTATCTATGTTTGTATATCTATGGTACCAGTCAGTTTCTGAGCCAATCATAATTCCATAAACACAATTCTTTCCGTTTCATGTAATTGACTTCCGTTTCATGTAAGTGCCTTTCGTATATCAATATACAGTCAAGCCGGAAAGTCTCCCCACCCTTTCACCTTCTCCACGTTTTATTACGTTACAGACTTATACTACAATAGATTGAGTTCATTTTTTGCCTCAAACATCTACACACAACACCCCATAATGACAATGTGAAAAAAGTTTTTTTGAGATTTTAGCAAATTTATTAAAAATAAAAAAATAAAATTTCTCATTTACATAAGTATTCATACCCTTTGCTTTAACGTATTTTTAAAGTATCATATTTCATATTTGGTCGCATATCCTTTACATGCTGTTACTTCCTGAAGTCTGTGACCATCAACATCAAAAAACTGTCGATATCTTATTTTCAGGTACTGTTACAAGCGATACTATAACCTCTCTGCATTTGAATGGATCTCTATGGAAATTGGGGGGTGAGACTAGATTCTGCTGTAAATTACACTGGTACAGTATGGAACACATGGCTGGCTAAATGGCTGTAAGTTATCAAGGGTCTGAGCTATCAAACGAGCCCCAAACCATCACTCTGTTGCCAGATATGGAGTAGATGTGGATGGATCACTTTAAGGGTTGTTTCTCCTGACTTTTTTCCCCATAGAGTTCTATAGGAAAATGAGTCCGGAGAAATAACCCTTGCAGTGATCCATCCACATCTACTCCATATCTGGCAACAGAGTGATGGTTTGGGGCTCGTTTGATAGCTCAGACCCTTGATAACTTACAGCCATTTAGCCAGCCATGTGTTCCATACTGTACCAGTGTAATTTACAGCTGAATCTAGTCTCACCCCCCAATTTCCATAGAGATCCATTCAAATGCAGAGAGGTTATAGTATCGCTTGTAACAGTACCTGAAAATAAGATATCGACAGTTTTTTTATGTTGATGGTCACAGACTTCAGGAAGTAACAGCATGTAAAGGATATGCGACCAAATATGAAATATGATACTTTAAAAATACGTTAAAGCAAAGGGTATGAATACTTATGTAAATGAGAAATTTTATTTTTTTATTTTTAATAAATTTGCAAAAATCTCAAAAAAACTTTTTTCACATTGTCATTATGGGGTGTTGTGTGTAGAATTTTGAGGGAAAAAATGAATTTAATCAATTTTTGAATATGTCTGTAACGTAATAAAACGTGGAGAAGGTGAAAGGGGTGGGGAGACTTTCCGGCTTGACTGTATACTTTCTCTCACATACATACATTCTACTCTCACATACATATATTTTCACTCACATACATACATTCTCTTATGAGAATATATGTATGTGAAAGTGAGAATATATGTACATGAGAGTGAGAATGTATGTATGTGAAAGTGAGAACATATGTATCTGAGAGAGATAATATATGTACAGTATGTGAGAGTGAGAATATATGTATGTGTAAGTGATAACACATATGTGATGTGAGAGAGAGAATATATGTATGTGAGAGTGATGAAAAATGAATGTGGTCCAAAATGAATTATACTTTCATTATACTATACTATACTTTACTTTGGTTTAATTCATATCTTCATAACAGATGTCAGTGTGTTGTTTTTCGGGGTAGTCTGTCTGATTCTTTAATTATTGCAAAGGGTATACCACAAAGTTCAACATTGGGTCCACTTCTTTTTTTGATTTTTTATTAATGATCTTCCACAAATTTTTATGTATGTGAAAGTGAGAATATATGTATCTGAGAGAGATAATATATGTATGTGGACGTGATAACACATGTATGTGAAAGTAAGAATATATGTATGTGAAAGTGAGAATATATGTATGTGAGAGAGAGAATATATGTATGTGAGAGTGAGAATATATGTATGTGAGAGATAATATATGTATGTGAGAGTGAGAATATATGTATGTGAGAGTGAGAGGTCCTAAATGAATTATGGCCTAAACGGCCCCTCATATACTTTACTTTGGTTTAATTCATATCTTCATAACAGACGTCAGTGTGTTGTTTTTCAGGGTAGTCTGTCTGATTCTTTAATTATTGCAAAGGGTATACCACAAAGTTCAACATTGGGTCCACTTCTTTTTTTGATTTTTTTAAATGATTTTCTACAAATTTGTTCCGACTGTCATGTTCAATTATGATACTCTTATTTATACATCCAAGTCTGACATATTACAAATTCAGAGGTCGCTACAATCTGATTTCGATGTTGTGCAAAATTTGTTCTCTGATAACAAACTTCTGTTGAATACGAAGAAATCTTGTAGTATGCTGTTTGGTTCTAGACTTAATCTTACACATTTATTCAATCATTTTTCCATACATTTTTGTGATGGAACCCCACTGGTGAAAGTGGATAAATTTTAATATTTGGCTCTTTGGATTGATTCTGAACTTTCTTTTAGGCTGCATATTGACTTCATCATTAATAAAATAAATTGCAGTCTGGGTGTTTTATATCAGTCTATAAGTTGTTTCTCTCCTCAGGTGAGTTGACTGTGCATTTAAATTTTAAATATTTGGTCGCATATCCTTTGCATGCCATGACGTCCTTGTCTGTGACCCAACAACATCAAAAGACTCTTGATATCTTATTTTGTGGTACTCTTACAAATGATACTATAACGTCTCTGCATTTGAACGGATCTCTACGGGAATTGGGGGGTGGGACTAGATTTAGCTGTAAATTACACTGGAGCAGTATGGAAACACGTGATTGGCTAAATGGCTCTAAGTCATAATGGGTCTGATGTATCAAACAAGCCTTAAATCATCACTCTGCTGCCAGAAATACAGTAGATATTTGTCAGGAGAAACAACCCTTAAGGTGTTCCATCCATATCTACTGCATATCTGGCAGCAGAGTGATAATTTGAGGCTTGTTTGATACCTCCGACCCTTGATGACTTACAGCCATTTTACCAATCATGTATTCCATACTGTTCCAGAATAATTTACAGCTAAATCTAGCTCCACCCACCAATTCCCATAGAGATCCATTCAAATGCAGAGACGTTATATTATCGCTTGTAAGAGTACCAGAAAATAAAATATCAAGAGTCTTTTGATGTTGTTGGGTCACAGATATCAGGAAGTCATGGCATGCAAAGGATATGCGACCAAATATGAAAAATTAAAAGGCACAGTTAAGTTAGTATATGTAAACTTCTGACCCACTGGAATTGTGATATAGTGAATTAAAAGTGAAATAATCTGTCTGTAAACAATTCTTGGAAAGATTACTTGTGTCATGCACAACTGACCTGCCAACACTATAGTTTGCTAACATGAAATCTGTGGAGTGGTTAAAAATTAGTTTTAATGACTTCAACCTAAGTGTATGTAAACTTCCAACTTCAACTGTATATGTGTATTTGTGTTTTTGTTTAATGTACTTCATTGTGTTGTGTTTCTAGGACCACCTTGAAAACGAGATGGTTCATCTCAAGGGGTTTATCCTTCTAATAAATATATATAATCATACTCCACAGTAGCTCTTATTCACAGGAAAACAAGGACATGGTTCAAACTGCCACTCAACGGCTGTGGCATGTGATTACACTGAAAGTAAACAGTGAGGTGATCCACTCAGCTGCAGTCTCTCTCTGATAGAGTTCTCTGGAGGCACCGGCTGTAATCTTACTGCAAGTGTGCCTGCAGCAGAGCCACAGAGGGAAGGTGCAAAAACGCCCAGAGAGAGGGTGCAAAAACACCCAGACAGAGGGTGCAAAAACACATGGTCTGTGTTCGAAACCGCATACTAGTGTACTTATCATACTTAACTGTGACATAAAATGAGTATGTAGTATGTTCCTACTGCATAGTCTGTTCATTTTCAGTACGCAAAAAGTACCCGGATGTATACTACGGCTGCGTTTGAAACTGCATACCATCTGTACTTAGCATACTAACGTTGACAAAAATGAATATGTAGTGTGTTTCTAGTGTATAATATGTTAATTTTGTACTACATTAGCAACAATTTCTGAGTATGAAACAGAGCTTGCTCAACGGTCAAGAAACCCCCCATCATACATTGCGGTTGCGTGTTGTCATCTGAGCAACCAATTGTATGGTGTGATTGCAAGGAATAATGCCTGACAAAACAAATAAAACAGCAATAACGCCGAGATTTTAAAGGGACAGTTCAGAATTTTTGATATCCAGCCAGATTTTTGACTCACCCATGATGTTGTCAATCGATAGAGAACTTCAGCCCAGCCTTCATAGTACATGGAGCGCCTGCCCGTGAGCCGCTCGTTATAATGGAAGTGAACGGGGGAAACCTTCATGCAGTTCCAAAACCATATTCCATAGCGCGTCTTCAGCAACAGAATCCCACAGCAATCGTGATTTTGAGCCGTTGTTTCATAATGTTGATGTCAAATATGTTAACGTATAATTCTCTGTAGATGTTGTCGTGTGCAGTGGAGTGATTGGCCATACAACACAGTCTATACACGAGCACACACAGACACAAACGTGTGTGTGATGCCACTGACTGCAGTGTAGTTATCTAACAGAAGCAGCTGCTGCATTTGTGCTGTACACAAACATGTAGCTACTACTGTGATCGAACCATAGACTAAAAAAAATAACGGTAGCTAGCCTATTGTTACTGCTGGTAGTATAGGCTACCTTAAGTAAGTGTAGACGTCATAGATTTTGTTTACCAGACAGAATAACAAGCTCAAAAAAGCAACCTAACACTGAAAATTCTAGCTAAGTAAAGACAAAGCTATGGTGTTGTTGGCTAGCTAGTTTCGGGGCTAACATAACACTTCATCTGTGCTCGTAGTTTCCTCCGCCTCCCTTCCCTCCTGTTTTCATACAGCTAGGATGCTGTGAATACGTAACGTTAGCCATTTCTGCTTTTGACGCACTACTAACACACACGCCCCATGCCCATGTAACGTTAGGCCTGTTTGTGCATGGTATTTCCGTGTCGTTTTTCATGTGGTCGGCTAATTTATTCAGACCAACATATAACTGGAAAGTAGCATTTTCACCCAGAGAAAAGGTGAAAAAACACCCAAAGAGAGGGTGCAAAAACACCCAAAGAGAGGGTGCAAAAACACCCAAAGAGAGGGTGCAAAAACACCCAAAGCGAGGGTGCATAAACACCCAAAGAGAGTGCACAAATACACCTGGAGAAAGGAAGCGAAAACACCTGCAGAGAGGCTGTTTTGAGTGCAACAGCCAATACATCACACACCAGCAGGTACACCGTTACCCCACAGGTGCATGACCGCAGAGCTGCTGGGGGTCACATCCTATTACCAGAATGCTGTGTTTCAGTGCCAAATCCCTGTGGAACCTGGGCTGCGCCAGTGCTGTGGCTTGAGCCTTGACCGGCAGTATCGCCCATGGAGGGAGGGTCTTAGCCATCAGAATTACCCTCACAGGAAAACAAGGACATGGTTCAAACTGCCACTCAACGGCTGTGGCATGTGATTACACTGAAAGTAAACAGTGAGGTGATCCACTCAGCTGCAGTCTCTCTCTGACAGAGTTCTCTGGAGGCACCGGCTGTAATCTTACTGCAAGTGTGCCTGCAGCCCACAGGCTCATCTCATCGCTCACCAGTGACTCCTCTGTTCAGTCAGGTACCAGCAGCCTGCCTGCATCAGCTGCCCATGTACCACACTCCTCCAGTGCAGTGGCTGCGCATCTCAGCTGGTGGACTATGGCGTGAAATGAAGCAGTGGCTGGGAGAATGCATTACGGAGGAAAGCAACATGCTCGTCTCATGAATTGTTGAGGTCATCATAATGATGAGACAGGCGGCCTACAAGTACAGAACAACATTCTCAAATTTGCTGGGAGGGCGGGAAACGAGGTTTAAAAAAAGATTTAACACAGTTACCCCATGCACGTGGGGATCTCTGCTGCACCTTAATGTTACACTTGCAAAACCCAGTACTGGGGGGGGGGGGGGGGGGGGGGGGGTTACCTGGACATTAGGGGTGTGCAGTGAGGCTACTATCTGTATCTGTTCGGCCATCAACATTATGTGTATCTGTATCTGTATTCGGATTAAAAACCGGAAGTGGGCGGTTAGGGTTAGACCGGAAGTTGTGTAACATATAGGAAATGTGATATTTTCTAGTCTAAAATTAATTGTTATTGCAATTTATTGCATCACTATCTTTTTTTCTTTTCAAGACTTTTTATAAGAACTATATTCTGTACTTTATAGCAATACTTTATAATCTAATCTATTGTAAAAGGTTGTTTTTGTTTGAACCCCCCACCCCCTAACTGGGGGACACTGAATAATGATTTTGGATAAGAACTGGAAAAAATCTGAGGTACAATACATAATCAACTCAGAATGAAAAGGCAGTTTTATAAAAACATCAAACCACTCCATTATACATTAGAATGGAAACTATTTCCACAATAACAGCCCTTTCTGCTTTGTGTGATTTCATATTGTACTTTTTTGTTAGTTTTTTATTTTACTATATGAACATGGAAACTTGGATAGATAAATTATTTTGTATAGTACTATTATTATCATTACTATTATTATTATGCTTTATAAAATGCAAGGAGAAGACTTAATGATTATAGCCTAATGATTTATTGAGAAAACTCTTTTTTTTAATTAAAAAAGTAAAATGAACAGTCCAACAAGATGCATTTCTGAGCTAGCAGTAACAACAAGTTCTAGAACACCTGAAAACCTTTTATTTCAAGAAAATTTGAAAAGTCTGGATGTGGCTGCATTTCAACAGCTTTTAATAGGCTATGCTTTTAGTATGCCATTGGTTAAACCGATCAAAGTGACAAGCCTAGTTAAAATGAAATTCTGCAGTGTAAAACGTCACATATTCGTTTTATTAATTGCGTTGCAAGTTTGGGCTCACGGAATGGCGAGATTGACGGAATTTATTACGCAGCAATATGAGGCAGAACGGACGGTCGGTCTATCTATACAGTTTAAAAATACAAACAACAATAGCATATACAATAATGATTTTGATAGCCAGTAAGTGACATTTCAAAACGGGACATAGGCTACAATGATTCTAGCTGTTCCTTTGCTTTCTTTTAAAGGGTGTTTTTATGTTCTGAAAAAGTGGCAAGATTAAATGCAGCTAAATTAAAGCGAGCAGCATTAAATGGATAGTATCACATTTGCATTTAACATTTTGTTTCTTTTTTCAAGGATTTGTAGATTATATAAACAAGGCACACTGTTTTATTATAACGAGCACATTACAGATATAGGTTGAGTATCCGTAATTTCAGGGACTGCCGATTGAGTCACATGGCCCATCCCTAATTATATATATTAATGTTTTTAAATAACCAAATAAACAATCCAATGCTTAATTCTGTAAAGTTCAGAATAGGCAAACAGACAGGTGGGCACTGAATCAAAGATTTCCCTGCTGGGATTTAATTATTTCCCGCATCCGAATATGAACTGGCAACTTCGGATCGGAAAATATCAGTTTCCAACCCACTATCCATGCACTTCCGGATTTTGGCTTTGGCTTCGGGCACCCCTACTAGATAGGGATGAGTTTGAATTTTCGAATAGTCGTGCCAGTTTCCACATTCGATTTTCATGCCAGAGTCGAAGAAAAATATATATTTTTATTTTTTATTTATTTATTTTTTAATTAATGGTTGTTACAATCAAAACATAGGCTAATACTACTGTACAGTAAATGGCCATTGATTTATTGTTCATACCGCCGGCTGTTTGATATTTAAATTTAAACTGAGTGAAGAGAGGGCGATACAGAGCAGTGCAGCCAATGGTACACGCACCTTTCACATGAGAGGGCGATACAGCGCAGCGCATTTAACGATAGCCTACAAACATGGAGAGAATGGCACGCATGAAAAGTTTCATGTGGAACTATTTCGACAAAACCAATGAAAACGAGGTCAAATGAAAGCTGTGCAACGCCAAGTTGGCCTATCACAAATCAACAACAACAATGCACACGCATTTGAAGGTGAAGCATCCAACAGAGATAGCTAAAGAGACTTCACAACAGCCGTCCATTACTAGTTTCACTGTGAGGTCGCGTCGTTGTGATGACAAGCGTGCAGAAGAAACCACAGCGCTAATCACAAAGATGGTAGCGAAGGACATGCTGCCAATTAGTTTCATGGAGGGAGAGGGATTCCGTGCGCTCATGGCATTTGCGGAACCTGTATACACGGTCCCGTCCCGTAAAACGGTTACCACGCGAATTGAAAAGCTCTATGCGGAGACTGCCAAAGATTAGCTTATCAACTCAACTCCGCAAAAGCTTATCAACTGTCCCAAAGCTGGCTCTAACCACAGACGCAGTCACCATTACCTGCCATTATATTATTAATTGGGAGTTGAAAAGTGTGGTGCTACAAACGCGTGCAATGCCCAAAAGGCACACAGCCGAAAACTTAGCAAACGTGCTCTACTGAATCCTGGGGAATACAGGACAAAGTAATTGCACGTGTACATGAGAACGCCAGTAATGTTGTCCTCGCCAGCACTGAATAATTGGATTGAGATTCAAGTCCTTGCTATGCCCATACACTCCAACTTGCTATTAATGATGGCTTTAAGCTTACGGCCATAAACCATGTTGTCGTTAGTGCTGGCTGATTGGTATCGCATTTTCACCACAGCACTACAGCAACACAGGCGCTTAAACAGAAACAGCAACAGCAAAACCTGCCAACTGTCTAATATAGTACTGTCGTACGAGGTGGAATTCAATTCACGACATGTTTGAGCGCCTGCTGGAGCAGCGATGGCCAGTTGTTGCGGTCCTCTCTGACCGAGGAGTCACAAAGCTGTCAGACGCTAGAACCCTTGATCTAACTGATGACAGCTGGAGCGTCATCGAAGAGCTGCTACTGGTGTTGCGCTCTCTGAAATGTGCGACGACCACTCTGTGCGGAGAATCTGGTGTTTCGAGTTCTACGAAATACCCCGTCACAGCAACTCTGCTGTCCAAACACCTGCGCACAAAAGTCTCGCAATACAAGGAAGCCGTGTCTGTGTCATTGAAACGGCAGCTAGCACCCGACGAAGTGGACAGCGCACTTAAAGTTCCGTTCATCGCGTCATTTCTTGACCCACGGCACAAACACCTGAAGATCATTAGGTGGAGGCTCCACATAAGCCCATTGGGCCTCTTCCTGCACTGTTTATTAATTGTGTTATCTGTCAATTTTGTATTTTAAATTTGTGCGAAATAAAAAATAAAAAAAATAAAATAAAAAAAATAAAAAGTTTGCCGATGATGTGGTCAGAGATGCTCTCAAAGCCAGAGTTCAGGAGCTAATTTCAGCCTTACCTGAAAGCACCGATGTACCAGAGAACATTGATGACCCTGAACCGGGGACATCGGAGGAAGCGGCCAAAATACCTTGGTACGACAACGAGTCTGCAATTGCAACATTATTCGGCGAAGAGTACCACTCGGAGACATCTACGACGCTTGAAATGGAATTCAGCCACTACTGCAACGAAAAGTGTATCCCGCCCCACTTGGATCCCCTTGCTTGGTGGAAGGTGAACGAGACGAAGCATGAGAGGTTGGCCCAACTCGCGAAGGCATACTTGTGTGTACCCGCTACGTCTGTGCCATCGGAAAGGGTTTTTTCGGCGGCAGGTCTGATCCTTAACCGACTGCGCTCTCACCTTCATCCTGACCACGTCGCCATGTTGATCTTTTTAAAGTCTAAAGACTTTATTTTTTTTAAAGTGAAGCAAACCATTCTTATTTTATTTATTTTTATATTTAGAGGTAGCCTAATTTTCATAGCCTAATTGATCTAAAAGATGCACACGCTACTGTTTTAGTTTCTGTTTGTTTATGAAATCCGGCTGATAGGTCAATGCAATGCTGTTATTATAGGCTACGATGGTGAATGGTGTCTGATTTATTGTCGGTCAGCTGAGCTGATCAAAGTTCTGAAGGATTATCTGAAGTGCCTATTTGTGCAATACCCTTTGATTTCAATGATCCGTTCTATTAAAAAGAATAACTGAATTTTGTGTGTTTCTTTTTTTCGGGGGGGGGGGGGGGGGGGTTTCGATTTTTCGAATATTCGGTCTTAAGAACAGTAGACTATTCGAAAATGTTTTTGGTCAGTCATGCACATCCCTACTACTGGACATATGTGTAGAACAGCAGTGGTTCAGACAAACAGTAGACTGGCAGGTTGTGGGGTTTTTTGGTAATCACAGGCCCTGGTTTTTAATGTGACTCTACAAAGGGGGAGACTCAATGGCAAAAATGTCCCTCCACAACCTCACACCTCCACCAGGCTGGTCAAACGCTGAGACCTCTGACCCTCTTAAAGGGGCGGGAACAACAGGAAAACAAACAACCCCTTAAACTCAGGAAGTTCACCACAGATCTTTCAAAAGCAGGAGGGAGATGGAGCTGACAGGTCAGTGAATGAAGGAAACATAGAAACATTGCATTATATTACATTACATAGCAGACACTCTTATTCAGAGCAACTTACAACATCAAATGAAAAAAATGCATTCACCTGTTCCTCCATAAGGAATATACATACTTACATACATCTGTGAATATATACATACATACCCACATGTGCTATACACATACAAGCGTACACAAACACACACACATGCACACACACCCCCCATACATTACATTAATTTAGCAGATGCTCTTATCCAGAGCAACTTACAATATAGGAGAAACAGTGCATTCATCTGACTAACATGAGCAATAGTGCTGGACCTGGACCGCCCATGTCTGACATACTCACTTGAGTACTCTATTGAACCGTCCGGAGGAAATTATGGGACGTCGAGTTTTTAAACAGTGCCAGCGCTGGTATATTCACAAAAAAATACTAAAATGTAAAATTTAAAAAAGCTGATCCAGAAAAATGACATATTTTGTGAACGGGCGTTATATTGAACAATCCATGAAATTGATGGTAAGATATAATCACTAGAAATGGTTTTAAAGTAAGTTTTAGTTAATGCCTATGCTCTAAATGAATGTGGAATTTACTTCCGAAACCAGTGTGACGTAGTCACTTGAGTACTCTGAAGTAAAATAACCGAATTAGCAAGGTGGTATGCACTGCCAAAAATGTCCAGACGAGATGATGATATCTGATTGGTCGAGAACCACCCGGTCATTGCAGTAATGGATATGTAGTCTGTTAAAGTGGACTACAAACCAGACTACAATCATTAAATCATTACTTTAAAAAATATAAATTGGAATGCTATGTATGCTCTATATCTTTATACCACACAGGCTAATCCAGGAACATATTGGCATTCTATAAATCAGATTTCAAGAAATTGTCGATATTCTCTGAAGCTCTGAAAATAGGGAATTTACTTCCGAAACCAAACTTCACCCACGTCTGACATACTCACTTGAGTACTCTATTATCCTCTCTCCCATCAAATAATTTCATGTTGATGGCCAGAATAAAGAATAGAGTACACAATGCACCTGCAGGTAGAAACAAACCACACGAATATAAACAGCAGAAACATGCACAAGGGCCCATTAGCACACATACATACACAGTCTGTAAGTATTTGTTTGTGTAAGTATTTAGCTCTGTACTCCAGCACATTGAATTACAAATGAAACAATGAATATGAGGTTAAAGAGTGTCAGCTTTAGGCATACTGTTCCAGTGTAATTTACAGCTTAAAAGAGTACCTGGAAATAAGATATCCAGAGTTTTTTGATGTTTTTGGGTCACAGACATCAGGACGTCATGGCATGCAAAGGATATGCAATCAAATATTAAATATGATGACTTTATTTAAATTTATGTTAATTTGTCCGATTACTCTTCGGTCCCTAAAATTGGGGGGACTATGTATAACAAAGGCTACAATTGTGACACAGATCACCCAATATGGATGTAAACACACTCAAATTGAAGCTGACAATCTGCTCTTTAACCTCATATTGATTGAGTACAGAGAAAAAACAACAAAAATTGTGTCACTGTCCAAATACTTATGGACTGCACTGTACACACACACACACGTACACGTACACGCAAACACACTCATACACAAGTATACATACATCCACACAAAAAGACACCAATACTCTCTCACACACGCAAACACACACAAAGACACTAATACACTCAAAAAAAAACACACTCACATACTCTCTAATACACTAATACACAAACACACACTCAAGCACATACACATACAGCGTCAACAAAATCCACACACTGTATGTACACACACGCACACACTCAACACTGATGAAATCCACTCGTATACTGGATGTACACACAAAAACACATACTATTCGTACACACAAACACACTCAAATATTCCCACAAACACAAGCACACATACAGCCTGATTTTTCAGCACAGGTATAAGATTCAGTGAGATCCATTCCACACACACAGACACCATTTCTCTTTCAGCGGCTTGTGAAGGCCAACATAACAAAAACAAAATTAAATTAAATAAAAACCTTCCCAGATCACTGCAGTCTGTGTACTAAGGCTAAGGCTAATGCATTCAGGCTAACCTGCTCGGGGTCAGAGCCGTATTCGTCCTCGTCTGCGCTCAGCGACATGGTCGTGGCAGTCTCATAGCTCCTCCAGCACGCTGCACACTGACATGGCTGCACCCTGGGCCTCCTCACAGCCTGCGGCTCCTGCCCCTCCCCCAGTGCCAGCCCCTCCCCCACAGGCTAGAGCAGCCGCGCTCAGCACTCCAACCCTCATTAATATACCCAGAAGTAGGGATAGCACAGCCAATGGTGCAGCACTAACTCCTCTGTGCAAGCAATTGAGAAGATCCAGCCAGTGGGGACTCTGCTGCTGGTGAATATGCAGTTGGGGGAAGGCTCGGCTAATAGGAACTTAGCTGCTGCTGAATATGCAGATTAAGGGGGAAGCCGATGTTGTTTGGTTACAGAGGGCTGAGGAGAGGTCTGAGAATCAGCTGTGTGTCAATGCTCTGCCAAGACTCCTGAGGGAGGGGAGTTTCATTCCCAAAGAAACGTCTGGGGGGGTCATTTGTCCGCATCTTTAGTCACTGTTGTCCCACAGTGTCTGTGCGGGTGCCCTGCTTACACACAGACACACACACGACTCCATCCATCACTCTGGGCTGGATTTCTCTGGCCTTGGAGGACATGCCAATGGTTCATTCTCTTTTCTGATGCTCACGGGTAAAGAAGTCATAATTGCCCTTGTGATGAGAGAGCTGCTCCGTACCCCAACTCCCAAACCCAATTTCAACACAATAACCTCCACTCCCAAAATGCCCTGCCCCATCTACATCATAACCCCATCCAAAAACTGCTTCATGCAGTTTCAGCTTCATGACCCCCACATCCAAACTACACCAGTTTCTTCTGTTCAGCACAACAGCCTGACCAAGACATTACAGGGAGAGAAGGCATCGTGCAGTTTGAAAGGTCAAATGCCCCCCCCCTCTCCCTACCCAAATAAAGCCACAGATCCTTCACACAAAAATTCTGCTGAATTCACTACCTACCTGCTGTTGTGATGCGGGAATAAAATCTGTCTTTCTTCACAAATTAAATTGAATCTTTTAGATTTTTGTTTACAATACAGAATCAAAAAGCTTCTTTCAACACAAAACATGGACCAAAAAAATGAATCGTCAAAGCTACACAGATGCAGTTTGTTTATATCCGAATGTAATTTTAGTTATATTTTATTCATATTTGAAAGTTATTTGCCATTTTACTTTCGTTTTGCATTTTCACTCCCCATTAACCACTTCGTGCAGATACCAAATTTGGTCAATTCTCAACTATTTAGGAATTGTTCTATTTAAAGGGATAGGACATAATGTCTCAATTACGACTTACCCATGATGTAGTTTGTTGATGGAAACCATTTTCAGCTAATTCCATGCTGTCCCTTCTTTTGGACATACACACGTTGCTAATGCTAGCGCAACTCTATGGCAACCGGTAGCATCCACTACCAAACGCACTTAAACACTCCACAGTGCACCCAAAGCAAATAAAATACGACGACAGTCTATCGGGGAGTGATACTTTACGTTACCTACAAATGTAGTGCCGGCACTGGTCGACTACAACAACAAAGAAGAGCAACAAGTTGCAATGGCCACGTTCGCTCCGCCGCCGTACTTCCAGAGATTATTAGGTCAGCACAAAGTAAAGGATTCATCGATAGTTTGACTTCAAAAATGATGGTATAAACACTCAAAATAACCCAGATAGACTGTCGTTGTATTTTATTTGCTTTGGGTGCACTGTGGAGTTTGGGTGCGTTTGGTAGTGGATGCTACCGGTTGCCATAGAGTTGCGCTAGCATTAGCAACGTGTGTATGTCCAAAAGAAGGGACAGCATGGAATTAGCTGACAATGGTTTCCATCAATCAACTACATTATGGGTAAGTCGTAATTGAGACATGTCCAAAATTCCAAACTATCCCTTTAAGGCTTTATAACTCCAGGTGTGAGCATCACAAAAACTTGGCTTAAAGAAAATGGCTTAAATGAAGTCATTTGTACCATGTACAATACTAACTTTCCAATAGGAATTACTATCTTTTCATCAATGCAGGGGGATAGATATCTATGGGTTCAGAAATATATCTAAAACCGGTCATACAATTTATAAAAATACTTTTTGCCCATTATAAAGCATAAACATTTGGCTCTTCGGTTTAAGATGAAAACATTGATATCACACTGGTACACACACCTAAATATGTAGCCTAACCATTCACTCTTGTACTTCAATAAAACAACACTTTTTTCTGTACTCAACAGAATGTAATCTTTTGCTGCACGCCCTGGGATGACATTTATCTGCGTTTCTTTTTTCTTTTTTTTCTCAAAAATTTATACTGACTCCAAGGAAAATTTTACATTCATCTAGCACATATCAGCGCACAGTGAGTATTTTCCATGCCCAAAGTGACAAGTATAGCCCAGGGAGATACTAATACGCCATAGTCTATATCAGGGGTTGGCAATCTTATCCGAAAAGGGCCGGTGTGGGTGCAGGTTTTTGATTTAGCCTAGCACTAAGGCCTCGTACACACTGGCACTAAAATCCATTTCAAAAACCGTTTCGGCTCTGTAAAACCATCATATCCACACTGTCAGGGGTTTCAAAAACGTTTTAATTTAAAAACCCTTGGAGCTATGATCGGAAACATTTCGAAAACCCTTAAAGGGATTAACAACTCTGCTGAAAAAGTGGTTTTCTTTACATTACTCCTCGTTATTAAAATAATCATCCACCAAGATTTCAGCCTTTAAAAACGTCTATGTCATGTCTCATTCCATGTCTGGTTTTCCATTTGTCTTCGTTCCCATCATGCTCTTTTGTTGCGTCCAGTGTGTTTTACGTTAGTTTGTCTCTAGTCCTCTGTTCCCTGACGGCTCCATCCAAGGTCCCCTCGTTCCTCCAAGGCTCCCTCGCTCCTCAGAGGCTGAGCGCCTGGCCCTGACCACGCGCCCTTGCGCCATCTGCGGTCCCCCCACACCTGTTCCTGACCCCCAGGCTGAGTGCCTGCCCCCAGGCTAAGTGCCTGCTCCTGACCCCGGCGCCCCGCTCCAGTTCATGTCACATCAAGTCTAGTTCCTGACCCTCAAGTTCCTGACCCGCCTGGCTCCTGTCCCGCCTGGCTCCTGTCCTGCCTGTTCCTGTCCATTTTTGGCAAAACATCTGCCCATTTATGGCAAAACAACCTTAATAAACTCATTAATTGTATCCCAGTTTACCTATTTATTTATGGCATTACAAGATAAACAAGATAAAATTATATATATAGATAAAAAAAATCTTTATAATGATTACGTAATCTGGTGGTTTAAAATTACTAAATTAAAAAGCCTTGAATCTCTCACTTAAAGCCTCCCTTATTCCCAAATTCTATTTCAACTCACAATAGTTTTCCAGCAGATTATGAAAGAGTGTTCACCCCATGTTTGAAAAAGGCCTTTTTCCATTCCTGCAAATCAAGCCTATGCATTATTTGTGAATTAATTACATATTCTTTAACATCTCCACTTTTTTGAAAAAAGCTCTACAAAGTTGGTTACAATTCCAATTTCACCCACCAGAAAATGGCTGAATGCCAATATTATGATGGATTGAAACATGATTTTTTGGAAACAAATGTTTGCAAAGGCATAATTTTTATAAAGGATATGGTGGATGAAAAAGGTAATCTTATGTCATACAAACAACTAATTCATATTTATGGAACTGTCTGCACAATACAACAATACAATGAACTTATCGGATCCTTACCGCAAACGTGGAAAAAGAAAATTAGAAATGGTATTGGATGCCAGTTAGTCTGTAGGCCACATATGAAAATGGCAACTTGGCTAAAGAAAACAAAGATCAACAAAGATATGTACAAATTTTACTTAAGAACAAAGAACCTAGTTGCCATACCACACAAAATTTTAGATAGCTGGGAAATAATGTTAGCTAGGCCAGCTGCTAGTCTTTTGTGTTGCTAATCGAAAATAGATTCACCTGAGTGAACTAGCCCTGCAAGCAGCTGAGTGCAATCAGGAAATGAGCAAATAGTCTATAAATTAAAACAGAGGCTGCCGTGAAGACGGCAGCCTCATCGCCAATTTGAACTGTGTTTGTAATGATCTTTCAACACCTAACATGTCTTATCACCCCCTACCATGTGTCTAACCCCCATTCCTCTGTGCTCCATGCCTCGCTCCAGGAGGCCAAACCACCGCAGACGCTGTCTGGCTAACCTGGTCTGCCCACCGCTGTCCTCTCATAAGGAACTCTCAGTGGTGGGTGGACTATGGAACTGCCGGTCAGCCGTCCAGAAAGCTGACTTCATCACTGCATATGCCAGGGTGAAGTCCCTCCACTTCCTGGCTCTCACTGAGACCTGGATCACTCCTGATAACACAGCCACTCCAGCTGCTCTGTCTGCTGGCTACTCCTTCTCCCACACCCCCAGGGCCTCAGGCAGAGGCGGGGGTACTGGTTTGCTCATTTCCACGTCCTGGAAATTCTCTATTCCCACTGTACCCTGCCTGAATATCTCCTCCTTTGAGTTTCATGCAGTCACTGTAACTCACCCATCTGCACTTAACATTGTTGTTCTCTATCGCCCTCCAGGTCCGCTCGGCGCTTTCCTGGATGAACTGGACACTCTCCTGAGCTCCTGAGGATGGTACCCCTGTAATCCTACTGGGAGACTTCAACCTCCAACCAGACAGTTCCCAGCTATCCAGTGTCACCTCACTCCTCCAGTCCTTTGCCCTCACTCAGTCCCCATCGCCTGCCACCCACAAGGGTGGTAACCAACTGGACCTTGTACTCACCATGAGTTGCGCCACATCTGAACTCACGGTGACCCCCCTCCACGTATCGGACCATTTCTTTATCTCATTTTCTCTCTCCTGCCCACTCTCCCTCAACTCCGCTAACAACCCACCCGCTGTTATGTTCAGGAGAAATCTCCGCACCCTCTCACACCCCTCTCTCACTACTTCTGCTCTCTCTGCACTTCCTCCTCCTGCTACCTTTGCTAAAATGCATATTGATGTTGCCACCTCTGTGTTTAACTCATGCCTCTCTCAGTCTCTCAACTCACTATGTCCTCTTGTCTCCAAACCAGCCCGACTATCACCCCCCTCCCCGTGGCTGACGGATTCTCTCAGATCCAGCAGAACCATGCTACGAGCCGCTGAGAGAAAGTGGAGGAAATCCAGATCCCCAGATGACCTGGCCTCCTACCACACTCTGCTGGCAGCCTTCACAGCTGCAACCACATCAGCTAAAACTTCATTTTTCCAGTCTAAAATTGATACATGTCTATCTAACCCACGTAAACTCTTTTCCACCTTCTCCTCCCTGCTCACCCCCCCCTCCACCCCCTTCACCCTCCTCCCTCTCTGCAGATGACTTCCTGACCCACTTTGAGGGGAAGGTGGCCGCGATCCGGAACTCCTTCACGCATCCGGTGACACCCCACATCCCCCATACTGAACCCATCGCTACACTGTCGTCCTTCAAGACTCTGGAGGACTCAGATGTGCTCGAGCTGGTGACGCGCCATCGCGCAACCACCTGTCCACTAGAACCCATACCTTCAGCAGTCCTCCAGTCTATATCTGCTGAGCTCCTTCCATATCTGTCCTCCATTATTAACACCTCCCTAATCTGTGGCCATGTTCTTGCTGCCTTTAAAACTGCCCGAGTAACCCTACTCCTTAAAAAACCTAGCTTAGATCCCGCTGATGTCAGGAACTACCGTCCTGTATCTCTCTTGCCCTTCAAAAACAATTGAACGTGCTGTCCTTAACCAACTGTCTGTTTTTCTCCACCAGAACAACCTGCTTGACCCGCATCAGTCCGGCTTCAGAACCGGCTATTCCACTGAAACTGCTCTCCTGGCTGTGACGGAGGCACTCGCCACTGCTAGAGCCTCCTCTCTCTCCTCTGTTCTGATTCTCCTTGACCTGTCTGCGGCATTCGACACAGTCAACCACAAACTCCTGATCTCCACACTCGCTGAGATGGGCATTTCTGGAACTGCCCTCTCTTGGTTTGTATCGTATCTCACTGATAGATCCTACCAAGTCTCCTGGAAGGGTTCCGTCTCTGCTCCCCATCCCCTGTCTACAGGAGTCCCGCAGGGATCTGTACTGGGTCCTCTGCTGTTCTCTATGTATACTTAAGGTGTTGTTACACGATGCAATTTCCGCGCAACTTTGGTTGCGGCAACTCGTTGCTGGTGATGTCATTTTATGCAATTCAACTGTTACACGACGCAATTCGCAATCAATTTAAATTGCACGCAACGACCAATCAGAATCAAGTATGTATGTAGCATTCGATATTACGCCGGATCCGTTTATTCCGTTAGATACAAATATCAAGTCTTGATCACTAAATTTAGCTATTGTTACAATTTTTCTCTTTTAACATTTAGCTAGTTACATTTATTTATTTTCGCGATGTCTAAAATGCTGCCAACAAGGAAACGCAAAGCCTTATGTGCGTTCATTTTATTAGTTAGCCAGTTCGGTTAGGTAACGTTAGTTAGCCAGTTATAGTTTATGATAATTTAGCTAGCTAGTAACGTTATCGTAGTAGGCTACGCGCAGACAGGTCTGCGTTCGCGTGTGATCAATATCTCTGTTCTGATTGGTTATTGCATGCAATCGGTTGCATGAAAGTTGACCTGCTCCCAACTTGTTGCAATCAAGTTGCACAGAAATTGCAGGGAATGTTACACGAAGCAATCTATGAGCAACTCAGCTGCAACTTAGTTGCAAGCAACAAAAATTGCTTCGTGTAACAACACCTTTAGTCTCTTGGCTCAGTAATTCATTCACATGGCTTCTCATACCATATCTATGCTGATGATGCTCAACTCTTCCTCTCTTTCCCTCCCTCTACCCCACAGGTTAAGGAGAGGATATCTGCTTGTCTGACTGACATCTCTGAGTGGATGGCTACCCATCACCTGAAGCTCAACCTTGACAAGACAGAGCTTCTCTTCATGCCGTACAAGACCTCCCCACTACATAACTTCTCCATCACCGTTGACGGGACCGTGGTGGCTGCCTCCCGCCGTCTGCTAAATGAATGTAATGTAATACACCTATTCCATGGAATCAGGTCTTCATAACCCTTTATAAAACAGTCTTGATTCAAAAATAAGATATTTCCAAGACAAACTAATTTATAAGTTCTTGGCAACAAAAAAGATGTTAAATATGTGGAGAATTGACCCATCCCCCTTATGTCGATTCTGCTAAGAAGAGGTGGAATCTGTAGAGCATTTGTTTTGGTATTGTCCGTTTGTTGCCTTATTTTTGACAAAGGTTCAAGAATGTTTATTGAGGCATGATGTTTGTCTTCAGTTAGACTTGTCTACAATGTTACTGGGCGATATATCAAAACACTCTCACGCAATACACAACATAATTATATTGCTGGGAAAAGTATTTATTTTTGGGTTGACATCAGTGGAGGCTCTAAGAATTGAGAGATTCAAGAACTTTGTCAAGAATCACAGTAGAACTGAGTGTCTTATGGCACATGAAACAGGAGCTTTAGCTTATGCCAAAAGATGGGATAAAATTAAGGAGGCTGAAGGATGGAATGGGTAATATATTTAAACAAAGAAATAAAGTAAATTAATAATTAAATACATTGTATAATAAGGTAGAAGATGGAACAAGACATTGTCTTCTCTCTGGAGGGGGTGGGGGTTAAGGAGAAAAGAAAGGGAAAAAAAGGAGAAAGAGAATTGGTTTTGGACTGGAGGGATAGGGGGAAGACATTCACTCGCTAGGGGTGAGGAAGATAGACTATTGATAATTATTGTATCTATTTCTATTGTTTCTGTATTTTTAGGGGTGCAAGCACATAGTGCTGGAACCCTATTGTTTTTGCTGGTTTTATTATTATTATTATTATTATTATTATTATTATTATTATTATTATTAGGGGTCCAAGCACGTAGTGCTGGAACCCTATTGTTATTGCTGGTTTTATTATTATTAGGGGTCCAAGCACATAGTGCTGGAACCCTATTGTTTTCGCTGGTTTTATTATTATTCCCACATTTGTTACAATTGCAGCAAAACCACATGATAACTTTTGCTGAAACTTTGCACACATGTAGACACTGCGACACGACACATGTACAGCGAATTCCAACCCAATTGACCCGCTATAGAGACAAAGTGAAATTATATAATCTTTTGGACTATAACTTTTGAACCGTTTAGCCTATCTTCAAAATTCTTCTTGCCTCAAATTCCTTGGTTCGTGGCAAATAACTTTGCCATTAGGACTAATGAAGTCCGCCGTATTGGATCTTTTGCAAATTTGCATTTTGTGAAAAACCTATAAAATCGAACTCCTCCGAGGCCATTTGACATATCAACATGCAATTCAGACCCTTTTTTTCAGGGGACGATTCTCTAAAGAATCACGGAGCGATTTTCCAAATGTTCTGATTGCAGTAAGCCAATAAAAATTGTTGTGGGCATTGCTAGTCACAAAAACACATAACTATTCAATTCTTCAATGGATATTAATAAAATTTGGTTTCTATACTTGCACTGACCTTCTGAGCCAAACTGTAAAGTATTGGCTCAATAGAATCAAATGGTGGCGCTATAGAGCATAATATATATTTTTTAATTCATAAATTCATAAAAAATCACCATTATTTTTTAGACATTTAAAACTTGCTGTAGTCATCAATTTCCTCATCTGGAACATATGTATGTCCCATATATGTCGCTGCCATCTTGGATTGGCCGCCATTTTGGAAATGCTATTACCATTTCCCTCTGTCCCCCGTATTGGCCTAACCACAAAACTGACAACTATGAAACTTGGCACACAATGTAGACACTGCGACAGGACATATGTACAGCGAATTCCAACCCAATTGACCTGATGGTGGCGCTATAGAGACAAAGTGAAATTCTATAAACTTTTTGGTCTATAACTTTTGAACCGTTTAGCCTATCTTCAAATTTATTTTTGCGTTAAATTCCTTGGTTCGTAGCAAATAACTTAGCCATTAGGACCAATTAGGTCTGCCATATTGGATCTTTTGCAAATTAGCATTTTGTGAAAAACCTATAAAATCGAACTCCTCCGAGACCATTTGACATATCAACATGCAACCTACACCCTTTTGTTCAGGGGACGATTCTCTAAAGAATCACGAAGCGATTTTCCTGATTTTCCAAATATCCTGATCGCAGTAAACCAATAAAAACTGTTGTGGGCATGGCTAGTCACAAAAACGCTAATAACTATTCAATTCTTCAATGGATATTAATACAATTCGGTTTCTATATTTGCACTGACGTTCTGAGCCAAACGCTAAAGTATTAGCTCAATAGAATCAAATGGTGGCACTATAGAGCATAATATTTTTTTTTTAATTCATAAAAAATCACCATCATTTTTTAGACATTTAAAACTTGCTGTAGTGATCAATTTCCTCATCTTGAACATATGTATGTCCCATATATGTTGCTGCCATCTTCGATTGGCTGCCATTTTGGAAATGCTATTACCATTTCCCTTCATGAAAAATCACTGTTGTGTTTTAAACATTGAAAATTATGTGTCGTGATCAATCACCAGGCAGCCGCAGGATGTCTGTTATGGCCTAGGGGTAAGAGCAATGGCTTGGTATGCAGGAGACCCAGGTTCAATGCCCACCGTCGGTTTCTTTTCTTTTTTCGATGAAAACAATGGACAGTTTGTTATGCTTTTCACACTTAATAATGTTCTTTTCACATTATTGCAAAGGCAAAAAGATTTTACTATATTAACTATTCACTGTTTCACTAGTCCTAAACCTCTTAATACCAAACGCCCCCTAGCGGTAACGCGGGCGTTACGGAAATTATTAAATTATACATTTCATTAATTTAATAATATATAATAAACTGCTCACCTCAATATTTTGATTAAATATCCTTAAGATATATCCATTCCTTCTGGGAAAGTGGTTTTTAAGCCCAAAACGTCGGGATAAAACTTATTTTATATGTAAATAACGTTGGAAACTTGGACCTAATTCTCAAACATGTATTGCAGCTTGATGTCACACCATAAACAATGTGCTGGTAAACTGTTCTGCTTAATTGTATTTCACAAAACTTTGGTTTGAAAAATCATTATACCTTTAGGCTTCAAGAAAAAATACTTTAAAACTTTCATACGGCTGTACATTATTTTTTTCCAATTTTAAACCGACTTGTGCTTTTTTGCACTTGATTACGACTCGTTCGGCTGTGTTCACTTTGGCGTTGTGAAACTCAGCCAGTTTCTGGAGTACCAATCCCATGGCTTAGTATATGTTAGCCAGAGTTGTTTTGAACTTGCTTGCAGAGATTTATGCAAAACCGTCGTCAATTGGGTGTATTTCTTTGACTGATAGCACAATAGGCCTATCTGAAGTGGGAAAAACCGTCTTCCACCCGCCTCCACTCTGAGTTTTATTTGCTTTCCATTGGGTTTTAAAACTGTCTGTAAAATATTCCAGGCAATAGCCAAGACTCTTATCTTTGAAACAAGCCCTCATTCAACACAATAGCCGTCGTAAAAAAAGGAAATCCTGCCCTGCGTATAAGGAAGTGCCAACCCACGCGTAATTATCGAACCAAGATGGCGCAGTGTTTTTACCTTGTAGCGTAGCTCGCTACATTCCGTTTAGCAAAGCACAATTAATTACGTAAGGCCCGCAGTTACATTTTTTTACTTTAGAGTATTTTTGAGACAGTTTTTGTGTAGTTATGTAGAGATTTTTGAGGCGTGTATCCGTGCACCAAGTGCTAGACGAACTGGATAAGCCAGAAGATGTTTTTGCCGAGGGAGACTCATCCTGTCTCAGTGACGCTGAATCCACTGATGACCGAGATGATGTTGCTGACATGTAAGTTGTTTTATCATACTAACAGTGTCATGCTATAAACGCATTGAATTTCGCCATGGTAGGTAACGTCGTTAGGGCTGGTGGTATTACGGATTTTTCGATATACCAGTGTGAATTCACGCAATGCCATGCGGGTTCGTAATTACATTGTCAACTGTATTTTATTGTTTTTCATACAATTAATATTACAAATTGCACATTCCAACGGTATGATAAATAATTTATGAAGTAAACTTGAAGGGTGTATTGTCTGCGTTGACAAACTCGCACGTGTTACGTGGCGTTGCCAACAACACAGATGTTTGTGGAAACGGTAAGTTTGGTGTAAGCATCGAAGGAAATGTGCAATTTAGCTGCAATGCGTGAATCCCTGTGTTTCTTCTGTGAAGCTAACTAACCTTATATACTTATGCATAAAATCGGTCCCTCTCAGCTAAATTAATATAGATAGTATTACCTTTACAGTGGCAAGCTAGCAAGCAAAATTACAGGTAACAAGCAGCTAGCTATCTATTTGTGTCTGAGATGAGCTACTAAATCGATTTTCTTGAGTGTGAAATGGCTTCTGGAAGTGTTTAGTAAAGTCATTGTTCCACATGAGTAAATTGTCCTGTATGCAGTACAGAAGGCTGTGCAGGTAAACAAAATGGCAATTTATGCATGGTATGAGGGAGAGAACATGATAACATGAGGGAGTACTTGTTTATTATTATTATTGTTGATTGTTGTTGTATAAGGGGGACTAATGGGTATATCAACATGGTGGACAATTCCATGGACAGGGTTAGTGGGGTTTGTAATGATGCAGATTGCTCTCCTGAGGGAATGTGTAGTCTAAATGGCTTCTGTATGAATGGTCAAATAATCTCTCCTCACCCTCCACCCCCATGTTTTGATCCTTTGCCTTTTTTTGTTTTTAGTTCATTTTTTTTAGCTTTTTGGACCCTGCCATTTTGTACTTTCTTTGTGTAAATACGGTAACTTCAGCAATTAGAGGGCAAGGATCTTTTTATTTGTTACAGCAGGGGTGTTTTTATTTTTTATCTAGGAAACTGGTGGACTTTTGATTTTTTATCCACTGCACTTTTAGTAGTACACCTTAGTGCACTTGTATATAGTTGATATATGTTTGTCATGTATAAAGTTTTGCCTCCTAAAACCCAACCCCAACGTCCCTGTCATAGGAGGTGGCAACAGAATAAAGGACAGGACTGGCAAGCAGTAATGTGTAGGGAAGTTTCATACTATTCCCATTATTCATTTGAAAACCTGTTTGCACATTCCTGGACTCATTTCTGGCTAATGGGGCTCTGGTGAAATACACAAGATTCACTGTGCTGCTACATGGGTTTTGACAGCTTTTTGTAACCTTGGGTAGTTAGTTGTGTAATATGAAGAGCAACAAGAACACGTCTAAAAATGAACTTTTATTGCCAATATTGACAAATTATCTCATTTTATTGTAAAAACCTAAAAAATAAATCATATTGAGACCTTTCTGGAACATTGCCATTTTTGGAACATTTGGCACCATTTGGCACCATTTGGATAACGAAAAAGGTTCACCTGAAAAAAACCCTGTAAAATTTGAATGGTTTGAGATATTGACACCAGATTGTTACCAGAGGTAGGCAGCATATTGATGAATCAGATAGAGGAGTCATTTCCTCCATAGCATTTGTAGCTCCCCAGGTAAAAATTCTTAAACTTGAATGTAGGTACCCGTTTTTTAGTTTTTTTATATTTTCTGTACATAAATTGTTGTAGTTAAGTATCAAAAACTGGATTTCTATGAGTTCTCACTGCTTAGTCGTAATACTGCAGGTGTCTGCTTTAATAAAAGCCATGAACCATATTTGTACCATTTATAGTTTTTGAGATAACCACCTTTGTTTGTCACTAGTGAAAACAGGCAAAAATTGGCCTATTTTGCCCTCGGTAGGAAGAGGTTAAATGAGTGAAACAAATACAGTTTTAATAAAGTTATTCTTTTTCCTGCCAAATTCTTCATCAAAAATGCTCAATACCCTCAACTAATTCTCCCCATGCAATGCAATATCTGCGATGGCTTTGTGGGTAGAGCGATTGCCTTAGATGCAGGAGACCCAGGTTCAAATCCCAAAGGTTGCGTTTCTTTTCGACAACACGACATGCGCTTTCTTATGCTTTTCACATCTACAAATCTTATTTTCACATTAATGGGGTAGGAAACACTAAAAGACATTTTTTGAGTTAATATCTAGGCATTGCCTCAGAGCGAAGGTCTCTTTCATGAATGTCTTCTCAAATTATTCAGTTTACCCAGAATTAACTGAAGGTGGTGGTCTGAAAACAGTTTGACCTTTTATACACATTCATGTTTAGACACTCACATCATGCAGCTACATGTGTCTCACGTATACCTTCCGAGACTCGATCCTAAAAGGAAACCAATTTAACATGATTCCAACAAAATTACAAACCTTATACTTGGACCCCGTATAGTCGCTGCAGGTAGCCTATTGTTTTTGTTCAGATTCTTTTTTTTCTCCCCTTTCACCTAAAATTCCCGTGAGCTAGTTTGTCCTAGAATCACCAGACTTGGCACGCTTGTTGAGATTTCCAAACTCTCGAATCGTCTATATTATGATGCAGATTGAACACCTGGTGGCGCTGTAGTGCACGTGACAAAATTTTGACATTGACACGCCCACTGCCGACGCCCCCTTTGACCTAGAGTCACAAAATTTGGTATGCATGTCCATTTGCTCATTCTGAACAAATTTGCCTCAAGGACCCATAAAATCCGCCATATTGGATTTTTTGCTAATTAGCATTTTTTGTAAAACGCTTAAAATGCTACTCCTCTACAAAATTTGACCAATTGAGATGAAACTTGGTATACACACTCCTTAGACCATGTCTCATAAAAGTTATATTCAGAATTTTGATATTTTCAAAGATGGCCGAATGACGAGCCAATGAAATTTCACTGGGCGTGGCTTATCACAAAAATGCTAATAATTCCAAAACGATTTGACAGAAAGTTATGAAACTTAGTAGGTCTGTTAAGAGTAACATCTGGACCTGACCGCTCCAGTTTCAACCCAATCGAGCCACCTGGTGGTGCTATAGAGATCCAAATATAAGAAAATATTTAAAAATTCACTAAAAATCATTGACACGCCCACTGCATACGCCTCGTTTCATCTAGAGTCACAAAATGTGGGATAGAGGTCCGTCTGCTACTGAACAAATTTGCCTCAGGAACCATCAAGTTAGCCCTATTGGATTTTCCGCTAATTAGCATTTTTTGTAAAACACTTAAAATGCTACTCCTCCTACAGAATCCCTACATACATGCACTACTTTACTAAGGCGTATGTCAAAAATTGGCCGAATGAGAAGCCAATGAATTTTGCATTGGGCGTGGCTTATCGCACAAATGCTAGTACTTCTAAAACCGTTTGATAAAAAGTTCTGAAACTTGGTGGGTTGATCGAGAGTTCGATCAAGACTTGAGCCCTGCAGTTTTAACCCAATCAACCCAATGTTGGGATGGCAGGTATGCCATCAGCCAAGTACACTATCTCTGTTTAACAGGTCGTCTACCTACTACAACAACTGTGAAAGTTCCTGTAGCCTAGTGGTTAAGGCGTTTGACTGCCGTGTAGTAGGTTGGTGGTTCGATCCCCACCTGTTCCAAAGTTTTTTTTGAGGCACACAATGTGCACGTCATTGTAAGAATGTTCTTTTCATTGCAAAGGCTAAGAAATTTCAAAATATTACCTGTTATCTGTTTGAATTATGAAGTCAGTAAGCCAAAACTATCTGATACCGCAACACACAAGTCTTATTTGGCCTCCTCATTTCTGTTAACCTGCTTTGGCCTAGTGGATACAATCTTTGCTTTCTATGTATGTGGTCAGCATTTCAATTCCAGCTTGGTACCAATGGCTAAGTTAATGTTTGGCAAAACTATTGTGCAAGTGCTATGCTTCTTTTAATGTTGTTTTCACATTAAGAAACACCTTTTTATTGCAAAAGTTAAGAAATTTAACAGTATTAACTGTTCACTGTTTCACTTGTACTTAAAAGACTTAATACGCAAGCCCTTACTGGATCGGGTTAAGATACCATCAGCAATGGCAAAAGCCCTGATTAGAAACAAATATTTGTATTTTGGGTCAACCCTGTCTAGAGTTGTCTACCATTTTGCAGTTTCTGCGTTTGACAAATGCCGCTAATGCCGCACAGTCCCCGGAAATCGCTGCCAGTTAGCGTCCTAACATTAGGTATTTAGCATAACCGTTATATCAGTTGACTAATCTATGGACATGTGTACAGGGCTGCCAACTTTCAGATTTGAGCAAGAGTTTGAAATCAGATTTTTTGGAAAGGATGTTTAACGTAACTGATACCATAGCTAGCTAGCTAATTAGCTACATAGCTAAACATCCAAATTTGCCTTCTTTTTCTACTCTTGGAATTGTATTCCACAAACATTCTACCAACACATCAGTGTATAGATCACATCGCCATGCCACGTGTATTTGCAGCGGTAACGTTAAATTGTAATAATAGGTTGAGGCAAGGAATTTATTTCCTTCCGATGATTTGCAGTAGGCCCACGTTACATAGGCTAGTTTGGTAGCACCTGTAAAAACGGTTTCCCTTCCTAATGCAATTAAAGTGTGGCCATGTGTCTTTGGTAAACACCGATATTTCAGTGTAACAGTGGTGATAAGTAAGCAAGTCACACTTTATATGTGCATGTAGTGGTAATATCATAAATGGCCCTTTTTCTGTCTTTCTCAAAATATTAACGGATGCTTGCAGTACCATATTGCCAAATGCCATAGATAACTCGAAAAACTGAAGAGTCTCTCTGACGTCAATACTTTGAAACGATTGGCTAGCAACGGTGCACGTGATCCAATCCAAGCTAGCCGTAGCCGTTACGCTTTTCACAATGCAAAAGACGCGGGCTGTGTTCGGAATCACTTTTTAGGATATCAGCCATTTTGTTGTTTCTTAAATTCAAAATGTCAAATTTGACACCCTAAATAGTTCACTCAGTGGTCTACAAATGTAAATATAAATACAAGCTTAATCTTGTAGCCTATATTAAATCAGTTTAGTCGGCTTTATAACCAAAATATAAATAAACGTGGTAGATTAAATATATTACGAAGTGTTAACTATTTTTTTAATTTAACAATTATTCCTGTTTAATGGAAAATGCAACTTAATTAGCTAGCTAGCTACCTAGTTACCTAACTTACCAATCTACCTACAAGGAAACAACAAAACCCAAAACCCCTACAACAAAACAAAACCCCCTTCAAAATAAAAAACCCTTGTTTCTTGCATGCTTTCTCACCAAGCCGGTGACTGCTGTCACACAAGCGTCGCTTATTAATTGCAATTAATGTGCATTCAAGCTCATGAAAAGCACAGCATACATTAGTTCAGTGGTTCCCAAACCTGTTCCTGGGGACCCCTGTGTATGTTGGCTTTTGTGGCAGACAATGACTACGTTTACATGCACAAAATATTCCGGTTTTTGCCCTTATTACGAAAAAGACAATATTCCTACTAAGCTGTTTACATGGCTAATGAAAATGAATATTCCACTAATATTCTAGTTTACATGTAGCCGTGCATACTCCGATTAACGTAAAACGCCCCTATCGTTTATCTCGTCAAAATATGGAAAAGTGTAACTGCTGGAGCCGCTTGTGCCATTTCTTTGCGTCAAAATAGAATTTTTTCTAAGTTTTCCACCCGTGGCGGACTTGTTCGACCGTGCGAACACAGCCTCCCTCTTTCATTTTTTCAACTACCTTCTTGAAAAGGTCAGCGTTGCGATATTTGCGCATATGCAAAAACCTGTTGATATCCCAAGCTTTTCTAAATGTTTAAAAGTAGGTGTGTTTGTCCTTCCGACCAGAAATGTGGGCTTTTCTTTTGGGCATGCATCTCTGCCCCAGCCTTGCAAACTGTTGGCTAGTTGGTTTACAACGCACAAGGTGACCGTAAACAGGCAAGAGGCCATGTGTCGTGTCACTGTGTCGCAAACTGCGGTAAAAACACAAATTGGGGCGCATATTCCGAATGCGCTGTATACATGTCCAAAGAATGGTCCTAAAACCCGAATAATATCGGCATATCCCACATGTCTTAATCGGAAAATGCTACATTTGGAATAAGGCCTAATTCGGAATATCCAAACGGATTATGCTGTTTACATGACCCGTATCAAATTCGGAATATTGTCATGTTCGGAATAATAGTGGAATATTAGTGTGCATGTAAACGTACTCATTGTCTTGATTGACTAAAATTATTGAAAACAGTGTTCTTTCAAAACGAACTTAACACAATGCAGGTTTGCCATGTTCATATATGACTATGACCATTCATAGTCCCACATTGATGTGTTTAATTCCATTTTCTACAGTTTTACATTTTATACCAACCTGCATACAACCTGAGCCAAGAGAACCTACGCTACTTACAATGTCTGCATCTAAACCATCAACTTCTGTAAGTACACATTTTACACTTTCTCAAAACTATTGTATTGGGAACATTTATGCTACTTTCTTGCCTACGATCCTTATTACTTTCACGTTTCTTTCATGTTTATTCATGTTTGCTTAAATAACAATTATAATTATGCATGCTTACTATTATTACTAATGTGTTTACTAAAAGCATGTGTATGAATAGTAATATTAAAGAGTATACTCCATTTGCTGTCAGAACATCCTTGGCCCTGCCTGCCCCCAGAGAAAGAGAGGCAAATAAAAAAATTAAAAATGCTTATTATGTAGGTTGAATTCATTAGGCTAGTTAATACCTTATTCACCTCACCACTCATAACAAATAAATCTATACTCTCAGTACATTGTCATACAGTTTATTTCTAATGTGACAACTGTACTGCTACATTCTAAAGATCTAAACTTTAAACTTGATGCAGCATTTTTAAAATAATAAGCAATCACATCCAGGTTTTTTCATTTAAAAAAAATTCATTTTCCAGAACTCAAACAATCTTTTGCAGAACTCACTAATCTCACCCTGTGAAGAGATTCCCTCAGTATCCGCACATATCTCTACGGGATCCTTTGGAATGGAGACGCCTTTTTCCAAAGAACATTTGAATGTAAACAAAGTTGCTTACAATGAAACTACATAGTATACCTTTAATTTAGCTCGCTATCCCCTTAATCTCGCTTCGTAGTACACCCCTCTGGTAGGCATGGTAACTTATATAGCTGCGTAGCCAGTTCAAGCTAACGCAATCTATAGGACATATAATCTTAGCAAGCATGCCCTTTTTCCAAGAACTAGCCCCCGAATGAAGTAACGTCATCAATACCAACCTAGCTACTATTCATTATAGGTAATTACAGTTGTCTGGCACGCAGAAAGTCCATTCACGTTGAAACTTTTCACCTACCTGTCCAGTCTGTCTTTAAACCAATTTGTTCCCGAAAATCTCACCACCTTCTGAAATTAGCACCTATGTTTACTCCAGTTTTCGAGCAAGCTTTATTAAATTCCCTTTTATTTTTGTGAAATAGCGTCGGTGTAACGGGTCGCTGTGAAATGTCTCTGGTGAACTGGCACGGTCAATCTGACAGTTGATTGGTTCGCGATGTGCTCATGGTCATAAGCCACTGTTTTGAAAACAAAATTCTGAGTAGATTGCTGGTTTTAGAATGCAAAATTTGAGGGTATAAACACAGTCTATGGTGCTGGATTTCTCTCAGAACAGTTCTTTCTATGATTGCTACCAACTAAGCATGACCGTTCCCCAATATAAAAAAAAGAAAAAAAAAAAGTTGTGTACTCTTATATTCATACTTGTTATACATAGTCCCCCCCAAATTAATCTTGTCATGTTTGCTTCAAATTTAAAAAATACAAATTATTTTGTATATATATGTATCCGCACATATCTCTACGGGATCCTTTGGAATGGAGACGCCTTTTTCCAAAGCCAAGGACTTGATTGGTCAATGGGCTTTATATGTTTCAATCTGTTATCCTGAACATAACCTGCAGGTTGGCCGTGCAGAGTAAGTTTAAAAAATACAAATTATTTTTGTCTTCAATAGATTGCATCTCCTGAGAAGAAACAACGTGTGGAACTATATGGATACATCCACGATGTCTCCCCAGTAAAAACAAGCAAGGCAAATAGACAATATTTTAATGCAGTTCTACAAGAGCAAGGACAATACAGATCAATGGTGGTCTTTAATGGAAGAGACCACAACAATTTCAAGACAATCAAGAAAAACAGGTAAAATTCATTAATTTTAAAACTCATCAAAATTGTAATTTTTTTTATCTCTGATGCTACTGTGAGTATTGTTAAAAACATTTTTTTTTAAATAACACGCTTACAGCTTTATTCATTCCGATAAATTTAAGAGCATCGAGCATGTCAGCAGGTCCAGAGGTGTAAAATCCAGGGATCAAAAAGTTAAAGTCCTGCCATATGTTTCTTCCACCCATGGACTCAGCCAGCTGATTTCACTACCTCCTGGCTGAAGAATTGTGCTAATTAGTAAATCCAGGTGATTGGAACAAAATACTTTACTTTCTGAACCTGGGTTTTACACCTCTGAGCAGATCAGAATGCTTTCCAGGTGCTACTCTGTCTGCATCATCCTTTCCAATCAATTTTTGATGAACTAATGAAGTCTAGTAAATTGACGTACAGCGCCAGTCACGTTAATGCTTTCTTTTCAACCCTGTTAACTTTGGCCCACTAGAAGCAATTTTCTCCTAGTTTTTACTAGTCTCATTTAAGTGTCAGTATCTCAAAAACTATTCACTGCACATCCATGGTTTAAAGTTTGAATTAAACAAGCATATAATTGAGACATCGACGACTCACCACAAGGGGGCCACCGTGGAAAGGGTGATAACGTCTGTCACCATTTTTGACTTAGTCCATGACCTGAACTAGCATTAGCATAATGTTCGTAGCCTACTTGAAAAAAAAAATTACGTTGTTAATGTAGTTACCCAGTTCATTGATACATGGTCACATTAGCTAGTCCTTATTGAACACATAATAAAATTGATAAAAATAAAGCTCAATCTCTTTTTTTTTTTTTTTTTTGGAAAATGAAACAGTGCAAAAAAAGTTTTGTTCCTGACGTTAGCGAGCACCCCACAACAAAGCAGCTTGTGCCAAACTTTTGTCTGCAACTTACTATCACTGCATTTGATGTGTTCCTTCTATAATGTGCTATTCATAATATGGCAAGCCGTTTTGTCATTTATTATTTTTTCTGGCAGGCAACCATTTTAGTCCTAGATAGCCACCCATGCCTTAATAATACCTAGCTAGCATAGGTGTAAAATCCAGGTTCAGAAAGTCCTCCCCCAGTTGCTAATTAAAACAATTCTTCAGCCAGGCAGTAGAACTAATTTGTGAAATCAGCTGGATGAGTGCATGACTGGAAGAAACACATGGCAGGTCTTTTACTTTCTGACCCCTGGATTTTACACTTCTAGCTAGCTATTATAACTTAGCTAGTTAACTATCTGTGTTTTGTTGCATCTAGCTGTGTTCCGAGAGCAGCTAGCTGGATTTTTGGTGCAGCTAGCGCAGCTGTGTTACCTAGGTAGGTCAGCTAGCTACAAAAAAGGATTAAATACCAAAATGGTTTGCCATAGGTATTTACTAGCCAGCCAGCTTGCTAGCTAACGACAATAACAAAACTCTCAATGGAAGTGAAAGGTTGGATAAACCTTGTGAAATGTAAAATAAGCATAGCAGCCATTTCAAAATGTGAACTTTCACAATTTAATTTATTCAATAAACATTAAAGAAAGGCTTTGTTATAGCCTAAATATGTATTTATAGTTAAATAGTACAAAAGTATAAAATATCTTTTAGTTGTGAAAATTGGCATATCATGACTGCGAACATAGGACACCCTTGAAGACAATTATTAATGACTGCTATCTCTGCCCAATAACAATGGCATAGACAAGCTGCCAAGCAAAGCAACTGACATAAATGGATAAATACTTTAAAAAAATTAATACTAGCTTCTATAATAATAATGATGAACAAACTATTTGGTATGAATCATTAGACCAGGGGCCTCATTTATAAAAAAGTACTTGGCCGCCATCTTCAACTTTCACGTAAGCACATTTCTTTAAATGGACATAAGCATTATTTATAAAATTTGCTGCACTGGTTTAAAATGGTGTACGTCTGTCGTACGTACCTTCTGTCTATAAATCTAAAATTGAATGCACGTGAATTAACTCTGTAATTGCGCCCTGGGGCTAACTGGTCACATACGTTTAATAGAATGACTGGGGAAACGATAGCGGCTCTTCAGCCACTCATCATCTTGGGCAAAAAAGTCAGTCCAGTCCCTGAACATTCTCTCTCTGTGAAATGCATAGTTTGTCACGTCTTCCAATAAAGCTAGCGCAGCCATGGGTGAGTGTTAATTGTTTGCCTAGAGTAGACTATAGGATACATTAGCCTATATTTAATGGACAACACTTTCTGAATCATAATGAATCTTGCATTCACCATGCCCCAATTTACAAGTTTCTACATGTCATAGAATAATGGTATATAATGTGAGGAAGACTAAATTAAAAATAAGCCTATCAGTTTCCTTATGAATTCTGAATTAAACTAATTTGTAGGCTGATAACACGGACCATTTTCAACACCAATAAGCATTCACGTGCAACTCACAAGCCTGCATTACTTCAGCATAACCAGCAGGTAATGTGCATACGTTAAGTGAGGACCTGACATGGAGCTATGACAGTTTCCATGGTCAAATACAATCACGTTTATATTTTATAAATCACTACTTTGTAGTGATTTTCTACGGAGGCTACACCAAGGGTAAGATCAGTTGTGATCTAAAGTAGTACTTATAAATGGTTGGGCAAGGAGGTCTGTATCTGTTTCTGAATTTCATGGCAACTCTCACTTACCCAAAGATTTACCGTATGTGATCTGACATTTTAGCTAAAGTCTTGATGTTCTGAACAATAAATTGCAGCCACTGTATGATTGATGTAGAAAAACAACTGGCAAGGACATGAAAACCTCATGAAGTATTTGGGACTTTCAACAGCAAAAATTGCGTATTCTCTTATTTTGAACAAAAGAGTGTAGTGGTCTTAATGGGTGCATTGACTTATTATTCTTTCCTACTGTTCACAGATAAACGTTACTGTAAAGGTGCAAGAAAAAAGAGAAGAGAAAACTGTATGTGTGCACAGCAGTGGCAAGATGATGAACACCACAAAATACGCCGTCTGTGATTCCACAGGAAGCATCCACTTGTCAACCTGGGGCTCTGAGATCCTGGAAGTGGGTAACTGGTACACATTACAGGATGTGACCATTCAAATATATAATAGTTCCCCATACCTGAACACATCCATAGACACAAAAATCAAACAATTAACAAAACCAAGCAGAGCAAAGGTGGCACCAACTATACCCGATGACATGGAAGTCTTCAAGGGAGAGATAATTGGTGCAAAGGTTACAAGCCACTACATGTGTCCCCAAAACCACTCTCTGGTAGAAATAAATAAGGCTTCTAGATTCACCACGTGCACAACATGTGACCAGCTGTACAAGACAACAAAATTAATCAAACATGGAATGGCAAAATAACTGCAAACAACAACGGAAGTAAAACCAACATGAAACATCAACCACAAAGTGCTCCTTGCTACAGTCCCAGAAGAAAAAATGGTTATGAATGATGTTGTGACAATTGCAAGCTACTTGTTGGATCTTGGTGAAATTATCATTAAAGCCCACGCAAAAAACATCTCCTCCATTACCATTCAGTCGCAGCCTGAAGCAACACCTGAAAGTATTGCCACTAGCAATGAAGACACCCCTGAAGAAAATGGCAGATTGCAGCTATCTATGTCAAATAACAATTTCATAGACAACCTGCCAAGCAACTCAACTGGCCCTCATAAGTAATTGTCATTACTTATTATGTGCAACCTTTATCAAAACTTTGATTTAGTTTTGTAAGTTCCATGACAAGCAAATATTTATTTTTCATCACCTCATTTCAGGTGTCATAATGTTGTGCACAGTTTCATTAATATTTACTAAGATGGGTGGGTTTTTTAAAATTTCTTTTAAAGCAGAATCTGTTCCAATATCTATATTTGTTTCTTATTGAAACAAAAGCCAACAACAGTGGTGGGTATACCACAACAAAAATGTCAATGTCTCAATAACTTGTCATGTGCCCTTGAGCATCAATTACAGCTTGACAACGACGTCTCATGCTGTTCACAAGTCGACTTATTGTCTGCTGAGGCATGGCATCCCACTCTTCTTGAAGGGCGGCCCTCAGGTCATTGAGGTTCTGGGGTACAGAGTTACGAGCCTCTACACGGTGAGTCAGCTGATCCCATAGGTTTTCTATGGGATTCAGGTCTGGAGAAAGTGCAGGCCACTCCATTTGAGGTACCCCAGTCTCCAGCAGCCTTTCCCTAATGATGCGACCTCGATGAGCTGGAGCATTGTCGTCCATGAAGATGAAATTAGGCCTGTGTTGTTCATGCAGGGGCACAATGACTGGATTAATGATGTTATTCAGGTAGTATGGGCTTGTCACTGTACCATTCACAAAGTGTAGGGCAGTTCTGTATTGACTAGACACACCTGCCCACACTGTAACACCGCCACCACCAAAGGGTCGTCTGGTGACAACAGTGGCTGATGCATAGCGCTCTCCTTGACGTCTCCAACATCGTTGGCGGCCATCATTTCTGCTCAACGTGAATCGACTTTCATCAGAGAACAGCACTGAGGCCCACTGGTCCCTCGTCCAGCGTAAATGCTCCCTGGCCCATGCAAGACGATGACGCCTGTGCCTGGTGGTGTGGTCAGGTACCCTTGCAGGTCGTCTAGCACGCAGACCACGCTGATGTAAACGGTTTCGAATGGTCTGACGTGACACTTGGGTGCCTCTCACCTCCCTTAAATGTGCCTGGAGTTGAGTGGCATTCATCATCCGGTTCCGCAGGGCACTGTTCACAATGAAGCGGTCATCAGTGTGGGATGTGGCCAAAGGACGTCCACTTCTATGCCTTTCTGTGACTCTTCCAGTCTCTCTGTATCTCTGTTGCAACCTGCTGATGACACTCTGTGACACTCTAAGCTCAGTGGCCACTTCCCTCTGAGAACATCCTGTTTGAAGCCTCGCAATGGCAAGGTACTGTTGATCAATTGTTAGGTGTCGTCTTGGTCTCATGATGTCAAAATGTGAACAGCATGATGAAGAGGACTGTTTAAATACCAATTCTAATTGAACCAGGAAATTTATTGGTCGATTCATGGATCAAACACCTGTTGTGAATTTTGCCGTTCAGCTCCTTGTTAGAGAACAGCAAGTTGTGCAAAAAGTACTGAAACATTGAATAGTTGGACATGTGCATTCAAAAGTTTAGAGAAGGTCAAATTAATTTCACCTGTAAAGGTTATAGTGCATTTTAGGTTCATCCTGAAATTTCACCCGAAAGCCGAATATCCCTAACTTTTTGTGAGTAGTGTATGTGGCGGCTAACTCTGGGACATACATATATAATTCACCTCCTACTGTCAACGTGGCTACGTCATAGACGGTAACTTCTATGACGTGTTCTTTGGGTTGAATGAGGTTTATAAATAAAGAACGCAGCTGCGTTGCAGCTAGCTCGACCAGGAAAGTTTGGTAATTTCCCGCACTCCTTCATATATTTATTTATTTTAATTTTATTATTTTTGGTTTCTTCACGTTCAGCTACTTTTTGTAATTCAGTAATATTGTTGATCTTGTGAAAGAGAGAAACAAAAAAGATAAAATAATAACAATAATAAATTTAAATAAAGATGTCCTCCAAAGATGGGGGGTTGGTGGCGGGTTTAAAAAAAAATTTGTTTCTAATAAGGGCATTTGCCATTGTTGATGGTATCTTAACCCGATCCAGTAAGGGCTTGCATATTATGTCTTTTAAGTACAAGTGAAACAGTGAACAGTTAATACTGTTAAATTTCGTAACTTTTGCGATAAAAAGGCATTCGTTACTGTGAAAAGAACATTAAAAGAAGCAGAGCATTTGCACAATAATTTTGCCAAACATTAACTTACCCATTGGTACCAAGCAGGAATAGAACCACTGACCTCACGCACAGAAAGCCTAGATTGTAACCACTAGGCCAAAGCAGGTTAACAGAAACGTGCAGGCCAAATAAGACTTTTGTGTTGCGGTATCAGATTGTGTTGGCTTACTGACTTCATAATTCAAACAGTGAACAGTTAATATTGTTAAATTTCTTAACCTTTGCAATAAAATGGTGTTTCTTAATGTGAAAACAACATTAAAAGAAGCATAGCGTTTGCACAATAGTTTTGGCAAACATTAACTTAGCCATTGGTACCAAGCTGGAATCAAACCACTGACCACACACCTGGAAAGCCAAGAGTGTATCCACTAGGCTAAAGCAAGTTAACATAAATGTGGAGGCCAAATAAGAATTTTGTGTTGCGGTATCAGATTGTGTTGGCAGACTGACTTAATAATTCAAATAGGTAACAGGCAATATTGTGACATTTCTTAGCCTTTGCAATAAAAATAACTTGTTTAATGCTAAAAGAACATTCTGAGCATGACGTGCACATTGTGTGCCTCAAAAAAAAAGGTGGGAACAGGTGGGGATCGAACCACCAACCTACTACATGGTAGTCCAATGCCTTAACCACTAAGCTACAGGAACTTTCACAGTTGGTATGGTAGGTAGACAGCCTGTTAAGCATAGATAGTGTACCTGGCGGATGGCATACCTGCCATCCAAACATTTGTATTTCTATAGCGCCACCATGTGGATTGATTGGGTTAAAACTGCAGTGCTCAAGTCTTGACCTGACTCTTAATCAACCCACCAAGTTTCAGAACTTTATATCAAACGGTTTTAGAATTACAAGCATTTTTGTGATAAGCCACGCCCAATGCAAAATTCATTGTCTTCTCATTCGGCCATTTTTTGACATAGGCCTTAGAAAAGTAAGGCATGTATGAAGGGATGTGGGCCCCTCGAACAGGTTTGGTCCAAATTGGTCAAATTCTGTAGGAGGAGTAACATTTTGGGCTCTATCTTGGCGATCTTAACGCTTCGTCTAAGCGCATGGCGTATGTGCATTTAGGGCGTGTCCAAGTCCAGTTTTGCTATTTTAACGGTGTGCGCAACGTGCACATGGGCTGAACCTAGTCTCTTCATTAATTATAGGTGTGTCTTGGGCGTGACATGCAATAAACCAATCGAAATGTCATATCCCATTCCCTTTAAAAGCCTGCTTTTCCACCTTGGCGAATTGCTTATATGATGGCGAAACAAACATGCTTGTGTGTGTTTAGTGCGACCAAGGAATAGGCTATATGGATCAATAGTAGCCTATGATCAATATTATTCGGATTAACCATTATGAGTTCCCAGTAATTCCGGAAAGTGCTGTTATTTTACAAAATATATGCGGTTAAATTTCGTTAAAGCACCTGAAGCAGCTGAGAATAAGCTGCCAATGGCTTCCGTCTCACCTTAGAAAACGCCAAATTAGCCTGCTTGTTTAACAAATTTTGTTTGATTATGCAATGAAGCAATGAACTCATGTTCAAGCTTCATCCGAAGTTCATTAGGCCTATCTGCATTCTAATAAATAACGTTATTTTGCCTTAAAGATGACACTAAATACAATAAAGCTGTCAGGTTGGCAACCCATAGGTTCACGCATATTTTCCCTTGTTTTATAATATCCTGCTTATGGAAATGTGACCAACCTGTTTTACTGGTCGCGTAATGCTTTAGAACAATCCACTTTCCCATGAAGACCGTGAAAAGTGTGATTTACAGCAGGGGAAACAGACCTGCTCCTGTAAAGCGCACATGCAGATAATGGTATTAAAATTAATTGTGAATTAATTGTAACGTGCTGCAAATTTGTTTTTGTTTCTAATTAGACGCTTAGTTCTCTTTAAAATCTTTTGTTCAGTTATGGAATAACAGGCGAAATCAGCGGGGTTTTAATAAGCTGAGGGTATGGAAACCTTGTCACTGTAATTTAAAAAATATGAAGGACGAAGTATAGCTAAGGTTACAATTCAGTTAACATGGTGACATTTATCTCCGGTTTTTAACCATAGGCTATCGAAAAAACCTTATGCACAGCGAATCCGCTGTAGCCTAGACTATTTGAAAAACAATAAATGCAATATTCACTGGACAAGGTTTTGAACTTTTTTCAGTCACAAACCATTCTATTTACTTACAGGCTGTATTCCTAGATAAACAGAGCTGTATTGTAATTACATCTGAAGCGCATTTCCAGAACTCAAATGTCCGTCTATTACAGTGCACGAGTTTTCCATTGAATGACAATTCACGCATTAGGTGTAAATGACAATTTGCGTATTAGGCTTGATATAGGTGTTATCAGCTCCTTTTTAATGGATAGCTATTGTCCCGTGCCATCACACATCGCCTGGATGTTGATGGAGTGGGCTGAAAGCAATTTAATGTAGCATTCCCCTTCGCTGAGAGAAAAGTATGAACCTATGGACCCTTTTATTATTATGTATTTTTTGATATAGCCTACACAATAATAATATTTCACATTGTAATATTTTCATCACGCTTGTGTGTGCCCCTGTGTGTAAGAGACAGGAGGGTACAGGCGTTGTGCACACGCCTATGTAGACGCACTTATATGCGCTGTTAAAATAACATGTAAACAACTGCGACATGACTTTAGACCAGGTTTGTGGTGGTTCTAGTGCAAGCGCTTTCTACTGGCTCAAGATAGCAATATGCCAAAAATAATCCTGGCCACTCCTCATCTTAAGACCAACATGCCCAGTTCACTTGCAACGGGCGCAAGAATACATGGTATTTAAATGACGTGAACGCAAGGCATTATAATGAACCCAGCGCCGGGTGTAAGATAGAAAAGACACTTGCGTTTCGGTTAGCGCCGCTTAGCACCGGGTGTAAGATAGGGCCCTTTAAGCGTTTTACAAAAAAATGTTAATTAGCGGAAAATCGAAGATGGCAGACTTCATGGTTCCATGAGGCAAATTTGTTCATCATGAGCAGAGGGACCTGGATACCATATTTTGTGATTCTAGGTCAAACGGGGCGTCGGCAGTAGGCGTGTCAATGTCAAAATATTTTCATGTGCACTACAGCACCACCAACTGGCCTACCGCACCAAATTTGGTGAGGGCTTGTGAGATGACAACTTCTAACTATATGTCAAGTTTCATAAGAATCAGCCAAGCGGTCCCCTAATAATACTGACAAATACAATAAGGTTCTAGCAGCTTCGCTGTTTGGCCCCCTAATAATCTATAGTATGCTACTTTCTTTGACAGTAGTATTGTCTTATTTTCTGATAGGCTATGCACAGATTGCTGGGAATTATGCGTGTGGGTGTGTTGTCCAACTATGCATCTGTTAGCTAGTTTTGCCAGAGAAATTTGAACGTCAGTCAGCTGGTCAGAAAGCTACTACAAGCTACTATAAAGCGAATCAAAATGCCTTATTTTACATCCATTGCAGTACAAAAAACTAAACCTGCATTGTCTGGTATCGCTATAACCAAACAATTTACCGTAGGTAACACTACTGGAAAAGAATTACACTGAAACTGCGCTGGACACAGGCAAGTCAGTGCTGGAAAAAAATATTCATGTATGTGCAGCTACGTGTGCCTGACTTTCATGCAGGAGTTCCCTGGTTTGAGCCTCGATATTAAGATATTAAATAAAGATTTATTTATTTATTTATTTTTATTCACGTTACTTTTTACAAGGCTACTGCAGCTACAGAAAACAGCAATTATTTTGTTAGCCTATATGTCGGCAGTTGACCGGCATAGCTAACACATTAGCAGCTATTTCTACCGTGTATAAAACACCGTCATATGTCTTTCTTTCAGCTTTTCAGAATGTATGCGTGTTCGCATGTAGCCTATTATGCATGCATGTCTCCACATAGATTTGGTTCATTAATTTATTTGCTTCATCATGATCCCTACATGTATTGAATGAATTCCAAAGAAGTTGGGACCGTATGTAAAGTGCAAATAAAAGCAGAAAGCAGAGAATTGTAAATTCTCTTTTACATATATATATTTTATTGAAAACAGTACAAAGAAAAGATTTTTCCATATCAACTTTATAGATTTTTGTGAATATACGCTAATTCCGAAAGTTTGGACAGGGGCAACATAAAACTGGGAAGGTTGTGGAATGTTCCAAACAGGTGTTTTTTGAACATTCTACAACCTTCCCAGTTTTATGTTGGTAAACAGGTGAATAGGTAACAGGTGATGCTATCATGACTAGGTATAAAAGGAGCAACCATGAAGGCTCGGGCATTTACGAGCAAGGATGGGTTGAGGTTCGTCACTTTGTGAAAAACTGTGTGAGCAAATAGTCCAACAGTTTAAAGCAAAATTGAACTTTGGTAGAACTTTGGGTTGTGTAGTTACCTGGCCATGATATGAGTCCAAATGGTGGCGAAATATGTGCATTAGTTGCCCTGTGCTCCCCTGCGGTGATAATCCAGAATAGGGTATTTGTCGCTCTCCATTCACTTCTATAGCGCAGCTAATGGATCTCTATGGGAATTGGGGGGTGGGACTAGATTAAACTGTACATTACATGGGAAAATTGGGACTGGGAAGTTAACTCTATTTACTTTGGCCCTTCAGAGGCAATTTCCACCTGGTTTCTACTAGTTTTATGTAAATGTCAATATCTAAAAAAATATTCGCTTCACATCCATGGTTTTAAGTTCGAACTGAAGAGGAAGCTGTATCATTCAGAAATTTGCTACAGAATACATTTATTTAAGAATAGTCACATACAGTATATATATAATAACCATAACATACGTCGCCTAATGTATTTAAAAACGTTTAAAAAAGAACGTACGATAGTACGTACAATAGTTTCACCCTCTCAGTACTTCACTTTTTTCTGGCCCAATATACTCAGCTCATTTGCCCACTCTTACCTCCTCTGTCTATCCATCTGTCTGTCTAGCCGTCTCCCTGTCTATCTACCCGATTGGTTTGTCTGTCTCTCTGCCTATCCGGTCTGTCTGTCTGTCTGTCCGTCTATCTATCTGTCATGGTAGAGGTAACACATTGGGGTGTGGGTGGTGTTTTCTTTGTGGGAGATTAAGGTAGGGGGGTGGGTGGGTGGGAGGGGGGCGACTTCACTATTTGTAATTAAAACTTTATTTATCTTTTTTCTTTTGTTTGTTATACCCTTTCCTCTGAGAGGCTTCATTACATAATTTTGCAAATCATAAATAAAAAATAAAGTTGACCTCCCAAGAGGGGGGGGGGGGGTGGTGGCGGGAATTTAAAAAAATAAAATTAAATAAAAATTAAAAATAAAAAAGAACATACGAAAGCGCGTGTGTATTTACACAAGAAACTTATTTCAGCCCTAAGTGCGACGGGTGGTCGTGGTGGAAATGTCGACTGTACGGGACTTTGGGGAAATATAACAAGATAAACTCTTCAGGGTTCATCAGAAAACAGCTGTAGCTGAATATACTGGTAAGTACACTGCCTGGCCAAAAAAAAAGTCGCCGTTTTACCCGTCATGCATAGTGCCCACTGTACAAACCTCTGGAGGCAGTGTTATGATCTGGGGTTGCTTCAATTGGTCAGGTCTAGGCTCAGCAACATTATGCAGCAATAAAATGAAGTCAGCTGAGTACCTGAATGCACTGAATGACCAGGTTATCCCATCAATGGGCATATTCCCGGACGACAATGCCAAGATTCATAGGGCTCAAATTGTGAAAGAGTGGTTCAGGGAGCATGAGGAATCATTTTCACACATGAATTGGCCACCAGAGTCCTGACCTTAACCCCATTGAAAGTCTTTGGGATGTGCTGGGGAAGACTTTACGTAGTGGTTCGACTCTCCCGTCGTCAATACAAGATCTCGGCCAAAAATGAATGCAACTCTGGATGGAAATAAATGTTGTGACGTTGCATAAGGTTGTCAAAACAATGCCATGACGAATCAAAGCTAAAGGTGGTCCAACAAAATATTACAGTGTGCGACTTTTTTTTTGGCCAGGCAGTGTAATTGGTTTCTTAAACATATTTATATGAGAGATTTTGGAGAAAAAAATGAGGTGTCTTCTAAACCGAAAGTGCATCAGGTACTGTATATTGTACAGTAAGCAAGGGAAAACGGCGAATGCTCATTTGTACAACTTTAAAAAAAAAAATTATTGTTTCTATACGTGAACATGATTTTCTTAGCGTGTATAACCGGTGCATTTTATGCATTTTACAGTCTGTGGCTGTAGTCAGAGGAGGGTCGTAAGTGCTTTGGGCTATTAATACCACCCTCCTAATTTATTGCACTGCAGTGTAACTGGAGAAGCTGAGATTTTCGCGAGAAGCTACCCTTATAAAAAATACTGCGTCAAAATTTACGGGGTTTTCTTAAAGCTGTAGTTTATAATTTCAAACGAACATGAATACTGTAATTGAGACGGATACGTCTCAACCACTAGGGGTGAAGTTTATAGAGTTAAAAAAAACACCTGTTGGGAACATTCCACAAGTAAACAGGTGATGGTATCATGACAGGGTATAAAAGGATATCAAAAGACTCTTGATATCTTATTTTCAGGTACTCTTACAAGCGATACTATAACCTCTCTGCATTTAAATGGAACACAATGGGAATTGGGGGGGGGGGGGGGGGGGGGGGGGGTGGGACTAGATTAAGCTGTAAATTGCACAGGAATAGTATGGTTGGCTAAATGGCTGTAAGTCATCAAACCATCACTCTGCTGCCAGATATGCAGTCGATATGGATGTATCACTAAGGGTTGTTTCTCCGGACTCATTTTCCTATTGAACTCTATGGAAAAATAAGTCAGGAGAAGAAACCATTCAAGTTATCCATCCATATCTATTGTATTTCTGGCAGCAAAGAGAAGAGGGAATTTCTTTTCTCATAATAAATGAACGTCAATTAAAGGTTGGATTTTTCAAGTTATCCATCCATATCTATTGCATATCTGGGAGAAGAGTGATAGTTTGAGGCTCGTTTGATACTGCAGACCTGAAAATAAGATATCAAGAGTCTTTTGATATCCTTTTGTACCCAGTCATGATAGCATCACCTGTTTAGCTGTGGAATGTTCCCACCAGGTGTTTTTTTCCCCAGTCTTTTTTTTTATTATAATTTTTTGCCCCTGTCCCAACTTTTTTGGACCGTGTTGCAGGCATCAAATTCGGAATTAGCGTATATTTACAAAAATCTATATAAAGTTGATAAGGTAAAACATTGAATATCTTTCCTTTGTACTGTTTTCAATTAAATATATGTATGTAAAGGAGAATTTACAAATCACTGCTTTCTGCTTTTATATGCATTTTACATACTGTCAAAACCTTTTTGGAATTATGTTTTATATGTAGGAAAAGTCACGAAAGGCATGTGGATTTCAAGACAGATTTATAGATTTTAAAGTGACAACGACTGCTGTTATTTGCCTACCTAACATTGCTTTAACTAGCCTACTGTTAGCTACCTTGCAAACGCGAGGTTTTCGATTACTTTTCCTGTTATATGTGCTTTGTAGGCTATGCGTGCATAACTAGGCTACGTCTACTGTGTAGTAGGGGGGTGTGCAGCGATGCCACTATCTATATCTGTATCTGTTCGACCATCAGCATTATCTGTATCTGTATTCGAATTAAAAACCGGAAGTGGGCAGGGCTTCACACGGAAGTGGTGTAACATAGAGGAAAATAATCTGAAATTAATTGTTAACTGAAATTAATTAATTGTTATTGCAATGTATTCACCCCCTCTCTGCCTTTTTTTCTTTTCAAAACCTTTTCTAAGAACTATATTCTGGACTTTATACCTTATTTATCTATTGTTTTGTTTCATTAAAGGTTGTTTTTGTTAACCTATTTGAACCCCCCCACCCCCTACCTGGGGGACACTGAACAATAATTCTGGATAAGAACTGGAAAAAATCTGAGGTACAATATATAATTAACTCATAATTTCATAATTAAATGAAAAGGCACTTTTATGAAAACATGAAACCACTCCATTATACATTTGAATGGAAACTATTTCCACGATAACAAACGAAGGTGTGTGTGTGTGTGTGTGTGTGTGTGTGTGTGTGTGTGTGTGTGCTTGTGTCATTTGTGTGACCGCAGTGACAGTGCTTGTTGCGGACTGAGCCCACTGGCATTAATGTTACCCCTTGCGCGGCGTTGATCAGTGAGATTTGGCATAACATTTGCACTTGCAGCAGAGCAAGCTACAATCAGAGTAGCTAGCCAGCCACTCGTTTTCGCCCTCCATCGAGAAAATTAATGACAGATGCCTGGTGGAATTGAGAGATCGAGCTATATATGGATAGGCTCGCTAGCTAATTTCTTGATCAACAGCATGCTGTACTGTCCGTCTCCTGACCGCAAATCTAAGCAGCTCTTTCTATGTACAGTAGAGAGGAGACGGGAGACCAATAAGAGCCAGCTGCAGGGTCTGAGAAGTCTCACGCCTGATCGAAGCTTCACGCGTGAGCAAGGAAACGTGCACGTGTGCGAATGTAGCCAAATCCCGGAGGCAAGCCACGTGACAGCGTCGCCTGTTGCATGAGCGAGGCATGTGGCTTAAAAAAGGAAGTGTGCATGTGCGCGAATGTCTGTGGCTTGAAAAAGGAAGTGCGCATGTGCGCGAATGTCTGTGGCTTGAAAAAGGAAGTGCGCATGTGCGCGAATGTCTGTGGTGTGAGTGCAGCCTGTGGCGTGATTGATTTGCATGATATTGGAATTAAATTTACTGATTACTCCCAATACTAAAAATACACAACAAATAAAACTGAAGAGAGAAATCCCTCAGCCACAGGCTTCGCTCATACAACAGGCTTCGCTCATACAACAGGCTTCGCTCATACAACAGGCTTCGCTCATACAACAGGCTTCGCTCTCGCGTGGCTTGCCTCCAGGATTTGGCTTTACTCGCGGTGCATGAAGGAGAGATAACACAGGTCCTTCCTTCCTGCTGCTGTCTGACTTTACAATCAACACTGCTCCCAGTAGACCACACACTTCAAAACTGACAATTCACTCATGTGCAATTGTGGTAGGGGGGGCGTGGTTTTAGGCGCTGCCAGCAAGAGAGAGAGTGAACTCGTGTGGTTCGTGGAGCCGGTACAGCTGCCGGAAATCATGCAATTGGTGATTGATGATTGTTTATTAATTGTGTAATTAACCAATTGCTTTGATTGTTCGACAGTGAGCCTGAGGGCATAAAAGGAGACTGCTGGGAGTTCGAGGAGAGAGACGAACCCAAATAAACGGAGTGAGCTCCAAACAAACTACTGTCTTTCGCCTCTTGAACCGAGGGGTGGCACTCACCTTGCCACAGTGGTGGCCCGTACGGGGAGCAGAAATTCAAGAGGCGGTATGGACCACAGCCAGGAACAGCCGGAGCAGTCGTCATCCATAGTAGCGCTGGGAAAAATGCTGGAGGGAATAGCTGCCATGCAGGAGCGACAGTTGGCGGCTCATGCCGAGCAGATGGAAGCCCTGCGTGCGCAGGCTAACCTCCAGACCCAGGTGCTACTACAGCTGGCTGCTTCCGGTGAGGCCAGGGGAAGGCAGAGCGTCGCGTCCCCAAAATTTCATATACCCAAGATGACCGCGGACGACGATGCTCAAGCCTTCCTAGAGGCATTTGAGGTGGCAGCGGGGGCGTGCAGGTGGCCACTAGAGGAGTGGTCAGTACGTCTCCTGCCCCTCTTATCGGGGGAAGCGCAGAAGGCTGCGCATAGCCTGCCGGCAGCCGCTCGGGCGGACTTCCGTAATCTGAAGAAGGCGGTCCTCGACCGAACGGGATTCAGCCCGGAAGACCACCGACGTCGGTTCCGGGAGACCTCCCTGACGGAAGAGGACCGTCCGTTCGCCTACGCCCAGCGGCTGACAGACATGGCGAGGCGCTGGCTCCGGCCGGAAATAAGATCAGCTGCGGGAATAGTGGAGCAGGTGGTCCTGGAACGATTCATCGCGGGGTTGCCGGCGGATACAGCCAGCTGGGTCCAGTGCCATCGGCCCACCAACCTGGATAACGCCGTCACCCTGGCGGAGGACCACCTAGCACAACATCCCCTCACCCAGCAGCAGAAACCGGAGCCGGCGCCCCGGAAAAAGTTTTTTCCCCGGTCTATTCCCCTTCCCGTTTCCCGTCCCCAAAACCCCTCCTTCCCTCTTGTTAATTTCCCTCGTTTTTCTTCCCCTTCTCCCCACTCAGGCTCAGTGGCGGTGCAGTCCGGCCCACAGGGAGCTCCTCAGACACCTGGACCGGGGTGTTGGCGGTGCGGACAGCCGGGCCACCTGCGCCGCGATTGTCCGCTCATGGAGGTGGGGCAGGTGGTTCGTGTTGTCGGCCCGCCCACCTCCGCTCCCGATCCAGACGAGGCGTACTGCATTCCGGTAAGGGTGCAAGGGAGTGAACACCGGGCGCTGTTGGATTCAGGGGCTAGGCAGACCATGATACAACAGAGCCTGGTTCGACCAGAGGCTTTGGTACCGGCACGTTGGGTAACTATTAAGTGTGTGCACGGGGATATACACAAATATCCTATAGTACCAGTGGAAATTCGCATCAAAAATAAAACACATATTTTGGAGGCTGCGGTTAGCTCCCGCCTCTCGCACCCTCTGATTTTGGCCACTGATTGGACAGGATTTAAACTGGTAGCGGAGAAATTGATGGGGGTGCGATCACGACCGCTAGGGAAGTGTGAGGTGTGTGCAGTGGACAATGGTGACGCGGGGTCGTCCGACACTGTCGAGGAGGGGGCGGCATCGGGAGAGCCTCTGGTGGAGACTCCCCAGGTGCCGGTGTTCCGCCCCGTGGAGGATTTCCCACTCGCTCAGTCTCGTGACGATACCCTACGCTTCGCTTTTGACCAAGTGATATCTGTTGATGGTCAGCTAGTGCGCCCGGATGCTACACGATCTCACCCATATTTTGCAATTATTAGGGACAGATTGTACAGAGTGAGTCATGACACTCAGATAGGTGAGGAAATAACCCAGTTGTTGGTACCTAAAAGCCGCCGGGAAATGATTTTCCAGGCGGCTCACTACAACCCCATGTCTGGTCATTTGGGATATGAAAAAATACTAAACCTGATAATGGCCCGTTTTTACTGGCCGGGCATTTGGGCGGACGTACGTCGGTGGTGTGCGGCCTGTCCAGATTGTCAGCTAGTGAATTCCCCGGCTATCCCAAAAGCGCCGTTGCGCCCTCTACCGTTAATTGAGGTCCCTTTTGATAGAGTGGGCATGGACCTCATCGGGCCATTTGACAGGAGCACCCAGGGTTACCGATTTGTATTAGTTCTGGTGGATTATGCAACCCGGTATCCCGAAGCAGTGCCGTTGCGCAATATCTCGGCCAAGAGTGTTGCGCAGGCATTGTTTCAGATAATCTCCCGCGTCGGAATCCCGAAAGATATGAATTATTGGGAGTTCAGTCCATTAAAACCAGCGTATACCATCCGCAAACGGATGGGTTCGTTGACTTTAAAATCGATGATTCGGAAGTTCGTACACGATGATAGCCGAAATTGGGATAAGTGGTTAGTTCCTCTATTGTTCGCAGTGCGAGAGGTTCCCCAGGCCTCCACAGGATTTTTTCCCTTTGAATTGTTGTTCGGTAGAAAACCACGGGGTGTCTTGGACCTAGTTAAAGAAAGCTGGGAGGAGGGTCCAAGTCCCAGTAAAAACGAAATTCAATACGTTATGGACCTACCAGCAAAACTCCATACACTGGGTAGATTGTCACGGGAGAATTTGCTCGAGGCTCAGGAACGTCAGTTGAGGCACTACAATAAAGGAACTAAGCTATGGCAATTTTCACCGGGAGATAAGACAAGGTGAGGGGTGGCACTCACCTTGCCACAGCAATATTACTGTACAATGTATAGTGAGCTGTGCATTGTGTGTTTACTTATTTATTGGATTTTGTCTGTTTGCTTATTTGTATTATTTTATTATATTTTGCCTTTGCTGATGCTCCTTGCTATTGCACTATCCCCTTTGCTGCTGTAACACTGCACATTTCCCCACTGTGGGATTAATAAAGGATTATCTTTTCATGCATTATCATCATTACTTACCAAACACACTACAAAATGAAATGATCTCAACAAAAAACATTTTCAACGTAAAAGAAATTACCAAGTTACTCACGCATAGGTTACAAAGCACTGTCTGTAAATCCTTAATTCCAACTTGCAAAAACCAGGCCTGCCTTTAAAAATATTGATATCAAAATGTGGTCAAGTTACAACTAACAATATTGCCTATCGTAGCTCACACTAATTAAACTAGCTCTATTCCAAAGCAATGCTATCCCAATCTTTGCTAAATTATTTAATGTAACTTGGGCCTGTGATTTTATGCTAATTTTCATAATATGCAAAATAGTTTTTTCCCTAAGGCTTTTTTGTTTCTTGACCAATTTGGACGAGACTTGGTACATATCATTAGTGTACCTAATTATACTTGCTATAATCTATATATAATCTATATAGAATCCAGCTATATCGGACAATAACTACGAGAACTGTGAGCCAATCAATGTGATATTGGGCATGGCCTATCAAATAAATGGCCATAACTCATTGACTGTTCATCCAATTTGAACAAAACTCGAGAATAACGTTTGTGAGATACCACTGATGATGCATGCTTGTCCAATTATGTCCAAATCTGTTGACGGGGGCCGCTATAAACCTTAAAAATGTGTTTCTAATTAATGGCTCAATACAATCCTGAAATTCTATATACATGGTCCAGGGCTGGAATTTATTAAATTGGCCATGATGTTACGAACCCGGAACGAGACGAACCCAAGTGCAACGACCAGGAGACAGATTCACAAAAAAGGGAGGTTTATTAAATTAAGTGTTGGGGTAGTCCCAACACTGTACAGAAAAGGCAATACACAATATTACGCTGGAACAGCAAGGAAGCCCGGGACGGGCTGCTCCAAGCCGGAGCTGGGCTGGCAGGTCTGGAACGTTCGTTCCAAGCCGGAACTGGACTGGACTGGAACTGGACCGGGAGGTCCACTTTGGGAATCAGGATCTGGAACGGAATGTTCCAAACCGGAACTGGACTGGACTGGAACTGGACCGGGAGGTCCACACTGGAATCAGGATCTGGAACGGGTGTGTTCCAAACCGGAACTGGACTGGACTGGAACTGGACCGGGAGGTCCACACTGGAATCAGGGTCTGGAACGGATTTGTTCCAAACCGGAACTGGACGGGACTGGAACTGGACCGGGAGGTCACACTGGAATCAGGGTCTGGAACGGATTTGTTCCAAACCGGAACTGGACTGGACTGGAACTGGACCGGGAGGTCCACACGGGAAGCAGGGTCTGGAACGGAACTGTTCCAAACCGGAACTGGACTGGACAGGTAGGTGCACGGCTCACACCTGGACTGGACTGGACTAGCTGGGGAGCGGCTCACTACGGCAGGACAGGAACTGGACCGGAATGACTGCACCGGTACAGAACAAAACAAAGCAGGTGGGGTTAGTGCAAGGGAAGGCACGGAAATGACCGGGAGGTTCTCACGGAGGTGCAGGGCTTGAGAGGTAGGTGGTTGGTGAAGCACGGCAGGGCTGGGTAGTGTGGCGTAGCTGCGGTAGGTCCGGAAGGAGCTGACTGGTCTCCAGAGCTCCCGGAACCGGAACCGAAGAACTAGTTGGCTTCTTCGGCCGGACAGGAACAACTGGAGGGTAGCCAGGTAACACGCCAACCCGGAGCCTACACGAGCTGGAGGTGGAGGTACCGCAACACACACAACGAAAACGGGGGGAAACGAACACTGCCACGGGAGAATGGGAGCTGGGTTAGATGGAGGAGAGGGGAAACAGGTTAGCTGCATGTACAACAAGAAATGACTTGGAGGATAACTACCAGACTGTAGTTAGGAGCGGAACTCTAGCTGCAAGGGGATAATATCCCACAACCAAGCGAGTAGTTCTTTGAACGCGACCAGGCAAACAACGAGCATTAACACCGCGTGACGATAGTTAACGAACTGGCGCCGACTGGCAGCCAGCCGAAGGAATAAATAGTGAGGTTAATGACAGAACTAAACAAGGAACAGGTGTGGAAAATAAACGGGAGTGATTAAGAAACACCAGGTGAGGAAATGCATGCAACGAGGGGGGACGGAGTGAAAAGGCGGAAGTAAGACAACCAGACGAACAAGACAGAGAAGGAAACGCCCAGACCACAGCAGCGGGGAAAACACGGACAAAAGGATCCAACATGACACGGAGGGAAAACAGGAATATACAGAAAACAAACAGGAAGGGAGCGGAACATTACACATGACCTATCACCGGTGCCACCAGTTTATCTTAACCATATGACTCGCAGGGATTTAAACTTGTAATTCAACTGTTATCCTCCAGTGGGGCTCTGTAGGCACTCAAACGGCACAATCAAGTGAATAATTATCCAATTGAGAGAAAAAATAAATAAATGATGCAATTGGAGTTGCTAATTAAGACACTAATGAAAACAATTAGTTGAGATAGTCACGTTACATGTGTATGCTGCAAAAGCCCAGCTCCGTCTCATTTCCACCCCAAGCCTGAGTGCAGAGAAACCCACCTGCCGACAATTTAGTGCAATTAGCCTACGCAACTGCCGTCCTGCATGTTCGAACAAACAAGCCTATTCACTGCCCTCACATTCTAAATTTTGTGCATCACGAAGTAAACATGAGTACAGTTATTTATTACTAATGCAGCGGTTATGTTGAACTTCCAAGTTGAAAGAAAAGTTAAATGACGTGAAATGATGGTCACAATTTATTTAAGGATGTGAAGAGATTTTATAGGTAGGCTAGTTCAAAAACTTCAACCGCAGAATTAATAAGTTGGACAACTTGGCAGAACTGTTCCTATTTCAGAAACCTGAATGGTAAATTAATGCTCCTAGCTGTTATTAATTTTGAGAGAATTGAGTGCAGTTGGTTTAAGCTGTGTTTTCCTAGCAGGCTCAGCAAAATTCCGCCCATAGCCAGACACAATATCTTGGTTAGTAGCCACAACAAACTGATGTGATCTGACAAGAATATCAAACTTATTTTTCCATAGAGTTCAATAAGAAGATTTGTCAGGAGAAACAACCCTTAAAGGACCACTGCAATATGGATTTTTGCTTTATATTGGGATAAATGTGAGTCTCCTCATCATGAAATCATCAATGTATTTTTGAAAGAAATTACTGATTGAAAATTATAGCCAATTTTTGCACGTTTTAAATGACTTTCGCACCTAACTACGTCCGCCCCCCGGTGGCGTAACTACATGATCAGCTAAAAAAACATTTAGGCTTTATGACCCTATGTCGGCAAGCCAGAGACATAGCCTATGCTGAATTCAAGTGCTGTTGGAATTATCATAAATACAAGTCAGTTTCCGACATGGAAGTTGCACTTGAACGATCCTCCAAGTTGTAGCCTAATTACAAGTGAGAAAGTCGGAGATAATTTTGCTACCCGAGTTCCCGAGTTGTGACGTTTCACCACTGAGCTATTACCTCTCTATCCTTCAAGTGCTCCTCGGAGCTCATGGGTGCGTGCGTCCCAGTCAAAAAAAATCACCCTCTCTTCCTCCACTACCACCTCCTCTACTCCGTGTCCCGGAAACCGATCATTGGTTCCTCCCTCCCTCCACTGTCCCAATAGTGGAGAAGACAAGCAAAGCGGCTTCAAACTCGGCTTCTCCTCCCCTCCAGCGAAGCATACATCAATGTATCCTACTGCGGAAGTTTTTTCACATTGTTGGGTGACATGATCGTGCTCACGCCCACAGATATTTAAGAAAAGGCAACAGTGACGATGCGTAGCTATGCCTTATATGAATTTCCCCAAAATAATGATGCCCCAATGCAAGATATTCATTGTGTGCTTCAGTAGGTTATTAGCACACAAAGGACATAGCATCCTACAACGGATAACAAAATACCAGTCTGTTTTTGTGGTTCATATCCTACATAAAAATTTGACAATGTAATTCAGGAAAATAGCTTTATTTATTTGCTTGCACATTGCTTATTAACGAACATGACTAATATAGCATGACAGCTACCATTTCAGTATGTGAATATGCATTCATTAATTTATTCAACCATTATAAAGGACGTTTTTAAATTTGATTTCAGATGTTACAGTGGGAAATAGACCTAATTGTTTTTCAGTGTGACCACTGCGATGAACACTGGGAATGATATAGGGCTATATCCGATAATATGACGCTAATTCGTTCCACTAATATACGGCAATGTTTCCCAATTTGCCTATCTGAGATGCAAGGAACTGGCAATAGCGTATAGGCATATGAGGTGAATTAGAGCTCGGTATGTTCTGGATTCTGGAATTACAGTAAATTGTTATGTTTGTATAGCTTATACTACAACATGTTTACTTTGATCTAATGTTGCTGATTACATGTTAATTAGTGTCTCAGCGCGAACCGCAATACAGGCTATGTTTACACTGTACATGCAACTAGGTTACTTGCACTTGTAACTTAAAATACATTTTGCAGCTTTAAACGGGCTGACCATGTGGAAAATCTGTGATTGGCTTTGGGAATATTTGTGAGCTTGGCGTCAGTCAAAGTTATGATAGGGCAAATTCAACAAGAGTCGACGGCAATTTTGATGACGGTGAAGCAGATTCGCTGTACCAATTTTATTCACGGCAGCTTTCCTCCACTCCCCTCCTCCCTCCATATACAGACGTGCTCAAATTTGTTGGTACCCCTGGTATAGATGGGTAAAAAGGGTTATAAAAAATTAACCGTTTGGTGAATTAGCTTAATCTCACACTGAAAAAATCCAACCTTTAATTGACGTTAATTTATTATGAGAAAAAAAAAATCCCTCATCAAGAAATAATTATTTTTAACAAAACCACGTTGGCCACAATTATTGGTACCCCTGCATTTTTATATTGAATAAAGTTATACTTTTTAATATTTGGTCGCATATCTTTGCATGCCATGACTTCCTGATGTCTGTGACCCAACAACATCAAAAGACTCTTGATATCTTATTTTCTGGTACTCTTACAAGCGATACTATAACGTCTCTGCATTTGAATGGATCTCTATGGGAATTCAGGGTGGGACTAGATTTAGCTGTAAATTATGCTGGAACAGTATGGAATACATGGTTGGTAAAATGGCTCTAAGTCATCAAGGGTCTGAGGCATCAAACAAGCCTCAAACCATCACTCTGCTGCCAGATATGCAGTAGACATGGATGTATCACTTTAAGGGTTGTTTCTTCGGACTCATTTTCCTATTGAACTCTATGGAAAAATAAGTCAGGAGAAGAAACCATTCAAGTTATCCATCCATATCTACTGTATTTCTGGCAGCAAAGTGATGAGGGATTTTTTTTTCTCATAATAAATTAACGTCAATTAAAGGTTGGATTTTTCTAATTTTTTCAGTGTGAGATTAAGCTAATTCACCATACGGTGAATTTTTTATAACCCTTTTTACCCATCTTTACCAGGGGTACCAACAAATCTGAGCACGTCTGTACTTCCAGGTAGTAGAGGAGTGGTAGTGAGGGAGTGGAGGAAGGGAGTTGGGGAGTGAAAAATATTGGGACGCACCCCATATTTGCCAGTTGCCAAGTCAAAATGGGAGTAGGGTGTATCTGCAGAACTGCAGAAGGGGCCTACAGCTTGCTGGGCGGGGCTTGAGGGGTCTACAGCTTGCTGGGCGGGGCTTAAGGGTCCTACAGCTTGCTGGGCGGGGCTAAGCACTAGTGCGCATGCGGATGGACCAAATTTGTGTTGCCAGAGCTTAAGCAGACGAGCCGACCTTAGTCTGTATGGGAGAGTCTCTCTAGCTCTGGTTAAAACGTTCATTCGGTGGAAGAAGAACCAAAGATGGCTTCCAGTGAAAAAGTAAGTACCTTAAGGGGCACCTTCGCTATTTTGAACATTAGGGCCTATTTTCGGTCTGTCATTTGCTTCACTGTAGAGCTAACGTTAGCTAGCTTGTTAGCATGTGCACTAGCTAGCTAACGCACGTTAGCTAATATTCCCTGTAAACACCCAACCCACCCCAACTATGTGAATGTGAAGTTGCCATAATTTTGGCCGCCAAGTTTTGAGGAAGACTACTTATTAATGTTGAACTAATGTTAAAGCTATGTTAAACACGAACCATTTTCACAAGGTGGTCAACTTCACATTCTCTATAATGTCCACCGCAATACACATTGTCAACGTCGTTGTAAAAAACACATACGTTGGAATTTGTTGCTTATTCAATCATCAAAGCCACCTTGAAAATATGTGTAATGCTAAAACGAATCCCGGTGCATAGTGCACACAACTGCGTTTTATAAGCTTGAGCAACATTCCTCTATTTTAGTCCAAAATGAGAAACATGACTTGATGCTCATATAGCATAGTGAAAACAGCAGAATCAGTTAGAGGCCGCTTATTGTTATTGTTTTACAGATTATGAAAATGCAGATCCAGAGATTAGTTTTTATTATCCTGCCGTTTTCTGTTTTAAATGTCGTTCGTTTTCATTTTCTTTGTCACAGTAACTGTGTGTGTTGTCCTGGTCACATCACTATTAGACCTAACTATGTATAGTGGTACCGTGTAGAATTACCAGAACATTGCATTGTCTAACTTTTTTTTATTTATTTATTTTTATATTTATGCTTTTTCATATTAGTGAGCGGGAGGCATTCGATGACAGAATCAGCTGTGAAATGAAGAAACGATTCAAACATAATCTTTCAGATGTGAGTAATTTACTTTTAACTGCAAGACTACACCAAGCTGATCTTAATCCAGGTTGGTATTCTCATTCTCTTCTTCATCATACAACATCTGATATATCTCCAGACATGTCAAGGACGATAGAGTGGAGGTGGAAACCGACCCAGGGCCCAGCAGAGAAGAACTGTCCAGGTCCAGTAGGCAGTCTTACTGTTCTCTTTTTATGTTTCAGCATGTTTAAATATTGTTTTTACTGTTCTCTTTGGAGCCATGGTATATATCAATAGTGTTTTATGTAAGTACCTGTATTATTCAGTACGTGACAAATTAAACTTCTTCAACTTGAACCTGTGCGTTATGTGTGTCTGATCATGGATTTGGATAAAAGCGTCTGCCAAATGATTGTAATGTAATGATCACCTGTGTGTGAACCCACAAAGACACAGGGAGAACATGCAAACTCCACACAGAAAGTACCTGGATTCGAATCGAATCTTTGCATCTCCATGAGTTCCTTATCAAAACAATAAGGGAAACGCAAAATAAACGCTTATCAAACCCAGTATATATAAACCATATATACAGAATAAACCATTAAGAGGATATTATAAAAGATGACCGAGATCAAAGAAGCACATATACCTCTCCCAAAATAAAGTTTTTTATCTGGTAAGAAGTGAAGGTAATTTGTACACCATAATCATGAGGGGTCAATGGCTTTGCAATGATGTAGCAGAGCATCACTGCATTCTGAGGAGAAGACGTACTCATCATCATCAGGTCGTCCACAGACGCGCCTCCCATCTTCGTCTCCAGAAAGTACTGGGGGGTCTATGTGAGACATATTTCCTTTAGAGGGAAAGCAAAATGATATGTGTGAACACCCTATGGAATGTGAACAAGTATGTTGTGTGCCGGATTGCTGTGCAGTCATGGGAAAGTGACATGTCAGGGGTGACAGGTGGACCACCACTGATGTCATGTGTCCAGGCAGACCTCTTGTGGCTCATCCTCAGAGCTGAACGTGTCCTGGTCCTCGCCAAGGACTGAACAAGTGAGAGTACCTGTGATTCTCTTCATCTTTCCACTTCGCTGGGTCGGCAGCTTGCTACAGGTACACGTAATTTTAACTCCAGCCCATTGTTAACCAACCTGTTTCCTTTCCGATAAATCCCTACACAGCCACAGACACTAAACCAAAAGGAGCTTTAGCTGTCATGACATAAAGATACCAGACATCCATAAATCTGCTTATAGATCTGTTTGATAATGTCTAGCTCAGGAAAGGCTAAAGTAATCTTGTGTGCATTTAACCTCCTGCTATCCTCAAATTACATTACATTTGGTTTCCTTGAGGTCAATTTGACCCCAGCAATTTAAACCTCCAGAAAATGATTAAAATGAAAATTGTAACCAAAGTTCATGTGTCAGGTAGGTCTACTTTACAAAAAATATACCCATGGGGTGCATGGGGACCCTTCCTACTACATCACACTACCAATATACCCAAGCTGGTCTCCCAGCAAGACCATCACATTACCAGCTTAGTGAACATCACTTCCCAGCATAGACCAGCATCAGGTCTTCTGATGCTGGCCTTCTCTGTATACTACACGTTCACAAGAAAAGATTTGGGGGGAGACTCATTTTGTGCACCCAAATTGTGGAATGCACTGCCAGCTTTCATCAGGGATGCAACCTCAGCAAACATTTTCAAATCAACACTCAAAACTCATTGTTCCAATATTGCTTTTCTTCCCTGATTGCTGCTATGTTTTCTCGTCATCCCTTACCCTAACCTGGGTTTGTATCCCTTTCCCTGATTGCTGCTATGTTTTCTCCTGTATTTAGTATCCTTAGTATTTTAGTACACCACTATGTCCTGTGTATCTTGTGTATTTGCACCATATTATCTGAATATGTTATGTGTATCTTGTATATTTGCATCATATATGTATGACTGTTGCTATGTTTACTCTTGCATTTTAGTATTTATATTTCAGTACTGTGTACCTTGTGTAGGCTACCTTGTGTATAGTTGTGTATACCTTCTGTATCATTGCTGCTTGTGACATTTGTTGTAACCAGGGGCACCATTGTAAATGAGACCTTGGTCTCAATGGGTTTCCCCTGGATAAATGTTAAATAAAAAATAAAAAATGAATGTATTAATAATTTCTGAATGTATATCTTTGAATGTTAGTTGATGAATACATGTATATATGCAAACTAATACATACAGAAGGACATAGAATATCTATTAATGCGATGTTAATACTAAATAAACCAGGGGTATGCAACTCCAGGCCTCGCGGGCTGGTGTGTATGCAGGTTTTTGCTGCCACCAGTTAACAATTATTTAATTAGCCCAATCGTTTACATGATCTGATATTTTAATCTACATATCCGCGATAAGAACAACAGCTGATGAATGTTCTTGTACCGGTATGCGTGTATTGTAGCGTTTTATCGTTCTGTAATTTACGAGTGAATCGTGATTGTGTGTATGACTAATTAGCTGATTGAGCCGTGGTAACTGGTGGCAGCAAAAACCTGCATACACACCGGCCCGCGAGGCCTGGAGTTGCCTACCCCTGAAATAAACTAAATAAAGAATCTGGAAACCCAAATTCGGTCCATCCGCATGAGCACTAGTGCTTAGCCCCGCCCAGCAAGCTGTAAGCCCCTCAAGCCCCGCCCAGCAAGCTGTAGGACCCTTAAGCCCCGCCCAGCAAGCTGTAGGACCCTTAAGCCCCGCCCAGCAAGCTGTAAGCCCCTTCTGCAGTTCTGCAGGAATCCCCTGTTGGCAAAATGGCCGAAAATACGATATATTCCCATATGACAATGCAACCAGGCAGCGCAGCGCAGCAGATTATCGTATCGATGGTCACGCACACACAGCACACAACCAGTAAAATATACTTTAATATATCATAAATGGCTCTCATCATATGTTTCCTTTCCTCTTCTTTCTCATGCAGAAAGTGATAGCAGCTCTCCATGTATTTTTTTATTCATAGAGGAGCAAAAGAAACATTTACTTTCTAGACATCCATGTTTGCTGGTAATTCCGATTTCGGAACATGTGAATGCGTCAAACTCGTAATTACGATTTGGCAACTGGGAAATAGGAGCTTCCGAAGAACACTTGAAGACAGCAATAGCCTAACTCATCTTTCTAAAATGCTGATATAACATTAATCAATTCAGGCAAGTAATACTCAGTAGCAATAGTAGGCTACCTATAGCTAATTAATTAATTTTACAAAAAAATGATTTTTAGGCTATTATTCTGACAAAAACAAATCAATTTGCTATGACATTGCATGCGGTCCTACGCATTGAACTTGTCACCTTATTTTGCTTTTGAAAATACAAAGTGTAGGCTAGGCCAGGCTAATGTTTCTGTCTACACAAAACAAAATCGTTCATTTTGATACGGTAGGTCTAGGCTATGTGAGAAATTGAATATTCAGTCCGTTCATTCATTTATGTAGTATATTTAAAATGTTATAGCATACGTCAAAAAATTAAGTTCATTGATTGCGTTTCCTTGTCTATGTGGTCGCGGTCGTTCTTACATGTCAATTCGTCTTTTGCCCTGGCAAACTAACGTTCTCCATATTGAGCCCCTCCTTGGGTAGATTATGCTTCAAAAAGAAGTTTGTTAGTGGTAGGCTACACATGTTAACGCAGCTTTTGTTTTCTCCCGATGTTCTTTTTGTTTAGGCTACGTTTCATAGGCTATCATTTTTATTTCCTTTTTAACTGGACTGCTAACTGACGTCGGAAACGAACGTGCGTGCAATGTGCATTTGTGGAAGTCAAACAACGTAATAGCTTATGAATTATATTAATGAAAATATTTCCCCACGTTTTAAATCTATAGCCTATATTTTTTTCAGTTATGCCCACACTGTTGACAATAATACATTTAACATTTTTATTTAATTTAAAATGTATGCGTTTGCCTCCAAGCGGCTGAGGGCCTGGCTCTGCCCCCCCCGCTAGTTACGCTAGTGCCGCCCCCTAAAAAAATCGAGGTTGTCAAGCTGTAGATCACATAAAGAATGATTAAATCGGGCTACTTTCTTTAGCTTTTACACATTCATGGTTTCCTATTGTTAGCTTGTATTGTATAAAAGTTTTTGGAGGTTTTAAAAGTTTATAGCTTGGGATAACTACACTGCCGACAAGATGCGTTGTAGCTGGTTGTAGCAATACAACAAAGGATGGAGTAAGCCTCCATTTCTTTCCCAAAAACGACAAAAGTGAAGCTGACCAGGGGTAGGTGGGAAGGCCCGAGCAATTCAAGTTTAGTGTGCAATGTACACTTCGAAGACTGCGCCTTCGAAGACGGCCTGTATTCCCAGTTTGGAATGAAAAAAAAAGCCTGATGCCATTCCAGTGCTGATAAACAGCAAAGTTCAGACATGCTGGTGATGAGATGGCAAGGAAGAAAACTGGGAGAACAGCTGCTGAAAAGCGGAACAAAATGAGGGTAAGTCCTATTGTTTTAACTACGCAGGCCCCAGTTGTGACTTAGGGCTGTTAGGCTGATACGATACGCTACAGACAACTCGCTCGAAGGCGTTGTTTAATCACCATTTTCCACCATTTAACATCACTTTCTGACGATGCAGACATATATAAGTACCCCCCCCCCCCCTCTATCTATCTCTGTCGCTCTCTGTCTCTCTCTCCCTCAATTACCCCCCACCAACATCAAAGATAAGCCAGTCTTTGTCATAAATTACCCCTCTCCCCCCCCCCCCCCCCCCCCTCCCCACACCTTAACCCAATCAGGGCATGGATCCCCTCCCTGTCAAGGTACTTTATGAGTGTACCGCAGAAAAAGAATTTGGTCAGTTTGGAGTTTTTTTGGGGAAGAAGTCATCCTTTTTGGTTCCTTGTGCATTTCCTTTTGTTCCTGTTCAGCTGGAGGGTAAATAATATTGGCAATTTTTGGCTTTACTGGTATATTCAAATTAATGTCTGGTTTAATGTCTTCCCTTTTGTAAATTATAAGTAGTCAGCACGCAATATCGCTTGTGTTCAGTATTCAGAGTGCTGAACATTTTAACAAGGGCATTGACTAGGAGTGTAACGATTCATGCGATTCATCGATGAATCGATGGTCAGTCCTACCGATGCAACTAAATCGATCTGCTAAAATAAATAAATAGAATGAATCGCTTTGGCTTCACCAATAATCGATATAAATGCTTTAAATCTAATGAATCGCGATTCTTAATTATGATTATTGTTTTAAGACTTAGTTTACACATTTTTTTGTGAAATGCAGCTCGGTAATCCGTAACTCTGTCATCAGCTACAGTGTTTCCCCTAGATTTTTTTTCAGGCCGGGCGGTGAAAGTGCGCCATTTTGCGTAGAGGCGGAAACTATAATTACACCCTCATAATATCAGCGCTGCCATTGAAAATTTTAATTAGGCCTAACGGGAAACCGAAGCTGTTTTGGCAAGGGTTTTTCCAGATGCTATTTTGATCATTCCCGCATTCTGCGGTAAGGGAAATATTGCAGCTACATAAAAAAAAATAAAAAAAGATTATATATATTTAAAAAAAAGAATAATATAAATAAATTTTTTTTTTCATTAAAATTATTTATTTTCCCTCTTGTCCCGCCCGGCCAAGATAATGGTAGGGGAAACACTGAGCTAGTCAGCCTGCAAGGAAGTACCCGCCAAGAGTTTTTTTCCCCCTCACCCTCTACTGGTGCATTTCACCCACTCACTCACCCACCCACTCACTCACTCTCACCCACCCTCTCACTCACCCACCCACTCACTCACTCTCACCCACCCTCTCACTCACTCACCCACCCTCTCACTCACTCACCCACCCTCTCACTCACTCACTGACTCTTAACTCACTCACTCACCCACCCACTCTCTCCCCTGCCAGCATGTAGCCTATTGAAAAATGTTCAAAATAACTGAGCCATGTTTAATTACATTTTTGTATTCAGCATAAAATATTATGCAGGACTACTTTTTTTATAGAATAAATATGTTTAATAAGTAATTCTGTTGTCTGTTTATTTTTTCACCTTTCAGAAGAATACAGATAGTCTCACTCACATTATTGCATGTTTATTTCATGGATATAGAATTTTGGTTAAAAGTTACTGAATCGAATTGTGGTTTACAGAATCGAATCGAATCGTTCCACAAAAAAAAATGTGTCCTTGAATCGAATCGCCAACTACTGAATCGTTAATCGAATCGAATCGCTGTGAAGCCAAAGATTCACACCCCTAGCATTGACTGTTGGAACCACTGGATTCAGATAATACACATTTTACCTAATCCTCACTTACCCGACATAATTGGAGGTCCCACTGAGATAGGTTGTCCTATAGCATACAAAATTGTACTATTGAGTAAACTGCGGTAAACTCTGAGACAAGTTCAAATCTTTTTCTAATTGACTGGTCTTAGATTGATTGATTTTATTTTGAAAAAATATATATATTATTATGGCATACCAGACAAAGAGAGAGATGCCTCATTTACCCTCCACTGCTGACCTACCAGCATTTCCTGGCCAGTCAAGGTTGGATCAGCAGTGGTGTATCATGATATCAGAACGACAATATTTGATAGCCCAGTGCCCAAAATGTGCATAACAGCTCAATGCAATGGACCAGCTGAAAGAGGAGGCACTTTACAACCTGCGGACTGAGTATTTGGACTATCTGATTTCTCCAGATAGTGATGAAACCAAGCGCAGGATTGTACAAGGGATAAGGTCGTACCTAGAGAAAAGACAACATTTTCTCTACCTCCGGCGGTCAAAGCAGGCATGGGAGGACGTAAACCAAATGTGGAAACTGGCTTGGGAAAAGCACCACTGTAAGTCAGGAGTTACTGCCAAACCAGTTTCTTCTGTGGCAGTACAGCCTGCGCTGATAGGAGCAGTGGATGGCGCCATTCCAGCCATAACCCAGGCACCACCCCCCACCGAGGACAATACACCACTCTCCATTGACTCATCCCCAACCCCTTCAGGCTTGGACAATTCTGTGGATTTTGTCACGTCCACAGACAATGTAGCCGCCCCCCTGGTGAGCCCCCCTTCCCTGGAGGAATTTGGGGGAAACAGCTCTGTGTCTTGTATCACACCAGCCACCACAGAGGATGTGACCCCACAGGAAGTGGAATCCGCTGCTGCAGTCCTCTCAACTGAGCCAGGTGAGGAGACCGTCGAACCCCTGGAGGCAGAACCTGCTACTGCAGAAACAGCAGGCCAGCCTGGTGAGGAGACCGTCGAACCCCTGGAGGCAGAACCTGCTACTGCAGACACAGCAGCCCAGCCTGGTGAGAAGACCGTCAAACCCCTGGAGGCAGAACCTGCTACTGCAGACACAGCAGCCCAGCCTGGTGAGAAGACCGTTGAACCGCAGGACGCAGAACCGGCTTCTATAGGCCCATCAGCCCTGCCAGGTGGAGAGGTCTACGCACCCCAGCAGGTGGAGTCAGCCCCCACAGACCAGTCCACCCAGGCCGAGGACCCCACCCCTTGTGGACTTTTCTTCCCCTCCTGCTGAATCCGGGAACCTCTGTCTGCTCCACAGACAGAAGGGGTGTGCTCTGTGGACTCTCCCACTTCCACAGTTCCTGTGACGGAGGAGATAGGGGGACCCCTGCGAAAGCCTCGCTCCCCTATCAGAGCTGCAAAGAGACCCCGGGAGAAACGGAGCAGGAAGCCAACCCCCGGCCATTTTACGACCCCTCTGGCCCTCAAAGTCTCCGCCAGAGTGTTGTCTTGCACTCCAAAGCAAGATGAAAGCAGCCAAGTTAGAACAACAGCTTCCCCCACCCTTGTCTCTCCACCCCCGAGCCACACCTGCAAACTTCGCACACACACGTCATCCAGGGAAAGTGCAAGAGTCCCTTTCCGACGTCAGAAGTGTTCGGAGAGCAGTGATGGACTGGATGCCTACGAGCGACGATCAGCCCAGCTGCCCAGAGAGGGAACCAAAGCCAAAACTGGCATAGACCCCTGAACAGAGATGAGACGGGCGTGGTTAAGGGGCATCCACGTGCGGAAGAAGCAAGATGACATGATGCCTCCTGTCATCCCGGTTTGCTGAGCGCTGTGGCCCTCCGCAGCTAAAGGACTGCCAGTAACCACACTGGGGTTCTAGGAGGTAAAACTGACGCCCCCCCCCCCACATCCCTACCACCTTTTAACATAAGACCATGCCCATGTTTTTAAGTCCCTTTTCTAAAGTGTAGGTGCCCCCTCCAATGCTGTTCCTGGACACTTATGGACAAGTCTGCCCTATTCACGTGATTATTTGGACTGGCAATCTTGTGGATGGTAAATCCTGTCCGTAAGGTTCCCCTGAATGAACTAAGTGCTTATAACATGCAGTGTTCCCCTCTTCATATGTTGCTGTGAGTGATAAGGTCTAAGTCCTCAAGTCCCACAGTCTTCTCCTGCCACTCCCTGAAGGACCCCCAGAGGACACTGCGTATACTTGGGGACTCAACTCACCATATGTTTATCTATGTTTATTATCTAGATCACCGCCAATATTAGGACTTAGTTTTACTTTGGTTCTGCTGTATGGGATGAAATGCAAATGTCCAAAAATTAAGGAAAATCTAATCGGAAGAATCGGGAAGAATCCCGATGGGCCGCTGGTTTTTGGGCTGGTGGCGAGGATCGGGAAACACAATAATTGTATAAATGGATCATATACTTGCTGCAGTGTGGGCCGCATGAGTTCTCACTCGGCCCCCTCTCCTCCTCACACACGCACGAAAAGCAACCACGGCCCACACCAAAAACTTGGATGCTGATAGGGGGAGTTTAAATTATGATTGATCACCTGACGTACTTAGCTTAGTTTACGAGTTTGTGCCAGACGAAGGTGAACTGGAGAATAAAATAGAAAAGGCACTGGAAGAAGAAGTGGCCAAATTAACCAACATATTTCGAATACAAACGCAAATGCAGCTGGTGACAATGGCGATGAGAAAGGCAGCGTATAGTGTTAAGATGTCATAGGTGTGTAAAGCACAATTTCATTGCATACAAACCACAAATGAAGTTTATTGTCAAGGAATTTTAAAGCATGACTGGCATATTTACAAATAACTGCTTTGATAAATGCAAAATGGTTATGGGATCATCTAATTGTTAAAGGCATTTTGCTATAGTCTCTGAGCAACCAGGATTTTTTCTTTTTAAGCGAGGGGGTTGTTGTGTTGGAAATTATTATTCTTGCTTATAATTTTATTAGGCCATGAAAGGTATTATTCTTATTTAATAATAATAATAATTATAATAAGTAAATTAAGTAACTTTCTTTTAGATGTAGCAAACTTAAAAAAGCTAACGTTAGCTAACATAGCCGAGGCTACTTGCTGTATCTTGCTGTAGCTGTTGCTTCTTGTTGGTTTTGTTCGCTGACGTTATTAACTTTTTATTTATTTGACGTCTCTAATGTCACCCTTCAACCATTAGGTAAGGTTAGCTATCTAGCAAAAGTTAACAGCCAAATATAGTTAATTTAACTTGATAATTTAACAGAGATTTAAATGTTCAGATTCAAAGAGCTACGTTTGTTAATCTTCATGAATGGGCGTTTTATATCTTTCTGGGCATTGTCACGAAAGTGAACATCTGCCAAGTTAAGAATGTTTATTTACTAAATTAGCAAAACAATGACTAAAACGGCAATTAATGGCCTTATGATAACAGTGACTTATTAATGTTCAAAAACAATAGCCTAGTTAACTGCAGTTTTTATTCATAGTCAGTGTTAACATTATTCCAGTGAGTCATATATTGTGACTCAATAACGATTTCATATTGAGGACACCTGAAAAATATGGCTGTCTTACTTTCCCAGACATTAAATATCTAACGTTAGGACAATATGCTTTATTTGCACAGCATTAACCTACTTATTGAAGTTGTACATAATCATTATTATTGGGCCATGAAAGGTATTACCGTTATTTATTATTATTATTATTATTATGATTTAACTCTATAAACGTCACCCCTAGTGGTTGAGACGTATCCAACTCAATTACAGTATTCATGTTCATCTGAAATTATAAACTACAGCTTTAAGAAAACCCTGTAAATTTTGACGCAGTATTTTTTAAAAGGGGAGCCTCTTGCGAAAATCTCAGCTTCTCCAGTTACACTGCAGTGCAATAAATTAGGAGGGTGCTACTAATAGCCCAAAGCACTTACGACCCTCTTCTGGCTACAGCCACAGACTGTAAAATGCATAAAATGGACCGTTTATACACGCCAAGAAAATCATGTTCACGTATAGAAACAATTATATTTTTTAAAACGTTTTACAAATGAGCACTCTTACTGTACTATATACAGTACCTGATGCACTTTCGGTTTAGAAGACACCTCATTTTTTTCTCCAAAATCTCTCGTATAAATATGTTTAAGAAACCAAGTACATATCAGTATATTCAGCTACAGCTGTTTTCTGATGAACACTGAAGAGTTTATCTTGTTATATTTCGCCCGTCCCGTACAGTCGACATTTCCGCAGCGACCACCCCACGCACTTAGGGCTGAAATACGTTGCTGTTCCTGTGTAAATACACACGTGCTTTCATGCGCTCCTTTTTAAACGTATTTAAATACATTAGGCGACGTATGTTATGGTTATTATATATATACTCTATGTGACTATTCTGAAATGAATGTATTCTGTAGCAAATTTCTGAATGATACAGCTTCTTCTTCAGTTCGAAATGAAAACCATGGATGTGCAGGGAATATTTTTTTAGATATTGACATTTAAATAAAACTAGTATAAACCAGGTGGAAATTGCCTCTAAATGGCCAAAGTAAATAGTTAAGTGACAGAGCAGAGTCTGCTGTTAGGCCAAGTCATTGATGAGGCAGTGCCAGCACCTATCCATGTCATGAGCCTAGAAGGATCCCAGCTGTGGACAGCACAGGTAGAGCTGTAGGCTACCAGTGTGTGTAAAATCTAAAAAGTCCAGACAATTGGTTCTAATATCATCACTATTCATACCTATTTTGCTTTTTATATCTTGTATATATCTTATCTGAACAAAAACGTCTCAGACGTTAAAAAAAAGCCAAGTTACTCACGTATAGCCTACTGAGCGCTGTCTATAAGTCCTTAATTCCAACTTGCAAAAATTGCCTGCCTGCCTTTAAAAGTATTGATATCAAAATGTGGCCAAGTTACAACTAACAATATTGCCTATCGTAGCTCACACTAAATAAAATAGCTCTATTCCAAAGCAATGCTATCCAAACTTTCCTAAATTATTTAATGCAACTTGGCCCTGTGTTTCTTCATCTTAGCATATGAAGAGATTGTGCCTCATGGAAGAACATATGATTTCAATTAATGTTTTTAACAGTTCATGAATAATTACACTCCAGAAAGGATATGGTTATACTTTGTTGGCAAGTTTACTTTAGAAAATGTACAGGTTTTAAAATGTTAACTGCTGCTACAGATTTCTTTACAATTCACAAGCAGGCATTTATATCAAGAAACATCATGTACAATAGAGAAAGGGGGATGAATAAATAAATGCAGATAAAAACATATTTTTAAAATAGCGTACATATAGCATTTTTACAAACGTATCCAGACATGTTTGTGGGTCAGATGATGGAAAATAAGTAATAGTACTACTTTTCTTAACAGAATAATAGTTATGATATTTGCAAACAGAATTTTGTGAACACAAGGATATCTATGCTCTGTAGGACCACACAGGTTTTGATAGAAATCCAAATATTCCAAATAAATAAATCAATAAATACATAATAATAATTATAATACATTTTATTCATTCTGTGCTTTTCATAGACCCAAAGCAGTGGATGCAGACAATTATTCAAACATGCCCTATAGTGTCATACTTTTTCTGTTTAATTTCTAAGTGCAACACATCTGTTTCAGAGTATTTCCACTATAAATTATTGTCATTTTGCAGTTTGATGTTGCAGGAACATACAGTTTCATTGACCACATACTCTTGAGATGGTAAGATGAAGAAACACAAGTTGCATTAAATAATTTAGGAAAGTTTGGATAGCATTGCTTTGGAATAGAGCTAGTTTATTTAGTGTGACCTTTATTTAGTGTGACTTTTGCAAGTTGGAATTAAGGACTTACAGACAGTAATTTAGAAGCTATGCGTGAGTAACTTGCCATTTTTTTTACATTGAAAACTTTTTTTTGTTGAGATAATAACATTAAGGAAACCAATAGTGTGCCTCTGCCCCTTTTGTGCTTGGCCCATAGCAGTGGCGGTGTCAATTATCTGTGTTAGGTATGGAACGCCAAAATGGTCACAATTAGCCATAAACTGGATGTGTTTTACTTTCAAAACGGCATATTTTAGACGCCGTAAAAAAATCCGCTAAAATCATCCAAAACGGGAGTTTTTGAGTTTATAAAAACGGCGAAAAATATGCCGTTTGCTTTCCAAAAAAGCGGCATATTTTACGGCGCATTTGTGCCACTATAAGGCCGTGATAACACCGGATCTGCTTTAACAGCAGGGGGCGCCTTTTTTCGAATTGTTTTCAATGAGTTTTCCTTGCTGCTTTTGCACCCCAGGCGCCTCGCATTTATCCATTTCAGGCGCCTTGCTGTTTTTAGAAAAACGCTTGGTGCGCACGGAGTTGAAATTATCTTATCTTGAAGCACTCTGAGGAAAAAAGCGCCTCACGTCACTGTCACTCTTTTCTCCTCTGTCCAATCGCATGAAAGTACAGGCAGGCCTTGATTCTGCTGGTCGGTTCCGTGGAAAGACGATTGAGGAGGAATTGGTAACGTTAGTTGGCGTTTCAGCCCACCCGGAGTTATATACCATGATAAAAATAAGCGAACCAAGACGCTCCGCTTATACACGGCTTTTTAAAGGCAAACAACGAAGCAAACTTTCGGGTAAACTTAGTTCGCTAACACCGTTAACAACGTCAGCTAAGTGATTGACAAGAGTGGAGTTTGGTTGCCTTGCAACAGCAAAAACGACGCCTCCAGCACCTTCTTCAAAGTAGGCTTTTGTAAAATCAAGGCAGGTAGTGCTCCTTGTGGTTTGAAGCCTATAAAGCGTGTCCTGTGTGATCGCGGTCTAACGCTGTTTAAAGCAGGCGTTTTGCCAACAGACTAATGAGCCCCGCATGGTGATTTTCCAATAAGGTTGAAGCCAATAAGGTTGAAACTGCTTCATCCAATCAATGATGATCAAGGTCAAACCAGAGCAGACCTATTCACTACAAATAATATTTGCTGCTGGATCAGGCAAATTAAATTATGCATCTGTGCAGGGCCGGTGTCACAACAAATTTGGGCCCCCCTACAAATTTCCCCGTCGGCTCAGATATCACGTTTCAGGTATATTTTGCCTCTGCCAGTCTCAAAATAGGCAGCTGTAATGTTAACTCGATAATGCAGAAATAAACAGCAATTTATGTTAGTAAGTGTTATGAGCTAATGTTTGAAGAGCTAGCTGGCTAGCTCCAATTATAGCTGGCTAGCTCAAATAGCTCCAATTATTGGAAAATTGGACAGATTTAGGTAGAAATTAGGTGTGGGGCAGGTGAAGATGCTTGTATCATGAACCATGCAGTAATGTGGAGTGTTATGAGCTGATGTTTGGAAGAGCTAGCTGGCTAGCACATCAAATAGCTCCAATTATCGGGAAATTGGACAGATTTAGCAAGTAACGTTACATAGCTAGCTATACCGCTAGCTAACTGGCTAGTTACAGATCGCTGTACTAAACTGAATAATACTAAATAACAATAGCTGACCCACTGAAAATGTAGGCTAATGTTACGACTGATAATGCTTTGAACTGTGGTGAGTTAAGGTTACCTAGTTATCTATGCATTTTTAGAAGCATAACAGTTAGCTCGTTAACTACCACTTTACAGTGCTCCGCTATCTGTGCTAGTTTACTGTAAACTGTAGGTACAGGACTAACGTTAGCTGCACAGTTTTGTGAATAACTACCATACATTGCTTGTATTATATACTTTGAGCTATGTAGCCAGCACAGAAATAATATGTTTCTGTATGTGGAAGTTCTCCTTTTTGAGAAAGTAGTGGGTCTTCCTGCACAATCAAACCCTGCGTCCTGTTATGTCCGGATAAATACTTTTTGTCTTGGGAAACATATGTATAATGTTCTCAAGATCGACTTTCATGATGCTAATTAATTCCACAGTTTTCTGTTAGGCCAAATTATTCCCCACAAACGGAATTCAAGGGTACTATATTATTTCAGTGATTCTAGTCAGGGCAACATGTCAATTCAAGTTTTGTAATTAATGAATTAATTTACAATTACAATAAAATTTTTCCCAAATTAAAATCATGTCATCACTTGCAACTTTTTGTTGTCCAAGAAATATCTGAAAAGAGTATTGCGACTTTGACCCACTCTTAAGGCAAGATACTTTATCAGCAGAACAACCTATCTCAACAAAGGTGATTCCACAGATGCATGGTGGATGGTAATGTATAAAGACATGAAAACGCTTATCAACTACCCTCTTCAGTTTAGCCCAGGGGTGGGGAACCTCATCCACAAAGGGCCGGTGTGGCTGGAGGTTTTTGATTCAGCCCAGCACTAAGACACCTGATTCAACTAATTAACTAATCATGGTCTTTAATCAAGACCTTGATAATTAGAATCAGGTGTCTTAGTGCTGGGCTAAAACAAAAACCTGCACCCACACCGGCCCTTTGTGGATGAGGTTCCCCACCCCTGGTTTAGCCAATGAGTTTTTGATTGGATTGCGGTCCGGCGACTGATGGCCATCACAGAACATTGATTTTGTTGTCACAGAACTATTTCTGTGTGGATTTTGAGGTATGCTTTGGGTCATTATCTTGCTAGAAAGTCCACTTACGGCTAAGTCTCAGCCTTCTGGCAGAGGCAACCAGATTGTCAGTAAAATTTCCTGATACTTGGTGGAATCCATTATGCCATTGATCTTAAGCAGTCCTGGTCCAGCTGGACCTCTGGAATTAAAACGGCCCCAAAACATAATTGACCCACCACCATATTTCACCGTGGGTATGAGGAGCCTGTCCTTGTATGCATCTCTGTTTCAACGCCAAACATGCCGATGCTGTAAGGGTCAGTGTAAGGTTCGGAGAACCAAACGTGACCGATAAGGATTTCTAAAAGTGTATCTAGAATGATACGCCACAAAAGCAGAAGTCACCGCACCAGGACGGAGATAACACAGGATCGGGAGCAAAACTTCCCTAGCACAAAGCAAAACAAAGCAACCTCAAAAACTGAAGCGATCTCGATAAACAGCGAGAATAACTAACAAAAGAACCTCACACACTAAATAATTAGGCGTGACAAGAGGTAGTGAAACAAAGCAAAACTCAATAAAATGAGTGAAGGAAAAGAATAGAAAAGAAAAACTGTTATCCAGAGCTCTTGTGGCGAAAGAGCTGAACACAAAAATGTAGGGAATATTCATTTAAATCCATACACGGGGCGTCACTTATGTACTGGAGTACTGCCCTGATAGTTACTGATAGTCACTACCATCCTTATACAACTGGTGGCATAGTTTTTGTATAATAAATCAGTCTCATAAAATTTTATATACTGTTCTCAAAAGAGAATATACTAACTAAAACAGGTAACTTGAATTAATAATTAAATGAATTTCCAATCAAATTACACATTAATAATTATCTTAGCAAAATCACAATATTATGTACTCAGTTGATACCAAATTAATATAAATGATCCAGCTAGAAGGTGAAGGCATTTTGGGGAATCCCGGCGATTAGCATTGGCTGACTCAGTTCAACACAAGAGCAACATTAACACAGACAATCTTGGAAAATGTAATAGTTTATTGAACACAAAGTACCAAACAGAGCAAAGCACGATTCACTACTATAATCTACAACAAACTATGTGTATGTGTGTGTGCGCGTGGGGGTTTCCATGTTCTCCTGTGTGTGGGGGGTTGCCTCGGACACGTGTTCGGAGAGAACAAAGAAACTAAAATGGAGGGAGGTTTGAAACTAGCTTTCGCTGGAGCTAGCTAATGGTGGCACATGAACCATACCATACACATAAGGGATAGCCATAAGCTTATCGATGCGTGTGCTTTGAGATCAGCGTGCAGTGTTAAGCTTATGACTGGTTAGTGTTTAAAGACAGATCACATGCAAGATACGTTCTGTGCGTGATGCATTAAACCTAACGCAGCGCGGTGGATGGCTTACAGCCATCCAAAGTAAAACGGTAATACCAAACTTTTACATAACACAAATTAACAATTCAATTGCAGTTGCATACATCCAATCACAAATATGTTGTGGTGGCTAACTAATATGCTATTGCCCACGTTACAGCCTTACTTGAATTAAACTCCATTAAATAGGTTCCTCCGTTGGATTGCACACTCACGATGAAAAGGGGAAATCCGGTCGCCCTGATCCTGTGGTTGCCGTTCGTAGGGGTAGCGATAGAGGGAACTGGCCGCCTCATCTTGGGTCCCTGGAACTGGTTTATTTCGTCGTCAGGGTTGCAGTTCGTAGGGGTGAATAATGGAACCGGTCGCATTATTTCTCCCCAACTATACAGCATGATACTACTGCAGACTGCTTGCCTCTTTGGGGACTCACCGGCGGTGCTGTAGGATCAGTGAGTGCGTGGTCCGCTTAGTGGTTCTTCTTGACCACCGAGTGCTCGCGATGCCTCCTCGCGTCTCGTCTCCGGTCCTCCGTGGCCGATAGCCGGGGGTAGATGAGCCCGCCTCGCTCAGTTAGATCGGCGTCATGAACGGCCGTGCTTCAGCAGAGGGCTCTTCCCCGGGTGTGCAGGCCGCGGGGCTGTGAGACTAGACAGTGAAGGCTGGCGAGTTGAGTGGACAACTGAACCAGAAGAACTGGGAGAAGGAGCAACTGCGTTGCCCCTTTTATAAACTTAATTGCCAGTCGCGCATTTCCCCTGCGCAGTATCACATTACAGTGCGGACGGAAATCACAACTGCTACAACGTCCTACGTCACTTCCAACGTGGAGGAGGAGCCTCCTGTGGACTGTATGGAATTGTAGTTCCTGTTGTCCCTACAAAAGATAACAGGTAACATGAATAAAGGATAAAGAGAAAGATTGTCAATAAGAGAGAAAACCAATCTAATCCTAATTCTCTAACCGAACTTGCTGCGTTTCTTAATAATGTGAATGTTCTTGTAAACAGGCTAGTAGTAGTATTATTTGTCATACCTTGACATGTTTCGACTGCTGATTTCCTGCATTCTTCTTCAGAAGCGTCACGTGATGTTACTGTGACGAGTCCTGTCAGGTGATTTATATAGGTTTTGTCATCCTACCTGGATTGGTAGGATGACGCCCCCTGTTGTCCGATAGTTGTAGGACAGCATCCCAGGTGTGAGACAGCATGTATGCCCCCTCATCCCGGTTTACCGTCACCTGGGTCCGTTTCCGGATCTCTACTGTCTCCCTGACCCAACGGTGGTATCTGATGTTTTCCGATCGAATAACCTTGGCTTTTTCCTAGTCCATGCTGTGGTTCTCTCTTTTGCAGTGATCTGAGATGGCTGATTTCAGATTCTCCTGATCCGCTTTCTGCTTTATTGCACGTGTGCGTGCTCCAGATGTTTCCTTTTCACATTCTTTCTGGTGTTCTTTCTTTCGTGTGCCAAAAGCTCTGCCTGTTTCTCCAATGTACGTTTTATTGCATGACTGGCATGGGATTTCATATATCACGTCACACTTCTTCTCTGGGTCAATACGGTCCTTGGGGTGCACCAGTATCTGGCGTAGCTTGGTGTGCGGCTTCACAGGTGTGCTTATGTGATGTTTTCTCATGACCCTCTGTGATCCCCCGGATGTATGGAAGGGTGACCATGCCCAGGTTTTCTGGTTTTGATGTTTTTCTTTCTTTTTTCCTCTTCTCCTTGTCTTCATTTTTCTGGACCCCTCTTTTTCCCTTGTTTATGGCCCATCCTGGGTATTGGCAGCGGGTGAGAGTGCTTCTGATGTGTTTTTCCTCCTCCTATGTTTTTCGTTTGTTATTATGCTGGTGCGGTGGTATAGGGTTCGGACCACTGATAGTTTATGTGCTGTGGGGTGTTCTGATGTCCATAACAGCTATTGGTCTGTATGTGTTGGTTTCCTGTATACTTTTATTTGTATGCCTCCGTCTTCTCTGTGTTGAATTTTCATGTCCAGGAATGCAATGGATCTGTCTGTTTCCTCCTCGTGTGTGAATTTAATGTTGCCGGTGTCATCTAGTTCAAGTGGTCTGTGAGTTCCTGTGTGTGTCCTGTCTTCACCACCAAGATAATGGTGTTCCCATGGGACGGCGGCAGACCGGTAACAAAATCCAGGGCGATGTGACTCCAGGGACAACTGGGAATAGGAAGTGGACGCAAAAGACCCGAGGGGGAAAGCCGCGAACCCTTTTTACGGGCACAAGTGGAACATGCGGTGACAAATTCCCAAACATCGCTCTCAAGTTTAGGCCTCCAAAACTGGCGGGAAATGAATTCCCTGGTCTGGTGAATGCCCAGATGGGCCACCAATTGTCATGAATGACCCCACTGAAAAACCTGCGACCGCAACCGAGACAGCACAAACAGGCAATCGGGAGGGCCCCCACCTGGGCCGGGATCGGAACGCAGCGCCCTCTGCACAGCTGCTTCTATAGCCCACATAACTGGAGCCACAATCTGAGAGCTGGGAACCACCAGCTCGGGGCGTGACTCCCTGTCAGACCAGTCAAAAATGCGCGACAACACATCAGGTTTGATATTCTTAGACCCGGGACGGTAGGTCAGAATAAAATTTAACCTGGTGAAAAATAAGGACCAACAGGCTTGTCGCGAATTATGTGTCTTGGCCAGTTGGACGTACTCTAAATTCTTATGGTCGATCCAGACCGTAAAGGGGAGCTCCGCGCCCTCCAACCAATGATGCCACTCCTCCAATGCCAATTTGACCGCCAACAGCTCTTGATCACCGACATCGTAATTTCTCTCAGCTGATGTAAGGACACTAAATAAATACATGCAAGGGTGAAGTTTGCGGTCCAGCAGAGAGTGTTAGGAAAGAATAGCTCCGACCTCCAGCTCAGAGGCGTCGACTTCTACCACAAAGGGGAGGGAGGGATTGGGAGTTATCAGGAAGGGTTCGGAGCAGAACGTCCTCTTAAGCTCAGTGAAAGCCGCCTCAGCCCTTTCCACTGAAAGCCAATAGGCGATGTCTTTTTGGTGAGGGCTGTGATGGGAACAACTACTGTGCTAAAATTCTGGATAAACTGTCCATAAAAATTTGCGAAACCCAAGAAGCGCTGCTTCACAGAATTTGGCTTAGGCCAGTTCTTCACCGCCAATATTTTCTCTGGGTCCATAAGAACTTTGCTGTCCGCCACAATGAAGCCCAAAAAAGAGACAGAGTTGTTGTGGAAGGCACACTTCTCGGCCTTAACAAATAGCTGGGCCTTAAGAAGTGCCTCCAGGACCTGCCTAACGTGGGCGATGTGGGATGAGAGATCCGGAGAAAAAATTAAAATGTCGTCCAAATAGACAAAAACAAATTTCTCCAGCATCTCTCTCAAAACATCATTCACTAGCGCCCGGAAGACGGAGGGGGCGCTAGTGAGACCGAAAGGCATGACTCGGTACTCATAGTGACCGTGGTGCGTGTTAAACGCTGTCTTCCATTCATTGCCCTCACGCATGCACACAAGGTTGTAGGCGTTATGAACTTCGATATTGTCTTTGCTATGTTGACAAACGAAGTCGAAGTCCCCATACAAAGGATCGATGTCCTAAGTTGACAGGAAATGAGGGGGTCTCACAGGGGGAAACCGAGGTCTCCAGTGAGACAAACTAGTACTCCTTCTCGGACCCTGTTACCCGTTCAACTGTTTTGGGAGGGACGCTCTGTAAGCGTTAACGCTTTTGTTGATTCCGGGGACGTGGAGTCTTTTATTGACGCCAAATGGGCTAGGAAATTAAAAATCCCCACCAATCTACTCACTAGCTCCCATCAGGTTACTGCCCTGATAGTTACTGATAGTCGCCCTTTGGGTTCTGGAGTTATTAAGCAGAGGATGAATCCAGTAGAGATGCGCACCTCTCTCCAGGGGCACTCGGAGAGAATAGAATTCTTTTTAATTGACTCTCCGTCGTGCCCACTGGTACTGGGACATTTGTGGCTAGGGTTCAGTTGCCTTCTCTTCATCGGGCCACGCCCCTGATCTCTCCGAGTTCGGCTCTGACAGTGAATCAGAGGAAGCGGAGTCTCACTATGACTCAGAGAACTCTCCCTCGCTGAGAGTAGAGAGGAAAGTCTTTCCTGGGACCCCTTTGCGGAAGGGGGTTCCATGGAGGAGGGGGATTTTTCCACCTCTGATTTTGAGTGGGACAGGTTGTCTGACACTTCCTCCGGTGCCGGTAGGGGCGCTCGAGTTTGCTGTACCCACGGGTGTTCCAGCGGAGTACTCAGACCTCGCCGAGGTTTTTAATAAACAACGCGCCACCAGATTGCCGCCCCATAGACTATATGATTGCGCCATTGAGCTGTACCCGGGTACTGTTCCTCCCAGGGGTTCACTGTATTCCTTATTGGTCCCTGAGAGTGCTGTTATGAAGCAGTATATTGAGGAATCTTTGGCCAATGGTTTTATCACACCATCTCCAGCCGGCGCTGGTTTTTTCCTTTGTCACCAAGAAAGACGGGGGGCTGAGACCTTGTATAGACTACTGAGGGCTCAATGACATCACCATAAAAAATCGGTATCCTCTCCCACTCATGAACTCCGCATTTGAGCGCTTACAGAGGGCGTCGGACTTTTCTAAACTCGACCTTTGCAATGCCTACAACCCTGTGTGCATGCGTGAGGGCGATGAGTGGAAGACAGCATTTAACATGCACCATGGGCACTACAAGTACCAGGTCATGCTGGAGATGCTGGAGAAATCTGTTTTTGTCTACTTAGACGATATTTAAATTTTTTCTCCGGATCTCTTATCCCACATCATCCACGTTAGGCAGGTTCTGGAGGCACTTCTTAAGGCCCAGCTATTTGTTAAGGCCGATAAGTGTGCTTTCCACACCAGCTCTGTCTCTTTTTTGGGGTTCATTGTGGCGAATGGTAAGGTACTTATGGACCCAGAGAAAATTTCAGCGGTGAAGAACTGGCCTACGCCCAATTCGGTGAAGCAAGTACCTCTTGTTACGCCTAATTATTTTAGTGTGTGAGGTTATTTTGTTAGTTATTCTTGCTGTTTATCGAGGTCGCCTCAGTTTTTGGAGGTTGCTTTGTTTTGCCTTGTACTAGGGAAGTTTTGACTGTGTTATCTCAGTCCTGGTGCGGCTACTTCCGCGTTTTGTGGCATATCTCTCTAGATACGCTTTTAGAAATCCTTATCGGTCACGTTTGGTTCTCCGAACCTTACACTCCCCCTTACAGCAGGTTTTGTTAAAGATAGCCTTTTTTTTTTGTAATGTTGTGATGAAAGCTAATGCAGTTAACAAGAGTGGTGTATATTTTTTTAGTTAAGTGTACTCGTGATAAAAAAATATTTTTCAGTTTAATTTATCGTTTAATATCCCTACCATGAAGAAAGAAGCTGCATGTTTATGTGCCGATGAATTACTCAGATCGTTGGCACAATTGTTCATCAAGGAAAATGAATTAAAACAGGTTGAGACCAATGATCAGTTTAAAGGGAAGTTTTATACTGGTAATACCATTGTTTTAGAGGGAAGTAAGAACCTCTCCATCACTTGCAGCTGTAGTCTTAAAAAACGCGGAGCAACACCACCAACTACCATACTACGGCAGGCATTGGGGTACAAAACTAAGATAAGTGTGGGGGTAAATATCACTTTTCTGCATGATTACGTGGCATCTAAAATTATCTGCAGAACATCCAGTTTTCCGCGATAAATTCTGCGATCACGGAATCGTGGATTTCTGGGGGCACTGTATAATAAAGAGGCAATCCACTCAGAAAAACACTCACACCAGATCCAATTATAAGGGTCTTTATTTCTGCAGAAAGAGGATGCCTGCTGACAGTCAACATCGTACTAAAAAAGCATAATTTACGGCAATCCTTTATACCTTCAAAGAGGAACTATACAATCGTGTTCATGCTAGCATTACGGTCAACCGGATTTGGTAAAAAAGTTTGATTTCCCAGCCAGCCCTTATCGAATGGAAAAGTTGAAAAGGCCAGAATATGTACTTTTGTACCATGGTCTGGATGAATACTCCATTCTGATTGGCTGGGAGGTGGTCATTATTTTTCTATAAATTACCTGCTATGAAGTAGTGCTGGTAACATTTTAATAACCATTCTAAATTAATGTGCATCAACGATTTGCAATGGCCATGTTACATCTGCCACTCCCTTCCAGTCCACTTTCCTGTTGTTCTCCCTGTGTTCCCCATTGTTCTCGTTTCATGTCATGTTTTTACTTTTACCCTGTCTGTCTTTCATGTTGTGCAGGCTGGGCGTGGTTTCCCTCCTCGTTTCCTCATTCCCCTCTCTTAATCTCCCAGCCTACCACTCGCCTTCCACACTCACTCTCGTTAGCTCATTCATTCTCGCATACATTCCGCACGCTTTACTCATCAAGTCTCCTTATTTATGTTCCCTTCTCTGTTCGTCTCTTTGCCAGTTTGTTACGTCAAGTCATGTTTGGTGCTCTTGTTACTCGGCCATTGTCTGTTGTGTTTTGCTAACGTGTCAAGTCTGCCTTTTCCAGTTTACCCGCCAGCCTGCATTCCCTGCTCTGCCATTGCCCTCGCCAACCCTGCTTCCAGTCTGTCACCGGTTGCCTGCCATTCACCCAGCTCTTCCCGTTTTCCCTGATCATCATCTGCCCCTGGTTATCGCCAACCCCGTATCCAGACCCTCACCTTGCTCTCCCTCTTCATTGTTGTTTGCTTGCCTTAAAGTGATACTGCAGTCAAAAACCGACTTTTCCCGATGTTTTGGGTTAGATTATGATCATACAAAACTGTTTATGTCCGAAAATCTCATGTTTAGTCAAAATGTTGTTTTCTGAGTTTTTGTGTAGGCTTACCAATACGTTGGTTTCCGGGGATTTGTCACAAGATCCTTAACATAAAAATGGGTGGAGTCGACGTGGTCCTAGTGGTAGGTCTTGGCTGGGCACGTAGTATAAAAGCAGAGACCAACAATGTTTTTTTTTTCCCTCTTTGAGACTGAGACCCTTATACTGCTAACTAGTTAGTTCAATTTCAAATGTGAATTACTTTGTATTACTGCTAACGTTAATTGTGACTTATATCGAGCTCCATCAAGTTATTCATCTACAACGTCTTACTATTTGGTATCTTTAGCTAACTTGCCTGCATTATGCCAAGGAGTCAGATGTATCGTTCCTCGGTGCAACGCCACCGGCTCTGCTAGCTTTCATAATCTGCCGAGAGACCCAGTGCTACTTAGCCAGTAGCTTCAAGCGACTTGCCCAAGAAAGCCCTAGTGTGCAATGCGCACTTCACACCGGACTGCTACCACAACTTGACTGGCTTTGAGATGGGCTTCTATAAAACTCTGTCTCTGAAGTCAGGTGCCATCCCAACAGTGATGGATGGATCTTCTCCCGCTGAAACGTTACCCAGGGTGAGTGAGGGCATATTATTATCGCTAACATTACAAGCTAACTCTACCTAGCCGATATAACTCAAGTTCATCTACGTTACTCTAACCGCTAACGTTAGCGTGCAAACTCAAGTTCAATTAGCCAAGCGTGTTCGAGCAGTGCTGACCTCTCTAGCTAAAACAGCTGTCGGTTAATTAGTCGTCTGCTAGCTAGCTAACATTAGCTCTTTAGAGTTTGGGGCTTTTGTCGAATTTCAGCATATTGCTTCTTTGTTAGAATTACTTATGTAACTTATAAGTTATATAATGAGTGAGCATATGCCCGTGCTATTTTTTTTTCCCAGACCAGAGAGATTGGGTGCCAGACTGAACCTCTGGACACGCGTGACTTTGGTGTTCAAGCACGTGTGGTACCCCGCAGAATGAGGGTAATAAGGGTTAGTAATAGCCATAGCTATAAATAAAAGTACAGCTTTACCAGACTAAACTATTGTCAAGATTTAGCTAGGAGACATAACTGCATGTTAGTCAAGATTGTGACCAGCTTGACAAGCTCAAGGTGGGTTTTGCAGCATGGTAGCTAGCACTAGCCTACTGGTAGCTGGATTGATCTCACAAAACCAGTTTGAGCTAGTTGACTCTTGACTAGCTCTAACTTGTTTGACCTTTGTAAACCAGATTATAGCTAGTTGTAATCCGTTTTTTGGTTACAATGTCTGCTATAGCTACAACTAGATTGCTAAGTAACTAATGTGTATGGATGCAGCGGATTCAGTTAGTAATTTGTATATCTTATCACATTCACAGCCTGCTAGATGAGACCTCAGGGAAAAAATGTTGCTTGCGACACAAGGTCTCTTCCTTCAAACACCAGGTTTCTTCCCTCAAGTCCTTTTTCACTGGCGAGTACCTCAACTCCACAGAAAAGGAGGCGACATGATGACTTCAGCAGTTACCACGCTGACGTCACAGATAGCTTTGACTGAGGAAAGGTAATCGAGAACATAGTATGTTCATAAGAAATATTGTTTCAGTGAAATTGAAAATTACAAGATAAATAAACAAGTTACTGGTAACACACAGCAAAATAGTTTATAGTACTGTAGTTCAGAAACAGTTATCTTGCTGTCAGAATGAGAATTATTTAATTCCCTCCAAAAATCCTAATCTTTAACCATTACTGGGGGTGGGGGAGCAGGGGGACCTGGACCAGTGGCTAGGGCCAACTTCACCCATAACCATCCTATCCCACTCTTACAGACCCTCCCAGCAAACATCTGTTCACACAATGAAGAAGTACATTGTGTATGAAGATTGTTTGCTGCAGCTGTTCTGCTCAGTTTGCAGCCGAACATGCAATATTGAGAAATGCGTCGAGGGTACCTCCATCACGCAGACGTGCCCTCTCTGTGACCATTTGTCCAAATGGAAGAGTCAGCCACACATCGCCAACTTTCCTGATGGAAACTTGCAACTGTCAGCAGCCACATCTTTCACTGGCTGTTCTTTCTTGCAGATAAAGAAGGTAACAAGAATATTTACTGCTTGTAATATGAAGCACTATAGTAATAAAGTACATTGCTAAGTTGTAATATTTTTATTCCTCATTTTATAGTACTTGGCTGCGTTCAACATTCAGTCCATAAGTGACCGCACCTACTTCAACCACCAGTCACAACTTCTGCACCCAACCATCCTCTGGCAGTGGAAGTGCGACCAGACAGTCCTCCTCCAGCAGGCCGCTCAGGACGTGACGTTTTTCTTGGGGGGGGGGGGGGGGGGGGGGGGGGGCATGAGGGCTGACACCCCTGGTCATTGTGCCAAGTATGGCTCATACACCATGATGGACCTGAAGGCCAACAGGGTCATATACATACAACTTGTCCAGGTAAATGTTATTGAAATTCCAGTACAGCGTATGGAGAAGGAGTTGGCTTGGAAGAATCGGGTGTCCAGATAAAGAACATTATCACTGATCGGCACCCACAGATCCAGAAGTTCTTGCGGGAGGAGAAGCCAGCCATTCAGCACTTCTATGATGTGTGGCATGTGGCTAAAGGTTTGTTATGTTTTCTTCATATAAGTTTTATCTTTGTTAGCATTTATTTTGCCATGTAGTCTTCTGATAAAATGGACAGGTGGGCCAGTACATGTACTCGGTATTTGCTTCCCCAAAAATATGAATGAACTTTCTGCAATTAATTTTAATAATAAACTTATTAAAATAGATAAAATATTGCAGCCATGGAAAGGGAAACATTTGACAATTTATGGTAAGACTACTTTGATTAACTCTCTAGTTTCATCCCAGTTTACATATTTATTAATGGCCTTACCTACTACAGGTGAATCTTTTTTAAATTATGAGCAAACCATATTCAAATTTATATGCAATGATAAACCTGATAAGGTAAAACGCATATATCTTTACTATTGGGTGGTTTGAGATTATTAAATCTAATTTAACTAATCTAACATAATGAAATGGCTGGACATATTGCATCAAATTCACAAGACAAATATGCTGGGTTTTTTTCCTTCTGTCATTCTCCTTGTGCCCAGGGATTGGCAAGAAAATTGATGTGATGGCCAAGGACAAGAACTGCACGGAGTTGGCACCCTGGAGGAAGAGCATCGTCAACCACTTGCACTGGCCATGCTCTACTACAAAGTCTGGAGAGTAGACTGTGGCCAAGTGGAAGTCTGTCGCAAACCATGTCCAGGACATCCACACGCATGATGACGAGAACTTCCCCACCTGAACGAACCCCTCATAGGAGAGGATGCCAGGCAGTGGCTGAAGCCAAGTATGTAGTTTTTTAATGCAAGTTGTTTACTCTTTTGTAACGTTTTCTATTAAGTAGAGCAACATTCTTATTGAGTTATATTCAATAGGTACGATGTCTTGTGAAATGGCTGGTGATGCTGCTGCTGGGGAACAAGCTTCTGAAAGATGTGGAGAAGCTTAGTCCACTTTATCAGACCTCATCAGTTGAAGCATTCCACAGCCTCATCCTCAGGTTTGCCCCAAATAATATGGCCTTCTCATTCCTCGGAATGTTATTGCAGTGTTACAAGTAATGACATGAAAAATACTACACTACTACTACAATGCTATACTTTCCTACCTGTACTATGTTTTTCAGATTGCTCTTAACTGCAATGCACTACAATGAGAATGCTGACCGACCCCAGGCAACCACCTCCTCAGGCGAGCTACGGTACTTGCTTTGGTTCCCTAAGTACAAGCAAGGCGACTTCTCCGTGCGCCCATTGAAGGCTACTCCTGCTTACGGTGAGTTATGTTTCTCCCAAACATACCTTATGTCACAACAATAAAACCAACCAGAAATACTTTAAACTGCCAATTGTATCAGTTCTAATAAATATTAAAATTAAGAGTTTAGACGAATTCCCAATTACTTCCATGTCATGTGCAGACTACATAGAGACCCTGCAGGAGCAGCTGTTCAAGCACGTTGTGGAAAACCCAGAGCCATACCAGGAACTGCTGCAGCAGGTCTACGTACCGCCCCCACTCTGCTCGCAGTACGACAGGCCTGACGAGAGCGAAGCAGTAGCCAGACACAAGTCCCGCTTTGCAGTTATTGATGACGACGAGGACAATTGAAGCAACAGGTGTGTATATTCTGATCTGTCCCAACTTCAACGTGTGTGTTTTAGTAAACTGTCCCAACTGTCCTCTTATGCTTGCAGGGTGTGCAGCCAGCTGAGACTCTCCTCACTCTGAGACAATGGCTCCCTCATGGTTTATTTTGATGGTTGAGAGAGCTTGTCGTTCAGATGGGACGTTAAACCGAGGTCCTGACTCACTGTGGTCATAAAAGATCCCATTGCACTTCTCGAAAAGAGTAGGGTGTTAACCCTGTGTCCTGGCCAAATTCACAACCTAACCCAACATAAAAAGCACTTTACAAATCTAATTGGTCATTAAGTCATTCGTTCATTCTGTCAATTTGATGCCAAATTTACAACCTAACCCAACCTAAAAAGCACTTTATAAATCTAATTGGTCATTTATTCAGTCAATTGGATGCCAAATTCTCAACCTAAATCTAATTGGTCGTTCATTCAGTCAATTGGATGCCAATTTAATTTTCTTCTATCACGTGTTGCTGCCTTGTCATGGTAGAGAAGCTTGAGTGTCTCAATGACCCAGATAGCTAAGCCGGTGGGGGCCTAGGCTCCTGATAGGTTCAACCATACCAGACAGGTCAAAGGGTAGAGATCAGACAAAAGGGCAACCTTGATGTACGTGCCGGCGTATACCCGGGGTGCGTCCCAATATTCTTCACTCCCCACCTCCACTCCCCCACTACCACTCCGCTACTACCCGGAAGTATGTGGAGGAAGGGAGGGGAGTAGGGGAGTGGAGGGGAAGAGCCGTGAACAAAATTGGGACAGCGAATCTGCTTCACCGTCATCAAAATCGCCGTTGACTCTTGATGAAGTTGCCCTATCATAACTTTGATTGACGCCGAGCCCACAAATATTCCCAATTTTTATGTAGGATATGAACCACAAAAATGGACTGGCATTTTGTTATCCGTTGTAGGATGTTATGTCCTTTGTGTGCTAATAGCCTACTGAAGCACACACAATTTAGGCTAAATATCTTGCATTGGGGCATCATTATCTTGGGCAAATTCATATGAGGCAGAGCTACGCATCATCACTGTTGCCTCTGTGGGCGTGAGCACGATGATGTCACCCAAAAATGTGAAAACTTCCGCAGTAGCATACATGGATGTATGCTTCGCCGGAGGGGAGGAAAAGCTGAGTTTGAAGCCACTTCGCTGGTCTTCTACACTATTGGGACAGTGGAGGGAGGAAGGAACGAAAGATTGGTTTCTGGGGCACGGAGTAGAGGAGTGGTAGTGGAGGAGGAAAGGTTGCATTTTTCGACTATTGGGACGCAACCCTGGACTAGGCTCATTTTACATTTTATTTGCTATTCAATAACTTTCCAATCTGCTGCTGGGGCCCTGCGCCTATACTATATCTCTCGCTCCCACTGTCTTGTATTATTTTGGAAGGCCGTCATTCTGTAATAAAGTTTTGATTTGACGGATTGCAGACGGAGTTTTGTCTAGCATGTCATCTTTCTAAGAGCTTGATTCAAACGAGACTGCAATATTTTTCCACGATTGAGGGGTCACTTGATGGTTTACTCCAGGTAACCCGGAGTGATGTGAGCAGCAAAATTGTTTCAAATCAAGCGCAAACTCTGCTCAATTATCCAGAGTATAGCAAGTGGACCCATTAATCACTAAATGTATCACAGATTTGTTTGAATTCAAGGCCAAGTCCTATTTCGGTATAATACATACAGGGAAAAGATCACAATCAACATGTACTGTAAGGAATAAAGTTTTTTTTTTTTTATTGGGTTTCGGGGTTACTGGAGTGGGGAGAGTTTGAACCCCACATACTGCCCACTGGCCTCAGGGAATTTCTCCCTAATGCGGGTGACAATGCAGGAGGGAATCACCACCCTAACCCTCCTGCCCAAGAAGCCCCAGCACCACCTGACAAAGTTATTGTAGGAACAATGTCTAAGTTTTTATTGCAATTCTTGGTCTAGATCAGGGGTGGGCAACTCCAGGCCTCGCGGGCCGGTGTGTATGCAGGTTTTTGCTGCCACCAGTTAACAATTATTTAATTAGCCCAATCGTTTACATGATCTGATATTTTAATCTACATATCCGCGATATGAACAACAGCTGATGAATGTTCTTGTGCCGGTATGCGTGTATTGTAGCGTTTTATCGTTCTGTAATTTACGAGTGAATCCTGATTGTGTGTATGACTAATTAGCTGATTGAGCCGTGGTAACTGGTGGCAGCAAAAACCTGCATACACACCGGCCCGCGAGGCCTGGAGTTGCCCACCCCTGGTCTAGATAGTACTGCATACTTATCATTAATTATATATCATATATAGACCTATCTGAGCAACTAACTACAACTGCAGTATGTGCAAATACTCACTTTTGACTAAAATATGGACTAAAATCTACAGATGCCCTGTCATTTCATTACATGATACTCTGCACTAACCCTTCGACACTTGCTTCCGGCATTTCCCCATAAAGCTGCCTGAATTGGTTGTGGACCGCCTGCAGCACCCACTCGTTCAGGCACACCCCCTCGAACCCCGGGTGTGCTGTCATGCACTCCAGCTCTCCAGCCCCTGCACATTTATCCATGACCTGTATTACAGTGCATATTTTTGTATAAAAACATTGGGTCCCACTAGGAGGCCCTATACCTGTGTATTTATACCTGTGTATGGCGGCAGTGTAGTATAATGGTTAAGGAACTGGCCTTGTAACCGAAAGGTTGCAGGTTCGATTCCCAGGTAGGACACTGCCGTTGTACCCTTGAGCAAGGTACTTAACCTGAATCGCTTCAGTATGTATCCAGCTGTGTAAATGGATAATATGTTAAAAAAAAAGCTAAAAAGTTGTGTAGGTCGTTCTGGATAAGAGCGTCTGCTAAATACCTGTAATTTAATGTAATGTATTTACATAATACCTACATTTACATAATACCTACATTGTAATCTGTGGGTGGTATACTGTATTTACATGTGTATTTTGTAATCATTACATTGGCATTACATTTACATAATACCTACATTGTAATCTGTGGGTGGTATACTGTATTTACATGTGTATTTTGTAATCATTACATTGGCATTACATTTACATAATACCTACATTGTAATCTGTGGGTGGTATACTGTATTTACATGTGTATTTTGTAATCATTACATTGGCTAAGTAAAACAGCTAAGTACAATATACCTATACATGAGTTACATTGTACTTGTGATATTATTGTGTAATTGCACATGTATTGGCCACTATTATGCAGTTGGGCCAAGCATGCCCGACTACAGCACAGTAGTATTAGACAAATCAAGAATAGCTTCATAACTACGCTGACATAACGTTACCTCTGTAAGCTCACGGCAACACAAGTTTTCTGGAGAGGACAGGTTAGAGCAGTGGCCACAAGCACACCTGTTGGGACATTCGTTTTTTTCTGTTTACATGCAAGTTATCTGTACAAGCTACAACAAAAATGCTTTTGCAAACAGTTGACATTACTGATAGGTAATAGCTAATGTGGGGTTGAAGGCAACCTATTGTGTGAGCTATCTTGGCTATCTTTTATGAATACGTAACGTTAGTTAATAAACGATAGCAATAATACATTTGATGTAACTTGATGTAACTCGGAATGTATCGATAAGTTAGGTAATGCAAGGCAGTCTATTGTGTGTGAGTTTAGCCCCATTTCGTCCAGAGAGAACTGGTAACTTAGCTAGCTAGCTAGTTATCTTAGCTATCATTTATGAAGAATGTTAGCTAATAAATGATAACAATTCTTTCCGGACCAAGTGGAGCTATGAGGGCGCTACAAACAGCCATTTTCAATATACTAAAGTTATTGTGTGACTGGGTTTTGCTGTGTATTTGAATGTATGGAATAGAAACGTTACTTTAGGCAGTCAAACAAGCTAACTTAGCTAGGTAACGTTAGCTTTACCATTCGGTTACATCCTCAGTCCTCTCCTCGCGAAGACGTTGCTCAACCAATACAGCCAGGGCGGTGGCTGCTGCTGCTAGTGGCTCGAATGAATACAGCTGTATTGCCCGAGCAACATCTTAGTGAGGAGAGTCTTCCACCAAGAAGGAATGCTCTTCCTCCACTTCAAACTCCTCTACCTCAAAACTCCCTGCAGTACTGCTGTCACTCTTGTCACTCGCCATTTTGTTGTTTGTTTAGTAGTGAGGAGGAAGCAGGAAGGGGGCTGAGCCAGTTCACCAAGACACACCCTTTCACTCATTGACCGTATGAATATTCATAATATGACTATGTGGCATCATCGTCATATGAGCACACCTACTCACGAGTTCCAGTTCAAATTGAAGCGGTAAAAAAGCCCTTAGAAAAGGCTCTGCAATATCTCTTTAAATAAAGTGCTCTGCTGGAGCTTATTGTGAGTCTGTCTCCGAGTCCTGCGTTTGGGTCCATACCAGTTGGGAGAAACGTAACAAAGAACTGGCCCGACACGGACCCAACGGACTCGGAGCAGCTCCACCACGCCCTCGCCTGTCAAGGGGCTATAATTAGCCAGCACGGTCTCCGCCTCGAAGACGTCCAGGAGACCCTGGAGAACATCTCCAACCAAGTGGGTCAGATGGGTACGCTGATGGGCTAGATGTCTGTCAGCTGCCCCTCCCAAGGCCCCACGCCAGTGAACTGCCTCCGGCTCCCGAGGTCCTGCCTGCGGTCCCGCCGCTCCTCCCTGGCAAGGGAGCCCCGTGTCCCATGTCCTGAGCGCTACCTGGGCGATCAGGGGAAATGTCGTAGCTTCCTGTTTCAATGCGACATCATCTTCCGACTGCAACCAGCCTCCTATTCTTCAGACTCCAGTAAAATCGCGTTCGTCATGGCCTGCCTGGGGGGCAGCGCACGGGATTGGGCGACAGCCATATGGGACAACCAGCTGCCCGCCTGCTCCCACTTCACCACCTTCACCACTGAGATGGCCAGGGTCTGCGAACACCCAGCGGTCGTGACGCCACCCAGCGCCTACTCCAACTTCATCAGGGGAACCGCAGTGTGGCAGGGATGGCGGTCCAGTTTCGCACCCTGGCGGCAGAATCATGCTGGAATGACACCGCCCTCCAAGGGGTTCTCCTCAACTGCCTGAGCGAGAACCTGAAAGACGAGCTGGCAACGCGGGACGAGTCCAGTTCACTGGACAGTCTGATCTCGCTCGCCATCTCCCTCGACAACCGTCTGCGAGCCCGGGAGAATACGGGTCGCCTGGGAGCATCCTCATTCACTAGCCCCCTCACGGTCTCGACCCTCCAGTCAGCTCGCTCCTTCGTCGGTTGACCTGCCGGAGGAGGAGCCCATGCAGTTGGGAAGTACCCTGGTTGATGTTGACGAACTAATCTCCGGGCCACCGTGTAGCCTCCTGTCCCGTCCGCCTAAAAGGGGTGGCTCGCCGGTAAACCTGGGCCTACTGGCGAGCCCGATTTCTACTACTTCACCTGCCCAGTTCCGCTTCTTGTTGAAGGTGACTCTCATGTGGAGCACCCATTCTGCCTCGCTGCCTGCTCTGGTGGACTCCGGAGCCGACTCCAATTTCATCGACCTCAATTTCGTCACTCAGTCTGGAATTCCCACGGAACCACTCTCCAACCCTTTCAGTGCCTACGCCTTGGACGGCAAACTTCTGGCCCGCGTCACGCAGTCCACCATACCCCTTCAACTCGTCCAGTCTGGCAACCACTGGGAAACTATCCAATTTCTCATAATCCAGTCCTCCCAGTCTCCTATAGACCTCGGCCAGCCCTGGCTAAAGCTGCACAATCCCCACCTCAATTGGGAAACTACTCAAGTACAAAGCTGGAGCCCCAGATGCCACTCTGTCTGTCTCCGTTCTGCCTTGCCTCCATCTGGAGGGGCTATTGCGCCCCCTAGCGCTTCGAAACCCGACCTGTCTAATGTCCAATGTCAGTAACACGACCAGTCAGAGGTATTTAACAAGTCACTTGCCATGTCCTTGCCTCCCCACAGACCTTAAGATTGCTGCATCGACCTGTTGCCTGGGGCCCCACTCCCATCTGGCCGTCTCTACAACCTGTCCATCCCGGAGAAAGCCGCTATGGAAACTTACATTCATGATTCGTTGGCTGCAGGTATAATCCGACCCTCCTCGTCCCCAGTAGGGGCAGGCTTCTTCTTTTTTTCTAAGAAGGACGGCTCACTCCGTCCCTGTATTGATTACCATGGCCTGAATGCCATCTCTGTCTGTAACAAATACCCTCTGCCCTTAATCAAGTCTGCCTTTGAACCCCTTCACGGCGCCACCATCTTTTCCAAACTGGACCTCCGGAATGCCTACCACCTAGTCTGGATCTGGGAGGGAGATGAGTGGAAGACGGCATTCAACACCCCCCTTGGGTACTTCGAATACCTGGTGGTCCCGTTCTGCCTTACTAATGCCCCAGCGATATTCTAGGCCCTCATTAATGTTGTTCTCCGCGACCTCCTCAACCGGTCAGTGTTTGTCTATTTGGATGATATTTTGATTTTCTCTAAGAATCCCCAAGACCATGTCAAGCATGTGCGCTAAGTTATCCAAAGGCTGTTGGAGAACAAATTATATGTAAAAGCAGAGAAATGTGATTTCCATGTCCCGTCAGTGTCCTTCCTGGGGTTCGTCATCAAGGAGGGGAGGATCACCCTGACCCTGCCAAGATCCAAGCTGTGACCGAGTGGCCCCACCCAGCTTCCCGTAAACATCTTCAGCAGTTTCTGGGCTTTGCGAATTTCTACAGGCGGTTTATCTGCGGCTAAAGCCAAATTACCACCCCCCTTACTAACCTCACCTCCACCTCTGTTCCCTTTATCTTGTCTGCCGAAGCTAACAACGGTTTCAATATCCTCAAAACCAGGTTTTCCACCGCACCTTTGTCACCCTGACCCCAACCGCCAGTTCACTGTGGAGGTGGACGCCTCCAACACCGGAGTGGGTGCCGTCCTCTCCCAGTGCTCCTCCCTGGACCAGAAGATCCACCCATGTCCCTTCTTTTCTCGCCGGCTCACCCCGGCCCAACGTAATTATGACATGGGGAATCGGGAACTGCTGGCCATTAAACTTGCCCTGGAGGAATGGAGGCACTGGCTGGAGGGGGCGGAGAAACCATTCATTGTCCTGACTGACCACCAGAATCTAGTGTACATCCAGTCTGCTGAGCGCCTGAATTCCCGCCAAGCCCGCTGGTCATTGTTTTTTGCTCAATTTAATTTTTCTATTACTTACAGACTCGGTTCCCGCAATACTAAGCCTGACGCTCTCTCCCGCGTCTACTCCCCGGAAGTCAGGTCTGTTGTCCCCGATCCTGTCATCCCCTCTTCCTATGTGGTGGCTGCTGTCTCATGGAGAATTGAGAAGGTTGGGAAGGCCGCCCAGGTAGCCCACCCGGACCCCCGCAATAACCCCAACTCCTGTCTGTTTGTTCCTGACTCTGTCCGCTCCCAGGTCCTCCAGAGGGCACACGCCTGTCCTGCCACCCTGGTATCCAGAGGACCATCGCGCTGGTGAGGAGGAGTTTCTGGTGGCCCACACTGAAGGAGGATACCCGTGCCTTCATCCTCGCCTGTCCGGTCTGCGCCTGGAGCAAGGCCTCCCATCAGCCCTCCACTGGTCTCCTCCACCCCCTCCCTGTCCCGGGCCTTGGAGTCACGTGAGGGTCCACTTCGTCACCGGTCTCCCCCCCTCGGGTGGCAACACAGTCATCCTAATGATAGTCGACCGTTTCCCCAAGGCTGCCCACTTCGTCCCCCTGCCTAAGCTCCCCTCTGCGTCCGAGACAGCGGAGCTCCTGGTGTTGCACGTGGTGAGGCTGCACGGGATTCCCTCTGACATCGTCTCGGGCTGTGGGCCCCAGTTCTCCTCCCAGGTGTGGGAGGCGTTCTACGTGTCCCTAGTTTGTCCGCCAGCCTGCCATCTGGCTACCACCCCCCGAGCGAGCGGACCAGGAGCAAGCTTCTCCCGTGGGAGGAGTACGCCCACAACACGCTCAAGAGCTCCGCCAGGGGAATGTCCCCGTTTAAGTGTTCCCTGGGGTACCAACCTCCTCTGTTCCCGATCCAGGAAGAGGAGCTCTCCGTCCTGTCTGTCAAGGCCCACGTCCTCTGCTGCAGATGGATCTGGAAGACGGCATGCACCACACTCCTCCGCACCATGTCCCGTATCCGACGCCTGGCTGACCTTCACCGGACCGCAGCCCCACAGTATGCCCCTGGACAACAGGTCTGGCTTTCCACATCCTACATTCCCCTCAAAGCCACGTCACGGAAGCTTCAGCCCCGCTTCATTGGTCCCTACCCCATCATCGCCATCATCAACCCCTCCTCTATCAAGCTTCAGCTCCCCTCATCCCTCAAGATTCACTCCACCTTCCACCTTTCTGATCCTGGACCCCTCCCTCATCCAAGAGTTTCATCGTACCCACCCTCAGAAGACCCGACCTGGTGGTACGCCTGGAGGCGTTCCTTGAGGGGGGGGGGGGGTACTGTTATGTCCGCCACTCCCTTCCAGTCCACTTTACTATTGTTCTTCTTGTGTTCCCCATTCCTCTCGTTTCATGTCATGTTTTTCCTTTTACCCTGTCTGTCCTATTGCTCCGTAACCGGCAGTCCGTAGTCCAAAATGTTCTAGAAAATAAGTGGAATAAATAAATTTAATTAATAAAGTAAAAGAAGCAGATAGTAGCTACTTTCTTTCCCTCAGTGACGACTGGACGGCAGACGCAGCCGTATATGCTGCCTCGTAGGCTGAAAATAGAAGGCTAACTTTACCTTACTGCAACTGGGCTACATTTAAGTTTGATTTTGTTATTGTTTTAATGCCAATGCAATAGGCCTACTGGCTAGGCAGCTATATGGGCCTAGTTACATCATCACGGAGTTAGCTACGCAGTTTTGTGTTTATATGTGCAATGTTTAATCTGTTTTTTTTTTAATGTACGTTAGGCCATCTACTGGGGGCCACAACATTAGATTTGTCTCTTCTATGAATAGGCTAACGTGGTAAACATAGCAACAGTTTACAGCCGATTTAAAAAACCGGTAAATGACATAAAGTTTGTATTCAGCAGTGTGGGCCATCTTACTTAGATATTAGATATAATCTACCTTACTTTGATCTAGCAAAACATTTTGTGGTTAGAGGTGCAGTATATATTCAGTTTGGAAATACGAACTTATAATAGGAATTTACCTGTAAGCAGCCACCGCAATGCAGAATGCCATGCTGCCGCCACCAGGTATGATGCAATCGTCCGAGAGGCTGCCATCAGTACCAGCACAGTGCTCCACTACGCTTGAAGGTGACGACGCGACAATGCCGGCTACACCTCCATTCGCGGGACCGCTGCCTCACATGCCAGTTCGGGATCTCCAAGACACTCCATAGGCAGGACCTGGAGCTCCACATACACTGCTGCGATGCCTGCACCGCCCAGAAAGGACCAACCCGTCGCTCACATGCTGCAGCAGTACCTGGTGGAGGCCCCCATGGAGCATGTGGAGGTGGATGTCCTGAGATCTTTTCCCACCACGGATCCCGGGAACCGCTATGTACTCGTGTCCATGGACTACTTCACTATGGGTGGGTTGCACCAACAAGGTTTAATTCTTAAACAGGATTAAATCAAGGTTTATCTTTTAATCCTGTTGCACCAACTTCTAAATCTAGTTTACGGTTTAATTTTAATCTTGGTTGAAATTTTTAAATTTAAACCAAGAATAACTTTAATCCTGTTGTTCCAAAACTTTAAACTAAAATATAAACTGATTAGAGATTAACTTTAAACTGACACTTGCGGTGGTTTAACTGAAAGAAATGGCAGCATTTTTGAGGTGGATGGCCCAAAATAATGAAGTTCCCAGACGAAAGATAAGGGACAGACTCAACTCTGAGGTTTATGATAATTCTGAGTTTTCAAGGCGCTACCGGCTCACCAAAGAGTCTGTAATGGAGCTAAACAGATTGGACTGGCCATTAAACATGGCAGTCATCAGAATTCTGCTATTCGCCAATGCACCAGCTTTGGGTGGCCCTGCGCTTTTATGCAACTGGATGCTTCCAGATGGTGGATGGAGACTTATTCAGCATACACAAATCAACAGTGAGCAGAATTGTTGGAAGAGTGTCTGTAGAGTTAGCTAGATTGAAGAATTAATACAAAAGGTTTGAACCAACAGGAGAGACAGCAGCTGGCTTCTATAGGTATTGCATTAGTTTTTTGTTTCTTCTGTTTGTTTGTCTTTTTAGATAGCACTTTGTTACATAGGCCTAGTCTAGAAAAATGCTTTATACAGTTTATCATTATATGAATGGTTTTAAACAAAATGTTTGTGGGCCCACTCATTACTATAGCCATACTCTAGACTTAGTGTTATCCTATGGTATCAATATTATGAATCTTACCATTGCACCCCATAACCCTGTATTATCTGATCATTTACTTATTACTTTTGAAATCGAGGCAACCACCACTTTTATATCAGAGCCAAGACATTATTACAGCCGGTCGTTAAACTCTGACATCATTCCAAAGTTTATATACAGTATATGCTTCCGGAATCATTCCTTTCAAGCAAAGGAAATGCCACTGAAGTATCGCTGGATGAATTGACTAACCAGTTAAGTTTAACTCTCAGAAGCACCCTTGATATGGTTGCCTCTCTAAAAAGAAGAAAGTTTTGTCGGGAAAACCGTATTCCCTGGTACAATGACACTGCTTGTGCCCTGAAGCAGTCCAGAGCGAAAATGGCGGTCAGCTAAACTAGAAGTATTTCATCTTGCATGGAAATATAGCCTCCTCCAGTACAAGCAAGCTTTTGCATCAGCTAGATCTTCCTTTTTCTCTAAATGAATTGAACAAAACAAATGCAACCCAAAATTGTGGCACTAAACTGTTTTACGCCAATTGACATGAAGAAGCTGTCTAAACTGGTTATGTCCTCAAAACCGACTACATGTCTACTCGACCCAATCCCTACAAAATTGGTTAAAGAACTTTTCCCCATACTAGGCCAGCATATGTTAAAAATCATTAACACATCCTTAGTAGCAGGATATGTACCAGAGTCACTAAAAATGGTGGTTATTAAGCCATTACTGAAAAAACCAAACCTCAAACCTGACAAACAGGAAAACTATAGACCCATTTCAAATCTTCCATTTCTATCAAAAATATTAGAGAAAGCCGTTGCGAAGCAACTTGGTGCATACCTTAGCTCAAACCATATCCATGAAATATTCCAGTCATGATTTAGACCCTACCATAGCACTGAAATGGCACAAAAGTTTTCAATGATTTACTATCATCAGCCGACCAAAACTCTGTGTCTGTTCTTGTACTTCTTGACCTAAGCGCAGCTTTCGATACAATAGATTCTATTGAAGATAGATTATGAGATTCTACTGAACAGACTCCTGGGGCTCTATCTTGGTGCTTGGTCTAAGTGCATGGCGTAAAGTCCATTTAGGGCGTGTCCAAGTCCACTTTTGCTATTTTAACGGCGTGTTTTTTGCGCGCTAAGCACGGTGCAGCGTGCAAGTGGGCTGAACCTAGTCTCTTCATTAATTATAGGTGTGTCTTGGGCGTGACATGCACTAAACCAATCAAAATGTCATATCCCATTCCCTTTAAAAGCCTGCTTTTCCACCTCGGCGGATTGCTTATATGATGGCGAAAAAGACATGCGCGTGCGTGTTTAGTGCAATCAAGGAATAGGCTATAGGATCACTAGTAGCCTATGATAAATATTATTCGGACAAACCATTATGAGTTCCCGGTAATTTCCGACAGCGCTGTTATTTTACAAAATATATGCGGTTAAATTTCGTTAAAGGCACCTGCAACAGCTGAGAATAAGCTACCAATGGCTTCCGTCTCACCTTAGAAAACACCAAATTAGCCTGCTTGTTTAACAAATTCCGTTTGATTATGCAATGAAGCAATGAACTCATGTTCAAGCTTCATCCGAAATTCATTACCTGCATTCTAATTTTGATTAATACAATAAATAACGTTATTTTGCCTTAATGATGACAATAAATACAATAAAGCTGTCAGGTTGGCAACCCATAGGTTCACGCATATTTTCCCTTTTTTAATAATGTCCTGCTTATGGAAATGTGACCAACCTGTTTTACTGGAAGCGTAATGCTTTAAAACAATCCACTTTCCCAGGAAGACTGTTAAAAGTGTAATTTACAGCAGGGGAAACAGACCTGCTCATATAATAATAATAATAATAATAATAAACTTTATTTGTATAGCACCTCTCATACATAAAATGCAGCCCAAAGTGCTTCACAACAATAGAAAACAAAATACAGAACAAAAGCAATAGAAGAAAAATAGACATAAAAGGCAATAGAACATTTACGAGACAATGTCCCTCCTTCGAGGTATATTTGCCCATGGGTGGGAGCAGCATACAGCCTCCACAGTTTGAGTCACTCCACAGTGTGACGAACCCGTCGGTCCCTAGTCAACTTTTAAGTTGAGCGCCCTACTGGCCTCTTTCTACGTTTTGATTTTCATTTGCCCATGGGTGGGAGCAGCATACAGCCTCCACAGTTTGAATCACTCCGCAGAGTGACGAACCCGTCGGTCCCTAGTCAAACTTTTAAATTGAGCGCCCTACTGGCCTCTTCTTTCACCCCACTATACAGAATAAAAGAAAGAAAAGAAATAAAATAAAATAATAGATAAAACAGCTTTAAAAAGATAAATAAGCTTAAAAATAAATCAATTAGACTAGTACATGGTAATAAAAATAATAAAAAAACACACATCAGTCCTAAAAGTAAGAAAATTAAATTTAAATTAAAATTAAATTTTAAAGCGCACATGCAGATAATGGTATTAAAATGAATTGTGAATTAATTGTAACGTGCTGCAAATTTGTTTTCGTTTACAATTAGACGCTTAGTTCTCTTTAAAATCTTTTGTTCAGTTATGGAATAACAGGTGAAATCAGCGGGGTTTTAATAAGCTGAGGGTATGGAAACCTTGTCACTGTAATTTAAAAAATATGAAGGACGAAGAATAGCTAAGGTTACAATTCAGTTAACATGGCTACATTTATCTCCGTTTTTTAACCACAATCCGCTGTAGCCTAGGCTATTTGAAAAAAAAAAGAAGCAATATTCACTGGACAAGGTTTTGAACTTTTTTCAGTCACAAACCATTCTATTTACTTACAGGCTGTTTTCCTGGATAAACAGAGCTGTATTGTAATGACATCTGAAGCATGAGTTCTCCATTGAATGACAATTCATGCATTAGGCTTGATATAGGTGTTATCAGCTCGTTTTTAATGGATAGCCATTGTCCCGTACCATCGCACATCGTCTGGATGTTGATGGAGTGAGCTATGGAGAGCAATGTAATGTGGCATCGTTTCTGTTCGCTAAGGGAAAGGTATGTGGACCTATAGAACCTTTCATTATTATGCATTTTTGATATAGCCTACACAATAATAATATTTCACATTGTGATCTAGATATTTTAGTCATGCTTGTGCGCGCCCCTGTGTGTAACAGACAGGAGGGTATGTGCGTTGTGCACACGCCTATGTAGACGCACTTATATGCGCCGTTAAAATAACATGTAAACAACTGCGACATGACTTTAGACCAGGTTTGTGGTGGTTCTAGCGAAAGCGCTTTCTGCTGGCTCAAGATAGCAATACGCCAAAAAGAATCCTGGCCACTCCTCATCTTAAGACCAACACGCCCAGTTCACTTGTAATGGGCGCAAGAATACATGCTAGTTAAACGACGTGAACGCAAGGCGTTATTATGAACCATGCGCCGGGTGTAAGATAGCAAAGACACTTGCGTTTGGGTTAGCGCCGCTTAGTGCCGGGTGTAAGATAGGGCCCCAGGGCTATGTTGGACTTAATGGGCAAGCAGTTTGTTAAATTAAATGAAGAAGTATCAGTTACTCAGTAATGAAATATGGTATTCCACAAGGATCATTGCTAGGTCCAGTACTCTTTTCACTATTGCTACCCCTTGGTGATATTATTCGGGCACATGGGGTAGATTTTCACTGCTATGTGAAACGCAGATATACATTTCCATGAAACCCGGCGAGGCACTACAATTTTCTCGATTAGAGGCTTGTATTGCAGATATTAATGTTACGACCCCGGAAATGGACTGGACCCAAATGCACGACTCGAACTCAGGAATATCAAAACTCAATATTTTATTGCTTGATCAGGGTAGTCCTGAGCAAGGGGAGAAAGGCAAAAGGTGGTTAACGTTCCAAGCCGGAACTGGATTCAGCAAGACAGACAGACAGAGCGCGTAGCTCTAATAAATTATGCTTCGACCAATACTCCTGAAGCATAGGGAGAACACAGAATACAGACAGTCCAGGTATGAGGCTGCAGGGGAGCAGTGGGAGCAGGAGAGGGTTAGCGCCGGGTGTAAGATAGGGCCCCAGGGCTGTGTTGGACTTAACCTCTTAATGCCAAACGCCCCCTAGCGGTAACGCGGGCGTGACGGAAATTATTAAATTATACATTTCATTAATTTAATAATATATAATAAACTGCTCACCTCAATATTTTGATTAAATATCCTTATGATATATCCATTCCTTCTGGGAAAGTGGTTTTTAAGCCCAAAACGTCGAGATAAAACTTTGTAAATAACGTTGGAAACTCTCGTTGGAAATTCTCAAACATGTATTGCAGCTTGATGTCACACCATAAACAATGTGCTGGTAAACTGTTCAGCTTAATTGTATTTCACAAAACTTTGGTTTAAAAAATCATTATACCTTTAGGCTTCAAGAAAAAATACTTTAAAACTTTCATAAGGCTGTACATGATTTTTTTCCAATTTTAAACCGACTTGTGCTTTTTTGCACTTGATTACGACTCGTTCGGCTGTGTTCACTTTGGCGTTGTGAAACTCAGCCAGTTTCTGGAGTACCAATTCAACGGCTTAGTATATGTTAGCCAGAGTGGTTTTGAACTTGCTTGCAGAGAATTATGCAAAACCGTCGTCAATTGGGTGTATTTCTTTGACTGATAGCACAATAGGCCTATCTGAAGTGGGAAAAACTGTCTTCGACCTGCCTCCGCTCCGAGTATTATTTGCTTTCCATTGGGTTTTAAAACTGTCTGTCAAATATTCCAGCCAATAGCCAAGACTCTTATCTTTCAAACGAGCCCTCATTCAACACTGTAGCCGTCGTATATCACGGAAATTCTGCCGTGCGTATAAGGAAGTAGCACCCACGCGTAATTATCGAACCAAGATGGCGCAGTGTTTTTACCTTGTAGCGTAGCTCGCTACATTCCGTTTAGCAAAGCACAATTAATTAGGTAAGGCCCGCAGTTACATTTTTTTACTTTAGAGTATTTTTGATACAGTTTTTGTGTAGTTATGTCGAGATTTTTGAGGCGTTTATCCGTGCACCAAGTGCTAGACGAACTGGATAAGCCAGAAGATGTTTTTGCCGAGGGAGACTCATCCTGTCTCAGTGACGCTGAATCCACTGATGACCGAGATGATGTTGCTGACATGTAAGTTGTTTTATCATACTAACAGTGTTATGCTATAAACGCATTGAATTTCGCCATGGCAGGTAACGTCGTTAGGGCTGGTGGTATTACCGACTTTTCGATATACCAGTGTGAATTCACGCAATGCCATGCGGGTTCGTAATTACATTGTCAACTGTATTTTATTGTTTTTCATACAATTAATATTACAAATTGCACATTCCAACGGTATGATAAATAATTTATGAAGTAAACTTAGGGTGTATTGTCTGTGTTGACAAACTCGCACGTGTTACGTGGCGTTGCCAACAACACAGATGTTGTAAGTTTGGCGTAAGCATCGAAGGAAATGTGCAATTTAGCTGCAATGCGTGAATCCCTGTGTTTCTTCTGTGAAGCTAACTAACCTTATATACTTATGCATAAAATCGGTCCCTCTCAGCTAAATTAATATAGATAGTATTACCTTTACAGTGGCAAGCTAGCAAGCAAAATTACAGGTAACAAGCAGCTAGCTATCTATTTGTGTCTGAGATGAGCTACTAAATCGATTTTTTTGAGTGTGAAATGGCTTCTGGAAGTGTTTAGTAAAGTCATTGTTCCACATGAGTAAATTGTTCTGTATGCAGTACAGAAGGCTGTGCAGGTAAACAAAATGGCAATTTATGCATGGTATGAGGGAGAGAACATGATAACATCAGGGAGTACTTGTTTATTATTATTATTGTTGATTGTTGTTGTATAAGGGGGACTAATGGGTATATCAACATGGTGGACAATTCCATGGACAGTGTTAGTGGGGTTTGTAATGATGCAGATTGCTCTCCTGAGGGAATGTGTAGTCTAAATGGCTTCTGTATGAATGGTTAAATAATCTCTCCTCACCCTCCACCCCCATGTTTTGATCCTTTGCCTTTTTTTGTTTTTAGTTCATTTTTTTTAGCTTTTTGGACCCTGCCATTTTGTACTTTCTTTGTGTAAATACGGTAACTTCAGCAATTAGAGGGCAAGGATCTTTTTATTTGTTACAGCAAGGGTGTTTTTATTTTTTATCTAGGAAACTGGTGGACTTTTGATTTTTTATCCACTGCACTTTTAGTAGTACACCTTAGTGCACTTGTATATAGTTGATATATGTTTGTCATGTATAAAGTTTTGCCTCCTAAAACCCAACCCCAACGTCCCTGTCATAGGAGGTGGCAACAGAATAAAGGACAGGACTGGCTAGCAGTAATGTGTAGGGAAGTTTCATACTATTCCCATTATTCATTTGAAAACCTGTTTGCACATTCCTGGACTCATTTCTGGCTAATGGGGCTCTGATGAAATACACAAGATTCACTGTGCTGCTACATGGGTTTTGACAGCTTTTTGTGACCTCGGGTAGTTAGTTGTGTAATATGAAGAGCAACAAGAACACGTCTAAAAATGAACTTTTATTGCCAATATTGACAAATTATCTAATTTTTTTGTAAAAACCTAAAAAATAAATCATATTGAGACCTTTCTGGAACATTGCCATTTTTGGCACATTTGGCACCATTTGGATAACGAAAAAGGTTCACCTGAAAAAAACCCTGTAAAATTTGAATGGTTTGAGATATTGACACCAGATTGTTACCAGAGGTAGGCAGCATATTGATGAATCAGATAGAGGAGTCATTTCCTTGATTGCATTTGTAGCTCCCCAGGTAAAAATTCTTAAACTTGAATGTAGGTACCCGTTTTTTAGTTTTTTATATTTTCTGTACATAAATTGTTGTAGTCAAGTATCAAAAACTGGATTTCTATGAGTTCTCACTGCTTAGTCGTAATACTGCAGGTGTCTTCTTTAATAAAAGCCATGAACCATATTTGTACCATTTATAGTTTTTGAGATAACCACCTTTGTTTGTCACTAGTGAAACCAGGCGAAAATTGGCCTATTTTGCCCTCGGTAGGAAGAGGTTAATGGGCAAGCAGTTTGTTAAATTAAATTAAGAAGTATCAGTTACTCAATAATGAAATATGGTATTCCACAAGGATCATTGCTAGGTCCAGTACTCTTTTCACTATTGCTACCCCTTGGTGATATTATTCGGGCACATGGGGTAGATTTTCACTGCTATGTGAAACGCAGATATACATTTCCATGAAACCCGGCGAGGCACTACAATTTTCTCGATTAGAGGCTTGTATTGCAGATATTAATGTTACGACCCCGGAAATGGACTGGACCCAAATGCACGACTCGAACTCAGGAATACCAAAACTCAATATTTTATTGCTTGATCAGGGTAGTCCTGAGCAAGGCGAGAAAGGCAAAAGGTGGTTAACGTTCCAAGCCGGAACTGGATTCAGCAAGACAGACAGACAGAGCGCGTAGCTCTAATAAATTATGCTTCGACCAATACTCCTGAAGCATAGGGAGAACACAGAATACAGACAGTCCAGGTATGAGGCTGCAGGGGAGCAGGAGTAAGTATAATGGCGGCAGTGTAGTATAATGGTTAAGGAACTGGGCTTGTAACTAAAAGGTTGCAGGTTCAATTCCCAGGTAGGACACTGCCGTTGTACCCTTGAGCAAGGTACTTAACCTGAATCGCTTCAGTATATATCCAGCTGTATAAATGGATAATATGTAAAAAATGCTAAAAAGTTGTGTAAGTCGCTCTGGATAAAAGCGTCTGCTAAATGCTCATAAGTAAATAAGTAGGAGAGGCCAGGGAAGGAGATGGAGACGGACAACCAGTAAGGTGGAGCAGGGGATGAGCGGGAGCGGGAGCAGGGCGGAGCGGAGTGGCAGAAGAGGTGCAGGACAGTGGAGCGGAGTCCGGGCAGGACGCAGGCGTTGCAGCAGGGCAGCGGCAGTAGCGGCACGGCAACAGCAGAGCAGCACGGCAACAGCAGAGCGGCAGCGGCAACAGCAGAGCGGCAGCAGAGGCAGAAGCGACAGCACATCAACAGCAACCGCAGCATTGGCAGTAGGCTCCAATAGATCTCACTGAATTTAATACTATAGTAAATTCTTCAAAATCTTCTACCTGTCTTCTAGACCCTATCCCAACGAAGCTACTGAAGGAGCTACTGCCAGTGACTGGAACACCACTGTTCCATATTGTTAATGCTTCTTTAGCCTCTGGACATATACCACCGACTCTCAAACTTGCAGTCATTCTTAAGAAGCCAAACTTGGATATGAATGACTTGTCTAACTATAGGCCTATCTCAAACCTTCCGTTCCTCTCTAAAATAATAGAAAAGGTCATTTCAAAACAACTCTGGTCATTTTTGCACCCTAATCAAATATTGGAAGTTTTTCAATCTGGTTTTCGACCCTCTCATAGCACTGAAACAGCCCTAGTCAAAGTATTCAATGACCTACTCCTTGCTTCTGATAGTGGCTATATCTCTGTACTCATGCTTCTGGATTTTAGTGCAGCATTTGACACAGTTGATCACCTCATCCTTCTGGATAGGCTTGAAAATATTGTTGGCCTCCGTGGACTGGCTCTTTCCTGGTTTAGATCATACTTATCAGACCGATATCAATTTGTGCATCTTAACAATGACTCCTCCTATAAGTCTAGGGTTAGATATGGAGTACAACAAGGATCTGTCCTTGGGCCTTTGCTCTTCTCTCTATACATGCTTCCCCTGGGACAAATCATTCGTAAACATGGCAACTTCCACTGCTATGCAGATGACACCCAGCTGTATATATCAGTCAAGCCTGATGAAATTGTCCTGCTGTCAAAAATGGAAGCTTGTCTTATAGATATAAAGGAACGGATGACCCATAACTTTCTCTTGCTAAACTCTGATAAGACAGAGGTAATGGTAGTGGGGCCCAAGTCCCTGAGATGCAAACTATCTGGCTATATGCCTAACATTGATGGAATTTCAATCACCTCAAGTGCTGTCATTAAAGATCTTGGTGTTACGTTTGATCCAGATCTAGTATTTGATACACACATTAAAGACATCTCTAGGGTTGCTTTCTATCACTTGAGGAATATCTCAAAAATTCGAAAAATACTGTCCCTACATGATGCTGAAAAGCTAGTCCATGCTTTTGTTACTTCTAGATTAGATTATTGTAATGCTCTTTTGTCTGGATGTACACATTCCTCTCTGAAAGGGCTTCAGCTAATTCAAAATACAGCAGCTCGTATTCTCACGAGAACTAGAAGATTTGAACACATCAGCCCAGTGTTAGCTTCACTTCACTGGTTGCCAGTCAAATTTCGAATAGACTATAAGATTCTATTACTTACCTTTAAAGCCTTACATGGGCTTGCCCCCTTATATTTAAGGGATTTACTTTTCCCTTATAATCCCTCACGAACACTCCGTTCGCAGGGCGCAGGCCTCCTTGTTATTCCTAAAATAGCTAAAAGTACCATAGGTGGTAGAGCCTTTTCCTATCGTGCTCCTCTCCTATGGAACAAATTGCCTGCTCATGTTCGGGGTGCAGACACTGTCAGTCTATTTAAAGCTAGGCTTAAAACTCATCTTTTTAGTCTGTCCTATAGTTGAGGGGCAGGAGTGGGTGGCTGGCATTAGCTATAGAGTCTCTGGTGGACTGAGCGGTCAGTGCTGTCACTGGATCATCATTGGTAGTGTTGTGTTAAGCTCGACCGGTCATGGTCTAGTGGTGACTGTCTCAAGCCTGCCCTCATGGCTGTATTGGCCCCTGCCTCTGTTTAGCCCTTAGCTATGCTGCCATAGCCTTATTCTGCCGGGGTTTCCTTATCGCAGCAGGCACCTCTGTCTCTCCTGCTGCGCTTGTTCTGCTACCATCTGAACCCCCTAACAATGTTTTTTTCTTTTTTCCTCTTCCCTGCTCTGGGCACCTGCCCGGAGCTCTAGCCCAAGTTTCCCGAGTTTCCCGCGTCCTTCCCCCGCCCCCCTCCTGGCCCGGAGCTCCAGCCCAAGACCAGCTAGGCGCCCCCCACCTGCCACTGCTGATCTCTACATGATGGAGTCATCAGAATAGAATACCTCCCTATGACATAATCAACCCATAGGCCAGTGGAGGATGGGCATCCCCCCAATAGCCGGGTTCCTCTCGAGATTTCTTCCCATCGGGGAGTTTTTTCTCGCCACAGTATGAGGATTTTCTCTCCTACTAGAGTTTTTACCTCTGCTATCTGGGGGCTTAGAGCTGGCATTTCCCATTTCCCCTTTCCTCCCCTTTCTGTTCTGTAAAGCGTCTTTGTGACAGTCATCTGTGAAAAGCGTTATATAAATAAAATTGAATTGAATTGAATAGGCGGGCACCGCCGCAGAGTGGAGGAACAGGAGCCCAGGCTGCATGCACACACGTCAGGTGGAAGGCAGGGAAACCGCAGCACAGGCAGGGATAACAAACAACTGCAGGCTGGCAGACTGAAGCAGACAAAGTTAGTATAGCGAGGCAGGAATAATTGAACAGCGGGTTATGGAAATGCCGTTCCAGACAGGAGCAGACTTTGACGGGAAGGTAAGGTGGGTTAACGCCGGTACCGAACAAGACAGGCTAGACTGGATACTAGGACTCAAGACTAGACCAGAGGTTTCAGACAACGAGCATTAGCGAACAAGCATTCGCGAACTTCGTCAGAACAACACAAAACGAACTAGCGTTGGACAACGAACAACGGATGATTAAATACACGAGTCAAACGGAAACAATTAAATGCAGCGTGCAAATCTATGCACGAGTGATTAACAGCGCAGAGTGCCGCGTGCGAATGTAAACGTGAGTGAAAACGGAGCAGAGAGTGTGCAGAATGCATGCGGATGAATTAAGTGCGGCGTGCGAATGTATGCGCGAGTGATTAGCAGAGCAGAGAGTGTGCAGAATGCATGCGGGAAGACGGAAAGGGAAAGGCCGACAGAGCAGTGGAACAGAGTGACATGAAAAGGAGAACCACGCCCAGCCTGCAGCACGGGGGAACAATAAGGAATACAAACACGATACGAGAGGAAACAGGTAAAACACGGGACACAACAGGACGGGAGTGAGAGCATCACAATTAAAGCTTAGATGGTTTCTAATTTCCTGCTCCTAAACTCAGAGAAGACTGAAATGCTGGTCCAAAAAAACGAAGGGAGAAATTGTGTACCTCTATTTTAAATTATGATGGTTGTTTAGTTGTTCCAAATTCAGCTGTGAAAGACCTAGGTGTTATTATAGACCCAGATCTAACCTTTAGCGCGCATATGGAAAACATATCCAGAGTAGCTTTCTTTCAGTTAAGGAACATAGCTAATGGAGGATCCATGCCTCATTTTTGGTGCGGACCGTTTCCTTGTCAGTCTTTTTTTCCTCTATTTCTCTATAATTTTCCAGCAGTTCAAGTAGTATATTTTTTTCATGGGCGGAGAAATTTGCGCTTCGTTGGCGAGCCATGGTCATCAATGCTATGCTATGTTTGGCTAAGGGTAAACAAGCTTAACAGTTTATTACATTTAAATTAACTGCACACGCAATCATCGGCTACTTTCATGTTATTGCTGACACATTAGTTACATTGTTGCTAAGATCAAGCAATTCAGATGGGACTAGCTACACTTGTAACCTATTTCTTGATGTGCTTTTATGTGATGTGCCTACAGTAGCATAGCCTAACAATTCCTTGTTTAAATCTACATATAAATATGGGTTTAATTATTTAATCTTACATTGAGTAATCTAAGATTAAATTTAAGTGGTGCAACACATCTTTGGTTAATTTTAAACCTGGATTTGCTACTCTCTGATTATCTCTAATCTTAGATTAATTTAAACCTTGTTGGTGCAACCCACCCTAAGTGGCCCGAGGCATATGCGGTCCCGGACCAGGCGCCGACTGTCTTGCTGGCTGAAGGATTATATAGGCTACTGGACTCTGGGGTCGTCGGGGATGACTGACACGTCAGGTGGGGGCAAAGTAGCTCCCAACGCTGCATTCTATTAATTCTCAGTGGGGTTCCCATGATGCCTTGCAGTATGGAGTGAATTTACAATAGCTATTTTATCAATGTTCTATTTGTTGTACGAATGCAGGGATATTTGTGTTCTGTTATTTAAGATTTTCACTTTATGTTCATGTATTTTGTTGTGGTTAAGAAAAGTTATGCAAACCAAACACCATCCGTTATGCAAAGTTGTAGAGAGAATAATGGCTTCCCCCCACTTTTTCCCATATTGCCTAATTCAAGACTGCATGGTTCAATTACTGTCGCTAATATATAGCACTGTTGAACTGGAGAAGCAAGTCTCATGTCATCTCTGTTACGGAACCCAGGCGAGGAGAGGTAATATTAAATCTGATATAAATGAGTTATGGTTTCATACAATTTTCTTAAATAATGTAATGACAAAAAATGGTGGCAATTGTATGGTATAAAACAAGAAGGAACTATTTTTTCCTGGTATAATAAATTTTTTTTCAGAACTAACAACGAAAGGTTTTGCATAACAACAGACTAAATAGAACTAGTAACCAGAAATAGAATTAACGACAAGTTAACGACATGTTTTCGGTCCAAAATAGAACTACCAGTTTTACTTGACAACGCAAAAAGAACATGCTCAAAGGTCCGCGGAAGCTGATGAAGTCGATAAAAATGTATACATTTAAACATAAGTGTATATAATTGTTGGTATCCATGGTATAAGCGGGATAATAGGCTATACTCCGAGGTGGGCATTATCAAAAAATAATGACCTGCACGGAGGGTTCTTCGCATCAGAGTCAGTCATTATTTTTTGATAATGACCACCTAGTTGTGTATTATCCCTTACTTATATAACTTGTAATAAGAATAATAAGAATACTAAGCAAAATAATATGGATAAAAACATGTTAATCCTTCACTGGCATTGCTGTTATTCTTAAATAGTCTTAAACTTTACTCAGTTACTGTAATGGCTATTTAGGCTTATGCTACATCTTTCACCTCTCCTCCTCCTCACATTGCCACAGCATCTGTTAACCATGCAACAAGAGATTGCTGTTTTTACAAACAGTGGTGTCTTTACTAAGATACTGGCATCACTATGCTTATAAGATTTCTCTGTCGTTTTCACACTGGAGTGCTCTAGCATTCACGGGACCCAGCATTGTTTTGATTAGCCTGATTTTATTTGTAACCAGCAGGCTTCCTTCCCTTCATTATTTTCAATAATACTAAGGTAATATACGTTAGCGTATATGTTTGTAAAGCGTACATGGTGAAATTGTTTTTATTTTCCCTTCACTCTATGTTCACCCCTCACAATGAAGTTATCTGATCCTGAGATTTCATTAATTTCCCACAGTAAAAACATTTTGATGTAAGTTCATTCATCATGATCATGTCACGGTTATTAGCAGCCTTTGCTGTTTCGCCGTTTGCTTTTCTGTTTGGCATCGTCGGGACGCTCGGATTTATTCCGCCTCCATCCCAGTGTTTGTATCTCGCCCGGCAATTATTCTTTGCACTTGTTTCGGGTTTCCAGCCGGTTATAAATAGCCCAGGACTTCCGCATTTCCGACACTTCGATATTGTCCTTGCTATGTTGACAACGAAGTCGGTAAGGTATAGGAAATTCAGTCGCTGCATTTCTGGTTCATACGAATAAGAAACGCAGCAAGTCCGGTTATAAGAATTTAGGATTAAATTGGTTTACTCTTTTCTTTCCAATCTTTCTTTATCCTTTATTCTTTTTACCTGTTGCCATTTGTGTTCAGCTCTTTCGCCACAAGAGCTTTGGATAACAGGTCTTCTTTTCTATTCACCTCACTTTCTTTTCTGTCTTCTTTTCCTTCACTCGTTCTCTCGAGTTTTGTTTTGTTTCTCTACCTCCTGTTACGCCTAATTATTTAGTGTGTGAGGTTTTTTGTTATTCATTCTCGCTGTTTATCCTTTTGAGGTTGCTTTGTTTTGGTTTGTGCTAGGGAAGTTTTGCTCCCGTTCTTTTGTTTCCCTATCCCCTGGTGCGGATACCTCCGCGTTTGTAACGTATCTTTTAGAATCCTTCTCGTCGCTTCTGGTTCTGTGAACCGTAACACAACCCTTACAGATCATTTCTTTTTATCTGTAACATTAAGTGTTGAGGGCTTAGATAATCTGCATGGAGAAGTAGAAAATAAAACCAAAAGAGACATTGATTATATGTTTAATGTCTTTTAACTTTCCTTTGCCTTTGTTATTTCCTTTGTTTGTTTTTGGTCCCAAACCGATGAGAGGGAAGGATGCAGATTTTTTAGGTTTTTATTTGATAGGAAACAGTATCTCTCTGTCTCTCCTTTTCTCACCCACAAATGCAATAAAAAAACTGCTCACTCAATGATTCTGCTGTATGCCTTATTTATTGCTACTATGCATTGGTTTAACTTGTTGATTGCTATAATATACAGTGAGCACCATAATTCATTGGACAGTGACACATTTCTTGTTATTTTGGTTCTGTACTCTAGCACTTTGAGTTTGATACAAAAGATACAATGACAATGAGGTTGAAGTGCAAACTGTCAACTTTAATTTGAGGGTATTTTCATCCATATCGGATGAGCCGTTTAAAAATTATAGAACCTTTTGTACAGTCCCCCCATTTTCAGGCATCAAAAAATATTGGGACAGATTAACATAATGTAGAATAAAGTTATTTTTTTTATATTTGGTGTGATCCATCCATATCTACTGTATATCTGGCAGCAGAGTGATGGTTTGAGGCTCGTTTGATACCTCAGACCCTTGTGACTGCTATTTTGCCAACCATATTCCCTGCTGTTCCAGCATAATGTACAGCTAAATCTAGTTCCACCCCCCAATTCCCATGGAGATCCATTCAAATGCAGAGAAGCTATAGTATCGCTTGTAAGAGTACCAGACAATAAGATACCAAGATTCTTTTGATATTGTTGGGTCAGAGACATCAGGAAATCATGGAATGATATGCGACCAAATATTAAAAATAACTTTATTATTTATGTTAAACTGTCCAATATTTTTTGCCCGAAAATGGGAGGGACTACGTACAAAAGGTTCTATAATTTCTAAACGGTTCATGTAATATGGATGAAAAAATACCCTAAAATTTAAGCTAACAGTCTGCACTTCAACCTCATTAGGGGACCGAGCAGCATAGCTGCTGGTACCCTATTGTTTTTGTTTGGATTCTTTACACTGCTGGTACCCTATCGTATTTGTTCGGATTCTTTTTTAGGGGACCGAGCAGCATAGCTGCTGGTACCCTATTGTATCTGTTCAGATTCTTATTTTTTTTCCCTCCCATTTCACCTAAAATTCCTGTGAGCTGGTTTGGCCTAGAATCACCAAACTTGGCACGCTTGTTGGGATTGCCAAACTCTTGGATCCTCTATATTATGACGCAGATTGAACACCTGGTGGCGCTGTAGTGCACATGACAAAATTTGACATTGACACGCCCACTGCCGACGTCCCGTTTCACCTAGTCACAAAATTTGGTATACAGGTCCCTTTGCTCATTCTGAACAAATTTGCCTCAAGGACCCATAAAGTCCGCCATATTGGATTTTTTGCTAATTAGCATTTTTTGTAAAACACTTAAAATGCTACTCCTCCTACAAAATTTGACCAATTGAGATTAAACCTGGTAGACACACTCCTTAGACCATGCCTCATAAAATTTATATTCAGAACTTTGATATTTTAAAAGATGGCCGAATGACGAGCCAATTAATTTTCACTGGGCGTGGCTTATCACAAAAATGCTAATAATTCCAAAACGATTTGACAGAATGGTAGGTCTGTTAAGAGTAAAATTAGGACTTGACCTCTACAGTTTTATCCCAATCGAGCCATGTGGTGGTGCTATATAGATCCCCATATAAGAAAATATTTAAAAATTCACTAAAAATCATGGACACGCCCACTGCCGACGCCCCGTTTGACCTACAGTCACAAAATGTGGTGTATACATCCCGCTACTCCTGCCCAACAAATTTGCCTCGAGAAACCATGAAGTCTGCCATCTTCGATTTTCCGCTAATTTTTTTTTGTAAAACACTTAAAATGCTACTCCTCCTACAGAATGTTACCAATTTGCACCAAACCTGTTTGGAGGACTCAAGCCGCATCCCTTCATACATGCATTAATTTACTAAGGCGTATGTCAAAAATTGGCCAAATGAGAAGCCAATGAATTTTGCATTGGGCGTGGCTTATCGCATAAATGCTAGTACTTCTAAAACCGTTTGATATAAAGTTCTGAGACTTGGTGGGCTGATTGAGAGTTAGATCAAGACTTGAGCCCTGCAGTTTTAACCCAATCAATCCGCATGGTGGCACTAAAGAAATACAAATGTTGGGATGGCAGCTATGCCATCCGCCAAGTACACTATCTCTGCTTAACAGGCCGTCTACCTACTATACCAACTGTGAAAGTTCCTGTAGCTTAGTGGTTAAGGCATTTGACTGCCGTGTAGTAGGTTGGTGGTTCGATCCCCACCTGTTCCAAAGTTTTTTTTGAGGCACACAATGTGCACGTCATTGTAAGAATGTTCTTTTTATTGCAAAGGCTAAGAAATTTCACAATATTACCTGTTATCTGTTTGAATTATGAAGTAAGTAAGCCAAAACAATCTGATACCGCAACACACAAGTCTTATTTGGCCTCCTCATTTCTGTTAACCTGCTTTGGCCTAGTGGATACAATCTGAGACGGATGTGTGCGGGTTGGACCCGTAATGCACGACTCAGAACACAAACGTAATAATAAATGTCCGCAAGGACTTTATTATAGGGAAATCCAGAAATCGTAGTCACACAAGCGAAGTCCAAAAACCAATAAATCCAGCCAATAACCAAAAATACAGTACAAAAGGAGAAAGCAGTCTCAAAATCAGTATCCATGCACAAGTTCAAAACCAGAGTAGCTGTCAGCGGAGCAGAAGTACAATTCAGGGGTAAAGCAGAGTTTGTTGGTCTTGGGGCGTTGCAGGAGTCAGACCGAAGTCCTATCCGCGGGGCAGAGGTACAAAACAGACAGCAGGCAAAACTCGTGGTCAAAAACAGGCAGTAGATACGATAGGCTGGCAGTAACGATGGTCAGTAAACAGGCTTGATTTATAACGGTAGTCAGACAAAGGTAAACGCTCAAAAGTGACAGTAGATAACTAACAGGCAACAATTTCGCAAAGACATGACATGAACACTGATCTTGTATGCAGGTGTAGACAGGTGCAGACACAGCTTGAGAGCAGCATGCAAAGGGGAATCAGGTGTGGAAGGCTGACGAGGTAACAAGATAATTAGTAATCGTTAGTAATAAACCTATCCTGACCTAGCATTAGTAAATTAGTAAATGACATGCACGAGAAACGTAAGGTAAACATGAACACATGGTTAGTGAGTTAGTATTACCCAATCCTGATCTAATGTTAGTAGATTAGTAAATAGACACGGGAAAATGAAACAATTAGGGAAGTGTGAGTGACAGCAAGAGAGAGGGACAACAGCACGAATGCAAGGCTGCGGAAAAACATGGAAATGTGTGCTACCAATGAACTGCATCGTAACATAAACAGAACACAAGCATGACATGAACCAAAAATAAACTGTGACAAACTAAACATGAAACGTGGCATAAACATGACAGAAACGTAACACAATCTTGGCTTTGCATGTATATGGTCAGCGGTTTAATTCCAGCTTGGTACCAATGGCTAAGTTAATGTTTTGCAAAACTATTGTGCAAATGCTATGCTTCTTTTAATGTTGTTTTCACATTAAGAAACACCTTTTTATTGCAAAAGTTAAGAAATGTAACAGTATTAACTGTTCACTGTTTCACTTGTACTTAAAAGACTTAATACGCAAGCCCTTACTGGATCGGGTTAAGATACCATCAACAATGGCAAAAGCCCTGATTAGAAACAAATATTTGTATTTTGGGTCAACCCTGTCTCGAGTTGTCTACCATTTTGCGGTTTCTGTGTTTGACAAATGCCGCTAATGCCGCTCGGTCCCCGGGAATCGCTGCTTGCAGCTATATTTGTCATTGTATCCTTTCAAACTCAAAGTGATAGAGTACAGAACCAAAATAACAAAAAATGTGTCACTGTCCAATGAATTATGGTGCTTACTGTATGTCAAAGTTTGGTCCATACAATTCCATATATGATCATAATGGGTTTCTGACTGAAAGATCCCAAAGTGGGGCAGGTAATGGCTTCCGGCAGTATTCTGGGATCAGCCAGGGATAGGAGGGGCGCAACTGTGGAGCTCTATAGAGTGCTATGATATGCCAACTGCACAAATACCAGGTTTCACCTCTAGGGGCGACTATGAGCACTAAAACTGGGCTAAATAGAGGAGAATGAATGGGAGTCAATGGAAGTTTTTTTCCAGAAACCCAAATCTATAAGAGATTATTTTTTATTGTAAGTTGGAGAAAATTTGCAGACAGCAGATAAGAAAATATGCTTTTCTATGCACTTAGATTAATGAAATCTTGAACCGTTTAGGGAAAAAAATATATATTTTTCTCTGGTTATGCTAATTTTGTCATGAATATTCATGACCGCTTTGGACGTGAAACTCAAAAGCTAGATGGACGCCGCCACAGCCAGCCAAAGTCGTTCGGTAATAACAGCACAAAATGACAACTATTTCGACGTACAAATTACTAGCTAGTACCGGCGGTACATAACCTTGTATCTTATAAAAAATCTGGTTTTGACAAGAATGTTCTAGACTCTAGGATGTCTGCTTTTACTTAGCAAGCGAGGGCTGGCTGCAGTGCACGTCAATCACTTTTCACATCGACAACACATCTTTTCAACAGCGTAACATCACTTTATTAGAATGTTCAGTACATTTATATTCCCACTGTGTTGCTATACAACGTTAATATAACCTAGCTAGGTAGATGTATAGTAAACCATCTCTGACTGTCATCATGCTTGCTTGCTACCTAAGCAACTAGCTAGTTGGCTACTGCCAAACCGGAGCCGGTAATGAATATGAACCGGCGAACTCATCAACATTGCGTAGCATCAATGCTAGTGGAAATATTTTGCAAGTGAGATCATAACACAACCATCAATTGCATGTTGACTTATAATTATGTATTCATTATAAGCATTAGACCATGTAAGATTGCCAGTAATACTCCAGTTATGCAAAAATATTTTAAATCGACTGTGATGATAATTTTGTAGCATTTAGCTCCATTCACCTCCATGTATTTTTCCAGATTCTACTCTGTTTAGCAGTGCCTCAGCACTGCCCCCTGATGCTCAAAAAATGCCATTGCACTTTTTTTCCTGTTACATTGCAGTCATTGGAGTTGGCAAGGCTTTCTCTCTCTATGGGCTTTGGTGCTGCAATCATGACGTATTTTTGTAGGCCAATTCGGAGGTTTTTTCCAGGCGTGGGTTTCCTCGGCAGATTCCCAATGCTTTTTTCCCCATAGGGATTTTTAAGTTGTGCTGAATATAAGGTCTGTGGTTAATATAAGCCTAAAATAGTTTCATGTTTTGTTAATCAAGATAATCCCCACAAAACACACTTTTTGCGATTTTTGAACCACACACACAATTAATATAACACACACACAAGTTGAAATATAACGTTATGCTAAGGTGAACTACATTACTACAGCAATTGGTCGCATTCCGCCAATGTCACTCACCACCACTCAACAGATTTCCTACTGCCGTCCTCACGTGTTCAACTAGCTAGCTAACGTTAGTGGGATGCTTTGCTACCTCCTGGAGCAAAGCAATTTACCACAGTTGCCAAGACTGCTTATAATATAGGCTACATATGCAACTTGGGCTTGTCCTTTCTGATGTCGCAGGTTCCAGTTCTTTTGGGCTTGTTTTAAAAAAAATCTTGGCAGTACTATTGTTCAAAGACATTAGCTAGCTTATCAGTTTAGATATTAATTTAGCTATTGTCACGGCCACCCTGGGCAGAGCTGTTGCAAGCCCACACAATTTTTATTGATTACCAAAACTGAGTTAGAAAAGGCTTTGTTGTCTAAAGGGCATAACCATGGCTATCTCCAACCAAAAAACAACCCCGGGCGGCGTGCAGTTGAAAACACCTTCGGCTTGCTTCAGATGTATAAGTAGGGAATGAAATAGGCTAATCAACGTTACCCAAATCGCTGCTGAAGGAGGACACCGTGGCTCAGTGTGACTCGACTATGCGTTTGGATGGCGAGAGCAATAGCCCTCGCTAGCTACCTCCAGTAGCTGGTTCAGTTTGTTTTCAGGAAAGGTTTCAAGTACCTTTGGCTCCGGTCCATTGACTTGTGCCCGATGAATAATTTTTGGATGGTTGACAGATGGAAAATGTGGGTGGAAAACAGCGAAGTCGTCGGTTGTCGCAAAACTTTAGGCCTGTTCAGGATTCAAGCCTCCCGTGTCTTCATGATCAAGTGAAATGCCTCATCCCTTTCAGAAATCCCGCCTGGAAATAGCATTATTCCACACACCTAATTGGATCAGGGGTCAAACCTCTCCCTCACATTATTTGATCAAAACTTTCACCGTCAATTATCATCCACCATTGCACATCAAGCAAGCCGAAGGCACTTATAAACCCACTAATTCTAAAATACAGTTGCGGTGTAACTAAACACTTAACAAAATAAAGTGAATAATAACAGGCTTCTTTGGGGACTAATAAGATCTCCTGGCTACGGAAGCCGATGGGTGCAAAACACAATCAACAAGTTATAAAACACACTGACAAATAAGGCGGACATTACGTCATTTTCAGTTTTTATAAAGTGCTATAAATAGGCTAGTAGTCTCACCTTTCTGGCGATACCAATATTATCTTTCTACTTCAAATATTAAGTGAGATATGCTCATTTAAATTTCGACTGTTACCAAACCGTGTTGTTGATTTCTTCAAATAAATTAGAAGTGTAGCGACCCGCCGAGTTCATTAAAGGCTACAGAACGTTCATTCACACATTGGGATGGCAGGTATGCCATCCGCCAAGTAAGTTAAGTTGGCGGGGCATGCCCCATACCTATACAGCACAGAGAGTTTGGCATTTCAGGGTTTCCTACAGAAGTAACCACAATGATCACAGACTTCTGTATGTTCTGACCTCATGTAACCACACAGCATTCAGATACAACTTCACACATCCACACAATAAAGCCCCAAACTTGGGTTATTTTGCCGGTTTTTCTACGTCCTCTTCTTCTTATTCTTCTTCTTCCTATTTTTCCTGCCTACCTGCCTACGTTCCCTCAAAGAAAAATTCTCCCGATTGGACAACCGCCTTTAATCTGCCTATCAGAAGCGGTTAAAAAAAAGGTTAAGAAATTTCACAGAATGAACTGTTTCACTTCTACTGAAACAACGCAAAAGTCCACCAACATGGTCCACTAGCCTAGAATACTCACTACCAACAAAATATTTACCCCTGGTCACTTTTACGCCATAGGCTATGGGAACAATTATCCATTTGTCAGACACAGAAAATTAGACCAATTTGCACCAAACCTATCGAGGGACTCATCCCACATCCCTTCATACATGCTTTACTTTTCTAAGGCCAATGTCAAAAAATAGCCAAATGAGAAGCCAATTAATTTTGTTAGCCTACGTCTGCAGATGTAACGCAGAGCAAAAACCTTTGCTCAAATATGGATTTCCGGATCAAAGCGATTTTCTCTGTGAATGGGAGTTTCACGTAATCGACCCTGTCACAGTCAGTGATTTACGCTGCTGTTTAAAACTTGGACGATTTTATCCAGACACATTTCTCTCATAAATGGCACTGGATCCACTGAATTTTGATGCTGCTTTCTAGCCAAATTAATTATTCGGCTAGCACAAACCAACACTGCTGCCCATAGAAAAAAATAAAACAAATACTGCTGCGCATGATATATACGTCAAAGCTGAGATCTGAGATCTCTGGTTAGACAAGTTTGTGCTAGCTTGTAAACTTTTATGTAACATGGCAGTGTCAATGTGTAGCAATGTATTACTTGCTTCCATATAACGTTATAGCATTTAACAGAAATGGATACATATTATAAGCAATATGGTGAACCTGTGGTAGGTGTATATCATGAATATTGGCAAGGCTAGGGGATGTTTGGCAGGTCGTGAAGAGAGGTGCTAGCAAGCCCAATAATAGCCGTCTCAATATTCATCATGATACCACAGGTTAGAGTTCCATAGTGCTTTTATTTAACGTGTGGCCCTATATCTTAAATACTAATTCACCAAAAACAACAACTTTAAAATGAATGTTATAATAGATGCGTGACCTTTTGCTGAATTCATTAAGTCACTAAGCAAGGATAATAACATGGAAATCCGTGCGTAGCCTACGGATTGCAAAACCGAGAGTAACGTAGCCTATGAACTGGCCTAATCGCGTTGTCATCTGTCGGGTAAGTGAGGACTAGGTAAAATGTGTATTTTCTGAATCCAGCGGTTCCAACAGTCAATGCCCTTGTTAAAACGTTCAGCACTCTGAATACTGAACACAAGCGATATTGCGTGCTAGAACCCCTCACTTAACCTACATTCAAAATAAGTTTTACGTTATTTAATTTAATAATTATTATTAAAAATTACAATCATCGATTAAATCGCCAAATTCGTTAATAGGTAAGTCGAACAGTAACCTGGTGGATCAACCAACAAGCCAAAACAAAGTCTAAATCAGGTCTTGAGATTAAATAATTTTATTAAATGAAAAACATTCAATTGGAATAATGAGTTGAAATCATACATTCACTAAGGAATGTAGGCTGACTACTTATAATTTACAAAATGGAAGACATTAAACCAGACATTAATTAGGAAATACTAGTAAAGAGAGAGATAAGCCAAAAATTGCCAAATTATTTACCCTCCAGCTGAACAGGAACAAAAGGAAACGCACGAGGAACCAAAAAGAAAGACTTCTCCAAACAAACTCCACAATTGACTAACTTCTTTTTCTGCGGTACACTCATAAAATACCTCCACAGGAAGACCATCCCTGTCCTGATTGGGTTAAGGTGTGGGGGAGGGGGGGGGAGAGGGGTCATTTATGACAGACTGGCTTATCTTTGATGGGGGGTTGAGAATGAGAGAGAGAGACAGAGATAGAGAGAAGGGGGGAAATATTAGATATCCTACATCCCTCTCTTGTAAGAATAGGTGCATGCACCTGCTAAAAACCTATTCTTACATCACCAAATAGGAATCACATTACACATTTGGACATTGAAGATGCAGTTACCTGCTAACAACAAAAACAACTGTCCAAATGGTTCACCAACCATTTTTAAAACATTTAGTCCATGCCCAGTTTAATAGTCCCTTTGTGATCTAGAGTCATATCTCTATTAGACACTCTTTTGTGTCGCTGCTGTTATGACACCCTGGTTCAGTCTCTTCCTTCTCCAGTGTCCGGGTATCTAGACTGGCAAGGGACCAGAAGTTCCCTGGACTTGGGTAACATGCAGTGCTTTTTCCATTAGTGTTGCAATTGCGTGAGTGAAATGCAACCTACTCCACAGTGTCTCTACCAGTTGTGCACGGCGTGCGGGGGCTCTGTCTCCTGTGACAGGAAGCTGGACGATCCACAGGTGGCAAAGTGCAGTCAGGGCCTCTCTTCTGACAGGCGGGGAAGCTCCTCTTTCCCTGTCGGAATCCATTTTGGCTCCTTTAGCCTGGATCCAATTGGGTGGACTGCTGACGGCAGTTGCTTAGGCTAGCTTCCCGCGGCAGGGTGTGGGACCGGTTGCACTTGTTTGCACTTGTGTCTGTGGGTGTCCTTTAGGGAATGGCAGGAGAAGACTGTGGGAGTTGAGGGCTTAGGCATTAACACTCATAGCGAAGACCGGAACAATTAATGATAGCACTGCATGTTATGACCACTGTCAGTCCATGCCGGGGAACCTTACGGACAGGGTTTACCTTCCACGGGATTGCCAGTCTAAATAATCACATGAATAGGGCTGACTTGTCCAGAAGTGTCTATGAACAGTATTTGGCGGGGCACCTACACTCTATAAAAGGGACTTAAACACAACATGGGCATGGTATTAGGTTAAAAGGTGGTGGTAGGGATGGATGGGGGGGGGGGGGGGGGGGGCAGAGAGAGGCAGAGAGAGAGAGGCCGAGAGAGAGAGACAGAGAGAGGGAGAGAGAGAGAGAAAGAGCAAAAGACATTAGGCAACATCCCGTCATTCCCTCTCTTGGAACGATAGGTGCATGCAGCTGCTAAGAGCCTATCGTTCCATCATCATAACAACCACACATTTGGACATTATATCATTGTACAATGATAGCTGCATGAAAACAAGTGTCCTAATGGTTCACTAACCATCTTTAAAACAATTAGTCCATGTCCAGTTTACTAGTCCCATTGTGATGATCCGGTGTGGTGCAGACATTTTTTTTTTTTTTTCACTGCTGTCATGGCACCTTGGTTCAGTCAATTCCTTCTCCAGTGTCAGGGTATCTGGACTGGCAAGGGAAGAGGCTCCCTGGACTTCCTTGGATAACATGCAGTGCTTATTCCCCTTAATGTTGTAACTGTGTGAGTGAAAGGCGGCCTAATTTGACAGTGTCTCTACCAATTCTGCACAGCGTGCGGGGGGCTCTGTCTCCTGTGACAGGCAGCTGGACGATCCACAGGCGGAAAAGTGCGGTCAAGACCTCTCTACTGACGGGCGGGGAAGCACCTCTTTCCCTGTCGGAATCCGTTTTGGCTCCTTGAGCTCGGGTCCAGTTGGGTGGACTGCTGACGGCAGTCGCTTAGGCTAGCTTCCCGTGGCAGGGTATGGGTCCGGTTGCACTTGTGCCTCTGGGGGTCCTTCGGGGAGTGGCAGGAGAAGACTGTGGGACTTGAGGGTTTAGGCCTTATCACTCACAGCAACATGTGAAGAGGGGAACACTGCATGTTATAAGCACTTAGTCCATTCAGGGGAACCTTACGGACAGGATTTACTATCCACAAGATTGCCAGTCCAAATAATCACCTGAATAGGGCAGACTTGTCCACAAGTGCCCAGGAACAGCATTGGAGGGGGCACCTACACTTTAAAAAAGGGACTTAAAAACATGGGCATTGTCTTATGTTAAAAGGTGGTGGTAGGGATGTGGGGGGGGTGGTGAGGGGGGGGGGGGGGCAGGGGCAGGCAGAGTGCCAGTTTTACCTCCTAGAACCCCAGTGTGGTTACTGGCAGTCCTTTGGCTGCGGAGGGCCACAGCGTTCAGCAAACCGGGATGACAGGAGGCATCCTGTCATCTTGCTTCTTCCGCACGTGGATGCCCCTTAACCACGCCCGTCTCATCTCTGTCCAGGGGTCTATGCCAGGTTTGGCTTTGGTTCCCTCTCTGGGCAGCTGGGCTGATCGTCGCTCGTAGGCATCCAGTCCATCACTGCTCTCTGAACACTTCTGACGTCGGAAAGGGGGTCTTGCACTTTCCCTGGATGACGTGTGTGTGCGAAGTTTGCAGGCGTGGCTCGGGGGTAGAGAGATAAGGTTGTGGGAAGCTGTTGTTCCAACTTGGCTGCTTCCATCTTGCTTTGGAATGCACGGCAACACTCTGGCGGAGACTTTGAGGGCCAGAGGAGTCGTAAAACGGCCGGGGGTTGGCTTCCTGCTCCGTTTCTCCCGGGGTCTCTTTACAGCTCTGATAGGGGAGCGAGACTTTCGCAGAAGTCCCCCTATCTCCTCCATCACAGGAACTGTGGAAGTGGGGGAGTCCACAGAGCACACCCCTTCTGTCTGTGCAGCAGACAGAGGTTCCCCGGATTCAGCAGGAGGGGAAGCAGCAGGAGGGGAAGAAAAGTCCACAAGGGGTGGGGTGGGGTCCTCGGCCTGGGGGGACTGGTCTGTGGGGGCTGACTCCACCTGCTGGGGTGCGTAGACAGGCTGGGCTGCTGTGTCTGCAGTAGCAGGTTCTGCCTCCAGGAGTTCGACGGTCTCCTCACCAGGCTGGGCTGCTGTGTCTGCGGTAGCAGGTTCTGCCTCCAGGGGTTCGACGGTCTCCTCACCAGGCTGGGCTGCTGTGTCTGCAGTTGCAGGTTCTGCCTCCAGGGGTTCGACGGTCTCCTCACCAGGCTGGGCTGCTGTGTCTGCAGTTGCAGGTTCTGCCTCCAGGGGTTTGACGGTCTCCTCACCTGGCTCAGCTGAGAGGACTGCAGCAGCGGATTCCACGTCCTGTGGGGTCACATCCTCTGTGGTGGCTGGTGTGATACAAGACACCGAGCTGTTTCCCCCAAATTCCTCCAGGGAAGGGGGGCTCACCAGGGGGGCGGCTACATTGTCTGTGGAGGTGACAAAATCCACAGAATTGTCCAAGCCTGAAGGGGGTGGGGATGAGTCAATGGAGAGTGCTGTATTGTCCTCGGTGGGGGGGTGGTGCCTGGGTTATGACTGGAATGGCGCCATGCACTGCTCCTTCCAGCGCGGGCTGGACTGCCACAGAAGAAACTGGTTTGGCAGTAACTCCTGACTTAGAGTGGTGCTTTTCCCAAGCCAGTTTCCACATTTGGTTTACCTCCTCCCATGCCTGCTTTGACCGCCAGAGGTAGAGAAAATGTTGTCTTTTCTCTAGGTACGACCTTATCCCTTGGACAATCTTGCGCTTGGTTTCATCACTATCTGGAGAAATCAGATAGTCCAAATACTCAGTCCGCAGGTTGTAAAGGGCCTCCTCCTTCAGCTGGTCCATTGCCTTGAGCTGTTCTGCAAATTTTGGGCACTGGGCTATCAAATATTGCCGTTCTGATAACATGAGATACCACTGCTGATCCAGCCTTGACTGGCCAGGGAATGCTGGTAGGCCAGCAGTGGAGGGTAAATGAGGCATCTCTCTCTTTTTCTGGTATGCCATAATAATATAAAAAAATTATTATTTTTTAAAAATAAAATCAATAAATCTAAGACCAGTCGATTAGAAAAAGATTTGAACTTGTCTCAGAGTTTACCGCAGTTTACTCAATAGCAAAATTTAGTATGCTATAGGACAACCTATCTCGGTGGAACCTCCAATTATGTCGGGTAAGTGAGGACTAGGTAAAATGTGTATTTTCTGAATCCAGCGGTTCCAACAGTCAATGCCCTTGTTAAAACGTTCAGCACTCTGAATACTGAACACAAGCGATATTGCGTGCTAGAACCCCTCACTTAACCTACATTCAAAATAAGTTTTACGTTATTTAATTTAATAATTATTATTAAAAATTACAATCATCGATTAAATCGCCAAATTCGTTAATAGGTAAGTCGAACAGTAACCTGGTGGATCAACCAACAAGCCAAAACAAAGTCTAAATCAGGTCTTGAGATTAAATAATTTTATTAAATGAAAAACATTCAATTGGAATAATGAGTTGAAATCATACATTCACTAAGGAATGTAGGCTGACTACTTATAATTTACAAAATGGAAGACATTAAACCAGACATTAATTAGGAAATACTAGTAAAGAGAGAGATAAGCCAAAAATTGCCAAATTATTTACCCTCCAGCTGAACAGGAACAAAAGGAAACGCACGAGGAACCAAAAAGAAAGACTTCTCCAAACAAACTCCACAATTGACTAACTTCTTTTTCTGCGGTACACTCATAAAATACCTCCACAGGAAGACCATCCCTGTCCTGATTGGGTTAAGGTGTGGGGGAGGGGGGGGAGAGGGGTCATTTATGACAGACTGGCTTATCTTTGATGGGGGGTTGAGAATGAGAGAGAGAGACAGAGATAGAGAGAAGGGGGGAAATATTAGATATCCTACACATCATTCAAAGTAACGTTAGGCTACAAAAGCAACTACAGATGAGCACGATAAAACTACACAGCATGTGAACCACCTTTAAAATTAATAATGTACAGTACCAGTCAAAAGTTTGGACACACCTACTCATAGAAGGTTTTTTCCCGTAATTTTTACTGTTTTCCACATTTTGGAATAGTAAAGACATCAAAACTACGAGATAACACAAATTAAATTATGCAAAGACCAAAACATTTTTTTTAGATTCTTCAAAGTAGCCACCCTTTGCCTTGATAACGGCCTTGCGCATTCTTGCCATTCTCCCACAGTAGATATGGATGGATAACTTGAAGGGTTGTTTCTCCTGACAAATTTTCCTATTGAACTCTATGGAAAAATAAGTCAGGAGAAGAAACCCTTCAAGTTATCCATCCATATCTACTGTATTTCTGGCAGCAGAGTGATGGTTTAAGGCTTGTTTGATACGTCAGACCCTTCATGACTTAGAGCCATTTAGCCAACCATGTGTTCCACACTGTTCCAGTGTAATTTAAAGCTAAATCTAGTCCCACCCCCCAATTCCCATAGAGATCCATTCAAATGCAGAGGTTATAGTATCGCTTCTAAGAGTACCTGGAAATAAGATATCAGGAGTCTTTTGATATCCTTTTATACAGAATCATGATGGCATCACCTGTTTACCTGTGGAATACCTGTTTACCACAGAAGTTGTTTGACCTGTTTTTTTTCACAGAATGAATGAATTCTCTAATTGAACTCCGCACTGCTATTATTTTGAAGCTTGTTATATTTTGGTGGCTGTTCAGGCACCCGGGGCGAGCTTGACTGTGTGTTCTAGCCCGGCCTACTGTTCAGCTTGCCCTCTCGAGGAGGAGAGAGCCCGTACGGAGTTTATGGTAATTATTAATACTGCTGGTTGATTTGCTCATGCAAAAGGCTTGGAATAAACTTGGAAAGCACTAAATCAGAATATACACTAAATCTGAATTATCCTATACACACACACTTTATACTCAGGATCAAGTTCCCAGTTTTATTAAAGGTTTGAGTCCCCAAGTATAAAAGGGAATCGCGGTAGATATGCTAATTCATCTGTTGTATGACAAAAAACCGATGGCTCGATTCTCGAAAAACATTTCACGTGCCTGGACGTTGACGTAGGATCTGAGTCCTGAGGGAACTTTTGTAGAGAAGTGGGTGCTTGAGACAAAGTTTGAATCCGTGTTGCACGTTTAACATGAACAAAGAACAGTGGGAGGAAATACATGATGCAAACGTGCACAGGATTGTGGCAGTATCTTTTCTTTTTGTTTCTGTGTAATCCCGGGTTGTTTTAACAGACTTGTTTCTGTTTTGCAGAATTACTGGTTTGAAAAACTGACGTGCCTTAACTCTATATTTGCATGTAAAAATTAATGGGGGGATATAGAAACCCAAGGGATTAGGATGGACTTCTGGTTAGAACATGCCTATTTAGATTCAGAAGGGGTAGAACAGCATCAGGATACACGGCTGATCAGTTTCCATGTTTCCAAGCATCAGTCTAACATTTTCAAAAAGCATGATAAGAAACAGCTAACATTATATTACAACCATAATGGCTCTAACATAAAGTAAATAGGCTAAACAAACAAATAAGGACATTTAGAGTTTTATTTGTAAAAACATTAACATGCACACATTGTAATTCTGTTCAATGTTTTATTTTTCTATGGAATGCAAAATAGACATAGCCTGTTAAACTCAATGCATGTTGTTTTCCGTGTTTACATTGTAGCATGTTGATTGATTGGTTACGGATTTGTTATCGTCATGAAAGCGACAATGTGACCTTGGTATTGAACCAGAGACCAACAGCGAGACGGCAAGCAAGGGGGGTTACTTCCATCATCAATTCTGGAAAAATATGCAGACCTCGGACCTCAGAAATGAATGGGAATTGAGCTTCGAGATGCCTTCATGAGTAAATGTATAAGAGGCTTATTTGATTGAGGAATTTGGAATGCATTTGGTCTAAGCAACGTTTTTACGTATTTAACTCGATAAGTTATTCTGCAAATTCTTTTTTTTTTAAAACGATTTTTAACAACATCTGGGTGCGCATTAATAACGTCTTTTGTGATTTGAAGGGGTTCCGTTTTTGCTACAAACACAAGGCTATTTATAGGTTATGCATCAAAATGAGAAAATATATAGATTTTTTGCAATGTCAGTTAATATTCTTGATATTTAAGCAGTTGATTCCTATTCTACAGACGATCGTAGGTGAATCACATGTTCTGAATTCATACTTGTTGTATCAGGTCATAGCTAATGCTATCAACGAATTTAGCAGCGTAGCAAGCAGTTGTTGTGTAATTGTGCTGTGCGTGTTAACGTTAATAAACTTTTAGCGCAAAACTATGTTGTCCATATGACTTTGAATGTATGGTTTGAATGTTTGAAAGCAAAGATTGCAGTGAACAAGGTTGGAAAACGAACGAAAACGAACTGCATTTGGATGCAGTAACCGACAGCAAAACCTTTCTGTGTTTGCGTTTCCAATTAACAATGCACAAAGTAGCCTATGTATGAAATTGCCTATAGCATAGCTAGTAATCACAATTTCACTAAACTAGCTCAGGAGACAGCCATGAAGACTAAAACGAGTAGCAAGGAACTGCGAGTGGAGTGGCTACTGGCTAGCTAGGTAGCTAAATCAGAGGTGTTCTTGACTAACAAACTTTACATAGCATGCTAAGTGGCTAATGTAGCTAACGCCAGCCGAATATCAAATTAAAAAGTTTAGCCAACGTTTGTGTGCTGGATCAAAATAACGGCACTTTCATTTACAAGTCTATGCCGGTGGCATTAGAACCAGAGACTGTGACGACGTCGGTTGTCTACAGCTGTGTCCTTAACGCCTGAATCAGCGAGGACCTCTGATATGTTTCGTTTTCAATTACGTCATCACAGAGCGTTTGTGATGACATCGCCTCCCATTCACCGTTGCAGAAGCTCACTCTCTTCTCTCTAGTGATGGGCAAAACAGTTCACTTCAGTGACACGAATCACTAGAATCAGTTCATTAAAAAGATTCGTTCAAAAGATTCGTTCACCGAATCGTTCAGTGCTTGGGCGGAGCTCCGACTGCGTACTGCGTAGCCCGACTCACTCAGTGAACTGATGGCCGAACAGTTCATGCGGAAGTGCTGTCGCTTTCACAAATGCGCCAAACTCCGTTTACAAATCTTGATATTTTAAAAGTTTCCTCGTTGAATATCAATATTGGAGGTGAACGCTGGTTTTCAATGACTTTTAAGTCTTAACTGGCTGGGCCTGATTCTGGCAGTTTGAGCCGCTGATTATCACTCAGGATCACGTCACGTTAACTCACTGTGTCTAGTAGCTTCAGTGAACGGATCACTGAACTTGCACCGTTGCGTCACAGTTCGTTCACTCAGTGAACTGTTCAGCCGTCAGTTCACTGAGTGAACGAACTTGCACCGTTGCGTCACAGTTCGTTCACTCAGTGAACTGACGGCCAAACAGTTCATGCGGAAGTGCTGTCGCTTTGACAAATGCGCCAAACTCCGTTTACAAATCTTGATATTTTAAAAGTTTCCTCATTGAATATCAATATTGGAGGTGAACGCTGGTTTTCAATGACTTTTAAGTCTTAACTGGCTGGGCCTGATTCTGGCAGTTTGAGCCGCTGATTATCACTCAGGATCACGTCACGTTAACTCACTGTGTCTAGTAGCTTCAGTGAACGGATCACTGAACTTGCACCGTTGCGTCACAGTTCGTTCACTCAGTGAACTGTTCAGCCGTCAGTTCACTGAGTGAACGAACTTGCACCGTTGCGTCACAGTTCGTTCACTCAGTGAACTGACGGCCAAACAGTTCATGCGGAAGTGCTGTCGCTTTGACAAATGCGCCAAACTCCGTTTACAAATCTTGATATTTTAAAAGTTTCCTCGTTGAATATCAATATTGGAGGTGAACGCTGGTTTTCAATGACTTTTAAGTCTTAACTGGCTGGGCCTGATTCTGGCAGTTTGAGCCGCTGATTATCACTCAGGATCACGTCACGTTAACTCACTGTGTCTAGTAGCTTCAGTGAACGGATCACTGATCTTGCACCGTTGCGTCACAGTTCGTTCACTCAGTGAACTGTTCAGCCGTCAGTTCACTGAGTGAACGAACTTGCACCGTTGCGTCACAGTTCGTTCACTCAGTGAACTGACGGCCAAACAGTTCATGCGGAAGTGCTGTCGCTTTGACAAATGCGCCAAATTCCTTTTACAAATCTTGGTATTTTAAAAGTTTCCTCGTTGAATATCAATATTGGAGGTGAACGCTGGTTTTCAATGACTTTTAAGTCTTAACTTGCTGGGCCTGATTCTGGCAGTTTGAGCCGCTGATTATCACTCAGGATCACGTCACGTCACGCAGTGAACGAATCAGTCCACTCTGCACGCTCGCTGCCTCGCTCGGCGCCCGCCCGCCCGTGAATTTTTTTAATAATTTTTTTTTTTAATATAAACTTTATTTAGAACAATTTAGGAAACAAATTAGAGAAAAAAAAGAAAAGAAAACTTTCTAGTATACAACACGCAAACACGGTACTCATTTCGGCTATACAATACTTAGAACAATACGTCCGAAATGGAATAGGAAGAAGCAAATGCGAATGATTCGTTCAGCACAGCAGAACTGGTTCGCAAGGGACGAATCACGTTCGCTCGCGGCAGTCCCTCCCCCTCCCTGCACGGTGCACGCTCGCTGCTGATCAGATCCGTTCGTGAACTGAACTGAACTGAGAAATGAACGGATCTTTTCAGTAAGTGATTCAGTTCAGTTCGTTCACCCAAAAGATTCGTTCTTTTGAACGAATCGTTCGCGAACGACACAACACTACTTCTCTCTTTACACTCTTTGATTGAACTACGCATTACTTAGTTTTCACTAGCTAAGACATTACTTAGGTATTGGTGGTCCAACTGAATTTAGTAAAGCGATAGTTTGAAACTAACAAGTGGCAACTAGGACCTAGTAAAGACTTTACGCACAAACGTAGTCACAAACTTGCGTATGACCGGTGCAACCCAGCCCAGAGGAGGGGAAGGAACGTAGGCAAATACCCCCACAACTGGAACCAGAGTCAAGCAGAGTTTCCCCGACAGAAACATTATCAGAGAGGCAGGCATTATCCAGGTATACAGTGATAATATTAGGTTATTTTAACCTTTCGAACAAAAAGCAGGAAAACACTGGTTATTTCTTGAGGGGAAGAACATGACAGTATAGGCTGATTAATAGGTGTAGGCTATATCAGGCTTAGAATGGACACATTTTCAAACAATATCTGAATTCATTATATCCATTTTGTGGAAAAACTGATATGCATTGCTCAGTGTTTCAAAAACATAGATTACATCTCATTAAATGTCACCGTTTTGATGGGAAAGATCTCATGTTGCCAATAAGCTACCTTCAGGATTGATCTATAGTGAATTTAACTCTTATCCCAGCCATAATTTTATCACAATTAGGTAGCCTAATATAATTGAACGTTTCTTAAATGTTGTTGAACAATTGAACATGTGTTTTATAATTGCTGTTATGGAAAAAAAAGAGGTCTTTATTATGTTAATACTGATGCAAAGGCTTTCAAATATCATTTTTTGAAGTCCACATTGACCAATTTTCACTGTAGAAATCACAAAGATCTTTTTTTATGTACATAAAAAGACTTTTAAAAGTTTGCTAGTGAAGTTCTGTTGATACCGCTCCATCTGTGATATGAAAGTGTATCAGGAGGTCTGAACGGGCAGAACTAACATGGCCTAAGGTGGTCCAAGTAGTGAAGTTCTGTGGATACTGCTTCACCTGTGTTAAGGAAGTGTATCGGGGGAGGGCTAAACGAGCAGAACTAACTGCGCCTTGGGGCACTCGTGTGCTGCGGCCGTTGTGTGCATTGTTGTCCCTTGGGGATTTCGTTCATCCAGCATTTGTTCGTTCACACTGGTGTTCATTCATTCGGTTGTATTTGTTCAAAGTGCCCCTGGGTTGATAAAACAGGGTGGGATGTTCAGGTTGTCTATTTGGCACTCATTCGCCCGTTCTCCCTCCTGTGGCCCCAGTGGGAGTCGTCAATTCGGCCGCTTGTCTGATTCACCTGGCTTTCATTCATTCGGAAGTCCCAGTTCGACAGTGCCCTGCTGGGACAGAGCGAGTTGTGAGCTCGCTTGCGATCTCCCTCCTGTGGCCCCAGTGGTGTCGTTCAAGTCGGCCGTTTGTCTGATTCGCCTGTTGTTCGATCACCTGACTGTTTGTTCGGGGGTCTCTTTGGGGGCCGTGTGTGCTCATTTGTTTGGTTGCGGCGCACCGGCCTGGGCGTGTCTCTGTGCATCTGGGGGCCTAACGGGTTAAGGACTACTCTTAGTTGTGTAGATGTGTAAAAAAGTTTACTAGGGGGCCTACGGGACGGTAAACAAAGTCGCTAGGGGGCCTACGGGATGGCGAACAGTTTACTAGGGGGCCTACGGGATGGTAAACAGAAAAGTCACTAGGGGGTCTACGGGATGGTGACACTGGCCAGAAACGTGTGAATGTGCCCGCAATGGTATGAATGTAAATGTGTCATGTGAGTCTGAGTGGTGAGTCAAGCTGAGTAATTAGATATGTGCGATAAAATATAATATATAAATAAAATGAATTAAGTGCATTCTAGGTTATATATATATAAATAAAATAATAATTATATCATTCTTAGGATTGGTTGGCTATTGCCAAAACTGGATAGTAGATTTGTCTGTGATTGTACAACAATTAGGCAAAATTACCCATGGGTCCAAATTAAAATTAATGAAAAATTTAATTAAACAACAGAAGCTGAAATTGCATTGAAGGGAATTAAATTGGCTTTGATAAACACTCCGTGTTTAGGAATTCCCGATTACAAAGATAAACCCTTTTGAACTATTTGTAGATGAAAAGAATGGATGTATGACAGCCGTCTTAACTCAGAAACATGGTGAAAAGTATAAGCTGATTGGATATTACTCAAGAAAACTTGATTCTGTAGCGCGAGGACTGCTAGCCTGTTTGCGAGCTGTAGCAGCTGTAACAGAAGAAGCTGTATTATCAGAACATGACATAGTAGTATACTCTCCCCTGACTGTCTACATTCCCCATGCTGTTCATGCTCTGTTATTACAGGCTAAAACAGCACACCTAACTCCTGCCAGGCTATTGCATTGGCATGGAGTGTTACTAGCTCTACCTCATATTACCCTAAAGAGGTGCACTACTCTTAACTCTTATCTTACTTTCCACAGAAGGAGAACCGCATTCCTGGGAGCATATTGTGGAAACAGTGTTAAAACCCGCATTGATTTAAATGATGTGCCTCTCACTAACCCCGAGATTGTAGTTTTTGTTGATGGATCAGCCCTGAGACACCCTACAGCAGGAGCTCCACAAGCTGCTATTCGGTAAGAAATGAGCATCAAATTTTAGAAAATGCGCAGTTGTCCTCACATTTCTCTGCAGAAATATGTGAGTTATTTGTGCTCACAAAAGTTTGCTATTTGGCTAAAGGGAAAACTGACCATTTACACCAATTCAAGATATGCTTTTGGAGTGGTGCAGCCTAATTTTTTTGAGCCTAATGGAAAAAAAAACAAGGTTTTATAACCTCAGGGGGCAAGTGTGTGTCTCACTATAGATTAGTTGCAAATCTATTGGAAGCATTACTCCTACCCAAAGAAATAGAGGTGTGTAAATGCCAGGCACATAGGAAAATTTAAGATGATGTCTCGAAAAAGGGAATGCTCATGCTGATCAGGCAGCAAAAACTGCAACACTCTCCTCCGATGCCCCAGTGTTGCAAATGAATGTAAATAATGTAAATAATATAAATTTGTTTGATAAAGATGCGTTGAAGTTGTTGCAGGAATCTACAGCGCAACAGGAACAAACTTCGATACGTACCCTGCTATGGGTCTCACCTGAAGGAAAACCTGTGTTGCTTGCATGTACAGTGGTATTCAAAAAAATAGCAGTGCGTTAAAAAAAGTTAATAAAGTGCAAATATTTTTTAATAGCTTTTAGTTCCATATTTCAAATGTAGTGGAAACATTACACATTCAATTCCAAATCAAAGCATTAACAAATTTTATCAAGTCTGCGTTATTCTTTTACAGGAAGCAAAGAAAAGGAATATTAATCTGTTAAAAAAAATAGCAATGTCGACATTTTTCTCTTCAAACTCAAACACTTACTGTATAAACTGAAGAAATTTTTCAAGATTAAACTTCACTTTAAATTACTGAACTAATATTTAGTTGCATAAGCATTGTTTTTGATAACTGCTGCGCATCTGCGTTGCATCGAGTCAACCAACTTCTGGCACCTAGAAACAGGTATTTCAGCCCAGGATGAACGAACTACAGTACCAGTCAAAAGTTTGGACACACCTACAAATTTTGCTATTGAACTCTATGGAAAAATAAGTCAGGAGAAGAAACCCTTCAAGTTATCCATCCATATCTACTGTATTTCTGGCAGCAGAGTGATGGTTTAAAGCTTGTTTGATACCTCAGACCCTTGTTGACTTACAGCCATTTAGCCAACCATGTGTTCCATACTATTCCCGTGTAATTTACAGCTTAATCTAGTCCCACCCCCCAATTCCCATAGCGATCCATTCAAATGCAGAGAGGTTATAGTATTAATTCTAAGAGTACCTGGAAATAAGATATCAGGAGTCTTTTGATATCCTTTTATACAGAATCATGATGGCATCACCTGTTTACCTGTGGAATACCTGTTTACCACAGAAGTTGTTTGACCTGTTTTTTTTCACAGAATGAATGAATTCTCTAATTGAACTCCTATTATTGCTGCTATTATTTTGAACAAGCCCCTTTCAATGAATGAGTCAATTACTCAGAACAAGCAGCGTGCATTTCATGACAGTTGGGTCTGTTGTTTTTCTATTACACTACTACATCTACAAGTAAATTATTTGCCATGCAGAAATATCACTACTACTAATAACAATGGTTCATCAGGTTACTGATGTTGTACTGCTATTTTTTGAACACCACTGTACATATCATTTTGTTTAAAAAATGTGTATGTTAGATATGGTGAAAGTTTACTGGCATACACCAGGGTTTTCAGCCATTGCGCAGCGATTCTGTGACAAATGTGTGATCTGTTTACAGGATAACTCTGCTCTCGGACAATCAATGGGAGCAGTGGGACAGCCTGTCCCCGAGGAACCATTCTCTTATCTAATGATGGATTTTGTAGAAGTCCATGCAGAGGTTATAAATATTGTCTGGTGATTGTGGACATGTTTTCCAAATGGGTGGAATGTTTCCCTTGCAGAAAGGAGACCACACCTTGGGGTCCAAGGGCAACAATTTAGCAGACGAGGCAGCGCGCCATGCTGCCATAGGGCTAGCACCGATGGGAGCGCTAGTAGCAGAAGAGCCCAGTCCCACAGGGAACTTGGCCTCTCTCATTGAGGCACAAAACAAAGCAAGTGTGTACGAACTAAGCGTTTGGCTAAAAAGGGGGTGGTGGAATCAGAGGACGGCCCTAACAAGGGATTGTGGCGAGGGCCAAAAGGCCATTTGTAGTGCCTACGTCAGTAGTCCACACCCTGATTAAAGATGCGCATGGTCAGGACCATTGCGCAAGGGGGGAAGTGCTTAACATATGTGCAGACAGCAGAATCAAATGGGTAGAGGCACTACCACTGGCATTAATGAGCATGAGAATGCAAACTAACAGAAGCCTGCATCTAACCCCGCATGAAATGCTAACAGGTAGACTAATGCCAGTACCGTACCTACGAGGTCCATACAATGGACCTCCGTTTGAGCAGCTTGAGAGTGAGAGCTGTCAAATTATGTACAGCATCTAACCTTAATACACAAGACTATTCTCCAACAGGTAAAAGGAGCCACTGAAGGAAGAACAAGTGACATCTCAGAGTACTTATGTGGAATACGGGAGACTGGGTGTATATTAGAGTGTTCAAAAGACGGTGGAGTGAACCCAGGCGTGAGGGACCATACAAGGTGGTTCTAACAACTCCTACTGCACTTAAGGTTGAAGGTAAAACTGCGTGGTTTCACAAACTGCGTGTATACCTATGGAAAACTCTCGCACTGCAATAGACAGACATTTCAGTTCTGAAAATGCGCTTCAGACGTCATTACAATACAGCTCACTTCATCTAGGCCTACAGCCTGTAAGTAAATAGAATGGTTTTGACTGAAAAAATTTCAAAACCTTGTCCAGTGTATTGTTTTTCAAATAGCCTAGGCTACAGTCCCCGGGATTCGCTGTGCATAAGGTTTTTTTAGATAGCCTCCGCCATTTTCCATGGTGGAAAAAATTCCACCATGTTAACGGAATTGTAACTTTATTCTTCGTCTTTCCTATTTTGTAAATTACAGTAACCAGGTTTCCATACTCTCATCTTATTAAAACCCAGCTGAAACTATTTTAAAGAGAACTAAGAGTCTAATTAGAAACAAAAATTTTAATGCCATTCTCTGCATGTGTACTTTAAAGCACAACTGGACTTTGGTAGAACTTTGGATTGTGTAGTTACCTGGCCATGATATGAGTCCAAATGGTGGCGAAATATGTTTGTTAGTTGCTCTGTGCTCCCCTGGCGTGATAATTAAGAATACGGTTTTTGTCGCTCTCCATTCACTTCTATGGGGAAGCTAAAGCGGTCTCAAAATGCCACTTCTAGCATGTATACGAAGCGGATTCTGTTAATACAAAAAATAACCAATCCTCATACATATTTTTTTTTAGTGTAATTAAAATGATTTATAAAGTACTATTTTCTTCAATGTTGTTAGCAAGCTACCAGAAAAGACTACCAAAATGTCGGCAGGTCGGACCATATATACTAGTACTAGGATCGTTTGCTTCTGTGGAAATTTGGACCAATGAGTGGTTTCTGACGCATCGGCGCATTAACGCTGTTTCTGGCACAAGAACATAGCATACCTACCGGACCTATGTTACAAATTTTTTAAAAAAGCAAGAAAAAGCAAGAAAAGGACCATTGAATTAAAAGAAATTATACGTATGAGGACTGGTTATTGTTTATATTGACAGAATCCACTTCTTTCGCGGTCATATACGTGCTAGAAGTGTCATTTTGAGACCGTTTTAGCTGCCCCATAGAAGTGAATGGAGAGCGACAAATACCCTATTCTGGGTATACCCTATTCTACCCTATCACCCCTGGGGAGCACAGAGCACCTAATGAGCATATTTCGCTACTATTTGGACTCTAGGCCAGGTAACTACACAACCCAAAGTTCGACCAAAGTCCAGTTGTGCTTTAACTTCATGCAGGAGCAGGTCTGTTTCCCCTGCTGTAAATCACATTTTCACTGTCTTCCTGGGAAAGTGGACTTAATTATTTAAGTATTAACCATTACGTTACCAGTAAAACAGGTTGGTCACATTTCCATAAGCAGGACATTATAAAACAAGGGGAAATAGGTGCGAACCTATGGGTTCCCAACCTGACATTAGTGTATTTACTAGTGTCATCATTCAGGCAAAATAACGGTATTTATGTTATTAATCAATATTATAATGCACATAATGAACTTCGGATGAAGCCTGAACTTCGAGAACTCCATGAAAACAGCCATATGGAATTGATGTTTGACAGTGCTTCATTGTATAATCAAACAAAATTTGTTAAACAAGCAGGCTAATTTGGTGTTTTGTAAGGTGAGACGGAAGCCATTCTGGTAGCTTATTCTCAGCTGTTGCCGGTGTATTTAACTAAATTTAACTGCATAGGCTATATTTTCTAAAATAACAGCACTGTCTGGAATTACCGGGAACCCGTGCCGGTGTTAAACACTAATGTTAAAGATTATTATTGTATATATCAAAACGCGTCATAATGGTTAGTCCGAATAATACTGATCATACTATTGATCCATATAGCCAATTATTTGTTTGCACGACACACGCACGAGCATGTCTGTTTCACCATCATATAAGCAATCTGCCAAGGTGGAAAACCAGGCTTTTAAAGGGAATGGGATATGACATTTTGATCGGTTTATTGCATGTTACACCCAAGACACACCTATAATTAATGAAGAGACTAAGTTCAGCCCATTTGCACGTTGCGCTGTGCTTAGCGCTCAAAAAACATGCCGTCTAAATAGCAAAAGTGGACTTGGACACGCCCTAAATGCACTTAACGCCATGCGTTTAGACCAAGATTGCCAAGATAAAGCCCTGAAACTACCACTAAGCTAAATTGTGTTTCAAGCTCTTGTTAAGCATTTCCCATTAAAATACAGATTCATCCTTTCTGAATGATGTCACTTTCCTCCTACTCGGCAACCCGGAGCTGTGCAATGATACCCGAGTTTCCCACTTGTTATTCCAAGTTAACAAGCCGTTGCAGTGTATTTTTACTAGTCTGAAGGTCGTAATTACATCCATGTATGTGCAGCTACGTTATGGCCTTGTGCTTAGTGTGCCTGACTTTGATGCACGGGTTAACGTCATTTTTAACTGCAGCTACGCCGGTCATCGTTCGACATATCACATTAGCAGCTATTTCTATCCTGTAGCCTCCCCTTTAAAATAGCATCATAGGCTATGTCTTTCTTTCACCTAGAATGTGTTCGCATCTAGCCTATTGTGCTTGCATGTCTCCCTATAGATTTGGTTCATTCATTTATTTGCTTCTTCATGATCCATAGCCCAGGTGGTGGTGTTCATTATATTTTATTAGACATTAGATGCATAGTTCATCTACAATTTTTTTAATGTAATTGTGGCCTATCAGTAATGTTCTCATTCTTGTCACTAAAGGGCCTTATGGTTACGCAAATGTCTTCAATAGGAGTCTGCATGTATTCTGTATGCATGTCTCTCTCGATATCATTATCTTCATGCATTATCTAGCCAAACACCAAACACAAAAAGAAGTGATATCTCAACAAAAACAACTTTTCAACATAAAAAATGCCAAGTTACTCATGCATAGCCTAAAAAGCACTGTCTGTAAATCCTTTATTCCAACTTGCAAAAACTAGGCCTGCCTTTAAAAGTATTGATATCTAAATGTGGCCGTTACAACTAACAATATTGCCTATCGTAGCTCACACTAATTAGCTCTATTCCAAAGCAATGCCATGCAAACTTTGCTAAATTATTTAATGCAACTTGGCCCTGTGTTTTTTCATCTTACCATCTCAAGAGAATGTGGTCAATGGAACTATGTGCCACATCAAACTGTGAAAGGAGAATAATTTATAGTGGGAATAATCTGTGATACAGATGTGTTGCACTTACTACAGTATTACTACACATTACTACAGTATAGGGTATGTTTGAACAATTGTCTGCATCCAGTGCTTTGGGTCTATGAAAAGCACAGCATGAATAAAATGGATTATTATTATTATTATTATTATGTATTTATTGATTTATTTATTCATTTGGAATATTTGCTTTTCTATAGAAACCTGTGTGGTCCTACAGAGCCTAGGCTTCACATTCTTCTCTTCACAAAATTCTGTTTGCAAATAACGTTATGTTAAGAAAATTACTACTATAACTTATTTGGCATCATCTGACCCACAAACATACAGTAGACTACATTAAAGGGATAGTTCTGAATTTTATGTTCTATGAATGTAGTGCCGCCACTGGTCGACTACAACAACAAAGAAGAGTAACAAGTTGCAATGGCCACGTTCGCTCCGCCGCCGTACTTCCACAGAGAATATTAGGTCAGCACAAAGTAAAGGATTCAACGATAGTTTGACTTCAAAAATTATGGTATAAACACTCAAAATAACCCAGATAGACTGTTGTCATATTTTATTTGCTTTGGGTGCACTGTGGAGTGTTTAAGTGCGTTTGGTAGTGGATGCTACCGGTTGCCATATAGTTGCGCTAGCATTAGCAACGTGTGTATATCCAAAAGAAGGGACAGCATGGAATTAGCTGAAAATAGTTTCCATCAATCAACTACATCATGGGTAAGTCGTAATTGAGACATTGTGTCCAAAATTCCGAACTATCCCTTTAACAGGGAAAACATGTCTGGATAGGTTTGTAAAAATGCTATATGTAGGCTATTTCCTCGGTCAAACGTTGAAGGGCCGTTCACACAGCGGACGGTAGGACGAAACCGGATGTCATTGTTTTCAATGAGACAACGACGGCAAGATGGCAGTCGAGGGCAAAATAGCCAACGGCAGGACGAACTTGCCATCGGAATAAAAAATATTTATATTTTTACCATCCACCGCTGCGGGTAGGGTCATGTGCCGATGGAATGGAAGTGGTACATTTCAAAATGGATGAGAAGTTTGTGCAACTTCGTGGTAGAGAATGAGAGAGGTGGGAGGAAATTTCAAACCAAAAAGTTAAAAAATACAGAGATATTGACAAAAAGGCTGCAGCATGGAGTGTAAGCATTTTTAAACATTATTATTAGCTGTATTTTCAGAAGCTTTTCTGTGTATGATTTGAGGTGTAATTAACTAGGTAGCGAACCTACCTAAACTAGATGACATTATGATAGATACACACACACCGCCCATTTTTGAAGACACAGACTGAAACAACTCAGTAATACACACACACACAATGTATAAATACACTTTCGGTCGTGGTCCATTTTGGAGGCGCTCTTTGGTACACCGGTAATCTGTTTTGCACGGACTGTAAATATGTTAACGGATGGACTATAAGCTAAATCCACCCCTGGTTGTGTTGCTGTTAGCTAGAGGCTATAATTAATATTTAACGTGTAGGCTATCAATCATGAAGTTTTACTATGCAGACAATGACGAAAGACAAATTTTACAGTAGCCTATAAAGGAGCCGAACATATAGGCATATGTAAAACTTCCCCTGCACCCCCACTAAAAAAATGGTTGTTGCTTTCCTGCACACAACCGAACGACTGATTTGATAGTGCAACCACACTTAGGCTACCAAAAAAAATCCTGCATTGGTCCCATTTGTTGACAACCTTTCTTTTTTGGAGTTTATTTCCATGTTTTGGTCATCATAATCACATATACAGTAGGCCTAGTTTAACTTCCTAGTTTAACTTCATTCGGGAAATAGCCTTACTAATATCAAGCTAATATCAATAATAAAATTGTTTACACGCAGAATCATGATGTAAATTATACCACAACGACATAAATCAGTTGTTTAATAAAACGTAGGCTATTTATTAAGTGTAAGCTCCAAAGCATCTTTGTGCTAGTTGGATTTAGAGGTTGCACTGCGTCACTTCTCTGTGCTATCCAATAATCTCTTGAAAGTAAAAAAAAAAAAAAAAAAGTAGCCGGAAGTTGCTTCTGAGCTCAGTCAGATCACTTTTATCACTGAGTTATAACTCGGTCAGATAACTTTTGCCAAATGTAGGCTATTTAATTATTACCTCTATATCTGTATCTGCACTCAGACAGGGATAACTTGGAACAAGATGAAGAACCAGAATCGTTACATTCTACAATTTGGAACCGGTTCCTCGGTTTCGCATTTGGAATGGGTTCCCTGGAATCGATTCCCAATTCTCGCCCATCACTACCGTCAACTACGTCCCTGCCGTTATACTGTCTACCGTCCGCTGTGAGTACTACTGTCTAACGGCCTGTGAGGTAAAAAGTTGTGAGTAAGATTTAAATATTAGTTAAATCTTATGAGTAAGATTTAAAGTCCGTCTCCCGCTGGTGAAACAATATTGATTGGGCGATAACAACTACGAGAAAGATTATACATTTCTGCCAATTGACCTGTATCTTTAAACATACACACAGTTGTTCACTCATGATTTTTTAGGTGCTACAACTTGTAGCTAGCCTATTAGTAAAAGCGAACGAGGAGGAACTGGGGCCAAAAGAAAAAAGAGATTTTTGAGAAAAAAATTAGGTGTCTTCTAAACCGAAAGTGCATCAGGTACTGTATATAGTACAGTAAGAAAGGGAAAACGGCGAATGCTCATTTGTACAACATTTGAAAAAAATATTGTTTCTATACGTGAACATGATTTTCTTAGCGTGTATAAACGATGCATTTTATGCATTTTACAGTCTGTGGCTGTAGCTAGAGGAGGGTCGTAAGTGCTTTGGGCTATTAATAGCGCCCTCCTAATTTATTGAACTGCAGTGTAACTGGAGAAGCTGAGGTTTTCGCAAGAGGCTACCCTTTTAAAAAATACTGCGTCAAAATTTACGGGGTTTTCTTAAAGCTGTAGTTTATAATTTCAGACAAACATGAATACTGTAATTGAGACGGATACGTCTCAACCACTAGGGGTGAAGTTTACAGAGTTAAAGAGAATGCGAGGGCAGTGAATATTTAATCATTTTTCAAGCTTGTTTGCTCGAACATGCAGGACAGCAGTTGCATCGGCTAATTGCACTGAATTGTCGGCAGGTTGGTTTTTCTGCACTCAGGCTTCAGGTGGAGACGAGATGGAGCTGGGCTTTTGCAGCCTCCACATGTACTATGTCAACTAATTGTTTTCATTAGTGTTTTAATTAGCAACTCCAATTGCATTATTCTTTTTATTTTGTCCTCTCAATTGGATAATTATTCACTTGATTGTGCCGTTTGAGTGCCGACAGAGCCCCACTGGAGGATAACAGTTGAATTACGAGTTTAAATCCCTGCGAGTCATGTGGTTAAGATAAACTGGTGGCCTTGGTGAGAGGTCATGGCCAATTTCATAAATTCCAGCCCTGGAACATGTATATAGAATTTCAGGATTGTATTGAGCCATTCATTTTTAAGGTTTATTTTAAGGTTTAATTTTTAAGGTGTATAGCGGCCCCTGTGGACGGATTTGGACATACTTTGGCATGCATCCTTAGTGGTATCTCACAAACGTACTCGAGTTTTGTTGAAATTGGATGAACGGTCAATGAGTTATGGCCATTTATTTGATAAGCCACGCCCAATCTCACATTGATTGGCTCACAGTTCCCGTAGTTATTGTCCAATATAGCTGTATTATAGTTAGCAAGTATAATTAGGTACACTTATGATTTGTAGTCTGGTCCAAATTGGTCAAGAAACAAAAAAGCCTTAGGGATAAAACTATTTTGGATATTATGCAAATTTGCAGAAAATCCAATATGGCGGACTTTCATGATATTGTGCATCCATGGAATACTCGTAGCAAATTTGGTGTGAATTGGACAAAGGGTGTGGGAGATTTTACATTAAAACTGTGAATAAATAGAAATTTTTATTATAGCGCCACCATGAGGCTGATTGAGGTGAGATTTTAAACACTCTTCATGTCATATATTTATGATGAGTGTGCCAAGTTTCAAGTCTCTAAGCTGTACCATCTCACAGGAAATTTAGCAAACACGCGGAGAAAAAAAAAATAATAATAAAACCAGTGGAAAACAATAGGGTTTTAGCCCTTCGGGCTCAAACCCTAAATATCTGAACCAATCATGTGGGTGCTCAGGCGCCTAGGCACCCAGGGGCAAATCGTATTGCAGAGTGAAGTTATATTTTGATGAAATAAACGTGAAACAAGCAACCAGTAAAAAAGCGCAGTTTGTTGAGGTATGCAGCTTGCTATTGACTCTCCAGACTGCCAGCTATCAATAAGACATAGTTCGCTAGAGGTGATGTGATGTTGACTCCACGAAATTGACAAGTTTGTAATACCATTTAAACCCAAAACCCACACAGAATTAAACATCACGCCTGTATCAACAATTCTGAGGAAAGCAAGGTTAGCAGTACAGTTTAACATCTGTGAAGATTTTTACGTTGAAAACTCGGTGAAATGCCATCTCACAAAAACCGGCTAAAATTGGTTTAACATTTTTTTGAACCCGCACGCACTTTTACACTTGCGTATATGCCTAATCATGTATGATTATTGCCAGTTTGTAGCCTGCCTGCCAGCTAAATAGGATATTATAGCACTGCACGCAAAATAAATCCAACATTTCGGCAATATGAATTGAATAGAATTTAATGTGGCTTTCAACAGGGGGATTGTGCCTATGGCTGAAATGTGCACACAATGCTGGGGCAGAATATTCAATATTTCAAAAGAAATCAACACCCACTTGTAATTGCAGAAGCTGAAATGGATGATGAAGGACACTTGTTTAACTTTGAATATCTTAGTTACATCAACACTGAGTTAGCTAAGCAGTTTGGTGTAAATATATGTAATATATTTTTCAATTTAGCAAAAGTGTCCAGGAAGTATTTATGCTGGCTCCCATTCCATCTCATCATATAACTAACATTAGGCGCTCAATTGAATGAAGACAGCTTTGACCGTATTCATCATAGGTTTCTATCACAATGACAGTGTAAACGTATTCATCATAGGTTTCTATCACAATGACAGTGTAAACACGGTGCCATCTTTAGGACCTATTTTGTGGTGCAGCGGTCCCTCACGCTCAGTCAGCGGGTCATGGGTGGGGGAGAGATGGCTAACGTTAGCCACGTTTTTTTCATCAGCAGTGAGGTGCGCAATTCCTTTGTTAAGTTAGCTGCTGGTAAATTCGGTTTAGCAAATTTAACGTCAACTTCACTAATGTTAAAGCCATTGCTTTCACCTCTGTTGCCTAACGTTATCTTTTGCCCTTTAGTAAACGGGCTAGCTAGCAAGCGCAGGTGTGCCAATAGGAGCTTGAAGAAAAAGTGCAATTATGCAATTCACCGATTGCTTACATGGCAATAAGTAAGAGTGCCTGCTCTCCTGCTACAAACTATATAATGGAATTCCTATAGATGGGCAATGGCGCTGATTTGATGCAAAGCTATATCGTTATTTGGCAAAGGCAATATTACCATTTTTGCTAGCTGTCTATGGCGCATAGGATGTGTGTGAAACCATGACAATTCTATGGCAAGTTAGTCTATGTTCGTCCATGTGTGGTGATGCAAGTGCCTCCCGAGCTCAGCTGGTATGCTAGCTATCTAATCAAATTAGCTGATGTTAGCTGAACATAAATTGAAGGTAACTGAATTAACGTTAATTATGTGATGAATTTAACACATTCAATGTGAATAAATAACACAGTAAAATCGTGGATGAAAATGAAATGTTATATTATAAAATATAAAACATTAGCTACTTAAAGAGTAACTGTGTTCGCCTACTACACAATTTTGAAAATTACTTTGTGGGGTGAGCGAGGAAGAGGGGTGGGGGCAGAGGAGCTGTGTCCATCGTTATTTGCATAAATTAACATACATTGTACAAATGACTTCATATAACTCGGATCAAACTGTCAAACTAGATGCTGCACATCAAATATGAATGAAGATTCAGCAACTTCATGGCCTATTTCTCATCTCAAATATTTTCAGGAACATATTTTAATTGACTATTTATTCCACTAAGAACCTTATTTGGTGCAATAAGAGAGTTTATGAACAGGACACCACGTTGTTACGGTTAAAAACGTGGAGCCGAAACAAAAGTAACGTAGTGGGTCTAACTAATCAGGTGCCGGGTGTTTCCGTTGTGGGTGACAACAATTATCCATATGACGTGGAGGTACCTCCAAAGAGGTACTCTGACATCACGATTGGGGCGGGGTAAGTGTGGGGAGCAGAAAGGAAATTTCAACCGTTAGGGGCAGCACAAAGATGCTTTTCTACCTACCAGTTTCTTATGATATGCAATATTATTTCATAATTTTTGAAATAACGGAATGCATGATTATAAGGTAGGCATACAAACACAGCGAAAAAAAGTGATCTAGGGTGTACTTACCCTTTAAGGAAGTTTACCGCAAGTTTGTTTTGCAATAGAAAATGGTGGGTTAAGGTCAGGTGATGGGCTTCTCCACCCCGAACTGTCAATAATACTGTACCTGGACCATGATGACCATATCCGGTTGACCCTGCTCCCGACAACGTCACTTTGGCTCCATTGAACAGACTGTTTGTACAAACATGGCGGCGAAAAACACTTCCGGAGACTCAAAACGGTTTTTACGAGGCTGTGGGAAGGCAGTGGGTGACGTCACAGTGACTTTGTCCATATTTTTTACGGTCTATGGTTTGACCACAGAAATCACCACCATGTTTGGTTGGCTGTTGTAGGCCATATCAGCACTGGTGACGTCAAGTGGTAAAACTCCAGAGTTAATTAGTAGTATTTACAATATGAAAGTTGACATGAACGGTATTTCTAAGTTGGAAGCTCGTAGTTACTATCTCTCCCATATGACGTGAATGCAGCATAATGCCACCGGCAGGGGTGTCTGTAGTGATCTGCCGTCTTGACCCACACGATTTAAAAGCCAAATTAAAGACAATAGCAATTTCCCAAATAAATTCTTTCTTTGACAGTCTATGATTAGAGCGGAAAATAATTATAGATCTGGTCATGTAGAGAAGACTAGCAACCTGAAACCAATGTCAAGCTAGAGGACGAAAAAACCCCATGGCCATGATTATTTTGGTATATTGTATACTAATAAACCTAGAATACGGAGTTTGTCGTTTCCCCTCATAGTTTGGTTGCAGGAGCAAAGAATGTCTTAGTTGAGCAATCTCGTGGCGCCGGCGCCGTGGTCACTAGGGGTTCTGTGCAAAGGGGTTAAGGCTGCATAATTGCCCCACCCTCTTTGTTTGAGTAATGAAATCACAGTAATGAATGACAGGACACAAAGATGTGTTATGTAAACACAGTCTGCTGAGGCCCCACTTTAACTGGGGCTACAGCACAACACCAATTGTGATACTGGGGCTACAGTGCAACATGGGTCACAGGCTGAGGGTGAACACCACATTTTAGACCCCTACTTGGGTAGACCCTTACCTGGGGACACTCTAACTTGAGGACCTTCTTGGGCCAACACACCACAGGTATGCCGGTGAGGGCCAGCTGGGGGTCATCATCCGCATGCTCTTTCAGGATCACCTGCAAGGTCACAGCAGAGAAAGGGCTAAATTAGGACCGCTAATGTACACCTTTCCTACTTACCACAGCTCCACTACTGAAACCTGCTAAAGAACAGCGCTCCAAGAAGGTGACCGAGTGATACGGGTGGGTGAGTGAGTGAGTGATATTGGGTGGATGAGTGAATGAGTGAGTGATACTGGGTGGGTGACTGAGTGCGTGATTGGGATAAGTGAGTGAATTACTTTGTGATTAGGGGTGGGTGAGCGAGTGAGAGTGAGAAAGAGAGTTAGTGTGAGAATGGTAGTGAATGAAGACGTTGGGGTGTGGCTCCTGACCCTCATATCCTGTAGCAGGCTGTTGGGCTGGTTGATGCCCTGCGGAACATTCCTTTTGTTTTCGGGGAGGGACTCCAGCTTGTCCACCAGCACCGCAAGCCCTTTCAGCTCAAACACTGTCAGGTGAGTCCATCTGGCCAGGCGGTCCAATGCCGGCGAGGCTGTCCTGGGAAATTCCTGAGGGGCGGAGCCAGGGGCAGGCCTGGTGTGTGGATTGGTGTTATTTGATTGGGCCAGGGGATGGGTGACAGGGTCCCCGAGTCCCTCCTGCAGCTGCATCTCACTGGAGTCATCCTCCATCTCTGCCCGCAAACTCTCCACACTCATTTTCATCTCTGTATCTGAGGAGAAGGAGGAATATGAGGAAGGTCCTTGCTCCCCTCCCTCAACACTCTTCCTGGCTGTGTTCAGCATTTCCCACAGAAGTACAGAGACTCACACACACACACCCACACAAAGGGGCGTCTTTAGGCCGATTATTCGGGCTCGAGCCCCGAATGTTATGTGTCTAGCCCCAAATGTTTTTGGTCCGTAAAAGGTTTGTATTGCTCTGCCCAGGAGCTGATTTTAATGTACTGTAGGAGCGTAACTTTAGTTGTACTTTCAATTGTTATTGAGGCGCAATAAAGCGCTACACAAGCACTGTACTACTTCCATCATTGCTCAACGTAGGCTATCGCATAATCATGGAAAGTAAAAAACCAACAAGTCTTCTTGGCTTTTTTCAGAGGAGAAGAAAAGGTAACGAAGAAATAGGCCAACAATTTAAATTACATCTAAAAAGTGATTGTTTTTCCTCACATGATAACGTGAATGCATTAATATTAGCAAGCTAGCACAGCTAAAAGTAAATTCTGGTTATCTTTACTCATCCGCTTTCTGATGGACAGGTTGTTCATACATACTTTCTACACACATAGCCTACCTCCTTGACACACTTGGAAGTTGGAACTATTAATATTAACTAGGCTATATTCCCTGACAAGATGGCGTGGAGAGCATAATGATAGAAATTATTAGAAATTAAGATTATTGGCTTGAACCATGATAAAAACAAGACTGTTTGAAGGCCCTATACTACACACATGTTTGCATCTGTTGCAAACTGTAATGTTGTGATGTTTGTCCGTTTTGACTCTTGTTTGGGGTATTCATAGTATTGTCACTATTAATCAGTCCCTCCAGGATTTCACAATCGCAACTAGTATTAACGCAAAATCAACGAAATTCTGCTGAAGTTGCAGGAGCTTGCATTTTTTTCCAATAACCGCAATCTTCCCGTGAAAAATGGTCAAATCTTTGTGTTACGACCCCGGTTCGAAGGGGACGCAACACAAGTGATTTCAAACACAAATGGGCAACTTACAAAATGTTTTTATTAAAATATCTCCTCCGTTGTAGCGAGTCTCATAAAGCAGGGTCAGTTTCCCCACCATTACTGAGCGTAAAAATTGTTTCATAATAAATTTCACCGTTTTGTACACAGTATGAAACTGGTGTGACAATAAACATCTTGAATCTTGGATCTATTCTCATTATGTGTTTTGCTGTACAATGCGGTGCAAGGCCACAGCTCATTTGGCCATGCTTGTCAGTTAATGATAATCACCTGCTATTTGATTACAGTCACCTGATTTACCACAGTTAAACCACCAAGATGTCTGCGATCCAATACTATGAATTGCTTAGTAATACAGTAAGCCTTGAGATTATAATGTTATGGCTTGTCAGTCTTTAACAGCATAAAATAATTGTCATAGTTTAATCAAATGAAGACTATATGAATTTAAAGGGAAGTAATGTCAAAATCTTAATGTTTAAGTATATTTAATGGTTTTCCAGAGGGTAGCACAGACAGTGGCAGTGCAGATGAGTTGCAGCCAGCAGAGCCAGGATTAGAGAGAGAAAGATCATTTTAACATTTTCATTAATGGCCTTATAATCACTATTGTTGATACCAAAACTAGTGTCTTCTCATATCTGTATCATGGAAAAAAATGTGTTACAATTAGGCAGACCAACAGTATGTTGTACCTTACAAAAATGACTCACTGGGCCATCCTACTGAGAATTGTTATGTTAGAGATGGAGAAGTCGATCAACAAGAGAGGACATGAAAAAAATGAGACAAAAAGACAGACAGCAATAGAGGAAACACCAGAATGGACCAGGAGGAAAGACCAGAATGCCCCCGGACCCCCTTACAAAGTCTGAGGAAAGCCCCAGATAGGGGCCCAAGGGGCCCTCATAGGGGTAACTTGGGAAATAAAGATTTTTTCCTAAACCTGGACTAGCCAGAGCCTTCAGTTATTACTGACAACTGGGATAGAATCACACAAAAGGAGCACAAACACCACACCCCTAACAAGGACAAACATTAATGGATACAATAGACACAAATGATTAAAAGATTTTAAGGAATGTAACACATTGCGGATACAAAAGACACAAAGGATTGAAAGATTTTAAGGAATGTAACACATTAACGGATACAAAAGACAGAAAGGATACAAAGGATTCCTTAATCTTCTCAAAAATGTAACACCTAGGCTAGGCTCACAGAGACAAAAGGGGCTCCTCCCTCCAAAGGTCTCAACAAGGTCCTCTCAGGGACCTCAAAAGGCAGAGCAGAAGCAGAACCACACTCACACCTGAAGAAGCCTGAGACTGGGCGAAACATTGTGTGCACACTACAGCTTTGGAGAAACAGCAAGGACTACAGACACTCTTCTAGAGAAACAGAAGAACCTATCCTGCTGAAAAAATTAAAAAGCAAAAAAGGGTCAATTTATTACAGAAAACTGCAATTTTAACTGCAAATTATTTCTGGAGACACCAGCTACAGTACACGGATCGGGTGTACTACAGACACAGCACTACAGAGACTGTTCTATCTTGTAGTGGAAACCTAATGGTGTCAACTAAGCTACAAGGTACCAGTCTGGGTAAGTATAGGCTGCATTGGTATGCGTCAACCTTGAGTTGACAAAGCACGCTATCAATCAGCCAAACCGCACACCGCTGCTTGCACTAAAAAAACACACAAAAAACAACCGCACCTACACCCAGAGCTATGGCAGCCTTTGCGGAGGCTACCAGGATTCTCTTCAGGATCATCCAGACAACACACCACCTGCAGAACACCGCGGTGTCTGGAGGCAGGACTACTTCCTCCCCGACGGACAACACCATGGTGAAGCTGGCGGGGAATGCCCTCAACTGGCTCCATACATGCATGCAGATCCTGGAAGAACACTACCTGGAGAACCTGGGACACCTCACAAAAAAACTGGAGAACATTCATCTTTCAAACTGGCCGAAGGCATTCCAGGTGGCTACCAGGTGGGCCAAAAAGAAGTTTGGCAGAAGACTGCACCCGACCACCCTGGACATTGCCGAGCGCAGTCTCCACAAACAACAGATTTTCAGTACTGGCTGACACTCCACCACCCACAACAGGGAGAACCATGGTCGCACCACCCCAGTACCAGAGAGAGTGGCCAGCTCTGAGGCAGACATATCCCCCCGGAAGCCCGGCACCAAGACGGACCGCTGAGAGGACGGTTCTGCCTCAGGAAGCACTACACCACCAGAGAAACAGGAAAAGCAGTGGGATCGCAGGACACAACAGGGACTGGGAACCGGTACCACTGCCGCAACGACCCCCAAGGACCACACGGGACCGCTACAACTCTGGCTCCACACCTCCCTAAAATACACAAGCCACCAGAATCCTGGAGTATACCATATGAGGTCCCAGCAGGGAGGCCTATTATTTCAGACTGCAACAGCGAATCATATAGGATAGTTGAATACTTAGACTTTTTTCTGAACTGTAGGATATCTAATATTTCCCCCCTTCTCTCTATCTCTGTCTCTCTCTCTCATTCTCAACCCCCCCATCAAAGATAAGCCAGTCTGTCATAAATGACCCCTCTCCCCCCCCCCTCCCCCACACCTTAACCCAATCAGGACAGGGATGGTCTTCCTGTGGAGGTATTTTATGAGTGTACCGCAGAAAAAGAAGTTAGTCAACTGTGGAGTTTGTTTCAAGAAGTCATTCTTTTTGGTTCCTCGTGCGTTTCCTTTTGTTCCTGTTCAGCTGGAGGGTAAATAATTTGGCAATTTTTGGCTTATCTCTCTCTTTACTGGTATTTCCTAATTAATGTCTGGTTTAATGTCTTCCATTTTGTAAATTATAAGTAGTCAGCCTACATTCCTTCGTGAATGTATGATTCCCAGTCATTATTCTAATTGAATGTTTTCATTTAATAAAATTACTTAATTTCAAGACCTGATTTAGACTTTGTTTTGGCTTGTTGGTTGATCCACCAGGTTACTGTTCGACTTACCTATCAAAGAATTCGGCGATTTAATTGATGATTGTCATTTTTAATAATAATAATAAAATTAAATCACGTAAAGCTTATTTTGAATGTAGGTTAAGTGAGGGGTTCTAGCACGCAATATCGCTTGTGTTCAGTATTCAGAGTGCTGAACGGTTTAACAAGGGTATTGACTGTTGGAACCGCTGGATTCAGAAAATACACCTTTTACCTAGTCCTCACTTACCCGACATAATTGGAGGTTCCACCGAGATAGGTTGTCCTATAGCATACTAAATTTTGCTATTGAGTAAACTGCGGTAAACTCTGAGACAAGTTCAAATCTTTTTCTAATCGACTGGTCTTTCAATTCAATTCAATTCAATTCAATTTTATTTATATAGCGCTTTTCACAGATGACTGTCACAAAGACGCTTTACAGAACAGAAAGGGGAGGAAAGGGGAAATGGGAAATGCCAGCTCTAAGCCAGCTCTAAGCCCCCAGATAGCAGAGGTAAAAACTCTAGTAGGAGAGAAAAACCCTCATACTGTGGCGAGAAAAAACTCCCCGATGGGAAGAAATCTCGAGAGGAACCCGGCTATTGGGGGGGATGCCCATCCTCCACTGGCCTATGGGTTGATTATGTCATAGGGAGGTATTCGATACAGATGACTCCATCATGTAGAGATCAGCAGTGGCAGGTGGGGGGCGCCTAGCTGGTCTTGGGCTGGAGCTCCGGGCCAGGAGGGGGGGCGGGGGAAAGACGCGGGAAACTCTGGAAACTTGGGCTAGAGCTCCGGGCAGGTGCCCAGAGCAGGGAAGAGGAAGAAAAAGAAAAAAACATTGTTAGGGGGTTCAGATGGTAGCAGAACAAGCGCAGCAGGAGAGACAGAGGTGTCTGCTGCGATAAGGAAACCCCGGCAGAATAAGGCTATGGCAGCATAGCTAAGGGCTAAACATATATTTGGTCTTAGATTTATTGATTTTATTTAATTAAAAAAATTTAAAAAAAAAAATTATTATTATGGCATACCAGACAAAGAGAGAGATGCCTCATTTACCCTCCACTGCTAACCTACCAGCATTCCCTGGCCAGTCAAGGCTGGATCAGCAGTGGTATCTCATGTTATCAGAACGGCAATATTTGATAGCCCAGTGCCCAAAATTTGCAGAACAGCTCAAGGCAATGGACCAGCTGAAGGAGGAGGTCCTTTACAACCTGCGGACTGAGTATTTGGACTATCTGATTTCTCCAGATAGTGATGAAACCAAGCGCAAGATTGTCCAAGGGATAAGGTCGTACCTAGAGAAAAGACAACATTTTCTCTACCTCTGGCGGTCAAAGCAGGCATGGGAGGAGGTAAACCAGATGTGGAAACTGGCTTGGGAAAAGCACCACTCTAAGTCAGGAGTTACTGCCAAAGCAGTTTCTTCTGTGGCAGTCCAGCATGCGCTGGAAGGAGCAGTGCATGGCGCCATTCCAGCCATAACCCAGGCACCACCCCCCACCGAGGACAATACAGCACTCTCCATTGACTCATCCCCACCCCCTTCAGGCTTGGACAATTCTGTGGATTTTGTCACCTCCACAGACAATGTAGCCGCCCCCCTGGTGAGCCCCCCTTCCCTGGAGGAATTTGGGGGAAACAGCTCTGTGTCTTGTATCACACCAGCCACCACAGAGGATGTGACCCCACAGGACGTGGAATCCGCTGCTGCAGTCCTCTCAGCTGAGCCAGGTGAGGAGACCGTCGAACCCCTGGAGGCAGAACCTGCTACTGCAGACACAGCAGCCCAGCCTGGTGAGGAGACCGTCAAACCCCTGGAGGCAGAACCTGCTACTGCAGACACAGCAGCCCAGCCTGGTGAGGAGACCGTCAAACCCCTGGAGGCAGAACCTGCTACTGCAGACACAGCAGCCCAGCCTGGTGAGGAGACTGTCAAACCCCTGGAGGCAGAACCTGCTACTGCAAACACAGCAGCCCAGCCTGGTGAGGAGACCGTCAAACCCCTGGAGGCAGAACCTACTACTGCAGACACAGCAGCCCAGCCTGGTGAGGAGACCGTCGAACCCCTGGGGGCAGAACCTGCTACTGCAGACGCAGCAGCCCAGCCTGGTGAGGAGACCGTTGAACCGCAGGACGCGGAACCGGCTTCTACAGGCCCATCAGCCCTGCCAGGTGGAGAGGTCTACGCACCCCAACAGGTGGAGTCAGCCCCCACAGAAAAGTCCACCCAGGCCGAGGACCCCACCCCACCCCTTGTGGACTTTTCTTCCCCTCCTGCTGAATCCGGGGAACCTCTGTCTGCTGCACAGACAGAAGGGGTGTGCTCTGTGGACTCTCCCACTTCCACAGTTCCTGTGATGGAGGAGATAGGGGGACTTCTGCGAAAGTCTTGCTCCCCTATCAGAGCTGTAAAGAGACCCCGGGAGAAACGGAGCAGGAAGCCAACCCCCGGCCGTTTTACGACTCCTCTGGCCCTCAAAGTCTCCGCCAGAGTGTTGTCTTGCAATCCAAAGCAAGATGAAAGCAGCCAATTTAGCACAACAGTTTCCCCCACCCTCGTCTCTCCACCCCTGAGCCACACCTGCAAACTTCGCACACACACGTCATCCAGGGAGAGTGCAAGAGCCCTTTTCCAACATCAGAAGTGTTCGGAGAGCAGTGATGGACTGCATGCCTACGAGCAACGATCAGCCCAGCTGCCCAGAGAGGGAACCAAAGCCAAAACTGGCATAGACCCCTGGACAGAGATCAGACGGGCGTGGTTAAGGGGCATCCACGTGCGGAAGAAGCAAGATGACAGGATGCCTCCTGTCATCCCGGTTTGCTGAACGCTGTGGCCCTCCGCAGCCAAAGGACTGCCAGTAACCACACTGGGGTTCTAGGAGGTAAAACTGGCACTCTGCCTGCCCCTGCCCCCCCCCCCCCCCCCCTCACCACCCCCCCACATCCCTACCACCACCTTTTAACATAAGACAATGCCCATGTTTTTAAGTCCCTTTTCTAAAGTGTAGGTGCCCCCTCCAATGCTGTTCCTGGGCACTTGTGGACAAGTCTGCCCTATTCAGGTGATTATTTGGACTGGCAATCTTGTGGATAGTAAATCCTGTCCGTAAGGTTCCCCTGAATGGACTAAGTGCTTATAACATGCAGTGTTCTCCTCTTCACATGTTGCTGTGAGTGATAAGGCCTAAACCCTCAAGTCCCACAGTCTTCTCCTGCCACTCCCCGAAGGACCCCCAGAGGCACAAGTGCATCCGGACCCATACCCTGCCGCGGGAAGCTAACCTAAGCGACTGCCGTCAGCAGTCCCCCCAACTGGACCCGAGCTCAAGGAGCCAAAACGGATTCCGACAGGGAAAGAGGTGCTTCCCCGCCCGTCAGTAGAGAGGTCTTGACCGCACTTTTCCGCCTGTGGATCGTCCAGCTGCCTGTCACAGGAGACAGAGCCCCCCGCACGCTGTGCAGAATTGGTAGAGACACTGTCAAATTAGGCCGCCTTTCACTCACACAGTTACAACATTAAGGGGAATAAGCACTGCATGTTATCCAAGGAAGTCCAGGGAGCCTCTTCCCTTGCCAGTCCAGATACCCTGACACTGGAGAAGGAATTGACTGAACCAAGGTGCCATGACAGCAGTGAAAAAAAAAAAAAAAAATGTCTGCACCACACCGGATCATCACAATGGGACTAGTAAACTGGACATGGACTAATTGTTTTAAAGATGGTTAGTGAACCATTAGGACACTTGTTTTCATGCAGCTATCATTGTACAATGATATAATGTCCAAATGTGTGGTTGTTATGATGATGGAACGATAGGCTCTTAGCAGCTGCATGCACCTATCGTTCCAAGAGAGGGAATGACGGGATGTTGCCTAATGTCTTTTGCTCTTTCTCTCTCTCTCTCCCTCTCTCTGTCTCTCTCTCTCGGCCTCTCTCTCTCGGCCTCTCTCTGCCCCCCCCATCCATCCCTACCACCACCTTTTAACCTAATACCATGCCCATGTTGTGTTTAAGTCCCTTTTATAGAGTGTAGGTGCCCCGCCAAATACTGTTCATAGACACTTCTGGACAAGTCAGCCCTATTCATGTGATTTTTTAGACTGGCAATCCCGTGGAAGGTAAACCCTGTCCGTAAGGTTCCCCGGCATGGACTGACAGTGGTCATAACATGCAGTGCTATCATTAATTGTTCCGGTCTTCGCTATGAGTGTTAATGCCTAAGCCCTCAACTCCCACAGTCTTCTCCTGCCATTCCCTAAAGGACACCCACAGACACAAGTGCAAACAAGTGCAACCGGTTCCACACCCTGCCGCGGGAAGCTAGCCTAAGCAACTGCCGTCAGCAGTCCACCCAATTGGATCCAGGCTAAAGGAGCCAAAATGGATTCCGACAGGGAAAGAGGAGCTTCCCCGCCCGTCAGAAGAGAGGCCCTGACTGCACTTTGCCACCTGTGGATCGTCCAGCTTCCTGTCACAGGAGACAGAGCCCCCGCACGCCGTGCACAACTGGTAGAGACACTGTGGAGTAGGTTGCATTTCACTCACGCAATTGCAACACTAATGGAAAAAGCACTGCATATTACCCAAGTCCAGGGAACTTCTGGTCCCTTGCCAGTCTAGATACCCGGACACTGGAGAAGGAAGAGACTGAACCAGGGTGTCATAACAGCAGCGACACAAAAGAGTGTCTAATAGAGATATGACTCTAGATCACAAAGGGACTATTAAACTGGGCATGGACTAAATGTTTTAAAAATGGTTGGTGAACCATTTGGACAGTTGTTTTTGTTGTTAGCAGGTAACTGCATCTTCAATGTCCAAATGTGATTCCTATTTGGTGATGTAAGAATAGGTTTTTAGCAGGTGCATGCACCTATTCTTACAAGAGAGGGATGTAGGATATCTAATATTTCCCCCCTTCTCTCTATCTCTGTCTCTCTCTCTCATTCTCAACCCCCCATCAAAGATAAGCCAGTCTGTCATAAATGACCCCTCTCCCCCCCCCTCCCCCACACCTTAACCCAATCAGGACAGGGATGGTCTTCCTGTGGAGGTATTTTATGAGTGTACCGCAGAAAAAGAAGTTAGTCAACTGTGGAGTTTGTTTCAAGAAGTCATTCTTTTTGGTTCCTCGTGCGTTTCCTTTTGTTCCTGTTCAGCTGGAGGGTAAATAATTTGGCAATTTTTGGCTTATCTCTCTCTTTACTGGTATTTCCTAATTAATGTCTGGTTTAATGTCTTCCATTTTGTAAATTATAAGTAGTCAGCCTACATTCCTTCGTGAATGTATGATTCCCAGTCATTATTCTAATTGAATGTTTTCATTTAATAAAATTACTTAATTTCAAGACCTGATTTAGACTTTGTTTTGGCTTGTTGGTTGATCCACCAGGTTACTGTTCGACTTACCTATCAAAGAATTCGGCGATTTAATTGATGATTGTCATTTTTAATAATAATAATAAAATTAAATCACGTAAAGCTTATTTTGAATGTAGGTTAAGTGAGGGGTTCTAGCACGCAATATCGCTTGTGTTCAGTATTCAGAGTGCTGAACGGTTTAACAAGGGTATTGACTGTTGGAACCGCTGGATTCAGAAAATACACCTTTTACCTAGTCCTCACTTACCCGACAGAACCCACTGTCCACAAAACACAAAACCTACATCAAAGACACATATAATTTAATAAACAAAATATAAAATGCCAATATACCAGAAGAAGCCATCCTGTTCACCATAGACATAGATAGTCTATACACCAACATAAACACAGCAGCGGGATTAACAGCGGTAAAAACATGGATGGAAAAGTACCCGGACAACAATCGACCGGATACAATCCTCCTGCAATTACTGGAGATAAGCCTCACCAAAAATGACTTCAATAAAGAATTCTTCTTACAGACCAGCGACACAGCTATGGGCAAAAAATTTGCACCGGCTTATGCCAACATTTACATAGCATATTGGGAGGAGACTGTTTTTGAAAAATGTCCCAAACTTCCCACTAATTATTTCAGGTATTTAGATGACATCTGGGGAACATGGACACATAGCTCAGAAGATGATTTCAAACACTTCATTCAGATCCTCAACACGCACCATACATCTATCACAATTAAACACACCACACACTATGAACATATAGATTTTTTGGACACTACCACATACAATGGGCCCTCATTTCCCCAAACACACACATTAGACACTAAAGTTTTCTTTAAAGACACAGACACACATGCACTCTTACACAAGGACAGTCTCCACCAGAAACATACATTCAGAGGCCTGATTAAATCCCAATTGCTAAGGTTCAACAGAATCTGCACACAGATTACAGACTTTGAGGAGGCTACCAAGACCTTCTTCAATGCATTATAACCAAGGGGGTATTCCAGATCGTTCCTCAGACAGATTCAGAAAACCTTCTTGGCTATAAAACAACAGGACACTAGAAAAATAATTCCACTTATCACCACCTACTCGACATTCAGTCAAATAGCGAACAGAAAAATTAAACGGAACCTGGCCAGGATTCTGCAAAACACAGGCTTGCTTCAAGAATACAAAATCGTTTCGGCCTACAAAAAAAACTAAAACCTTAAGAATCATCTGGTAAGTAGTAAACTACCAGAAATCAGCATTATACCCACACAAGGCCCGATATTTTACAAACAGGCCACTACAGTGAAAAACAACACTACAAACACAACATACAGTCAAGCCGGAAAGTCTGCACACCCCTTTCACCTTCTCCACGTTTTATTACGTTACAGACATATTCTACAATAGATTGAGTTCATTTTTTGTCTCAAAATTCTACACAAAATAGCCCATAATGACAAAGTGAAAACAGATTTTTAGACATTTGTGCTAATTTATTAAAAATCAAAATGTAAAATATCATATGTACACAAGTGAATTGATATGACACCCAAAAGTGAGCTGAGGTGCATTTTGTTTCCACTGATACTGCTTGAGATGTTTCTACAACTTAATTGGAGTCCACCTGTGATAAATTCAATTGATTGGACATGATTGGGGATTGCCAACACCTGCCTATATAAGGTCCCACAGTTGACAGTGCATGTCAGAGCAAACTCCAAGCCATGGGGTCAAAGGAATTATCTGCAGACCTCAGAAACAGGATTGTGTCAAGGCATAGATCTGGAGAAGGGTACGGAAAATCTCTGCAGCTTTACAGGTCCCGAAGAGCACAGTGGCCACCATCATTCGTAAATGGAAGAAGTTTGGAACCACCAAGAATCTTCCTAGACCTGGCCGCCCGGCCAAACTGAGCAATCGGGGAAGACGGGCCTTGGCCAGGGAGGTGAGCAGGAACCCGAGGGTCACTCTGACAGAGCTCCAGCGTATCCTTGTGGAGATGGGAGAACCTTTCAGAAGATCAACCATCCAGGCAGCACTCCGCCAATCAGGCCTTTATGGTAGAGTGGCCAGACGGAAGCCCCTCCTTAGTAAAAGGCACATTACAGCCCCCTTGGAGTTTGCCTAAAGGCACCTAGAGGACTCTCAAACCATGAGAATCAAGATTCTCTGGTCTGATGAAACCAAAATTGAACTTTTTGGCCTGAATACCAAGCGTCACATCTGGAGGAAACCAGGCACCGCTCATCACCTGGCTAATACCATCCCTACAGTGAAGCATGGCGGTGGCAGCATCATGATGTGGGGATGTTTTTCAGCAGCGGCAACGGGGCGACTAGTCCTGATAGAGTGAAAGATGAATGCAGCTAAGTACACCGAGATCCTTGAAGAAAACCTGCTCCAGAGCGCTCTGGACCTCAGACTGGGGCGAAGGTTTACCTTCCAACATGACAACGACCCGAAGCACACAGCCAAGAGAACAAAGGAGTGGATTCAGAGAAAGTCTGTGCATGTCCTTGAGTGGCCCAGCCAGAGCCCAGACCTGACCGTGTACCGACGCTCCCCATCCAACCTGATGGAGCTTGCAAGGATAAGCCAAGAGGAATGGGAAAAAATGTCCAGAAACAAGTGTGCCAAGCTCGTAGCTTCTTTCCCAATACGCCTTGAAGCTGTAATCGCTGCCAAAGGTGCAGCAACCAAGTATTAGGCTAAGGGTGTGTACAGATATGTAACCCCTAAATAACATTGCATATTTTCTAAAAACCTGTTTTCACTTCGTCATTATTGGCTATTGTGTGTAGATGTTTGAGGCAAAAAATGAACTCAATCTATTGTAGTATAAGTCTGTAACGTAATAAAACGTGGAGAAGGTGAAAGGGGTGTGCAGACTTTCCGGCTTGACTGTACCTTATTAAACAAACACTCACAGTTAACACATATAACTGCATATATGTCATAAACTGCAAACACTGCGACATAAAATATGTAGGAGAGACAGGAAATACAATCAAGACCAGATTGGCACAACACATATATAACATAAGAAATCATAGGAAAACAGACACACATAGTGGCTCATTTCCTACACCATGGACTTGAAGCAGTAGAAATATCGGGCCTCCATTCAAACATTAACTGGACACAGGAGGACAGACGTAGGACAGAAAGACATTGGATTAGAAAACTCAACACCATATTCCCAGGAGGATTAAACAAACGCTGGTAAAACTTCAACACAAGAGGGACCAAATTCTTCCTACTTAAAGGCTGCAGTACACTGAATGGCCAGTGCAAACTTTTCTTTCCCAAGGCGCCCTCATAGGGGTAACTTGGGAAATAAAGATTTTTTCCTAAACCCAGATGTATTGGCCCCCACAAACACACACACAACTACAGTTAAATGTGGAGGTGTCTGCAGCTAATTTTACCATAACCCTGGCAACTGTGAAAAATGATTATATAAACATTATACTCACAGAGCAGAGATTCAATCAAAAAATTTTGTTAATACTTCTGAATTGCAAGGGATTTAGCTAGAATCACACTGTGTCAAAGTAGAAATACAGACAGTTTCACATCAGTCTTGCCAATGATTTACAAACATAAGCCAGTTATCTTTAATGTTAAAGTGGTTCAGCTATGTATTCTGGCAGGTTGGATTAACCTCTTAATGCCAAACGCCCCCTAGCGGTAACGCTGGCGTGACGGAAATTATTAAATGATACATTTCATTAATTTAATAATATATAATAAACTGCTCACCTCAATATTTTGATTAAATATCCTTATGATATATCCATTCCTTCTGGGAAAGTGGTTTTTAAGCCCAAAACGTCGAGATAAAACTTTGTAAATAACGTTGGAAACTCTGACCTAATTCTCAAACATGTATTGCAGCTTGATGTCACACCATAAACAATGTGCTGGTAAACTGTTCTGCTTAATTGTATTTCACAAAACTTTGGTTTAAAAAATCATTATACCTTTAGGCTTCAAGAAAAAATACTTTAAAACTTTCATAAGGCTGTACATGATTTTTTTCCAATTTTAAACCGACTTGTGCTTTTTTGCACTTGATTACGACTCGTTCGGCTGTGTTCACTTTGGCGTTGTGAAACTCAGCCAGTTTCTGGAGTACCAATCCAACGGCTTAGTATATGTTAGCCAGAGTGGTTTTTAACTTGCTTGCAGAGAATTATGCAAAACCGTCGTCAATTGGGTGTATTTCTTTGACTGATAGCACAATAGGCCTATCTGAAGTGGGAAAAACTGTCTTCGACCTGCCTCCACTCCGAGTATTATTTGCTTTCCATTGGGTTTTAAAACTGTCTGTCAAATATTCCAGCCAATAGCCAAGACTCTTATCTTTCAAACCAGCCCTCATTTAACACTGTAGCCGTCGTATATCAAGGATTTTTTGCCGTGCGTATAAGGAAGTAGCACTCACGCGTAATTATCGAACCAAGATGGCGCAGTGTTTTTACCTTGTAGCGTAGCTCGCTACATTCCGTTTAGCAAAGCACAATTAATTAGGTAAGGCCCGCAGTTACATTTTTTTACTTTAGAGTATTTTTGATACAGTTTTTGTGTAGTTATGTCGAGATTTTTGAGGCGTTTATCCGTGCACCAAGTGCTAGACGAACTGGATAAGCCAGAAGATGTTTTTGCCGAGGGAGACTCATCCTGTCTCAGTGACGCTGAATCCACTGATGACCGAGATGATGTTGCTGACATGTAAGTTGTTTTATCATACTAACAGTGTTATGCTATAAACGCATTGAATTTCGCCATGGCAGGTAACGTCGTTAGGGCTAGTGGTATTACCGATTTTTCGATATACCAGTGTGAATTCACGCAATGCCATGCGGGTTCGTAATTCCATTGTCAACTGTATTTTATTGTTTTTCATACAATTAATATTACAAATTGCACATTCCAACGGTATGATAAATAATTTATGAAGTAAACTTAGGGTGTATTGTCTGTGTTGACAAACTCGCACGTGTTACGTGGCGTTGCCAACAACACAGATGTTGTAAGTTTGGTGTAAGCATCGAAGGAAATGTGCAATTTAGCTGCAATGCGTGAATCCCTGTGTTTCTTCTGTGAAGCTAACTAACCTTATATACTTATGCATAAAATCGGTCCCTCTCAGCTAAATTAATATAGATAGTATTACCTTTACAGTGGCAAGCTAGCAAGCAAAATTACAGGTAACAAGCAGCTAGCTATCTATTTGTGTCTGAGATGTCTTCCATTTCTATCAAAAATATTAGAGAAAGCTGTTGCTAAGCAACTTGGTGCATACCTTAGCTCAAACCATATCCATGAAATGTTCCAGTCAGGATTTAGACCCTACCATAGCACTGAAATGGCACTTGTTAAAGTTATTAACGATTTACTATTATCAGCCGACCAAAACTCTGTGTCTGTTCTTGTACTTCTTGACCTAAGTGCAGCTTTTGATACAATAGATCACAAAATTCTACTAAACAGACTCCAGGGCTGTGTTGGACGAAATGGTCAAGCTCTTGCATGGTTCAGATCATACTTATACAATAGGAAGCAGTTTGTTAAAATAAATGAAGTATCATCCAGTTACTCAGTAATGAAATATGGTATTCCACAAGGATCAGTGCTAGGCCCAGTACTCTTTTCATTATATATGCTACCCCTTGGTGATATTATTCGGGCACATGGGGTAGATTTTCACTGCTATGCGGACGATACGCAGATATACATTTCCATGAAACCCGGTGAGGCACTACCACTTTCTCGGTTAGAGGCTTGTATTGCAGATATTAAAGCCTGGATGCTTTCCAATTTCCTGCTCCTAAACTCAGAAAAGACCGAAATGCTGGTTTTAGGTCCAAAAAAACAAAGGGAGAAACTGGGTACATCTACTTTAAATTTCGATGGTTGTTTAATTGTTCCAAACTCAGCTGTGAAAGATCTAGGTGTTACTATAGACCCAGATCTAACCTTTAGCGCGCACATAAAAAACATATCTAGAGTAGCTTTCTTTCAGTTAAGAAACATAGCTAAAATAAGGCACTTCCTATCAATAGGGGACGCAGAGAAACTGATCCATGCTTTTGTTACGTCTAGGCTAGATTACTGTAATGCCCTGCTATCTGGCTGCCCTAAATCCTTGCTAAATAATCTCCAGCTTGTACAGAATGCAGCCGCTCGCATTTTAACTAGAACTAAGAAATATGAGCATATTACCCCAGTACTAGCATCGCTTCATTGGCTACCAATTAAGTTTAGGATAGATTTTAAGATTTTGCTTCTGACCTTTAAAGCCTTAAATGGACTTGCGCCAGTGTATATATGTAATCTGCTCTTACCATATAAGCCAAAAAGATCACTCCGTTCCCAAGACGCAGGCTACCTAGTAGTCCCAAGAATATCTAAAAACTTGACGGGTGGTAGAGCTTTCTCTTACAGAGCGCCACTACTGTGGAACACCCTACCAAAACTTATAAGGGAATCAGACACTGTCTCAATATTTAAGTCTAGATTAAAAACGCACCTCTATGATCAGGCTTATAATGAGCTATAGTCTGGAGACAGGACCAGAGAAGCATTTAGCCATAGAGTAATGTGGGGTGGCATCCTTTCCTTACTGTCACCTGTCAACAGCTGTGACCCCATCTTCCTGGGCTGGCTCTTGATAGGTGGGTAGGACTGTTTTCCCTCTCATGACTGCATGGTTCCTCAAACTCTGTCTTCATAGCTATGCAGCCATAGATTACTCCTGGCGGGGGCACCTGTCCAACCCTCCCACCCCTTCCCCACCCCCCACCCCTCCAGTTGGTGCTCCTGCTGCTCTATTACACTTCCCCTAACTGTTTTCTCTCTCTCTTTTTTTCACATTCTGCCGGCGGGGCTTATGCCCCGCATCTCGAGAGTTGCTGTCCGGCTTCCTGTCCGTTGCCGCTTGCCCCTCCCTCCTTACCACCGCTGCCAGCTGCTCCCGCCGCCATCGGCGCCCGGTTCCCCACCATCACTGCCGCCACATCTGGACTGTCATCTAGCTGCTGCAAATTGTATTATCATGGACATTGGCTGTTTTGACCATGTTGGTCCTTAAGCCCTAGACCCTGAGCCGACCAGAGGAGGATGGGTTCCCCCATTGAGTCTGGTTCCTTCCAAGGTTTCTTCCTAGTTACACCAGGGAGTTTTTCCTTGCCACTGTTGCCTTTGGCTTGCTCTTGTGGGGAGTTTAGGCTGGGTTTTGCTGTTTTGCTGTGAAGTGCATTGTGACAACTTGTCGTGAAATGCGCTATATAAATAAATATTGATTGATAAAATAAATATTGATTGATGAGCTACTAAATCGATTTTTTTGAGTGTGAAATGGCTTCTGGAAGTGTTTAGTAAAGTCATTGTTCCACATGAGTAAATTGTTCTGTATGCAGTACAGAAGGCTGTGCAGGTAAACAAAATGGCAATTTATGCATGGTATGAGGGAGAGAACATGATAACATCAGGGAGTACTTGTTTATTATTATTATTGTTGATTGTTGTTGTATAAGGGGGACTAATGGGTATATCAACATGGTGGACAATTCCATGGACAGTGTTAGTGGGGTTTGTAATGATGCAGATTGCTCTCCTGAGGGAATGTGTAGTCTAAATGGCTTCTGTATGAATGGTTAAATAATCTCTCCTCACCCTCCACCCCCATGTTTTGATCCTTTGCCTTTTTTTGTTTTTAGTTCATTTTTTAAAATCTTTTTGGACCCTGCCATTTTGTACTTTCTTTGTGTAAATACGGTAACTTCAGCAATTAGAGGGCAAGGATCTTTTTATTTGTTACAGCAGGGGTGTTTTTATTTTTTATCTAGGAAACTGGTGGACTTTTGATTTTTTATCCACTGCACTTTTAATAGTACACCTTAGTGCACTTGTATATAGTTGATATATGTTTGTCATGTATAAAGTTTTGCCTCCTAAAACCCAACCCCAACGTCCCTGTCATAGGAGGTGGCAACAGAATAAAGGACAGGACTGGCTAGCAGTAATGTGTAGGGAAGTTTCATACTATTCCCATTATTCATTTGAAAACCTGTTTGCACATTCCTGGACTCATTTCTGGCTAATGGGGCTCTGGTGAAATACACAAGATTCACTGTGCTGCTACATGGGTTTTGACAGCTTTTTGTGACCTCGGGTAGTTAGTTGTGTAATATGAAGAGCAACAAAGAACACGTCTAAAAATGAACTTTTATTGCCAATATTGACAAATTATCTCATTTTTTTGTAAAAACCTAAAAAATAAATCATATTGAGACCTTTCTGGAACATTGCCATTTTTGGAACATTTGGCACCATTTGGCACCATTTGGCACCATTTGGATAACGAAAAAGGTTCACCTGAAAAAAACCCTGTAAAATTTGAATGGTTTGAGATATTGACACCAGATTGTTACCAGAGGTAGGCAGCATATTGATGAATCAGATAGAGGAGTCATTTCCTTGATTGCATTTGTAGCTCCCCAGGTAAAAATTCTTAAACTTGAATGTTGGTACCCGTTTTTTAGTTTTTTATATTTTCTGTAAATAAATTGTTGTAGTTAAGTATCAAAAACTGGATTTCTATGAGTTCTCACTGCTTAGTCGTAATACTGCAGGTGTCTTCTTTAATAAAAGCCATGAACCATATTTGTACCATTTATATTTTTTGAGATAACCACCTTTGTTTGTCACTAGTGAAAACAGGCGAAAATTGGCCTATTTTGCCCTCGGTAGGAAGAGGTTAACACATTAATTCCCATGAAGCAGAGTGACACATCATTTAGTAGTACAGAAAGACATATGGGCCATGTAACTGGACAGACAGGGACACAGGCCGTGAAGCAGGACAGGCCGACAGACATATGGCTCATCGGGTTGGGTATCGTTTGAAATGTTTACCGATATCAAAACCGATACCCTTAATTCGATACGATACCTGCATGATTAACCCTAATTTGGCACACCTGATTCTACTAATGAGCAGCTCAACAAGCTCTCTAGCTGATGAATGAGGTTTGCTTTGTTAGGGTTGGAGTAACGTTATTGTCGTACCCCGGTTCTCTGAAACATCGAGTTGAGAGATCCACCTATGGGGAATGACATCAGGTCATGACCACCGTAGAAGCATCCAATTGCACCACGTCTAGCCCTGACAGACAGTAGCGTGTCCAATGCGAAAGGAGGCTCCCACCCTCCTTGTACAAGCATATAACAAGCATTGTACAAGCTTTGAACCATATGCCATAGCAATAGCTTCCACAAGCTAATGGGACTGCTACTGCTTAGAGATGGCTTTCCCTTTGCAGGCGGGGGCCAGACGACAAAGAGCTGGTCGCTCTTTCTGAAAGCCTTAGTCCTTGTCATATACATGTGGAGAACACGCAAAGGACACAGCATATGTAGCCTTTGCTCTTCCTCAGAAGAAAAAGGCGGTGGGTGAAAAGCGGAAAGCTCCAACACCTCACATGTGAAAGCTGGGAAGCTTTTAGGCATAAAGGCTGGATTCAGTTTAAGGAAAACCTTTAAAAAACCTCCATATTAGGGGAGAATAATGCACACGAGGGATGCACTGAGAGCGCAAGGAGATCACTGACTCGCTTAGCAGAGGCTAATGTGAGCAGCAGTGCTGTCTTGAGAGACGGTAATTTTAACTCTATTCTGTTTATAGGCTCGAATGGCCGTTGGGATAGAGCCTCCAGCACCAGTGAAAAATCCCATGAGGGAATGAGCTTTTTAACAACAGGCAGAGAACAGCGAGCCTCCTTCATGAACCTGTTCCCATCATCCATCAGGTTTTGTAAAAAGCACAGCACGTCAGAAACAGAGCACTGATAAGGCATTGACTGACGGGAGGCACACCACTTTTCAAATACCTGCCACTTGCCAATTGTTATAAAGTGATCTGGTAGAAGACGCTCTCTGAATGGTTGCCACCACGCGAGGGGGGAGCCCTATAGCGTCGAGGTTGTGCCTTTCACGGGCCAAGCCCAAAGAGCTATTCGCTCTGGACAGGGGTGGTAAATTTCCCTGTTCGCCTGAGACAGCAGGTCCGTATGTAACGGGAGCGCGCATGGCTGTGCATAAAGGAGAGGGATTATCTCTGCCAGCCACGGCGATTTCGGCCACCTGGGCGCTATTAGGATGAGTGTCAAACTCTGCTCTCTCACTCTGGCTAGAGTGGGGGAGATGAGAGCGAGTGGGGGAAATGCATATAGAAGCACATTGGGCCAAGGGTGGGCCAGTGCGTCTACGTCTAGAGGCGTGTTCTTGTCCCGTAGCAAGAAGAACATACGACAATGGGCATTTTCGTGTGAGGCGAAGAGATCGACGGCTGCGTGGCCAAATCTCTGCCATAGCATTTCCACAGTCCGGGGATGCAGACACCATTCCCTGTACAGTCGGTTTCCCCTTGATAGCAGATCTGCGACCATGTTCAGAATGCCTGGAACATGGGTCGTACGTAACGACAGAAAGTGATGGCTGCCTCATACCAGCAGTCTGTGGGCTAGACTGTGGAGATGGAGAGAGTGCATGCCCCCCTGGCGATTGACGTATGCTACCGCAGTCACATTGTCGCAGCGTACTAGCACATGCCGTCGCCTTAAGCGGGGTAGAAAATATCTGAGAGCTATCCATATTATTGTTAGGAGCTCCAGATAATTGATGTGAGCTGAGCGCAGCTGGATTGGCCACATCCCATTCACTACACGTCCCTCCTCAGTGGCCCCCCATCCAGAGAGGGATGCATCTGTCGTAACGACTTTCCTCATGAGAACCCCAAGAGGGGTTCCCTGAGTAAAAAAGTCTGTGTTCTCCCAATGACGTAGAGCTGCTGTGCACTCGTGCCTCACTGTGAGACGGCGATGGAGATCGCGCACGGGCTGAGGTGAAGTGATGAAACCCACCTCATAAAGCCCCTCATTCTCAGTAACCCCAGTGGTAAAACCTGCGAGGCTGAGGCCATCAGCCCTTGCAGTCTGAGGCATGTGTGCTACTGTACTCTCGAGCCTGGTTTGAACAGAGAGAGACAGTCCCGTAGGGATAAAATGTGGTCCGCTGACAGGCGAGCTCACATCGAAACAGAGTTTAGCACCAGCCCCAAGAACGTTACACTCTGAGAGGGAGAGAGATTGCTCTTGGGGAGGTTTACCCTGAAACCGAGCACAGCTAGAATTGGCAATGATTAGCCAATCGTTTATATAAGTCAGTATTCTGACCCCCGTTAGTCTTAACGGGGCCAGACCCACCTCCACGCAAACACAGAACACCCGTGGGCTTAGGGACAGACCGAACGGTAGAACTGTGTATTCGTAGTAAACGCCGCGGTGGGCAAAGCAAATAAATTTTGTGTGGGGAGGATAGATGCCTACGTGGAAGAAAACATCTTTCAGATCGATTGATGTGAACCAATCGCTCTGACGTATTGAACGAGAAAGAGTATTGTAAGTTAGCATTTTGAAGTTGTATCGCCTGAAATGTTGTTCAACACTCTGAGATCCAAGACAGGACGGAGGGAACCGTCTTTCTTTGGGACCAGGAAATAGCGAGGAATTTTCCATCATAAACATCCCTCTCCTCATTCCTCATCAGCTGGGTTCTGGAGGGCTGGCCATTCAATGTTGAGATGGGCGACGGACCGCTCACACACCTCCAGAAGCACAGCGTGGGGTAGGACTTTAGCCGTACCCATAGCCGGTGCTAACTGAGCCGGTGGAATGGAGTCCAGAGAGAGGAAACACCGACATGTCTAGGTCGGAGCGGTCAGCCCAACTCAGGGAAGAAAGGTCTTGAAGCGGCCGAGAGGCCGTCGTGCTATTGTCCTTTTTGTCAAAGTCCTCGGGACCGAGGTCATTGCCGTGGGTAGCAGCAACTCTCTGCCTCCGTCGCCTGAGCTTTTTGGGCAGAGCAAGGCAGTGGCTGCAGCTCTCTTGGGAGTCGATAGCCTCCTGGGCATGTTTTAAACCCAGGCACATGACACAGAGAGAGTGAGTGTCCCTGGCAGCGATGAGGGCAAGCGAGCGTAGCTCCTCGGATGGGTCGAGAGGAACGGGCTTAGAAAGAGCCATTAGCAGGGAGCTAAGCGGCAACTAAGCAGAGAACAGGCAGCGTGGGTGGCTGGCTAGAGAGCAAAGAGACAAGCTAGCGTGGGCGGCTAGTTGTGAGACAGCACAGTCCTGTTCTGCATTAGCAGGTGCAGGAGAAAATCACAAATAACTCTAAATATTTGCATTACTGCATGTGCCGTGGCCTACCCAACAAATCTGAGCATTGCGTCCTTTCCCGCTCCATTTTCTATTTTAGTTCTGATGCCTCGCAACAAATTCTGTATGCTTTTTAAAAATATTTGGTTATTATTATTTGTTCTCTGTTTTTTATTTTGTTACCATTAGCCTATTCGTATACTGGTACTAATTAATTATCTGATGCACAATGTTAACAGCAGTGTGAGGATGGTTATTACATCGATTTTCCAATTTTCAGTGGAAGGTTAGTGTAAGGTAGGATGTAGGATCAAATTACAACGTCTGTTCGCTTGCTTTCATCCTTGCAGAGGGGGCTAGCGCAATAGATGTAACAGCCACGGTGAATGTTTTGTCCTATCTCGTGACTGATCGTCATCATTAGTTAAGAGAAAGCGAGAGAAGGTGGCTGATCTTGTTTCAAAGAAAAACACCACTTGGTGTGCCAATCTTGGAATTTTTCGGCTACAAACCCAATGATAACGGAGAACCGGCGAATGTCGACGAGGTAACATGCCATAAATGCATTAAAAAGTCATCACAACTAAGGATGGGAATACAAGAAACATTTCCCATAAAACATTTTCGATAACTACACAGTCATTATGAGTGCATTATAACATTATGCCTGTGAGAACCTACAGGAGATGGCAATAAATAATTAGTCATATGCTGCAGACATAGCAGCAAACATTGCATCGCAACATTGTTTTGTGGACATAGTTTGAAACGTAATAAATTGACGGGCGCTCATAGTCATCATGTTTGTCATCATATTCATTTTGGAGCGATCTATGAAGTGTCTAGCTAAGTTATGAGAAAAAAACTGTTTTGTGAGATGAGTGACAGTATGGGATGTTGCAGTTGGCATTCATTTATACACGGATCCGAAACGATTAATCATTTGATTCTCGTTTTTCAATTTCTGTTTTTAAAATGAATATAGCATAACCATTCGTTTCTTGTTTTTTAATTTCTGTTTCTGAAATGGGAAACGATTAGCCAAAAAGTACACGGATCCAGAAGCAACGCTAAGGCTGCAATTAGAACTCAATGCAGCCACACGTGGTAATTACTTCTGTTCACGTTGTCATTAATCCACTATAATTATATACGAACGATAATGTTGAATATCACGATATTTCTTAAAGGCATATCGACGATATGAAAATGGGATATCGTGACAACCCTAGTGTGGGATACACAGTCGAAGCTGTGAGTGGGGTACTCAACTGAAGAGGATTAGCGTTGCTGTGTCCTATATGCACGTACAAGGAGGGCGGGAGCCTCCTTTCGCATTGGACATGCTAATGTCTGTCAGGGCCAGACGTGGTGCAATTGGATGCTTCTGCTGTGGTCATGACCGGATGTCATTCCCCAGAGGTGGATCTCAAACACGAGATGATGAAAGAGAACCTACAGGACAGTAGATCTCCAGGAAGAGGGTTGGGCAGCCCTGCTTTATATGAAAACTTTATATGTTTATCGGCTAACTATGTTTCTATAAATGATTATAACTGATATTTTTACTATTTGTAAACATTTTCATTCTGTAAACATTATGTCAGTGTAAAACTTTCCTAAAATCAGTCACAAGGACCCCTTAAAGCTCAGGGAGCTGGGAGACTTGCTAAGGGAGTTAGAGTCTGCCAAATCTGAGGGCTACTTGCCTGGGCTCTCGTACCTGGATACCGCCAAGGGTGTCAACCCTATCATTGAGAAGTTGCCACTCGGTCTGCAGGAGAAGTGGTTAGCTCAAGGCTCTCAGTACAAGGAGCAGCACAGTGTCTATTTTCCTCCGTCTGCATTCTTCACAAACTTCATATGTAATGAAGCACGCAGAAGAAACAACCCTAGCTTAACTCTCTCAACAGTCCCTACAGCTTCCTACAGGTTCTCTACGAGTCCTTCGAAGCCTGAACAAGTGAAAAGGAGATCAGGATACATCAAAAGTCACGTCTATGCTCACAAGACTGAAGTCGCATCGCATCAATCAGCTTGTCAGTCAGACAATTCAAGCGGCAAGCTGGGTGCATTGACAGACAATGCCCTACCACAAAAACCCCATCCTCTAAAAAAGTGCAGAGGTTTTCGGAGCAAGCCACTTGAAGAGCGCCTTACTTAAAGAGAATGGTATCTGCTTTAGGTGCTGCTCTTCGACTACTCACCTGGCGAAGAACTGTAAGGTAGCTTTGAAGTGCAGGGAACGTGAGAGTGACACATTGCAGCGCTTCACCCTGGACCCCCTCCATGGAACGTGGGAGACCCCTCCTCAGAGCATGGCGGGGAGGGTGAGGGAGAGACAGCTCAGCCAGCAGCCACCTCCAGGTGCACAGAAGTCTGTGACAAAGGTAAGGAGCCTAGATCCTGTTCTAAAATCTGCCTGGTGAAGGTCTACCCCAAGACACGCCCAGACAAAGCCACTAAGGTCTATGCTATTCTAGACAACCAGAGCAACAGGTCACTGGCCAGGTCCAAATTCTTCAACCTCTTCCAAATTAGAGGGTCAGACTCGCCATACACTCTCCGCACGTGTGCAGGTGTCACTGAGACATCCGGGAGAAGAGCCACAGGGTTCATGGCAGAGTCATTGGATGGAAGTGTGATGCTCCCCACACTCATCGAGTGCAATCACATGCCAGACGACCGGTTGGAGATTCCAACTCCAGTAGCTGCACAGCACCACATTCACCTGAAGTCCATCGCTCACAGAATACCACTACCACACCTAGATCCAGAGGCCCAGATACTCCTACTTCAGAGAGCACCGCAATGGTCCTCACAGCGCCCCCTATGCCCAACGACTAGACCTTGGCTGGGTTGTTATAGGCGACGACTGCTTGGGCTCAGCCCGCAAGCCAGTGACTGTCACTTCCTTCCGGACCAATGTGCTTGAAAATGGACGTCCATCTCTCCTCACTCCGTGCCCCAACCATCTTCAAGTCAAGGAGAAGTTTAGCACCAAAGCACCGCACTGCAGCTCTCTTCCCGGCCTTGCACACGACCCCCCAGTCCTCGATGACTACAGCCTCGGCAGCACAATCTTTGAGAGAACCAAGGATGACAACAAAGTGGGTCTCTCCATCGAAGACAGGCTTTTCCTGGAGCTCATAGACAAAGAGATGTTTATGGACGACACCATTTTCAAGCAGGTTCTTCCTGTACAACATCAGGAGAATCCGTCCCTTCCTCACCACCTACTCAACCCAGCTCCTGGTCCAAGCGATGGTGCTGTCCCGCCTGGACTACTGCAACTCTCTCCTGGCTGGCCTGCCAGCATCGGTCATTAGACCCCTTCAGCTTATCCAGAACGCAGCAGCGCGCCTGGTCTTCAACCTCCCCCGACACTCCCATGTCACCCCCCTGCTCATTGACCTCCACTGGCTACCTGTGATGGCTCGCATCAAATTCAAAACATTGGTGCTCGCCTTCCAGGCAGTCCGAGGATCAGCCCCTCCATACCTCCAAAAGCTCATCAGACCCTACACACCTACCAGATCCCTGCGTTCCTCCTCAGGAGGACGACTCGTACCCCCCCTCCCCCACTTCATACTAGCACCCGGTCTCGACGTCTGTCTGTCCTGGCCCCACGGTGGTGGAATGAGCTCCCCGTGGAGGTCAGAACAACAGAAAGTCTGACCACCTTCAAGCGCAGATTGAAGACTCACCTCTTCAAGCTGCACCTCTCTCCACCCCTCCCTACCTCCTTGTGACCTCCCTTGATTGTGTTTTTCTGAATCCTTGTTTAAGTGGTTCAAGCTGCTAGTTTAATACTTAAGGTTACTTATTGGCTTACTGTTGTACACGCCAATGATCGATATCGTGTGGTTCCTAGTTTGAAAATGCACTAATGTACGTCGCTCTGGATAAGAGCGTCTGCCAAATGACTAAAATGTAATGTAAATGTAACACCAACAGCTGGGTGGCGCTCCTTCCATTTCGATCCCCTCGGTGCGGCTGTATTGGCAGTGGAAATGGCGGAGTTGGTAGAGAGTGAGTTGGACATCAGTGCAGACACATTGCAGTTCTACATGGACAGCAAGGTCATCTTGGGATACATATACAGTATAACCAGACCAGACGGTTTTATGTGTATGTTTGCAACAGAGGACAGCGTATCAGGAAGTTCACCAAACCTGAGCACTGGCACTAGTCTGCACCACTCAGAATCTGGCGAATCATGCTACTTGATCTGTGCCTGCAGCCCAGCTAGCTAGCAAGACATGGCTCACAGGACCCTCGTTCCTGTCCCTACTTGAAGGAGTGCCCACTTCAGAAGAGGAGTCATATGAACTCATTAACCAAGATTCTGACACTGAGGTGCACTCTCATGTCACTGCTCTCTGTTCCTCCATCTAATCTAGCTAGCTAACATTTGCTATTGATGGCAGCCATCAGCGACCGTGGCCACCTGTCCATTCACAAACGTTATCGATAGATACAGTCAGTAGACTAACGCCAAAGAGCTCTGCTAACGTTAGCTGTCAATAGCTCATCGTCCCATAATTTTTTTCTTTGTACACGTTTATGCATTTTGTTTCTGTTGTGAAGCTGCGTTGTGATAATGATGTGAACAGGCTTACTCAGTTTGCATTGAATCTGCTCTCCATTAACGTTTGTCTGTTAGCCAACTAGTTTACACACATTTGGAGTGCTATTAAAGCGTGTCCTTCCTTGGCATTAAAAATTTATTTTCACAATTCTGATAAGGTCACTTTACAATTGAATACTCTTATTGCACAGTGTGTGAGTTTGATGATACACATTTCAAGTGAATAAAATACTAGTTTTAATTTATTACACAATCATTATGATGCAACATTGGTATTTGAAATAGCATGTAACATATTAGCATATAGTTACAGTTGAAGTCAGAAGTTTACATAAACTTAGGTTGAAGTCATTAAAACTAATTTTTAACCACTCCACAGATTTCATGTTAGCAAACTATAGTGTTGGCAAGTCAGTTAGGCCATCTACTTTGTGCATGACACCCCATATGCAAAAGGTCTGTAAAAATCATATATGATCATACTTGCAAAGTTTTATAAAAATCATATATGTTCATTAGTATAAAACATATATTAATTCTTACATGATTATGGCCCCTTTCATATACAGTAACATATTAGAAATGAGTAAGAACTTTATACAATATCTGTATGTTTATATATAGTAAACATATATGGTTGTTCTGTGCCTAACGTAATGAAACGTGTAAGAAACATATTTAATTACTATACAATTATTGTACCATTTTTGTATGTCAACATATCAGAAAAATGTGAGAATATTATACAATATCTGTATGTTTAAAATATGTTGGTGCTTTTTAACTGCATGAAACATGTAAGAAACATATTTAATTACTATACAATTTTTGTATGTCAACATATCAAAAAAAAAGTGAAATATTACACAATATCTGTATGTTCATATATAGTAAACGTATATGGTTGTTCTGTGCCTAACGTAATGAAACGTGTAAGAAACATATTTAATTACTATACAATTATTGTACCATTTTTGTATGTCAACATATCAGAAAAAAGTGAGAATATTATACAATATCTGTATATTTAAAATATGTGGGTGCTTTTTAACTGCATGAAATGTGTAAGAAACATATTTAATTACTATACAATTATTGTACTATTTTTGCATGTCAACATATCAGAAAAAGTGAGAATATTATACAATACCTGTATGTTTAAAATATGTGGGTGTTTTAACTGCATGAAATGTGTAAGAAACATATTTAGTTCTTACGTGATTGTAATATTTATGCATGTCAACATATCAGAAATGAATGTGATCACAATATCTGTATGATTGATACCATTAACATATGATTGTGTGCCTCAATCTATTAAATATATAAGAAATGTAATTAATTCTTACATAATGGCCCCTGTATTATACAGCAACATATTTGAAAATCACAATATTTCTGTTTAAAATATAAATAACATATGGCCATTATGTGTTGATTATGGTCCTAGGTAGTCATGTCATAACAATGTCACAACCATATGTCCAAAAAAGGTTTATTTTTATACTGTCAAATATCATACATTTAAGCAAAATGCAAATAAATAAAAAATGATTTTTTCACTGAATGAAGGCCTCTAGGAAATATTTATGCCTTTGAATCAAATGACACTTTTGAAACATTATTGTAGACCAGAACAGTTTGTGAAGGCAAACCTGGCCTTAATCATTAAAAAGCATTAGGGTTCCCTCCTTTTCTTTGTCTTCACGTCGCTTCTTGCTGCGGAGCTCATTAAGTTTGGCATTGATCGCAGATCCTATTTGTGAGGGTGTAGTATTGGGCCATTTTTTCAGTGTGGCTCCTATAACAAAACAAACAAAGAAAAGCCAAAAAAGTGTGATCAGTTGCAAGAAACATTGAAATGGTGTCAGCTGCCACCTAATTCTGAGCTACTGGAATAAACCTGTTCCTTCTTCAATCATTACCTGTAATCACAACTCAAAATCTAACTAAAACAGGACAACCCAAGACATGGCATTGCTTCATGTTTTCATTGTACATTAGCAGCATGTGTATGACTGTGGTAAGCTAATCACATATTTATAGATATGACAGATTACTTCAAGTATAAAGGTGATACTTACAGAATTACTTGGTTTGTGGTGTGAACTATGCCTTTAAATGTATAATCCCCTCCACATACACGTGAAAAGAACACACATGAACTTACGGAAAATGGCATCGATTTTCTTGTTGTCCAGAGGCTCCTTGCTTTGTTTTCCCTCTCGGATTTGCCCACGCAAATTGCTCTTCAGGAGGACATCAACGGGAAACACAGACATGACCAGTGTCCGTACAAAGACCGACACTGATGATGCATTCACCGCTGCAGCCCATGACAGTTTGTCACAGAAGACTTGTGTTCCTGAGTATATTTCAACCTGTGAAGAATAGAAATGAAGAATTAAATTGAGTCAATCAATACCAGTGAGATTTAGCATCACCATGTTATTCCTATACGCTCAGGCAATTCATTATTAGTGAACATTTAATACTGTCTCCTATTCAATGTCAATGGAGCTTCTTCAGGCTGTACACTAGAATGCATCACAGATTTCAGTTTTGGCTTTTTGGTTTCTAGCTTTGGCAGAGTTGTTCATCTGTCCTAGACCACAGGAATAGGATACTCTATGCAAATTCTTAAAGAACTTTGTCATATTACCTTGTAAATGCTATTGTAATTTGATATATTTTTAACTATACAGACACATTGAAGACATATATTCCCTGTATGTACGGACATTGGTATAGAAATGATAGTTACCATTTCAGAAAAGGCTTCATCAGATGACTCTCTAGACATCTGTGGCACAGGAGAATGGGATGATGGCTGTGGCCTGGGCGAACTGGATGACTGAAATGAAACTTCCGATGAGCTTGTGGGCGAATATGTTCGCACACTCTGTTTCATTGCAGATAAAACACCAGGGATTTCTGCAGAAACAATAAATCATATAACACAAAAAAAATCATGTTGAATACAAAGACAAGTTCAGTACTACAGCTTTCATAGAAATGTCAGTGTTTATAAAATGCACAAACCTTTTACAAGCAAGTCTTTTAAATGGCAATTTTCTTCTTTAAGCCTGGCATTCTCTTCAGAGAGCTGGGCCATCTCGATCTGATATGTTTGTTGCTCAGAATTTGTCTTTTCAGATCTGTATTTCTCAAGAAACCTGTGTGCCTTGGTCATCTGCGTTTGAGATGTTCTCTTTGGTGCCTGCAATTAATACAATATTAATATTTTTTGAAACTTTAAAAACCATTTTGAAAAAAATAAATGAAAGTTTTGAAAGGTTGAAACAGGTTTTGAATCTCCATGGGCATGAATATGTACTCGCGTTGACAGTTTTGCCAGGCTAATATCTAATATGTTCTCAGTGAATATGGTGTTTGTTATTTTCCTCTGTACAGATTAATCAGTCATTGAAGTTGTTTATATTATGAGCTGTACTGGCCCACCCTTTAGGCTGAGAATAGCATCAGGTCATTTGAAAGTAAAGCTTTAAATTAACATTGAAGAGTTTTTTCTTCACTTTTTAATCTAACAGAAAAAGCAGCATATGGTGGTCAGAACCTAGAAGTACAACTGTGTATGATGGGAGAAAACACAACTAACTTAAATGATTAAATCTCTACAGGGGAAAAGAACATCATCATATTCGCTGGGAATACATTAGATAGAATGAAGACAGATAGAAACGGTCCTCCAAGCCCTAGATAGTATAAAGAAACAGTCATCCAAGCCCTAGATAATATAAAGAAAAGGTCCTCCAAGCCATAGCTCCATGCTACTTATCAAACAGAGAGAACTGATGGTATATACCGTCTATTGTGGTGGGATTTTGGGAGTCCGTGGGTGGATTTTGACTATTTATTTGGATTCCTTATGTCAAAATCATCATTAGGAAGGCATTTGGTCCACATCGGATGTAGGGTATTATATTGCATATTATGTGAACCATACCAAGTTAAAATGTCCAATTTGGGTGCAATCAATTGATTTCTCACAGTACAAAATAATGCTTACATGAATGCTTATCGTAACCATTTCTAACTACAGGAAACATTTCAGAACAATCAGAGATGAGGTGCCATGGGCGCTGCGGTGGTACAACGGTAAGAGTGGCGACTTTCAGTCGGTGCAGTTGTGCTCCGAGGATCGGGGTTCGCGCCCCGGTCCTGCCAGATCCGAGCATGGCCGGCGGCCTGTGGGAGCAGCAATTGGCGGCTGCTTCCGGGTGGGGGGAGGGGCTCGGAGAGAATCACTGCACGCATAGCGGCCCTGGGCGGGCTGGAATCACGGTCAGGAGCTAGGAGTCGCCGCGCCCTGAAGAGGACGTGGCGCCCTCCCGTCCTACCGCCGGCTGACGGGGTTGCGTTGCGGTGATTCTCTAGCGGTTGCTACACGGGGCAATTGAATTAGAATACGGTTCAATTGGCTACTAAAATGGGGAAAAATCTGAAACAAAATTAAAAAGAGATGAGGTGCCATGGCGTGTGAAATGACATTATATTACCCTTATTTGCAGTTTGGCGCAATCAGTCAAGTAAATACTTAAGAACATTATGTTTTTCCTGTCCTAATAATTTCCCATAGAAAAAAACACCATTCATTGATTTTTGGACAACAGTAACATCCATACCTGACTTAGCTCAATGTCTGTGGAGTCGTCTGAGTCTCCTTCATACTTCTAACATACCACTGGCTATGGAAACTAATCTTAAAAAAATAAACTTACGGTCCACATAGATGACACTCCCTTTATGAACAGGCCAGCCATTTTTGTTTTTTCCCTTGGCGCCATTCGATGTATGCTAAATAGTCGGTGATTGGATTCCCATCTTCATCCATCTTTGAATCATCATAATTTCGAATGGCCTCAGTTTTCACTTCACTGACGGTTCCCTTGTCATCCCCTTCGGTCCACCTGACAATGGCAAATTTTCTCCTACAAGGTTTTCAATAACATGTAAAAACAATTAACCTTACACGAAATATAAAGCTACGATACATAAATGACTGCGTTCTCTATGAACTAGCCAGCTATCTGTGGCTAACGTTAGTACATTGAGTAAACTAACGGTTAGGTTTCTAAACTAGCTAGCTAGCTAGCTAGCGAACTACTAGCTAACTGAAAACGTTGGCTCAAGATATATGTACGTTAGCTAATGTTATCAACTCTCGAATTATCAAATCATGCTATTTATAATGATAGCTTATAAGTATATATAAAAAATAGAAAATAAATAGTAACATTGTTAAACTTACCAGGTAGCATTACTGTCAACGTTATCCATCTTCCAGTCTACGTTTAACGTCGTTAATTTAGTTTAAAAAATGTCCATCTGCCTGCGCTGCAGTGCGCGCTAAAAGTTGGACTGAACCAATATGCGTGTATGTAGGTGGGTTGTCGCCAAATAATTACTGAAAGTAAAAAATCAGATAGCAGAAATCATAATATCATAGCTATAAAATATATTCTAATACATATATCAAAACGTGATTAATAACATGTTGAGGCGTGATCATGATATAGGCAAATATATAGTTTGCCGATAAACACGTAAACCCCTATATTAAAAAACAGGATGCTGCTAACAGTCACACAATGACTCTGGAACCGGAAATCGGGGGGAGCCGACCGCGCAGAGGGTGGAGCCTTTAACCCACAGAAGCAACCTGTGCAGTTATCACTTCCATGGAATGAACAGAACTGATACCGGCAACAGGCTGCTGCCTGATGTGAAGGGAACGAAAGCTGAACGTGACTCACATTTGTAAAGATATTAAGAAAATGGCCCATGTTATTAAAAGGAAAAAGTATACTTCAGTTTCATTTTCTGGAGACGGAGTCAGCATCCCAAAACGCACCAAATCACGTTGGAAAAAACGGTGAGTTGCCTCAATCTTAACGTAAAGTTAACCGATAATGATCATGCTAGCTAATGGCTAACTTATTCTATTTTTAGTGCTGCTCAAGGCATAATAAGATGTTAAGTGATTTTATTCATGTTGATGACGTTAATTCAGAGCCCTCTGAATCAAAACAACAAGCTAGGTAACTGCCTAGCTTATTTTATTTTTTTCTAGGTGAGTCATTATTTTTCTTAATATATCAAATCGATGCCTATCAATAATCAACAGCTTCTTTTTCAAAAGAAATATCGAAAGAGCTATGGAGGGCCTTGGTGGTAAAAGCACTGACAGTTTAAAAGTGAGTTATCTACTATTTTAAACCATATATTTATTATTGCAAGAAACACAAATGTTCACATGGTATTGGAATGATTAGAATTAAAAATATGTTGTTAATTTTAAATATGACTATAGCAAACAATATGCACAGTATAACACTAATTGTGATATATGCTTATCTAAATTCTAAAATCTACCTACCTAAAATTGTTGAATTTATTGCCTTATGGAATTTCTTTCTGAAAGAGCACTGATAAAGATGAAGACATTACAAAGATGGTGTTGGAGATGCCACCAGACACTGTTCAGATGCCTCCAGACTCTGTAGAGATGGCTCCAGAGTCCACCAATATGACTCCAGACAACGTTGAGATGTCTCCAGAGACCACCAATATGGCTCCAGACAATGTTGCGATACCTCAAGAAACCTCCAGTATGGCTCCAGACACTGTTGAGATGCCAAGGAAGACCCTTACTATGGTCCATCATGAGATGCCCTGTGAGACGGTAATCATTGATGACATTTGATCTGAAATAAAAATGATTAGCAGAATTTTCCTCATGTATGAGTAAAATTATATAAGATAGATCTATTGTATGGAAAGTCTACAGTATGACCATGGTAATAATAGGTATAGGTTCTTCAAATTAGTTTGAGCTCTTCACAACATCCTGAGAGGTATAATCCAGGTGCATAAGTTGCAAAAAATCAATGGAGGAAAAAATGTAAAGAACCCGCACACTAATGTGAAATATGGAAAAATCTTGCTTCTTGAGAACTGATGATGGTGTAAACCGAAACGTTTTCTTTCTTCTTTGTTTCACTGATATTTTTGGCACTTATTTTCCACATGAGCACATTTTGTGAATAAATATATTTTGCGTCGGTATGCCTTTGTTTCAATTAATAGGCATAGGAAAGTAATTTAAAAAAATGAGGAATAGGTGACAATGCTGAATAATCACTATCCTCATACTATTAGTACTGATATTTGTATGAGTAATTGAGATTTTTTTTTATTGTATAGAGAGAAGACTGTCTCACATCTTCGCAAAAAATGACTGAAGACCTCAGTCGCCTCCTCATACTAGCCTACCAGCTCAGGCATGGAGTAACTGGAGCTGCACTTAAGGACCTTTTGAAATTAATTCCGTTACTTGGAGGAACACAAGAATGTCCTAGCAAGTATTTCTTTGAGAAACCATTAGCAGGTATTTTGGATGTTTTACAATTTCATCACTATTGTAAGTCTTGTGGTGAGTACTTGGGTGTCCCAGATACCATTGACAAAGTACTGTCCTGTGGGGTCTGTGCAGCTGAGGTATCTGTCAAGGAAAGCACAGAAAGTGGGCATTTCTTTATATATATACCCCTAGAATCCCAGCTTAAGGATCTTCTTGATCTTGAAGGGATGGGTTCTTTGTTGTTCTCAGGAAGACAGAATAATGGTGAGATCAGTGATTTTGCAGATGGGAGCATGTATGTGGCACTTAGGGAAACCTGCACTGACAACTCATTGTTAACTTTGACCTTTAATTGTGATGGGGTACCTGTCTTTAATTCATCCCAGTTCAGTATTTGGCCAATTCTCTGCTCTGTTAATGAAATACCACCGCATATGAGGGATAAGCATGTCCTTCTCTGCAGCTTATGGTTTGGCTCCCATAAACCACATATGCAATGTTTCTTCAAGCCTTTTGTTGAAGAATGTGTGAGTCTTTCTGAACATGGTTTTCAGTGGCAAGATCTGAAGAACAAATCAAGTACAAGTGTGAAAGTCTATGCATTGTGTGGTGTATGTGACTCTGTTGCAAGACCAATAGTGCAAAACTTAAAACAGTTCAATGGGTTATATGGGTGCAGCTTTTGCCTTCATCCAGGAGAACAATTGAAGAAAGGCAATGGAATGAAACGAGTGTATACCTGCACTGATGAATTGCCAGAAAAGAGAGACCACAAAACAACTGTTGAATTGGGTGAGGCTGCTCTGCAGGAGGGAGAGGCCCTCTTAGGTATTAAAGGACCTTCTGTTCTTGCAAGTTTGCCTTTTTTTGATTTGATCAATGGTATGGTTCCGGATTACATGCACTGTGTGCTTTTGGGTGTTTGCAGACAAGTAGCCAGTCTATGGTTTGACTCCAAAAACCATACAAATGCATGGTACATGGGCAACGAAACCGACAGAATTGATAGCCAACTTTTATCCATTTTGCCACCAAATGCATTCTCAAGACTCCCACGTTCAATTACACTGAGAAAGTTTTGGAAAGCCCATGAATGGCAAACTTGGCTTTTATACTTCAGCCTTCCAGTGTTGAAAGACACCCTACCTAACAAATACTTTACCCATTGGGCTTTGCTTGTTGAAGGTATAAGCATTTTGCTTGAGAATGTTTGCTTGAGGAACAAATTGCACATGCACATGATGCACTTGTGTATTTTGTCGGGGGCTTTCAATGTCTTTACGGGAAAGAGAACATGAGCTTCAATGTTCATTTACTTCTACATCTAAGTGATAGTGTGACCAATTGGGGTCCACTTTGGGCTCATTGTGCTTTTCTGTTTGAGAATTACAATGGCCATCTGCTTAATCAGATTAAAAGTAGTAAGGCTGTACCTCTGCAAATATGCAAAAGAATTATGTTGGAGCGTGCCCTGCCCCATATTGCACAGCCACATATATCAAATGCATCAACAGTCGTCAAATCTTTCTTTTCAGAAATGACATCAACTAAACGCCATGTGAAGAAATGTGAACATTTTAAAAATATAACCGCTCTTGGGGCACCAAAATTTAGAGTTATTTCAGAGTCTGACGTGAATGCTCTTCACACTTTGAGAGATGTTCCCATTAATTCGTTAGTCAAGTATTATAGTAGGATTGTTGCAAACGGTGAGGTAATACACAGTCAGTCATACAGAAAAACAAAGAAAAGGAACAATACAGTGGTGATGTTAAAGCATGGCTCTGTGTTCAGGATTTCTCACTTTATTTGTCTCAGTGATGAAATGCAGTCAGATTCCTTATTTGCTGTTGGACAAATTGGGACCAGCTCAATGCAGAAATTAGCAAAGGGTGAAGTGGTGAAAACGCAGTTGAATTATATAAGAAACGTTAATTTCCCTGCTGGGTACAGAAGAGCTGTGGTTTGTGAAGATATTCTAAGGCTCTGTGTCTTTATCACTTGTGCAAAATCAGGTAACATTATTTGTGATGTACTGAAATCATATGGCTGCAAGTGATTTGATGTTTCCTACATGATGCACAGATCCTCAATAGATAAATTGTAAATTCAATGCAGAGATTCTACTTGGTCCTTTTAGTACTACACTGAAAGTAAAGTTAAGCAAACGTTGAATGGCTGTGGTGATACCAGGGTCCAGCAGAATGGAATGGGAGTGATTAATGAGTTGTAATGCAGCAGCATGAAGCAAAAGTGTATAATCGGTTGTGACTAATCATATTAGTGTTAATATACTCATCTAGATAGATTCATTTTTTCTCTTTCACAATTTAAAATGAGTATTGATGTATTGAGATTGTATGGTTGAGAATGAGTTGAAAATGCTGCATTAGTATGAAGCCAAAGTATACAACCCAAGCTGTTAATATTTTCTTAATTACTCTTTGTGTTTAGAGGCATTATGTACCCTTTTAAGTCACATTATGTTAGAAAAGGCTATGCATGCCATGAGGAATAAAAGTCAAATATTCACATTGTTATATTGCAAACAATTACAAAAAGAGAGGTAAACAAATGTTTTAACTGATCAAATTAAAGACCTCTGAATAAATAGGCTCCTATTTGGTGAAAGTGTGGACATATGGCCTAACGAAGAATTCAGACACAGCAAATATGTTGCTTTCGTGTAAAAACGCAACTTTTATTTTTACATTAAAAAAAATAATGTTTGTGAGTAATATGTATGTGACCATTCTGACAAATGTATTCTGTTGCAATTTTTCTGAATTGTACCATCTCTTCTTTAATTCAAACTTTCAACCATGAAGCAGTGAGTAGTTTTTGAGATATTGAAACTTAAGTGACACTAGTAGAAAACTAGGCGAAATGCCTTTAATGGGCCAAAGTAAATTGGGTTAAAACAATCCCTTTAAACATATAAAGCACATAATTAAGAAAATTAACAACTTGTTAAAATTCTGGGGTTGCAATAGTGGTTGGAACGAAAACTACCATACACAGGGGGGCCCCACCACTGATATAACCCATTGTATTACTGTAAATAATTGTATTAGTGTTATTACAGTTGTTTGGATAAATATTTTTCTTGTTCACAATGTGAAATGAGTGATGTATTGCGATTGTGTGGTTGATAATATCAGTGGATTGTTGTAAGTATACATTAACAAAATAAAGGTGGTGCAGCATACAATTTATTTGTTCAATGAAATGAACAATAAAAATCTCATTATTGATTGCAAACTGAAGTGTAAATTTATTGTGGTATATTATTTTGTGTTGGTATATCATGTATTGGATATTTTCATTGATAATAGCCTATCAAAATTTTACATGCAGTACAAATTAATAAAAAATAATATATACATTTGGAGCCCAACATGCGGCTGAGCATATCCTATTCCCACCCCAATTTGGAATGGCCAATTGTCTGTACCCGCATCCGTGTACATTGCACAAACACCACTGCTGATTCGGGAGTGTAGATATCCATGCTCTATGCATAGAGTGTAGATGTCCATTCTCTATGCATAGAGTGTAGATGTCCATAGTTCTCCACCGAAATACGGCTGCTTATTTTCACACTGCAGACTACAGCTAAGCTCACACAGAATGGAATCGGAGGAAGACACTTCATATGTGGCTTTGACTGCAATCTACGGTCGCCCAATCAACCGGCACACAGAGCGGCAGTGGCACGGTCTGGATTCTGGATTCCTAGATATCTCATTGAATTACCTTTTAATGCATATACACTGATACATTTATACCATATTCTAATGTAAGATGCATATCCAGAACCTAAAATAACTGCATTTCTTACCTTATCATTATGGGGGATTCATGTCTTAATTTGGATCCCAAAGGAAATATGTGTAAGACGCAAGACAAATAAAAAAATTGCCATATCAGTGAATGTATTTTCAGGTTAAAGAGGTCTGTAATATGGGACATGATCAACATGAGAATTTAGCTTTTGTGGACTTATATTATTTGTTCTGGGTGCATGCACCATACCGTATATGTTCCTACTTTAAACAGAGTATGAATTCTATATGTGACTAATGCCACACATTTATAGTATACATTTATATTTGACACATACAATTCTTATAAAATCTCTCTATATGTTTTTTATATGGAGTACCATGTATGTTGGGGAACTATAAAATTTTAGTCTGAAATGTATATGCTGGTTCAAAACCACATATTTATTTTATAAGTTTTGTATATGACATATGTGATTTTTATAGGATTTTTACAGACCTTTTGCATATGGGACAAGTCATTTTTCCAACAATTGTTTACAGACAGATTATTTCACTTTTAATGAAATAAAAAGCTGCATATCTGGCAGCAGAGTGATGGTTTGAGGCTTGTTTGATACCTCAGACCCTTGGTGACTTACAGCCATTTTACCAATTATGTATTCCATACTGTTCCAGCATAATTTACAGCTAAATCTAGTCCCAACCCCCAATTCCCATAGAGATCCATTCAAATGCAGAGACGTTATAATATTGCTTGTAAGAGTACCAGAAAATAAGATATCAAGGGCCCTATCTTACACCCGGCGCAAAGCGGCGCTAACCCAAACACAAGTGTCTTTGCTATCTTACACCCGGCGCTAGGTTCATTATAATGCCTAGCACTTACGTCCTTTAACTACCATGTATTATTGCGCCTGTTGCAAGTGAACTGGGCGTGTTGGTCTTAAGATGAGGAGTGGCCAGGATTATTTTTGGCGTATTGCTATCTTGAGCCAGCAGAAAGCTCTTGCGCTAGAACCACCACAAACCTGGTCTAAAGTCATGTCGCAGTTGTTTACATGTTATTTTAACGGCGCATATAAGTGCGTCTACATAGGCGTGTGCACAATGCGCGTACCCTCCTGCCTGTTACACACAGGGGCGCGCACAAGCATGACTAAAATATCTAGATCACAATGTGAAATATTATTATTGTGTAGGCTATATCAAAAATACATAATAATAAAAGGTTCCATAGGTCCACATACCTTTCCCTCAGCGAAGGGAAACGATGCCACATTACATTGATCTCAGCCCACTCCATCAACATCCAGGCGATGTGCGATGGTACGGGACAATGGCTATCCATTAAAAAGGAGCTGATAACACCTATATCAAGCCTAATGCGCAAATTGTCATTTGCACCTAATGCGTGAATTGTCATTCAATGGAAAACTCGCACACTGCAATAGACATTTGAGTTCTGAAAATGCGCTTCAGATGTCATTACAATACAGCTCTGTTTATCTAGGAATACAGCCTGTAAGTAAATAGAATGGTTTGTGACAGAAAAAAGTTCAAAACCTTGTCCAGTGAATATTGCTTTTATTTTCAAATAGCCTAGGCTACAGCAGACTCGCTGTGCATAAGGTTTTTTCGATAGCCTATGGTTAAAAAACATAGAGATAAATATCATCATGTTAACTGAATTGTAACCTTAGCTATTCTTCGTCCTTCATATTTTTTTAATTACAGTGACAAGGTTTCCATAGGCATTATACATTATAGGCATTTAGCAGACGCTCTTATCCAGAGCGACGTACACAACTTTTTTATCATGTTTTACATATTATCCATTTATACAGCTGGATATATACTGAAGCAATTCAGGTTAAGTACCTTGCTCAAGGGTACAATGGCAGTGTCCTACCTGGGAATCGAACCTGCAACCTTTCGGTTACAAGGCCAGTTCCTTAATCATTATACTACCCTCAGCTTATTAAAACCCCACTGATTTCACCTGTTATTCCATAACTGAACAAAATATTTTAAAGAGAACTAAGCGTCTAATTAGAAACAAAATTTGCGGCACGTTACACAATTAATTTACAATTACTTTTAATTCCATTATCTGCATGTGCGCTTCACAGAAGCAGGTCTGTTTCCCCTGCTGTAAATCGCACTTTTCACGGTCTTCCTGGGAAAGTGGATCCTTTTATAGTATTACGCTACCAGTAGAACAGGTTGGTCACATTTCCATAAGCAGGACATTATAAAACAAGGGAAAATATGCTGAACCTATGGGCTGCCAACCTGACAGATTTATTGTATTTAGTGTCATCATTAAGGCAAAATAACATTATGTTATTAATTAAAATTAGAATGCAGGTAGCATAGTGAACTTCGGATGAAGCTTGAACATGAGCTCATTGCATAATCAAACGAAAGTCATTAAACAAGCAGGCTAATTTTGCATTTTCTAAGGTGAGACGGAAGCAATTGGTCGCTTATTCTCAGCTGTTGCAGGTGCTTTTAACAAAATTTAACCGCATATATTTTGTAAACAGCACTGTCAGGAATTACCGGGAACTCATAATGGTTAGCCCGAATAATATTGATCATAGGCTACTATTGATCCATATAGCCTATTCTTTGATCGCACTAAACACGCACGAGCATGTCTGTTTCGCCATCATAAGCAATCCGCCAAGGTGGAAAAGAAGGCTTTTAAAGGGAATGGGATATGACATTTTGATTGGTTAATTGCATGTCACGCCCAAGACACACCTATAATTAATGAAGAGACTAGGTTCAGCCCAGTTGCACCTTGCACCGTGCTTAGCGCCCAAAAAACATGCCGTTAAAATAGCAAAAGTGGACTTGGACACGCCCTAAATGGACTTAGCGCCATGCGCTTAGACCAAGCACCAAGATCGCCAAGATAGGGCCCCTGGACCTTAGGGGACAATCGGGGGGTGGTTGAGAGGGAGGGGTGGGAGGGATAGGGTGGATTGGGTGGGAGGGGTTCAAAATTGTAAGTATTTGAATAATGCAGCTGTGCTAAGCTTGTACACACTTTCATTCCCAGTATATGCTGCAAACAAATGTATGTTGGTATTACAATAGAAGAGTTGGACGCGCCTTCCCAGAAAGAGACTCTTGTGGTGGTAAACCAAAAACCATATACATCAAAACACACATCCAAAGATGTATGGTAGCACTCACCACTTTAAAAAGGATAGGGACAGTTCCTCAATTTCACCACGGTGAAATTGAGGAACTGTCCCTGTCCTTTTTAAAATGTATGTTGGTATAATTGAAAATCAATAAAAATTGCTAAAGAACAAAAAAAAGGTTTGTCATTATAAAATGACTGATAAGTCGGCTATTATTCTATAAACATTATGTCATTGTAAAACTGTCCAAAACTGTCAGGACATCCATTTTGGAGATTCAGCTGTATTGAAAGGATGCAACAGCACGGCGCCATTCATCTCTTTTTTAGTTCTTTAGCTTAGTTCTACTTGCTGCTACAGTAAAGGGAGTTACGCAAGGGGTGCAATAAGCTACACTACTGACTTTCACAGAGGGACCTTAGTATGAAATGAAATAGGAGATTGATAAATTTCACAACTAGCTGTCTACTGCAAACGTTTATTTATGATAGCTTCAAAGATACGAGGTAAGCTAATAACGTTAACGTAACTAACATCCACCTATGCATACGTTATTAGGCTACAAGGCAATCGTTAATATCCGAACCAAAAGTTCTGTTTGCGAGAACCTGTTATTCTGTTATTCAATTGTTGTCAGCAGTCAGAAGACCCAGCACTAGACGATCAAATGCTTTACCATATTCAATGTGTTACTGGTGTTTCATTTAATTGTAGTTGCATTTGATGCAATGGATTGTCCGCTGGCTGCAAAAATACCATTCACGTCGAGAAGTAACCTACCGTAAAGTATCAAAATTTCGTACCGTTTTTTCCAAAATGTTTCGATACTCAGTAGGACCGACGTATTTCGGAGGCACCGTTTTTTGATACCCAACCCTAGTGGCTCATGTAGCAGGACAGACAGACACATGCACAGCTTTTCTGGACCTTTCCTGTTCTTCAGGAGTCAATCAGTTGAGAAGTGAATTAATAAATTAAAGAAATAATTTAATTGCGAGTGAGTGAATCGGCAGTTACTTCAGCCACTGACGTTCATGGCCTGCACAGGAAGTGACATTGCAAGAGCAGATGAGACAGAAATATTTCAGTTACTGCCAATGTAAAAGGTAAACTTTATTATGGTATTTTCCCCAATTAATGTATTTTTTTAAACTTGGGAAAGTTTGAGTTTTCTAGAACAGTATGATATGTGATGCCTGTCAGGTATTCTTTCGGGCTGTGTTATTCTCTTACCTTTGAGTGAGGGTTCCCTGCATAAGTCCTTGCTCAGGTGAGAGTGTCCGGTTAGGCAGTGTACATACCGCTCCAGAACATACCAGCACATTTCATAGTAGAAGGGGTAACGGAACTTGGCTTGGACCTGAAACACACAACCAAGACACAGGAGTAACCGTCCCATCAAGAGCCCTCAGCATCAGGTGTGCCTGGAATTCTACGGCATAAGTATCTGTACAGACACAAAGGTGAACCCCACGTAGATATGTATACAGTGCCCTCCACTATTATTGGCACCCCTGGTAAAGATGAGTAAAAAGGTTTATAACAAATTCACCGTTTGGTGAATTAGCTTAATCTCACACTTAGAAAAATCCAACCTTTAATTGAAGTAAATTTATTATGAGAAAAAAAAAATCCCTCATCAAGAAATAATCATTTTTAACAAAACCACGTGTGCCACAATTATTGGCACCACTGCATTTATATATAGAATAAAGTAATCACTTTTAATATTTGGTCGCATATGGTTTTGTTAAAAATAATAATTTCTTGATGAGGGTTTTTTTTTTTTCTCATAATAAATTTACTTCAATTAAAGGTTGGATTTTCCTCAGTTTTTCCAGTGTGACATTAACCTAATTCACCAAACGGTGAATTTTTTATAACCATTTTAACTCATCTTTACCAGGGGTGCCAATAATAGTGGAGGGCACTGTATATGCAGGTACACTGGTAAACCTCAGGTAGATGTGTGTGCAGGTACATAGGATACCCCAGGTTTACTGTATGTGAGCAGGTACACAGATAAACCTCAAAGAGATGTGTGTGTGCACAGGTACACAGGCAAACCCCAGCTACGTATGTATGTGCAGGTACATACAGTTGAAGTCGGATGTTTACATACACTTAGGTTGAAGTTATTAAAACTCATTTTTAACCACTCCACAGATTTCATGGTAGCAAACTATAGTGTTGGCAAGTCAGTTAGGACATCGACTTTGTGCATAACACAAGTAATTTTTCCAACAATTGTTTACAGACAGATTATTTCACTTTTAATTCACTATATACCCAATTCCAGTGGGTCAGAAGTTTACATACACTAAGTTGACTGTGCCTTTAAATTTTTAATATTTGGTCGCATCTCTATGGGAATTGGGGGGTGGGACTAGATTTAGCTGTAAATTATGCTGGAACCATATGGAATACATGATTGGTAAAATGGCTGTAAGTCATCAAGGGTCTGCGGTATCAAACGAGCCTCAAACCATCACTCTGCTGCCAGATATGCAGTAGATATGGATGGATCACTTTAAGAATTTTTTCTCCTGACAAATTTTCCTATTGAATTCTATGGAAAAATAAGTCAGGAGAAGAAACCCTTCAAGTTATCCATCCATCCATGTCTACTGTATTTCTGGCAGCAGAGTGATGATTTAAGGCTTGTTTGATATGTCAGACCCTTGATGACCTACAGCCGTTTAGCCAAACATGTGTTCCATACTGTTCCAGTGTAATTTACAGCTAAATCTAGTCCCACCCCCCAATTCCCATAGAGATCCATTCAAATGCAGAGACGTTATAGTATCGCTTGTAAGAGTACCAGAGAATAAGATATCAAGAGTCTTTTGATGTTGTTGGGTCACAGACATCAGGAAGTCATGGCATGCAAAGCCAAAGGATATGCGACCAAATATTAAAAATTTAAAGGCAAAGTGAACTTAGTGTATGTAAACTTCTGGCCCACTGGAATTGTGATATAGTGAATTAAAAGTGAAATAATCTGTCTGTAAACAATTGTTAGAAAAATTACTTGTATCATGCACAAAGTAGATGTCCTAACTGACTTGCCAACACTATAGTTTGCTAACATGAAATCTGTGGAGTGGTTAAAAATTAATTTTAATGACTTCAACCTAAGTGTATGTAAACATCCGACTTCAACTGTTGGTGAACCCCAGGTATACAGCATATGAGCAGGTACGCCGGTAAACCCCAAGAAGATATGTGTGCAGGTGAACCCCAGGTTGGTGGGAGGGTGGGGTTCGAGTGCACCTTGGTGCGGTTTTCGATCTCGTGCACGCTCAGCTGCATGGGGATGTTGAAGCTGTGCAGGATATTTCCCCCAAACACCAGTGTGTCCTCAGGAGTGTACACAGCGTGGATCCAGCCTGAAACCAAACACTGCCGTCACAGAGGGGTTCTCACACAGCAGGGCCTGAGACACCTCCGGCCACCAGGGGGCACTGTGACCAGATGCAGTGCAGCACCAGTCCAGCAGAAGCACAGAAAGATATCAAAACAAAGAGAGAGCCAGACAGACAAAAAGTGGGGTGACAGGCATACAGACAGGCAGACAACAGATCTACAGACAATGGGATGGCTCACCTGAAGGGATGAAGAAGGTGTAGCCCTGTTTGAGCTCCACCCTCTGGCAGCTATCAGCTCTGTCACCAAGGAACACATCGCTCTGCTTCCCTGACAGAACCCAGTCCTCATATAGCACCAAGTTATGAGGGGTAGGCGGGATCAGCCAGAACACCTGGGACAGATCAAGACATGGACGGGTTCAGCAAATGACTTCCTCAGATTTCCACACATTTCCCATATGAAACAGTTCAGGTTAATAAGAGCCTTGCCTCATAGGTTCTACATTGGGCTGGCAGGTATGCCATCTGGTAAGTTACGGCTTGGTGGGGTATACCCCATACCTATACAGCACCAAGAGTTTTTCAGGGTTTCCTACAAAAATAACCACAATGACCAAGACTCTCAGCCCTTAAAGTGATACTGCAGTCAAAAACCGACTTTTCCCGTTGAAAACCGATGTTTTGGGTTAGATTATAATCATACACAACTGTCTATGTCCGAAAATCTCATGTTTAGTCAAAATAGTTTTATATGAGTTTTTGTGTAGGCTTACAAATACACTGGTTTCCGGGGATTCGTGACTTCACAAGATCCTAAAAATGGGTGGAGTTGAGGTGGTCCTAGGGGTGGTCTCGGCTGGCCACGTGGTATAAAAGCAGAGACCAACGGGTTTTTTTTCCTCTTTGAGACTGAGACCCTTGTACTGCTAACTAGTTAGTTCAAGTTCAAATGCAAATTGCTTTGTATTACTGCTTACGTTAATATTACGACTTACAGTATATCGAGCTACTAAGGCTACGTTCACACTGCAGGCATTAGTGCTCAATTCCGATTTATTGCTCAGATCCGGTTTTTTTTGTTTGGCTGTTCACATAAATTTTTTAATGTGGCCCATATCTGATTCCAGTGTGAACCGATTGCTCTGCTCAAATGACCCGTGCAAATTAACAAAAACAAAAGACATAGCGCCTGTTACACAGCCTGCAGAAATAAACAACAACAAAAAGGAAGTCATCAAAGTCACAGCTTCTGCGTTAATTTTAAAGTTGATGTACAGTGGAGCTAATGATACGGGTGAGGAGACGGGGAAAAAGCCAAGGTTTTTACTAGCTTTTTGTGCTGCCATGGCTGCTACTTCTGTGCAGAGTGACTCGTGAATGTGAGATCGGAGCCAGGAATGGGGGGACCGTGACATGTGCGGTTTCAGTGAAACTCAAGCAAGGCATGAAATTAACCTCGCTCACTCGCCTGGGCGAGTAATCATGAGGACGGGCGAGTTAAGAAAATGGAGCGCTCGGCCGTTTGGCTAGTGAGACCAGTCGATATAACATTTACAAAAATGGATAGTTACGGGATGAAGGTTGGTCAATACAGCGTTCCAGCCGTGTTAAAATACACAATATAAAAAAGCTATCACATGACACATCTGTTCAACTTCATGTGTAACGTATAGCCTAACATCACTGCGCACCCTTAGATTAAACTATTGACACACTATTGGACCGACAACCATAACGTTCGGTAAGCAGCTACATGAGAAACCCGTGAATAATGAATACCGTGCAACAAACCAAGACAATAATATGGACAGTTCTAACATTTTAAATCACAAAACGGCTAACGCAGCTGTCCGCGAATGATATAAAAACGTTGCCTACTTCCGACTTATTATGGTGTATCGTTTGTGCCCAAAAAAATCCACTGCTTTGCACATTTACCACTTATCTAAAATGACAACACATGATAATATAATGTGAATCTATTGATAACCTACCCTGTACAATAGTGAGTTAACTAGCCCGTGCGTAGACGTTCTAATGCCCTGCTCGCTGCATCAAAAATGACGTAAAAAGTCACATTAATTCCGATCTGACAGACTGCGGTCGCTTTGACACAATCGGTTATGTATGGGCATCTAATACCACATTCAAAAGTGCCCAAATGAGAATTGGAAATGTCAGATTCAATGTGATTTTCGCAGTTCGGATCTGTGCCACTTTTTACCTGCAGTGTGAACGTAGCCATAGAGAGTTATTCATCTACAACGTCTTACTTTGGTATCTTTAGCTAACTTGCCTGCATTATGCCAAGGAGTCAGAGATATATCGTTCCTCGGTGTAACACCACTGGCTCTGTTAGCTTTCATAATCTGCCGAGAGACAGAATGTATCGATAAATTAGGTAATGCAAAGAAGTCTATTGTGTGTGAGTTTAGCCCCGTTTGGTCCAGATAACTGGTAACTTAGCTAGATAGCTAGTTATCGCTATCATTTATGAATAATGTTAGCTAATAAATGATAACAATTATCTCCGGACCAAGTGGAGATGGGCGCTACAACCAGCTATGTTCAATATACTAACGTTACTGTATGACTGGGTTTTGCTGTGTATTTGAATGTATTTAAAAGTAACGTTACTTTAGGCAGACAAACAAGCTAACTTAGCTAGGTAACGTTAGCTCTACCATTCGATTACATCCCTGGTCCTCTCCTCGATCGCGAAGACGTAGTTGTGAGGAGAGAGCAGGAAGGGGGCTGAGTTCAGTGGGGGCCTGAGTCAGTTCACCAAGACACACCCTTTCACTCCTTGACTGTATGAATATTCATAATATGACTACGTGGCACCATCGTCATATGACCACACCCACTCACGAGTTCCAGTTAAAATTGAAGCGGTAAAAAAGGCCTTAGAAAAGCCTCTGCAGTATCTCTTTAAAAACATTAACTGCTGCACGTTCTGACCTCATGTAACCACACAGAATTCAGGTACAACTTCACTGCTGAAGTTCAGGTACAACTTCAAACGCTGCACACACGGAATGTTTTGGTTGACATAAGGATGTGAAGACGTCATGCTTTTGGACATAAGGAAGTAGCCTACACATGTGATGCTATGTCAAGCCAATAGAATAGTCGCTACAATATTTTTCAAAAACTTTGTCGTTGCCATCTTTGTTGTGTGTGGAAGTTAGCTTGCTTGCCAAGTACCAATTGCCAAAAAATGTAAACTTGCATTTACACATTTATAATCTTTGTGGGAAGCTCATTTCTACTTCTGTAATGCATTCTCTATCATTTCACATGTAAACGACACGTAATATCGGTTCATAACTTGGATGACTACAAGGTAGGCCACGAAAACCTCAGACTCCATTTGTAACTGGCACAAAATAAACCTACATAATGTATCCTACGCTAAAGAAATCCACTATGTAAATTATTTTTGGAGTGGTGGCCATGTCGGGCTAACTTACCAACTAGGAAATCATGTTTATTATCGTTGCTTTTTCTACAGTCTAGACTACGGTAAATTACAGCTGTTCCAGCTAGAGTTATGCCAGAGAGAATGCTGGCTAGCTCGTTACACTAAAGTAACGTTAAAGGTCATCTATATAGGCTTACATGGACAGAGCCTCTTGGTTTGAGGGCAACGTAACCTATTTATTTATATATAAACAGTCGATTTCTTAAGCGTACATTATGTAGGTAGCCTATATTTTGTGCCAGTGGAACAACTCCAATGAAATGAACATACAAGTTATTGCTACTGTTTCAAACTCATGTTACACAACGCACTGTAGCATTGCATTGCACTGCATTGTTGGCGATTTAAATTTAGACAAATACGGGACAGCAGCGCTCTCTAACAGTGACCGGTAGCTACCGGGATAGCATGCTTTTAACGTCAAAAACATGTGCCCTAATCCATTTAAAAATACGACTAACACTTCCCTTTATTTGTAGCCTACTTCATAGTGACAGTAAAGGCGAAATGAATGCAGGCATACAGCCAAGCCTGAAAGTCTGCACACCCCTTTCACCTTCTCCACGTTTTATTACGTTACAGACTTATACTACAATAGATTGAGTTCATTTTTTGCCTCAAACATCTACACACAATAGCCAATAATGACGAAGTGAAAACAGGTTTTTAGAAAATGTGCAATTTTATTTTACTGACAAAAATAGGTTATTTAGGGGTTACATATCTGTACACACCCTTAGCCTAATACTTGGTTGCTGCACCTTTGGCAGCGATTACAGCTTCAAGGCATCTTGGGAAAGAAGCTATGAGCTTGGCACACTTGTTTCTGGACATTTTTGCCCATTCCTCTTGGCTTATCCTTGCAAGCTCCATCAGGTTGGATGGGGAGCGTCAGTACACAGCCATTTTCAGCTCTTTCCACAGATGTTCAATTGGATTCAGGTCTGGGCTCTGGCTGGGCCACTCAAGGACATGTACAGACTTTCTCCGAAGCCACTCCTTTGTTCTCTTGGCTGTGTGCTTTGGGTCGTTGTCATGTTGGAAGGTAAACCTTCGCCCCAGTCTGAGGTCCAGAGCGCTCTGGAGCCGGTTTTCTTCAAGGATCTCGGTGTACTTAGCTGCATTCATCTTTCACTCTATCAGGACTAGTCGCCCCGTTCCCGCTGCTGAAAAACATCCCCACATCATGATGCTGCCACCGCCATGCTTCACTGTAGGGATGGTATTAGCCAGGTGATGAGCGGTGCCTGGTTTCCTCCAGACGTGACGCTTGGTATTCAGGCCAAAAAGTTCAATTTTGGTTTCATCAGACCAGAGAATCTTGATTCTCATGGTTTGAGAGTCCTCTAGGTGCCTTTTGGAAAACTCCAAGCGGGCTGTGATGTGCCTTTTACTAAGGAGGGCTTCCGTCTGGCCACTCTAACATAAAGGCCTGATTGGTAGAGTGCTGCCTGGATGGTTGATCTTCTGAAAGGTTCTCCCATCTCCACAAGGATACGCTGGAGCTCTGTCAGAGTGACCCTCGGGTTCCTGCTCACCTCCCTGGCCAAGGCCCGTCTTCCCCGATTGCTCAGTTTGGCCGGGCGGCCAGGTCTAGGAAGATTCTTAGTGGTTCCAAACGTCTTCCATTTACGAATGATGGTGGCCACTGTGCTCTTTGGGAGCTGTAAAGCTGCAGAGATTTTTCCGTAACCTTCTCCAGATCTATGCCTTGACACAATCCTGTTTCTGAGGTCTGCAGATAATTCCTTTGACCCAATGGCTTGGAGTTTGCTCTGACATGCACTGTCAACTGTGGGACAGGTAGGCAGGCACCTGATAGGCAGGTGTTGGCAATCCCCAATCATGTCCAATCAATTGAATTTATCGCAGGTGGACTCCAATTAAGTTGTAGAAACATCTCAAGCAGTATCAGTGGAAACAAAATGCACCTCAGCTCACTTTTGGGTGTCATATCAAAGGGTGTGCACACTTGTGTACATATGATATTTTACATTTTGATTTTTAATAAATTAGCACAAATGTCTAAAAACCTGTTTTCACTTTGTCATTATGGGCTATTTTGTGTAGAATTTTGAGACAAAAAATTTACTCAATCTATTGTAGAATATGTCTGTAACGTAATAAAACGTGGAGAAGGTGAAAGACTTTCCGGCTTGACTGTATGCATTTCTTTCAGCTAGAATGTATGCGTGTTTGCGTAAGCCTAAGCCTATGTGTAGGCTATGCGTCTCTCTCTAGATTTAATTATCATATGGTTCATGATTTTACATACATTATAATCGTCAGTTACTCATAAGAAACACAGTACAAAAAATTATATCTCAACAAAAAACATTTTCAACGTACAATAATGCCAAGTTACTCATCACTGGCTATAATAAAATGAGTTAAGGCTGCCATTACAGAACAATACAAGTGACATGAAATTATTTAGGAAACATTGAGTAGTATTGCTAAGTTTGGAATAGAGCTGGTTTCATTTGTGTTAACTGTTAAGATAGCCAGTATTGTTTGTTGTAACTTGGCCTCATTTTGATATCAATACTTTTAATGGCAGGCTTAACTTTTTATTATAGTGTAGGGAATATTCATTTAAATCTATACACAGGGCGTCACTTATGTACTGCAATACGCCACTAACATCGTTATGCAACTGGTGGCATAGTTTTGTATAATAAATCAGTCTCATAAAATTTTATATACTATTCTCAAAAGAGAATATCCTAACCAAAAATGGGTAACTTTAATTAAATACCAATAAAATTACACATTAATAATTATCTTAGCAAAATCACAATATTATGTACTCAGTTGATACCGAATTAATATAAATGATTCAGCTAAAAGGTGAAGGCATTTTGGAGAATCCCTGCGATTAGCATTGGCCGACTCAGTTCAACACAAGAGCAACATTAATACAGACAATCTTGGAAAATGTAATAGTTTATTGAACATAAAGTACCAAACAGCAAAGCACGATTCACTACTATAATGTACAACAAACTGTGTGTGCGTGTGTGCGCGCATTGGGCGCACATGGGGGTTTCCATGTTCTCCTGTGTGTTGGGGGTTGCCTCGAACACGTGTTCAGAGAGAACAAAAACTAAAATGGAGGGAGATTTGAAACTAGCTTTCGCTGGAGCTAGCTAATGGTGGTGCATGAACCATACCATACACATAAGGGGATAGCCGTAAGCTTATCGATGCGTGTGCGTTGAGATCAGCGTGCAGTGTTAAGATTACGGCCGGTTAGCGTTTAAGACAGATCACATGCAAGATATTTTCTGTGCGTGATGCATTAAAACTAATGCAGCACAGTGGATGGCTTACAGCCATCCAAAGTAAAATGATAACACAAAACTTTTACATTAACCATTCAATAGCAGTTACATACATGAAGTCACAAACATGTTGCGGTTGCTAACGGATATGCTATGCCCATATTACAGCCTTACTTGAATCAAGTCCTTTGAATAGTTTCCTCCGTCGGATTGCACATTCACAATGAAATGTGGTGGCAAGTCGCAGGGTTGCGATAGATAGGGGAACCAGCCGCCTCATCTTGGGTCCCTGGAGCTGGTTTCTTTCGTCATCAGGGTTGCAGTTCGTAGGGGTGGATAATGGAACCGGTCACATTATTTCCCCCGAAATACGCAGCACGATCCTGCCGCAGACCGCTTGCCTCTTTGAGGACTCACTGGCAGTGCTATGCTGCATGATCAGTGGGTGTGTGGTCCGCTTGGTGGTTCTTCTTGACCACCGGGTGCTCGCGTTGCCTCCTTGCGTCTCGTCTCCGGTCCTCCGTGGCCGATAGCCGGGGGTAGATGAACCCGCTTCGCTCAGTTGGATCGGCGTCATGAACGGCCGTGCTTCCTTGTGGAGTGAGGGCTCTTCCCCGGGTGTGCAGGCCGCACGGGGCTGTGAGACGAGACAGTGAAGGCACTGGCGAGTTGAGCGGACAACTGAACCGGAAGAACTTGGAGAAGGAGCGGCCGTGTTGCCCCTTTTATAAACTTCATTGCCAGTCGCGCATTTCCGCTGCGCAGTATCACATTACAGTGCGGACGGAAATCTCAACTGGTACAACGTCCTACGTCACTTCCAACGTGGAGGAGGAGCCTCCTGTGGACTACATGGAATCGTAGTTCCTTTTGACCCTACAATAGCCAGTGTTTCATATGCGTGAGAAACTTCGCATTTTTGTACGTTGAAAATGTTTTTTTTGTTGAGATTTAAGTTACTCCAGGGGGCCCAGCTGTGAATCAAACCTGGAATGTTTTGATTACAAAGCCAGCCCCGTAAACATGATACACAGTCAGAGAGAAAGAAAGTGAGGGATGAAGTGAGAGAGCGAGACCTCATCTTCCCTCCCCTGTGTACATGGTACCAGACAGACAATCCTCCAAAGTCAATGCGGAAGATCTTTTTTACTTTTACTTTTTCACACACTGAAAAAGGACATAAAATAGAATGAAATAAAATGAAATTAGGAAAACAAAAATGAATCCACTGTAAGTAACCCAAAGAAAAACTTTCACTTTCCACATTTATAGCGGCATCAAATTTATTAAAAACAGGTGCCTGTCTAGACCAAACCTTCCTACCTTCCACAGGATGGGGCAGGCAAAGTCCATCCATCTCTGATAAGGCCAGTAGAGCAACCGCTGCATCGCTAACAAACGGAAAGCAGTTACTCTGCCCCAGACATCAATGAGTCCTTACCCCCCTTCCTGTACTGGCAACACAAGAATCAGTGCCCTCAGCCAATTCTGTCCAGACCAGAAAAGATTTGTGAAGGTCTTCTGAATGTTCTCCACCAAGCCACTTGGAGGATCTAATATTACGAACTTACAGCAGGTAAGTCAGTTATAATCACAGCTCTTCCCCTATATGAGAGGTGGGGTAGCAACCATTTCCATCTAGAAAACATGGCAACTTCTCTACTAATCCCTCCCAGTTTTTCCCTCAGGAAATCAACTGTGCCCAAAAACACTCCTAAACACCCGTGCCCCAACATAGTGCCTCACATTTCCCCCAACTCACCAGTTCTGAAGAAGCCCTCTCATAAACCGATAAAACATCTTTTACTGTGAACACATCATCATGCCCCCGAATAAATACATTTACATTATCTGCATATGTAGACATTTTCAATGACCACCCCCCCCCCCCCCCCCCAACTGGCCCCTGTATAGAGAGCCCTATAAGCTTCCTCCTTAACATACATAGCAATGGTTCTATAGCCAACCATACAATTGCCCTGATAGAGGCAGAGAAAGAGACACCTCACCTTCCCTCCTCTGTGTACATGGTACCAGACAGATGTTCCTCCGAAGTCAATATGGAAATCAGTGTAGCAACCTTTCACACTCATCAAACAGTACCTGCAGAGCACACCATAAATCAGTCCTCACTTCCAGTTTCCATAAAACTTCAATTCCTCTTTTTATAAACTACATTTCCAGTTTTCCTAAGTCCTCACTTCTTTTCTTCAAAAACTACAAATCCTGTTTCTAAAAATCCTCACTTCCTGTCAGGCTATCAGGGCTCTGCTGGGCGGGGCTCACTTCTGCACTTTGGGGTACTTCATCTCAGAGATGACGTTAGTCCCCTCAATCTGGCTCTCCTTCAGGTTAGGTGGCCACACATTATCTACCCAGTCCACCAGATCCACCTGCAACACAGAACACACAAGATTCCAGTTTACCAGGCAAAACAACACTTTCATAAAAATGTCCTGTCTGCTGCTGCTATTATTATTATAATAATAATAATAATTATTATTATAGATGTGTGATCATGTATCATGTCTCATATTCTTTAATATAACAATAATTGTGAAAAATGGTCCGCAACTCCCAAAAAGAATTATGACATCAATTTATTGTGCGGAGTAATGTACACAATGCTGACGTGTTTCGACAGTGTCTTCCTCAGAGCATTGAGATGTAATGGACTGAAAGTGAAATTAATGTCATAATTATATGAGTAGTAGATCTCATTTTTTGGAGTTGCAGACCACTTTGCACCTTCATACAAGTATACCCCAGGACCAGCACTCCAACCCACCAATTCAGAAAGTGGCGTCACCAATTCTAGTGGCGCCAGCAGCCCATCTACAATTATAACAATTGTGTTCTACCAAGCTGTGGTGGCTGTGTATTGACTGAGGCCTGCATAGACCACACACGCCTCTCTCACCACTCACACCGATCTCACCACAAATCGCTCTGACCACACGACGCTACTCTGACCGCACACAACATTCTCACCACACGTCGTTCTGACACGGTGGACACAACACAACATTCTCTGACAACACACAACATTCTCACCGCACGCCACTCACTTCACACAACATTCTCACCACATGCCACTCTCACCACACACAACATTCTCACCACACGCCACTCTCACCACACACAACATTCTCACCACACGCCACTCTCACCACACACAACATTTTCACCACACGTCACTCTCACCACACACAACATTCTCACCACACTCCATTCTCACCACACACAACATGCTGACCACACGCCACTCTGGTATGGGACGCCAAATGGCTCATAATTTGTGTGGTCTCTTTCGCCTGGAAACTGAAAAAGTGCCGTCCAGGACGGTGTCATGTCAAAATAAACGCCACTTTTGACGGCCTCGGGAAGAGAAAGCACCGTTTTGAATGGCGTGCAAAGCAGCGTTTATTTAGTCACACGCTGTGAACGTCTGCTGTCACCTAAATTGCGCCGTTTCATACTCTGTGCAGTACAATGGACCCGCCCCTTTCCCAGCAAATCTTTGCCAGGCATCTGAAATTAGCATAGCTAGCTATTACAGTTTTTTACGATTGCTTTGACTCATTTTGCACAGCAGAATTTCAATGTACAAAACTCAAAATGCAAAGTGCCAAACTGACTTTCAAAATTCATACTCTAAGACACCACATCCTATGCTGACATACAAAGTGTAAAACTGTTAACGCAAAGTGCTAAACTGACTTGCAGAATTCTTACCTTAAGACACAACATCCTATGCTGACATACAAAGTGTAACACTGTTACAGTTTTTCTCAATTGCTTACACACATTTTTTGAAAGCATACCTCATTTTCTCAAAACTCTAAACACAAATCCAAAAACCACACACACAAAATGCAAAACCCTACATATCTCCTGCAAAATGCTACTTTGCCTTCAAAACAATGTTATGTCTCCTCAAAATGGTAGTTTGTGTTCAAATGACACACACAGACCATCATATGAGTAGACATTTCTAAGAACCATTGAACACTGATGTGCTGAATGGAAAACACTACTATGAATGGGAAAACACCAGTATGAAGGCCTTATCAGGAGCATTATTCCTTTTCATGTTCAGTGTTACTGTACGCTTACTCCTGTTGTAAAATATTACTGTATAATGTTTTTACTCAAATATAAAACAATACACAAATATACAGTAACAACAAAAATATTTCTTTATTTTTTCCAAAAGTGCTGTAGCCTATACATCACAGCAAACACAACTGGATGTGTAAATGATTTGCACAGAACAAACAATAGAAAATAGGCCAGTACAGTCCGAGAAAAATGTAAAATAAAGAAAGAAAAATGTAAATTAAAAAAGGACAAAAAAACTAGGCTGCATCCTGTCTTCTGTTCTCCAAACCAGGAGCTCACCTGCGGCCCTTATATTGCTCAAGCTTTGATTGGAAATTGCACAACGGCCTTGGAAATGGAAGTTTTGCCATTTGAATGACAGTGTGTTCTGTCTGAACACAAGGAGATTTGGCATTGATGAAGAGTGTGCAAAATAGAGAGTATTGTGTGTAGTGTTTTGAAGAAAGTGTGGTTTAGAATTGAAATCTGGGTCTAAAGCAGATAATTGTGTGTAGTGTTTTGAAGAAAGTGTGGTTTAGAATTGAAATCTGGGTCTACAGCAGGAAATGTGTTTATAGTTCAGCAGAATTGGTTTAGGGAGTTGGCACATGAGTTACAGGTTGTGGTCATTGTGTCATAAGTTCCAGTTTTTGTGTGTAAACAATTGAGAAAAACTGTAATACAGTGCCAAACTCTAAATCATATGCTCCATTCTCAGAATACAGCCACCTAATATTACAACAATGTTCAAATGCTTGTTACTACAAATGCAGATCACTAAATCAATTCAACAGGTCTTTGTAGTCATGTCTCAGTACTTCCAACAACCTTGCCCAGGTGAGTAGCATTGCAACACAATTGATAATATCTTCACCACTACATAAAAGGCTGCTTAGAAACCTGAATGGCAGTTTCTGACAACATGGAGCAGGTCAGTGAGGTTGAGGTTGGTAACGAAGGACAAGGGTCGTGGTCGTGGTCGTGGTCGGGGTCGCGGTCGTGGCCAAGGAGGCAGAAAAGCAGTTGTGTCAAATTAAATTAGAGCCACTATTGTCGACCATGTGGTAAACAGAGGTCTAACACTGGCTCAAGCTGGGAGGATTGTGCAGCCAAACCTGAAAAGGTCAACTGTGGCATCCATAATAAGAATTTTTAAGAGAGATAATCGGTAAGTCAATATGTGTAATTTACTAATTTACTGTACAGTAACTGTATATTGAAATTACAGTAATTGATATTGCTGTCTGTGTTACAGTATATTTCATAAATACTAAAGTGTGGGTGTGAATTATCTTTGTTGTAATTGTTATCTTTACTGTACTTTAGAACTGAAAGAGCACCACCAGGTGGAGGACGTGGCCGTCTTCTCTCTGCCCAGCAGGAGAGGGCACTAGTAGACATGGCGGTGCAAAGAAACAACATACGAATAAAATAAATACAGCAACAGATTCTAGCCGATAACAGAATCTTCCACACAATCAGCCTAACAACAATTGGGTGAATTTTGAAAAAGCACCAAATCACATTGAAACAAATTTACTTGGTGCCTTTACAAAGGAATGAAGATAGGGTGAAGACTTTGAGGGTGGAATATGTTCAGGTATGTGTATAGCAATGTTGCAATACTACAGTAGCAAATACTTTAGCGACCCATCCTCTAAAAATGTGTAGACTGGTTAACATTATGCCCTAGACATCACATTAGGATTATGTACGTATGTGTGTGGGCCTGCCCATTGGTCTCAGGGCCGGATCTAGGAAAACTAGGCATGTGCCTCAGGTCCAATTTCGCCAGGGGGTCTATTCAGCGCAAATATACAGTATATAGGTAATAGGTACTGTACATGCCTAGTTTGCCTAGACCCGGCCCTGAGACCAATGGGCAGGCCCACACACGTCCACCCCTGATTGGTCAGCCTGTGCAACATGTTCAATGAGGAAAAGCACCTGGGCCTAATCAATTGTAATGTAGCCTATTCAAGTTTATTGATATTTGGAAAGCGCTACAATATGGTGCATAGAAATAACCTTGTTTTGCATATTGTACATACAGTAAAGCATTGGTATATTTTTTTATCTCTGTAGTGCTCATGTGTTTTAGATTTCAGAGCATGATGGACATTGATGCTGGAGCAGAGCAGCATGAGATCATATACGTGGATGAAGCAGGATTTAATCTCTGCAAGCGCCGGCATCGGGCTGGAATGTTATTGGGCCACTGTTGAAGTTCCAGGACAGCGTGGAGCCAACATCTCAATGTGTGCTGCCATTTCCCGCAATGGTGTTGAGGCTCGTGACCCTCTGCTGGGGGCATACAACTCCCTGCGCCTCATACATTTTCTGGATGGGCTGTACAACCGTCTCGTACAGCCAAATGCTCAGATGGTGTTCATCATTGTTTGGGTCAATGTAAACTTCCATCGTGCATTGGCTGTGCGAGACTGGTTTACAGCCCATCCAGAGTTCCGATCACAATTCCGTCCAGCTTACTCCCCGTTTCTGAACCCCATCGAGGCGTTTTTCCATATGAGCAGGAAACGCTCCTTCAGGCCATGGATGAGGCATGCGATGACATTACAACCCAGCAGTGTCAGGGGTGGATAAGGTACTCTAAAGATTTTACCAGCGCTGTCTTGCCAATGAAGACATCAGATGCTGCGTCAACGAAATTCTGTGGCCAAATGCAGCGGAGAGGCAAAATGCTGCAGTTTTTTTTTTTACTTTACAGTAAAGTTTGTTGTTACTGTAAGTTTTTGCTTTTACTGTTGTTTTTGTTTTTACTGTACAATACAGTTGAGTTTACAGTACTGCATTACTGTATGATTTTTCTTTACAGTTTTTTACAATTGCTTTGACTCATTTTGCACAGCAGAATTTCAACGTACAAAACTCAAAATGCAAAGTGCCAAACTGACTTTCAAAATTCATACTCTAAGACACTACATCTTATGCTGGCATACAAAGTGTAAAACTGTTAACGCAAAGTGCTAAACTGACTTGCAGAATTATTACCTTAAGTCACTACATCCTATAATGACATACAAAGTGTAAAACTGTTAACGCAAAGTGCTAAACTGACTTGCAGAATTCTTACCTTAGGACACTACATCCTATGCTGACATACAAAGTGCAAAACTGTTAATACAAAGTGCCAAACTATCATGGGTTTCTTTTTCCCCATGCGGTCGTTTTCCTCGGTGGCCACGCGAGGGCGCTGCCCTTTTGGTGGATGCTTGCTCTGCCCTGCTTTGATTGCGGAGCTTCTGTCAGCATCCACACCTGTGTGGGTCACCTGACAGCTATATAAGCCTCCCGTTTCCTTCGTTCGGGGCTTCGATATTGATTGTTTGTTGTTTGTACTGTGGTGTATTTTTTTGGCATTATTTGTGCTGTTTTGTGTGCAGTTTATTTTTGCCCTTTTAAGGTTTTAGTCGTATGTTTAGGTCTAGGTTTTTAAGGAGACCGTTTTGCTCCGTTGTGCTTTTTTTGGAGTTTTGCGGGACTTGCCTTTGTGCTTTGAGCTTTCAGGTTGAATTCCTTTTTTGTGTGCTCATTTCACTCTCCCCTTTCTGGTCTTGTCTTTGTTTGTCTGTTGCCCTTTTCTGTCTCTTTCTCCTCTGTCTGTCTGCTGTCTTCCGTGAAAGCTAGAGGAGTCTTTGTTTGTGTGTATTTGTATGGTAGTTTCTTACTACAGTTTTTTACGATTGCTTTGACTCATTTTGCAAAGCAGAATTTCAATGTACAAAACTCAAAATGCAAAGTGCCAAACTGACTTTCAAAATTCATATTCTAAGACACTACATCCTATGCTGACATACAAAGTGTAAAACTGTTAACGCAAAGTGCTAAACTGACTTGCAGAATTCTTACCTTAAGACACTACATCCTGTGCTGACATACAAAGTGCAAAACTGTTAATATAAAGTGCCAAACTCTAAATCATATGCTCCATTCTCAGAATACAGCCACCTAATATTACAACAATGTTCAAATGCTTATTACTACAAATGCTGATCACTAAATCAATTCAACAGGTGTTTGTAGTCATGTCTCAGTACTTCCAACAACCCTGCCCAGGTGAGTAGCATTGCAACACAATTGATAATCTCTTCACCACTACATAAAAGGCTGCTTAGAAACCTGAATGGCAGTTTCTGACAACATGGAGCAGGTCAGTGAGGTTGAGGTTGGTAACGAAGGACAGGATCATGGACAGGGTCATGGTCGTGGTCATGATCGTGGTCATGGTCGTGGACCATGTACAGTAAATATACAGTATATAGGTAATAGGTACTGTACATACTTAGTTTGCCTAGACCCGGCCCTGAGACCATTGGGCAAGCCCACACACATCCATCCCTGATTGGTCAGCCTGACCCTCTGCTGGGGGCATACAACTCCGTGTGTCTCATACATTTTCTGGATGGGCTCTACAACCGTCTCGTACAGCCAAATGCTCAGATGGTGTTCAGTATTGTCTGGGACAATGTAAACTTCTATCGTGCATTGGCTGTGTAAGACTGATTTACAGCCCATCCATAGTTCCGATTCCAATTCCTTCCACCTTACTCCCCCTTTCTGAACCCCATCAAGGAGTTTTTCTCAGCCTGGTGGTGGAAGGTATACGATAGGTGTCCATATGAGCAGGAAACACTCCTTCAAGCCATGGATGAGGCATGCGATGACATTACAGCCCAGCAGTGTCAGGGGTGGATAAGGCACTCTAAAAGATTTTTACCAGCGTTGTCTTGCCAACGAAGACATCAGATGCGAAGTCGACAAAATTCTGTGGCCAAATGCAGCGGAGAGGCAAAATGCTGGTTAAGCACAGAGAAGCAGTTTTTTTTTTTTACTTTACAGTAAAGTTTGTTGTTACTGTAACTGTTTTTGCTTTTACTGTTGTTTTTGTTTTTACTGTACAATACAATTGAGTTTACAGTACAGCATTACTGTATGATTTTTCTTTAATGATTAAACTTCATATAATCTAATCTAATATTTTGTTTGTCTTTCATAAAAACACAAGCGCAAAACTGCAGTCTATCACAGGGGATGCTTGCTGTACATAATTTCAAGCATTTATGAGGAAATGACCATTGCATAGTCTTTTTTGGTAACAAGTATTTTGTGTTTGACCACATTATTTGATAATGGCCGTTGTATTTGAAAATGCACCAATAATTAAACTTCAACGATAAACATATCCACTGTTCTGACACTATGATAAACTTTAGCATGAAATACAATATAATTTGTTTCAGTTGTTTATATTATGCATGCTATATATGATTTTGAGCCCAAGATTATGAGTATAGCATTTTGCGTTATGACCAAAAAACACTTTCAAACTCCTTTTTTATCAGAAGGATTTTGTATTTGGCAGCATTATTTCATGATGACTGTTGTATATTGAAAATGCAACAATGATTTAACTTCATTGTTCGAAATATCTAATGTTCTGGTGCTCGGATAAACTTTTGCATATAATATTCTCTGATTTGACACTGGTATTTTTATTTTGCATGCTATATTACATTTTGAACCAAAATGAGCAGTATAGCATTCTGTGTTAAGAGTTTTGCACATTGAAACTCTGTTGTGCAAAATGAGTCAAAGCAATCGTAAAAAACTGTAATGTATGATTTTTCTTTAATGATTAAACTTCATATAATCTAATCTAATATTTTGTTTGTGTTTCATAAAAACACAAGTGCAAAACTGCAGTCTATCACAGGGGATGATTGCTGTACATAATTTCAAGTATTTATGAGGAAATTACCACTGCATAGTCTTTTTTGGTAACAAGTATTTTGTGTTTGACCGCATTATTTGATAATGGCCATTGTATTTGAAAATGCACCAATAATTAAACTTCAACGATGAACATATCCACTGTTCTGACACGATGATAAACTTTAGCATGAAATACAATCTAATTTGGTTCAGTTGTTTCTATTGTGCATGCTATATATGCTTTTGAGCCCAATATTATGAGTATAGCATTTTGTGTTATGACCAAAGAACACTTTCAAACTCTTTTTTATCAGAAGGATTTTGTGTTTGGCAGCATTATTTCACGATGACTGTTGTATATTGAAAATGCAGCAATGATTTAACTTCATTGTTTGAAATATCTAATGTTCTGGTGCTGTGATAAACGTTTGCATATAATATTCTCTGATTTGACACTGGTATTTTTATTTTGCATGCTATATTACATTTTGAACCCAAAATGAGCAGTATAGCATTCTGTGTTAAGAGTTTTGCACATTGAAACTCTGTTGTGCAAAATGAGTCAAAGCAATCGTAAAAAAACTGTAATGATTGAACTTCACATAATCTAATCTAATATTTTGTTTATCTTTCATAAAAACACAAGCGCAAAACTGCAATCTATCATGCTTGCAGTACATAATTTCAAGTACTTATGAGGAAATGACCATTGCATAGTCTTTTTTGGTAACAAGTATTTTGTGTTTGACCGCATTATTTGATAATGGCCGTTGTATTTGAAAATGCACCAATAACATATGATGAACATATCCACTGTGATAAACTTTAGCATGAAATACAATCTAATTTGGTTCAGTTGTTTCTATTGTGCATGCTATATATGATTTTGAGCCCAAGATTAGGAGTATAGCATTTTGCGTTATGACCAAAGAACATTTTCAAACTCTTTTTTTTATCAGAAGGATTTTGTGTTTGGCAGAGTTTTGAATGTTCCGTATGGTTTAACATTTTTCTGAATTACAAGACGTGTGGGCAAATCAACTTGAGAGAGCAAGGTGGATAACGTTATTTTGCTTAATATTTTGCCAGGTCAGTGATCACAGCAGTTCCACATAACTGACCAGCAACAACAGGCTAGCTACCGTTACCGAATGACAAAGCTAGAAATAATACAGCTACTATCTAACTTCGCTAACAAAATTTAACAAATGTATGTTCATTTAGATAATAACGTTATTCCTTTCAGTCATGTCCACAATATTATCTGTAACGTTAATGAAGCTACAAGCGCCACACCGTGTGAGCAACTAGCTAACGTTAGCTAGGTAGCATTACAAGCCCCACATGGAACCTAACAGTGCCAAGAAATGTAAGTTTGTTAACGTTAGGACAATTCATTTTAACGTTACGTTAGTTCGTCATTAAAATAGCCAGATATTTCACTGAATGTAACTTAGACTAAAGAAAATCCTAGCAACACAACACAATTGAAGAGTGATAGTGACATTTTTAGCCAGTATAACGTTAGCTCAATTAATAGCCTAACTTACTTAAAGGAGCCATATGTAACAAATTTACTGTACTAAATCATAAAATGACCATGATGTGTCATCAGGGATTAAGGAAACATGCTAAGTCGAAATACTGGCTTCTCCGACAACAATGCTACAGCCAGTATGTTATCCTTAGAAATTTCCATTCCGGGTCGGAACGTCTGTATTTGTTTTGGCCTGTGTGATTCACTATTCTCCGAGTTGACTCCGCCCATTACGAACAACCAAATGTACTCCGGCACTCCGACAGCCGATTTACGAATGGCTAAGCTAAGTTCAACATTGTTTTCTTTTAGCTAAAGATTTAAATATACACTACTCACAAAAAGTTAGGGATATTTGGCTTTCGGGTGAAATTTATGGAAAATGTAAGTTCACGCTACAGTGATATTATACGTATCATGAAAGTAGGGCATTTAAGTAGAAGCATGCAATGGTGATTTCCTCATCTCAATCAATTTATTGAAACAAAAGCCAACAACAGTGGTGGGTATACCACAACAAAAATGTCAATGTCTCAATAACTTGTCATGTGCCCTTGAGCATCAATTACAGCTTGACAACGACGTCTCATGCTGTTCACAAGTCGACTTATTGTCTGCTGAGGCATGGCATCCCACTCTTCTTGAAGGGCGGCCATCAGGTCATTGAGGTTCTGGGGTACAGAGTTACGAGCCTCTACACGGTGAGTCAGCTGATCCCATAGGTTTTCTATGGGATTCAGGTCTGGAGAAAGTGCAGGCCACTCCATTTGAGGTACCCCAGTCTCCAGCAGCCTTTCCCTAATGATGCGACCTCGATGAGCTGGAGCATTGTCGTCCATGAAGATGAAATTAGGCCTGTGTTGTTCATGCAGGGGCACAATGACTGGATTAATGATGTTATTCAGGTAGTATGGGCTTGTCACTGTACCATTCACAAAGTGTAGGGCAGTTCTGTATTGACTAGACACACCTGCCCACACTGTAACACCGCCACCACCAAAGGGTCGTCTGGTGACAACAGTGGCTGATGCATAGCGCTCTCCTTGACGTCTCCAACATCGTTGGCGGCCATCATTTCTGCTCAACGTGAATCGACTTTCATCAGAGAACAGCACTGAGGCCCACTGGTCCCTCGTCCAGCGTAAATGCTCCCTGGCCCATGCAAGACGATGACGCCTGTGCCTGGTGGTGTGGTCAGGTACCCTTGCAGGTCGTCTAGCACGCAGACCACGCTGATGTAAACGGTTTCGAATGGTCTGACGTGACACTTGGGTGCCTCTCACCTCCCTTAAATGTGCCTGGAGTTGAGTGGCATTCATCATCCGGTTCCGCAGGGCACTGTTCACAATGAAGCGGTCATCAGTGTGGGATGTGGCCAAAGGACGTCCACTTCTATGCCTTTCTGTGACTCTTCCAGTCTCTCTGTATCTCTGTTGCAACCTGCTGATGACACTCTGTGACACTCTAAGCTCAGTGGCCACTTCCCTCTGAGAACATCCTGTTTGAAGCCTCGCAATGGCGAGGTACTGTTGATCAATTGTTAGGTGTCGTCTTTGGTCTCATGATGTCAAAATGTGAACAGCATGATGAAGAGGACTGTTTAAATACCAATTCTAATTGAACCAGGAAATTTATTGGTCGATTCATGGATCAAACACCTGTTGTGAATTTTGCCGTTCAGCTCCTTGTTAGAGAACAGCAAGTTGTGCAAAAAGTACTGAAACATTGAATAGTTGGACATGTGCATTCAAAAGTTTAGAGAAGGTCAAATTAATTTCACCTGTAAAGGTTATAGTGCATTTTAGGTTCATCCTGAAATTTCACCCGAAAGCCGAATATCCCTAACTTTTTGTGAGTAGTGTATATTGCCAGGTTGAGGACACTGAACGAACACGAGCGCAAGACGAGCCGAGCGCAACATTATATTTTGAGACTTATTCTATTTTGACAATGACAAGCGACGACGAGTCCTACACTGTAAGTTGATCAGCTAATGTATACGTAATGTATAGGCTATCATTAGGTCTACATTGTGGTTTATTTTGCGCAAAATCACAGGGGATGATTGCTGTACATAATTTCAAGTATTTATGAGGAAATGACCATTGCATATTCTTTTTTGGTAAGAAGTATTTTGTGTTTGAGTGCATTTTTTGATAATGGCCATTGTATTTGAAAATGCACCAATAATTAAACTTCAACGATGAACATATCCACTGTTCTGACACTATGATAAACTTTAGCATGAAATACAATCTAATTTGGTTCAGTTGTTTTTATTGTGCATGCTATATATGATTTTGAGCCCAAGATTAGGAGTATAGCATTTTGCGTTGCTATACTCTTCAAACTCTTTTTATAGCATTTTGCATTGCTATACTCTTCAAACTCTTTTTTTATCAGAAGGATTTTGTGTTTGGCAGCATTATTTCACGATGACTGTTGTATATTGAAAATGCAGCAATGATTTCATTGTTCAACTTCATTGTTTGAAATGTTCTGGTGCTGTGATAAACTTTTGCATATAATATTCTCTGATTTGACACTGGTATTTTTATTTTGCATGATATATTACATTTTGAACCCAAAATGAGCAGTTTAGCATTCTGTGTTAAGAGTTTTGCACATTGAAACTCTGTTATGCAAAATGAGTCAAAGCAATCGTAAAAAACTGTAAATGAAAGAAGACATTTCTACCATTTGCAATATGAACTTTGTATTTGTTTATTTTCATAATTTAACCCCTTTGCATAGATGCATAGTGATAATGACGTCGGCGTCACCATTTTGCTCAACAGAGACTCTGCTGAATAGAGAGTTTCTAAGTGTCACAAATTTCCTGTAGCAAGTCCATTTAACAAGCACCCCCCAACCCAGTCTGTACCTACCCATGCGTGACATAGTGGACAATAGCATCTTTGTTTTGAGTTCAGAAATATGCATCATATAAAATTAGAATTCCGTCATAGCAACAAGATAAACCCAACAATCGCCTGATCGTATGCCAAAAACGCCGTGAAAAGCCCTGCTCACTCAAATGCAAAATAAACATATAATTATTGTCTCATTGTACCACATATTCTACAATGAATATCTACTACTAAATATGAAATAAATATAAAATCCCTCCATTGGTTTTACAGATAGAGATGTTCCTTTCAAAATTCAGTGGTCATTTATTGTCTAGTACAATCCGTTTGAGAAATATGCAACACTTTATACCGCCATTACACTATCTGAAACGTTGACTCGTAATACCCCCATGCCCTGCAAGCCTATCTCATTCATTACAGTTCATTCTGGTTTAATTGTCGGCTCTTTTATCCAATAGAGTACATTATAACCTTAGCAGCGGTATGAGCTACGTCTTATTCTGTGCTTTGAAAAATTAATTGCAGGCCAGCGTAACGGCAATTTACGCTCTATAGAAAGCGCATTAGGGAGTGGAGTATTCCCTTTACCGATATGTAAGTGTTTTTTTGCGTCTAAAAAGTAGGAAGTTTACATACACTTAGGTTGAAGTCATTAAAACTAATTTTTAACCCCTTGGCGCAGATGGCAAATTTGGTCAATTCTCACCTATTTAGGGGGTGCTATGGACGGGCGAAACTAGAAACAAGACGAACAAACAGGTTAAATACACACAGCACAACAGAGGCCAAACACGTCAAGAACAAAGCATAACTGACGGAACGAACTGGCGACGAGACAAACAAAGAGTGGAACTTAAATAAAGGGACCAACAGGTGTGAAAGCGTGAAGGAATGTATGTGGGAGCTGATGAGATAATTGAGTGAGTGCGGAATGCGAGCTGAGGGGGCTGAGTGTTAATGGGTAGAAAACGAGGAACAAAACGGGGAAGCCACGCCCAGCCTGCACAACATGGAACTAGACCAGTGGTTCTCAACCCTGGTCCTGGGGACCCCCTGTGTATGCTGGTTTTCGTTCCAACCACAATTGCAATACCAGAATTTTAACAAGCTGTTATTTTTTCTTAATTAAGTGTTTTTATTGTATAGAGAGAACACTTTAAACTCTTTACTCTCTTAAGCCACGTTATGTTAGCAATAGCTATGCATGCTTTGAAGAAAAAAAAATCTCATGTTCGTTATGCTTATTGTGTTATATTGCAAACAATTACAAAGAAGAGGTAAGAACTCAGGTGAATAGGCTCCTAATTAGGTAATTGAACACAAGTTTAAGTTCCTTCATAATTTTTTCCTTAAACTTGTTAACACAATGCAGGTTTGGCTCGTTATCATTTGCTTTGTCTTTGAATTCTTCATTATTTACCAAACGGTTAGTTTTAGTGGCCATGTGTCCACAATTTCACCAATTATGAGCCAATTGATTCACCTCACTCTTTAATTTGATCAGTTAAAACATTTTTTACCTCCTTTTAATTGTTTACAATACAGCACAATGTGAATATTGGACTTTTATTCTTCATGGCATGCATAGCTATTACTAACATAATGTGGCTTAAGAATGTAAATAATCCCTCTAAACATTAAAAACACCTAATTAAGAAAAATTAACAGCTTGTTAAAATTCAAGTATTGCAATTGTGGTTGGAACGAAAACCAGCATACACAGGGGGTCCCCAGGACCAGGGTTGAGAACCACTGAACTAGACGGACAAGGTAAACGGAAAAACATGACGTGAAACAATAGGAATGGGGAAAACAGGGAGAACGAAAAGAATGTGGACTGGAAGGAAATGGCGGATGTCACATAGTGTCTCCAAATCTATCCAAATGGCTAAATTGTGCACTGCTCTAAATAAAAACAATTATGATATATTTAACTACAAATCAAGAGTTTTGGCTCATAAAACTCACTTTTGCATAATTTTCAAGTGGGAATTACTATATTTTCATCAGTATAGGGGGGTAGATATCTATGGGTCCAAAACCCCTAGGCAAAACATGTCATAAAATGAATAAATTTTGTTTTGTTCATTATAAAGAATTTACATTTGCTCCTTCTGGTGGTTTACGATAAAACACTGATATCACAGTGTTACATACACCTAAATATGTAATTGCCTAACCATTCACTCTTGTGCCAAAATAAAACATCACTTTTCCCTGTACTCTACAGTATGTATACTTTTGCCCTGGGATTGCATTTCTTATTTTTTAAATGTTCCTATTCATAACTACTTTTACATTAATCTACCACATATCAGCACACAGTTGGAATGAGCATTTGCCAAGCCCTAAGTGACAAGTATATACAGTTGAAGTCGGACGTTTACATACACTTAGGTAGAAGTCATTAAAACTCATTTTTAACCACTGCACAGATTTCATGTTAGCAAACTATAGTGTTGACAAGTCAGTTAGGCCATTTACTTTGCACATGACACAAGTAATTTTTCCAACAATTGTTTACAGACAGATTATTTCACTTTTAATTCACTACATCACAAATCCAGTGGGTCAGAAGTTTACATACATAGTTGACTGTGCCTTTTAATATTTGGTCGCATATACTTTGGCTTTGCATGCCATGACTTCCTGATGTCTGTGACCCAACAACATCAAAAGACTCTTGATATCTTATTTTCTGGTACTCTTACACGTGATACTACAACGTCTCTGCATTTGAATGGATCTCTATGGGAATTGGGGGGTGGGACTAGATTTAGCTGTAAATTATGCTGGAACACCAGCATTTACCTGATTGGTAAAATGGCTGTAAGTCATCAAGGGTCTGAGGTATCAAACAAGCCTCCAACCATCACTCTGCTGCCAGATATGCAGTAGATATTGATGGATCACTTTAAGGGTTGTTTCTCCTGACAAATATTCCTATTGAACTCTATGGAAAAATAAGTCAGGAGAAGAAACACTTCAAGTTATCCATCCATATCTACTGTATTTCTGGCAGCAGATTGATGATTTAAGGCTTGTTTGATACGTCAGACCCTTGATTACTTACAGCCATTTAGCCAACCATGTGTTCCATACTGTTCCAGTGTAATTGCATGCCATGACTTCCTGATGTCTGTGACCCAACAACATCAAAAGACTCTTGGGGCTCTATCTTGGTGATCTTAGCGCTTCGTCTAAGCACATGTCGTTAAGTGCATTTAGGGCGTGTCCAAGTCCACTTTTGCTATTTTAACGGCATGTTTTTTGGGCGCTAAGCACGGGGCAACGTGCAAATGGGCTGAACCTAGTCTCTTCATTAATTATAGGTGTGTCTTGGGCGTGACATGCAATAAACCAATCAAAATGTCATATCCGATTCTCTTTAAAAGCCTGCTTTTCCACCATGGCGAATTGCTTATATGATGGCGAAACAGACATGCTCGTGCATGTTTAGTGCGATCAAGGAATAGGTTATATGGATCAATAGTAGCCTATGATCAATATTATTTGGACTAACCATTATGAGTTCCCGGTAATTCCTGACGGTGCTGTTTACAAAATATATGCGGTTAAATTTCATTAAAAGCACCTGCAACAGCTGAGAATAAGCTACCAATGGCTTCCGTCTCACCTTAGAAAACGCCAAATTAGCCTGCTTGTTTAACAAATTTCGTTTGATTATGCAATGAAGCAATGAACTCATGTTCAAGCTTCATCCGAAGTTCATTAGGCTACCTGCATTATAATTTTGATTAATAACATAAATAACGTTATTTTGCCTTAATGATGACACTAAATACAATAAAGCTGTCAGGTTGGCAACCCATTGGTTCACGCCAGTGGCGGCTGCTGACCAGAATTTTTGGTGAAGCAAACCCAGAATTTCTTTTCTACCTGTGAATCGGCATCTCAGTAATTTGGGGTGGTATTTTTTTCCCAGCAAGGATTCCTTGTTTTTTCCCCGTTTTTTTCTTAATCTTTCCGAGTTGACATTTATGGAGGCTGCGGTGGAAATTATTATTGCTAATTCTGACATTTTGGGTGCAATTCTTATACCAAAAGAATTTAAATGTTACTGCTGAATTTAGAAATTCTAGCCTATTCGACTCTGTAGCCAGCTTCAACGCACCAATTTGCATACGCTGTGCAAATGTGCAGAAAAACTGAGAATATGGAAGTAGCCTATAGAAATGTTACATTTCATTCGTACCCGTTGATAATCCCTGGGTTTTCATAAATAATTTTGAGTGAAATACTGACTGTGTTTATCCCGTGCGAATGCGCCACATAAAACTCAGATAATTCCTAAATCATATGAGGTCCCCAGGTAGCCTAATACCCTAGTCCAGTGCGAATAGGCCATGATTTGACATCCCGCAGAACACACCTGAACGTCATCATAGCGGGAAGGAAGCTCAGTCAACTCCCCCCTCTGTTATCCCAATTTTCACTCTCGTTATTCCCCTAAATGCCAGCTCAGGACGACCCAAGAAGAGCATCGATCAACCTCTCAGGAATGTCACGGTTTTCCGCACTAACGTTATTTTGTAATGCATGCACCTTCATCAATAAAATTATCATTCTCAGACTTAATTTGCACGGTTACACTACTATCATGCTCCTTCGATTTTACATTAATTTTAACAGACCTGAATTACGTAGCCTAAATAATGAAAGCCATCTCTCGCAAACATTGAACATCTCCTGTAGCAACACACTTGAATAAAAAATTATAAGCTTTCCTTTAAACAACACACATGGGCAGCAATACATGCGATTCCGTTAGCAAGCTGTCTGTAACTAATCCACCTCGACGTAGGCTACTACGAGCATTTAACGTTAAAGCCCTGACTTACCGAGCCCACTCACTGGATAGGATTGATAGGAGGCTTCGGTCTCCCATCCACCTTTACTTGCAATCTTTCTTCACATTCTTGAAAATAACGTTACGTTAATCCCGCAGAATCTGACCACCAGGATGTTTACATTCACAGGTTCCATTTTCTTTCAAATGCAGCCAAGTGCAGCCGAATGACACCTCCCTAATCTGTGGCCATGTTCCTGCTGCCTTTAAAACTGCCCGTGTAACCCCACTCCTTAAAAAACCTAGCTTAGATCCCGCTGATGTCAGGAACTACCGTCCTGTATCTCTCTTGCCCTTCCTGTCCAAAACACTTGAACGTGCTGTCCTTAACCAACTGTCTGTTTTTCTCCACCAGAACAACCTGCTTGACCCGCATCAGTCTGCCTTCAGAACCGGCCATTCCACCGAAACTGCTCTCCTGGCTGTGACTGAGGCACTCGCCACTGCTAGAGCCTCCTCCCTCTCCTCTGTTCTGATTCTCCTTGACCTGTCTGCGGCATTCGACACGGTCAACCACAAACTCCTGATCTCCACACTCGCTGAGATGGGCATTTCTGGAACTGCCCTCTCTTGGTTTGTATCGTACCTCACTGATAGATCCTACCAAGTCTCCTGGAAGGGTTCCGTCTCTGCTCCCCGTCCCCTGTCTACAGGAGTCCCGCAGGGATCTGTACTGGGTCCTCTGCTGTTCTCTATGTATACTAAGTCTCTTGGCTCAGTAATCCATTCACATGGCTTCTCATACCATAGCTATGCTGACGATACTCAACTCTTCCTCTCTTTCCCTCCCTCTACCCCACAGGTTAAGGAGAGGATATCTGCTTGTCTGACTGACATCTCTGAGTGGATGGCTACCCATCACCTGAAGCTCAACCTTGACAAGACAGAGCTCCTCTTCATGCCGTACAAGACCTCCCCACTACATGACCTCTCCATCACCGTTGATGGGACCGTGGTGGCTGCCTCCCGCTCTGCAAGGAACCTGGGGGTGGTCCTGGACGACCGGCTGGACTTCAAAGAGCACATCAGGGCGACGGCACGGTCCTGCAGGTTCCTCCTGTACAACATCAGGAGGATTCGACCGTACCTGACCACCTACTCCACCCAGCTTCTTGTCCAGACCATGGTCACCTCACGCCTGGACTACTGCAACTCCCTGCTCGCAAGCCTACCGGCCTGCGCCATTCTGCCTCTTCAACTCATCCAGAATGCAGCTGCCCGGCTTGTGTTCAACCTCCCGAAATTTTCCCACGTAACCCCCCTGCTGAGGTCTCTCCACTGGCTGCCAGTTGCAGCCAGGATCAGGTTCAAAGTTCTGACCCTGGCCTACACTGCAGCAAATAGGACAGGCCCCGCCTACCTGCAGGACTTAATCCAGAACTATGTTCCTGCTCGACCACTTCGCTCTTCTACAGCAGGGCGACTGGCACTTCCCCCCCTCCGTGTCAAAGGCTCTCGCTTGTCCCGACTGCGGAGTTTTTCCACATTAACACCTCAGTGGTGGAATGAACTTCCCATTCTCCTACGTTCTACTCCAACCCTGCCTGCATTCCGTCGAGGCCTGAAGACACACCTCTTCAGACTCCACCTTGACTGATATCCTCACCTAGGAATATCAGTTCCCTGTTCCCTGTGTTTTCCTGTCTGTTTATTATAGTTTATAATAGTATTTGGAATGGTTTATAATAGCATAGTTTATAATAGTATTTGGAATGGTTTATAATAGTATAGTTTATAATAGTATTTGGAATGGTTTATAATAGCATAGTTTATAATAGTATTTGGAATGGTTTATAATAGTATAGTTTATAATAGTATTTGGAATGAAAGTGTGGTGTTGCTGATTTGCCCACAGCTTACTGTGAACTACAGTCAACGTTCATTGCTAGGGATAGCTGCTACATTATGCAAAGGATGTGCTTTGCCTTGTCTGTTCTGTAATGATGATGATGTCTCTGTACGCACTTACTGTACGTCGCTTTGGATAAAAGCGTCTGCTAAATAAATGTAATGTAATGTAATGTAATGAATGAAATGGACAAAGCTAACGTTAAAAAAGTGAGCTAGTTTAGGCTAACGTTAGGCAACGTTAGTTAAATCAGATCAAAAACGTCTACGACGTAAAAAAAGCCAAGTTACTCACGCATAGCCTACATAGCGCTGTTCATAAATTCTTAATTCCAACTTGCAAAAACTAGGCCTGCCTTTAAAAGTCTTGATATCAAAATGTGGCCAAGTTACAACTAACAATATTGCCTATCGTAGCTCACACTAAATAAACTAGCTCTATTCCAAAGCAATGCTATCCAAACTTTCCTAAATTATTTAATGCAACTTGGCCCTGTGTTTCTTCATCTTTGCATGTGAAGAGATTGTGCCTCATGGAACAACATATGATTTCAATGAATGTTTTTAACAGTTGATGAATAATTACACTCCAGAAAGGATATGGTTGTACTTTGTTGGCAAGTTTACTTTAGAAAATGTACAGGTTTTAAAATGTTAACTGCTGCTACAGCATTCTTTACAATTCACAAACAGACATTTATATGAAGAAACATGTACAATAGAGAAAGGGGTGATGAATAAATGAATGCAGATAAAAATGAGTAATATTTTTACCTAGAAAATAGCGTACATAAAGCATTTTTACAAACGTATCCAGACATGTTTGTGGGTCAGATGGTGGCAAATAAGTAATAGTACCAATTTTCTTAACATAATAGTATTTATGATATTTGCAAACAGAATTTTGTGAACACAAGGATATCTATGCTCTGTAGGACCACACAGGGTTTGATAGAAATCCAAATAAATAAATACATAATAATAATAATAATACATTATATTCATTCTGTGCTTTTCATAGACCCAAGGCAGTGGATGCAGACAATTGTTCAAACATGCCCTATAGTGTAGTCATTTTTCTGTTTAATTTCTAAGTGCAACACATCTGAATCAGAGTATTTCCACTATAAATTTTGATGTGGCACATACAGTTTCATTGACCACATTCTCTTGAGATGGTAAGATGAAGAAACACAGGGCCAAGTTGCATTAAATAATTTAGGAAAGTCTGGACAGCATTGCTTTGGAATAGACCTAGTTTATTTAGTGTGAGCTACAATAGGCAATATTGTTAGTTGTAACTTGGCCACATTTTGATATCAAGACTTTTAAAGGCAGGCCTAGTTTTTGCAAGTTGGAATTAAGAACTTATGGATAGCGCTATGTAGGCTATGCGTGAGTAACTTTTTACGTCGTAGACATTTTTGATCTGATATCACTTATTTTTTTATAGCTAACTAATGATGAATAATGCATGAAGATAAACATGGAGACATGCATTCCAAATAAATATATGCAGACATTCACAACCATAACGCCCTCTATTGACAAGAATGAGAACAGTTATCCTATTACAGACAGCACACAATTACATTAAAAGAGTTTGTAGATGAGCAGTATTTAATGTGTAATGAAATACAATGAACAGCACCACCTGAGCTATGGATCATGAAGAAGCATGTAAATTAATGAACCAAGTCTACATGGAGACATGCATGCACAATAGGCTAGACGCAAACACATTCTAGCTGAAAGACATACAGCCTAAATAGCTAGTACAGCCTAAATAGTTTGCATCAGTAAAATATGGAAATACAGTTTTAAAATAGGGCTATTAGTATTCTATGAAATACATTTAACGTTAGGCTATTCAACACTGGATTGCCGGATGCATAACTCCAACGTAGTTCCATGTGTGGGCTACGAGCTAGCGAGCGACCTAGTGAGTTCATAAGCACAGCAGAGTTAGGCTATTCAACACTGGATTGCCGGATGCGTAACTCCAACCTTCCATGTGTGGGCTACGAGCTAGCGAGCGAGCTAGTGAGTTTCTGCACAGCAGAGTTTTTTTTCCTGTAGTGTAGAACGTTACCTGCGGGAAATGTTTTGGTGCCGGACAGCTAGGTTTAGTTTAGTTTTCTGTAGTGCAATGAATGTAAGCTATAATGCATGTTGATTCGCTTCGTAGTAGCCTAGCTTGTTTCTGCTTCCTGAGGAGAAGCAGGAAGTAACATTGGCGAACAAGGTTAATTGGACAACGCATATTTCCCAGAAATCTTAGCCAGAAAGAAAACAGTAGATACTACTAAGAAAGTACATACCAGAGATTATTCTTCTTCTTCTTATTATTATTATTATTATAATAATTAAAAGTGTTTGCAGTAAGCTACATTATCAGCAGAGTAGCGTAGACTAGAAGTACATTCGGAGGCTATCTATTTATTTATAAGTGAATAACCATGAATCAGATATGTTTGGGGAATTGGCGGTTTATAAATCCGATCGCTTAAAGGCTTGCAGCTTAAAAGAGGCTATCCTCAATTCTTAATGTAAGCTATTATCGTAAATTCTTAATTTTCTTAGTAGTTAATTTTATGGTAGCCTTGTGTTATGTGTGAAAAGGATAAAGTGAACAGAGCTGAAGTGAAGAAATTAATGAATAAAGAAATGTTGGCCGAGGCAAGGGGTTTCCACAGTCAGTCAGTCATGACCGCAAGAGCAGAGCGTAACACCCTCCCCAAACCAGACAAAAACGAGCATCCGGTTTGGGGAGGGTGTGATGTGATATAGTACAAGTGAGACACTGAACAGTTAATATTGGAAACCTCTTTTGCCTTTGCAATAAAAATACGTTAATGTGTCAATGTGAAAATAATAACAGTCTAAGAAATGAAAAGTACTTAACAGTTGCACATTGTTTTTGTGGAAAATACACATGTGCCCTGCTGGACTCGAACCCACAATCCACTGTGTGAGAGACTGCAGTTCTAACCACTAAGCCACAGTAGCTTCTTGGAAAGCATGAAGCCATTAGCTACATTAACATTAAAAAACATTAGTATGAAGCGTTTTTATTGGACGATAAGCTTGATGAGCAGGTATACGGACCATACCCTCAAATAATAATACTCCCCATTGGATAACATTGCGACGGAGGCAGGCAGTTTGGCAGGAAAATGGGAAGAAAAAGAAGAAGAAGCGGAAGAGGAAGGAGAAAAATGGCAAAATAACCCAAGTTTGGGGCTTTATTGTGTGGATGTGTGATGTTGTATCTAAATGCTGTGTGGTTACATGAGGTCAGAACATACAGAAGTTAATGTTTTTAAGGGCTGAGAGTCTATGGTCATTGTGGTTACTTCTGTAGGAAACCCTGAAAAGTGCCAAACTCTCGGTGCTGTATAGGTATGGGGCATGCCCCACCAAGCCGTAACTTGGCGGATGGCATACCTGCCATCCCAATCACTAACGTTAGCAATTAGCTAGCTATTAACACTACAACACGATAAAAAATGTAACTATTTACAATACAAATCACCACTGACAACGCCACAAGAATAAAAATATACATTTCTCTCTCGCTCCCTTTCTATCTCTCTCTAATACAGTAACGGTGAAGATGATTATATTGCTGGACAGCTGAACTCGTGTTCTGAACACGCATGATTGGAACTCTATTGAATACTTTAATGAGGCACTGCTTCACGGGTGGGCTCAAAAACGCGTCATAATTCACAATTATCCAATCATGTTTTATGTTGATGTTTTAAGTCCCCCATTGATTTCCAATGGTCTAGTGAAGCAGTCAGACACTGTGCCTCACTGAAGTTCCTCTTAAAAGTCAAAGGGTGGCGCTGTTTTTCACGATACAAGCACAGAACTATATACGAAGATACAAGGCATATTTTTGAATCTAATCACTCTTTTTTTTTTAGCTTCACAAGGGAACGTCGGTGATGATTCAATATTAAAGAAAGCCTATGTTGTGTGTGTGATTGTGTGATATGCATGTTCTTTTTCACCCCTTTTTTTTGGTGAAGCACTGCTTCACCTGTTGTCTTAGAGAACCCTCCTCTGGTTCATGCATATTCTCCCTTGTTTTATAATGTTCTGCTTATGGAAATGTGACCAACCTGTTTTACTCGTAGCGGAGGCTAATGCTTTTAAACAATCCACTTTCCCAGGAAGACTGTGAAAAGTGTGATTTACAGCAGGGGAAACAGACCTGCTCATGAATGAATTTAAAGCGCACATGCAGAGAATGGCATTAAAATTAATTGTCAATTAATTGTGTAATATGCTGCAAATGTTTTTCGTTTGTAATTAGACGCTTAGTTCTCTTTATAATTGTTTTCTTCAGTTATGGAATAACAGGCAGGGACGGACTGGGACTAAAAAATGGCCCTGGACTTTTTGACCCAGACCGGCCCACCACAACCGGCCCACAGATACTCCACCGCCCCCGCCCCGTCGAGGCACACACAAACACACCAGCCCTTAATGTTAATATAATAGTAGAATATTAATATACACTACTGCTCAAAAGTTTGGGGTCACTGAGAATTTTTTATGTTTTTGAAAGAAATTGATACTTTTTATTGGATTTCAAATAAAATTATTAATATAAGGTTAAAGTGTGGACTGTCAGCTTTAATTTGAGGGTGTTTTCATCCATATCGGATGAACAGTTTAGAAATGACAGCACCTTTTGTACATAGTCATTTTCGGGCATCAAAAAATATTGGTCAGTTTAACATAATGTAGAACAAAGTAATATTTTTTAATATTTGGTCGCATATCCTTTGCATGCCATGACTTCCTGATGTCTGTGACTTATCAACATCATCAGAGTCTGGATATCTTATTTTCAGGTTGTCTGACAAGCGATACAAAAACTCTTTGCATTTATATGGATCTCTATGGGAATTGGGGGGTGGGACTAGATTCAGCTGTAAATTATGCTAATACAGTATGGAACACATTTGTTGGCTAAATGGCTTTAAGTCATCAAGGGTCCAAGGTATCAAATGAGCTTCAAACCACCGTGCTGCTGCCAGATATGCAGTGGATACTACAAGCATTGTTTCTCCTGAATATTTTTTCCATTGAGTTCAACAGGAAAATTAATCAGGAGAAACAATTCACCAGTGGTGTACGATTTATGGACATGTAGCTAGCTTACCAATGACCCAGTTGTAATTGTGGTTGTTCTAGCTAACGTTAAGCATCTCTCTTGTGATAGCAAAAAAAAAAGCCAGCTAGCCAAACCTAGCTTATCTTATCCCTATCGTCTTCTGCCTTACCGGTTCAGCTTCAAGGCCTTGATTAGTTTAACTTGTGTTGTCGTCACTGGGCTCAGTGGGCTGCTGCGGTCCTGAAATATCGTCGTCGTCGTCGTCGTCCTCCTCCTCTCTGCTGCCAATTTCACTACGAGGCTGAGGCTGGGAAGATTCATCACTGCTAGCGCTGGGCCCAGCAACCCTGTCATCTGCAGCAGTGGCAGTGCTGCTGCTGCAGCCACTAACATTAACATAATTTGTTATTTTAAAACACTTGGCTGCACCTGACTCAAGTGATTTTAATGTCTTTTGTCTAAGCTTTTCAGCCCCACCTTTCCGTTTTTTACCCTTTTGTTCCATGTTGCGGCAATTTTTTCCGAAGTTGAACCATACTGTCTATGAGTTGAACTATCGATGATGACTTTGGATGTTACTGATCTCGCGCCCTGGCGCTCAGGTGACGTAATGGAGTGGAACAAAATAATTGGCTGGGGGGTAGGGGGGAGACTGACAAATTTGAAGGATTTTTAGGGATACAGAAATATCAGATGTGAAGTAAACCCCTCTGCCAAAAGTAATGGGCCGGCAGCCCACTCGTCTGGGCCGGCCAGTTAGAGCCACACATCAGTTTTTTTTTTTTTTTTTTGCGTTGCATCGATCGGCCCCAATTGTCCATCAACCCACCGGGAAAACTCCCGGTACTCCAGATGGCCAGTCCGCCCCTGATAACAGGTGAAATCAGCGGGTTTTAATAAGCTGAGAGTATGGAAACCTTGTCACTATTATTTAAAAAATAGGACGAAGGACGAAGAATACAGTTCAAATTCAGTTAACATGGTGACATTTATCTCCGTTTTTTAACAATATGCTATTGAAAAAACCTTATGCACAGCGAATCCGCTGTAGCCTAGGCTATTTGAAAAACAATAAATGCAATATTCACTGGACAAGGTTTTGAACTTTTTTCAGTAAAAACCATTCTATTTACTTACAGACTGTAGGCCTAGAGAGCTGTATTGCAATGACATCTGAAGCGTATTTCCAGAACTCAAATGTCTGTCTATTGCAGTGCGCGAGTTTTCCATCATTGACAATTCACGCATTAGGCTTGATATGTTATCAGCAAATGGAAAGCCATTTTTAATGGATAGCCATTGTCCCGTAACAGAAGATTGTCCCCCCAGAAGATTATAGGAATTATTGGAAAATATAGGCTAAGTCATAGCTTGATCCAGGATAATTGCGTATAGTCTATAGCTACATGTAACCTTACACGTACCATCGCACATCACCTGGATGTTGATGGAGTGGGCTGAAAGAAATTTAATGCGGCATTTCCTTTCGCTGAGGGACATGTATGTGGTATTTGACCTATGGACCCTTTTATTATTTTGCATTTTTTGATATAGCCTACATAATAATATTTCACATTGTAATCTTGATATTTTTAGTCATGCTTGTGCGCGCCCCTGTGTGTAACAGAAAGGAGGGTGTACGCGCGTTGTGAACATGCCTATGTAGGCGCACTTATATACATCGTTAAAATAACATGTAAACAACTGCAACATGACTTTAAACCAGGTTTGTGGTGGTTTTAGCGCAAGCGCTTTCTGTTGGCTCAAGATAGCAATAAGCCAAAAATTATCCTGGCCACTCCTCATCTTAAGACCAACACGGCCAGTTCACTTGTAATCGGCGCAATAATACATGGTATTTAAACGACGTGAGCACTAGGCGTTATAATGAGCCCAGCGCCGGGTGTAAGATAGCAAAGACACTTGCATTTGGGTTAGCGCCACTTAATGCCGGGTGTAAGATAGGGCCCCAAGTATCTTATTTTCTGGTACTCTTACAAGCGATACTATAACGTCTCTACATTTGAATGGATCTCTATGGGAATTGTGGGGTGGGACTAGATTTAGCTGTAAATTACACTGGAACTGTATTTATGTCATATTCTAATAACTCCAAGCAAGATTTTACATTCATCTTGCACATCTTGCACCGCGCACAGTAAATTGGAATTAGTATTTTCCATGCCTCCAGTGACAAGTATAGCCCAGGAAGATACAAAGCCTAAATCCTATATTATGTATGATAAACATAAAACATGACTGATCAAAGAATGCTTACACTACACTACAGTGTGTGATGCACTCAAAATGCGAAAATAACCCTATAGCCTACTGGACAAGACAGTGATCGAGTGGAAAAACTAACGTACATATGTAGCCAGCGATAAGAACTGCATATTTTCATATCGAGGATTAAAAACTCCCGTCAGCGAATGCCTTTTCTGTAGCTGTTTGCGTCATAGTACATTTACTAGATTAAAAATGCTGTTACACTGGGCTGTAATTTATTGTTGAAAGCATCCCAGAAAAAATAGCAAACACCTTTGAAAAGGATATACTGTCTTCCATCCGATAAAACAGTTGTGAATAAAACCGGAATGGCATTAAATACTTCAGAGCTGCAGGTAGGGCATATTGTGTAATAACGTGCTAAACTGGTGTTTATTTCTCAAACAGATTATCGTAGATAATAAATGACCATTGAATTTTGAAAGGAACATCCCTATGTGTGAAACCAATCGTAGGATTGTATATGCATTTCATATTTAGCAGCAGATATTGATAGTAGAATGCCGCAGTATAATGACACAAAGATTTCACATGTTCATTTTGCATTTGAGTTTGCATTCACTGCTTTTTGGCATATGATCAGGCTATTGTTGGGTTTATCTTGTTGCTATAACAAAATGCTAATTTTATATGATAAATAAATAAATATATTTATGAACTCATACATAGACGCTATTGTCCACTCATGGGTAGGTATAGTTGCAGACGAGACTGTGGGGGGTTGCTTGTTAAATGGATTTGCTACAGGAAAATAGTGACACTTAGAAACGTATTTGGCAAAGTTGTCACGGATCGTGTACCAATAAAGATAAAACACGGAGTCTGTGGTTTCCACTCATAGTTTGGCTGCAGGAGCAAGGAATGTCTCAGTTCAGAAAAATCTTGGAACCGGCGGCATGGTCACTAGGCATCTGCGCAAAGGGGTTTGTGACATTAAATACATTTTAACATTAAAATATGTTTGTCGACATTAAATACATTGAAAAAAAACAGAAACACATGGCTGTTTTGATATATACGATATATAAGCTTGAAGGAAAATTTACTTATTTTAAAACAACTGGAACACCTTCCTCATACAGGCTAAGTAATATAACGGGAAGCAACCAGCTGACCAGCTAATACACATCACTCCTTTCAACGATTAACTATCTACTGTGGCCCCTAGTGGTGAGTGGTCCAAATTATAGTATTCACATTTCTCTGAAATTGTAAATGAAAACTTCAAGAAAACCCCAAAATTCCGACGCAGGATTGTTAGCCAATGTTTATTAAAATTTGCACTACAAAAGGGAAAGCAATATGTGCACGAGCTAGACGCTTCTGCCTACTAAAGCTCTTACTGATATGTGTCAGTGTTATGGAATGCCTATCATCAAAAATAAATGTGTGAATGTTTATTCTTTTGATCAAACTATATTGTCTGTCATGCATGTTATTCAAGGTACACTGTGTGCTTTGGAATTCTCATGGTTATTTTCAATACCAAATTTTGTCCTCACTTTTTCATGTATACACAGTGACATCACAGAATGTTTGGTCATGAAAATTTGGTTTAAAGTCATTGAAAAGTCTTGGAACTCCATTGGTCACAATGTGTATGAGCCAAGGGCGTAAGTTATGGTGGGATTGGGGGGGGGGGGGTCGCGACTGCTCCAATATCGCAAATAGGCCAATAAGGCCCCCCCCACCCCCAAATAATACAGCATAACGACGAGTATACATTAATTTCATATAATAAAGACAAAGGTAAACAGATAAAATCAGTTTTTTCCCCATGTTTGTTACGGCCACCCTGGACCCCCCGCCCCCCATCAAATTTACACTTGGTTGCAATAGAGTCTTCCTGCAGACCTTCCTGTGGGCAAAGTATCGAAAATACCAGAAACTGAAAAACTGTTTTTCATAAAACATAAAACAGGTGCTATATGTTATATTTCTCTTACCTATATTTTCTACACACTTTTATGACTGGCATGCCATGTATACATTTTCGTTTCTGTCTTTTTTATTAGCTTGATAATTAATCATAATTAGCCATTTATCATATTATCATGAAATAATACAAATTTGTCAATGAAATTCTGCTTTTGTGTCAGTAATAGGGAACACTTCAGAGTTAATGTAGGACAAAAACTGAAAGCATTTCGGTCCATGACAACCAGAGATGTGCACCACTGCACAGCTGTGGGGAGTGAACAGCTGAATTAAATAGATAGTTGAAACTGGTCTAGAATCCAATGCTTGCATGTAACATGAGTCACAAATACGGCCCAATTGTTAATTATTCATTTTCAGTTAAATTTTTCAGTAATCACATTCCACTGTACTACATGGAGGGGATCCATTCCAGTTGTTGGGGACCAAAATGATTTCTTCTTATACATTTGTTGAAGTGTACTAACGTATTACTGATATAACAGTAACTGACATGTATGATATAACTGACATGTAATTTATGATTTATTAGCATTTCATAAAAAATATGACTAATCAATCTGCCAGATCCGAGCATGGCCGGCGCCCTGTGGGAGCAGCAATTGGCGGCTGCTTCCGGGTGGGGGGAGGGGCTCGGAGAGAATCGCTGCACGCATAGCGGCCCTGGGCGAGCTGGAATCCCGGTCAGGAGCTCGGAGGAGTCACGCCCTGAAGAGGACGTGGCACCCTTCCGTCCTACCGCCGGCTGACAGGGTTGTGTAGCGGTGATTCTCTAGTGGTTGCTACATGGGGGGAATTGAATTAGAATAGGGGTTCAATTGGCTACTAAATTGGGAGAAAATGGGGAAAAATCAGAAACAAATTTTTAAAAGAAAGACTTGTTTCACAACTTATACTACCAATAATTGACTATGCTGACATTGTTTATCAAAATACTTCTAAAATGAATCTCCGTCCCCTCAATGTTATATATAATAGACTGTAGGTTTATACTACACATCATTGCACAATGTTAGACACGCTCAGGTGGCTCCCTCTGGATATAAGACGTCAATTTCACTGGTACCAATTTATTTTTAAATGTATTAACTTCAATTATCCCTATTGTCTAAAACAATTTTTTGTTCCGTATACGCCAAATTATGCGCTAAGAAGCTCTGAACAGATCCTCTTTATAGTCCCTTTTGTATCTAAGGAAGTTGGCAAAAAAGATTTTATGTTTCGGGCTCCTTCTGATTGGAATAAGTTACCAGTAAATATCCGTTCTCTGTCATCCGTTCACTTGTTTAAAAATGTTTTGTTTTCTCAAAATCTTAAAACAGATTTCCTATGTTTTCAATAATGCCATCACTGTTTCTTTATTCTCTTTATCTCTAGACTGATCCCTTTTTCTTTTTTTTCTATTGATTATGTCTATAAGGGTGTAACTATCTCCTTTTTTATTATTAGTTTGTTGCTTATTTGGTTGTTTGTTGTCTGGCTGTTTGTTGTTTGTCTTGTCATTGTTGCGTTATATATCATTGTGTCTTGTACTGTTTTGTTTTCCATCTGTTTTGTGAATATATGTTTGGGACCCCCTCGAAAACGAGATGATACATCTCAAGGGGTTTATCCTAATAAATTAATTTCAATCACATTGGCATCATTGGTGGGAGATGTCGGCTTGTTGAAGTCCACTTATCACGAACAGAACAAACTTGCATCGACAAACGAAGATTTGTCTGGCTCATTTGTTGTGTTCTGCAAACAGAACGGGGAAGTAAGGAAAAGGTCCTGGCACGTGATCGGAAGTGATGCCAGGGCACATGACGCAACTTCCACCCAACACTCAGGCCCCAAGGGACCGGGCGGATGACGTGGGGCTTGGTGGTTCAGGTCTGCAGGAAGACTCATCTCCTTGGTTGTGCCTCTGTGTCAGCCTGTTCCTCCCTGCTTGTTACCAAGCTGCCAGTCACAGAGGACAGCCACCATCCAGACAAACATGAGGGAATGGAATGGTAGATCTATGCTCATGCACTTTTTGATAATGTTAACATTATAAATAGCTACGTTTTCTAAAATTGCATTTGTTGACATTGGTTGAGTGACCAGCAATACGTCTACTAAGTTAACATTAGCTAATGTTAGTTAACATTAGCTAGCTTTCCATTTACACTGCCTTTACTAGCTAGTCACACCAAGGAAATAAAAATGGTCATGATGTGGAGAGAAAGCTAATGTCAAACAACTAACCCAGCGGAACATTGTCCCGATATCCGTCCCGCGAGTTCTGGTTAGCAAACAGCGTCGTGGTATAAATGAACTAGGCTATATCTATGCACTTACAAAAAAGTTAAAAGTTGTCTTATCTCTGTGATGCTTAGGTTTTTTAACATGCTGCGAAAAGTCAGAGCCTGCTTGATGAGTTGCATTGAACTACTTAGACCAGTGGTCTTCAACCCTGGTCCTGGGGACCCCCTGTGTATGCTGGTTTTCGTTCCAACCACAATTGCAATACCAGAATTTTAACAAGCTGTTATTTTTTCTTAATTAGGTTTTTTAATTGTATAGAGAGAACACTTTAAACTCTTTACTCTCTTAAGCCACGTTACGTTAGCAATAGCTATGCATGCTTTGAAGAAAAAAAATCCCATGTTCATTATGGTCATTGTGTTATATTGCAAACAATTACAAAGAAGAGGTAAGAACTCAGGTGAATAGGCTCCTAATTAGGTAATTGAACACAAGTTTAAGTTCCTTCATAATTTTTTCCTTAAACTTGTTAACACAATGCAGGTTTGGCTCGTTATCATTTGCTTTGTCTTTGAATTCTTCATTATTTACCAAACGGTTAGTTTTAGTGGCCATGTGTCCACAATTTCACCAATTATGAGCCAATTGATTCACCTCAGTCTTTAATTTGATCAGTTAAAACATTTTTTACCTCCTTTTAATTGTTTACAATACAGCACAATGTGAATATTGGACTTTTATTCTTCATGGCATGCATAGCTATTACTAACATAATGTGGCTTAAGAATGTAAGTAATCCCTCTAAACATTAGAAACACCTAATTAAGAAAAGTTAACAGCTTGTTAAAATTCAAGTATTGCAATTGTGGTTGGAACGAAAACCAGCATACACAGGGGGTCCCCAGGACCAGGGTTGAGGACCACTGACTTAGAGCATTTGTCTGAAATAGTAGGCTAAGGCTGATTGGCAACTGACAGAATTAGATCTGCTGAATTTTTAAAAAGCAGGTTGTTCCCTACTGCATATTTGTTCACTTCTGTACTGTTGATAAGGCTAGGCTACTTATGGAAAACACACTAAAAGGTACTTACATGGTTAATAGGTATTTTAATAATTCCAACCTATTTCTGACCAATTTTTTCCAGCTGTTTATTACACTATGTAATGGTCATTGAACTGCAAATGTTTAGATAGAAACTATGGTCTAAAAGCATTTAGTTCTTTGTTTTTACAAATAGGCCTGTGTCCAAGGTGTGTAAACATCTTTGTTGATTAAACTATGCTCATGTTGTGATTTTTTGATCAGTAATCTAGTATTTTTTAAAACATTTTTTAAAAGTATTTTCCCCTTAAAATTCACCAGAAATGATAATTTCACAGCTGTTCTTTAAAAAAAATCCCAGACCCCCCTAGAGGGTTGCTGTTCTCAGGTCTATGCATCTCGTGTAAGGGGGGAGTGTAAGGTTCAGAGAACCAAGCGCCACAACCAAGGGATCTACAAGTGTATATTCTGAGAAATACACCACTAAGCGGACAGCTCCACAGTAGAAGAAAAAAAAACAATGGGAATCAAAACCTCCCGGCATAAGCCAACACAAAACAACCCCAAAAGAGGGCAAACTCAGCGATTGCGAGTAATAAAACAACAAAAGAACCTCACGCTCTCACACAGGAAGCGTATAACTGGAGGTCAGAGAAAAACAAAAGAAAGCCCCTGTAACAAGGGCAAAAGACACAAAATAGAAATAGAACCTGTTACCTACAGCTCTAGGTGTGAAGGAGCTGAACAAAAGGTAACAGGTAGAGGAATATAAAAGGATAAAGAGAGAAAAAGAAACAAAAAGACGAAATAAATCTTTACCCTAACTCTTAACCGGACTACCTACGTTTCTTATTTGTAACAAGCAGAAATGTAGAGACCGCTATCCTTTACCTTACCGACTTCGATGTCAAATAGCAAAGACAATATTGAAGTGTCGGAAATGCGGAAGTCTTGGGCTATTTATAACCGGCAGGAAATCCAAAACAGGTGAAAGGAATAATTGCCGGGCGAGATTCAAACACCGAAACGGAGGCGGAAATATCCAATAGAATGCCCCGACGTCGCCAAAAGAAAGAACGACCGCAGAAACAACAGGAGGCTGCCAGAAACCATCTCAACCCCCCCAAAGTTCAAACCAAAGTTACGCCCTTGGAATGAAACCTAGTAAAAGGAAACGATCATTCGTTCTAAATTATTAAAACCAATAGCCTAGGATCCATTCATAAAATATGCCCAAACAATCATTCTGCTGCATTATAAATCTCTCATTCATGAACGATTTTGTTCTTTATTCCCAAACAACGTCAGTGTTTCGTGCACCGTAATTATGATGATGGAGTGTAAACATTTGTCATACTAACTGCTACGATTGACACTAGCTAGTGTAATTCATCAGTACAGTTTACTAAACCGTGCCCACGGACTGTTAATTCGTGGGTGGTTTATTTATCTGTGAGTACTGATTGCTAATTTGCGGGTAAGCCTACAGTTTAGTCTACTTATCCATGTGCAGTGATTGTCGATTCGTCGGTAGCCTACAGTTCACAGGGGTTTTTTTTTCTGTGCTGCTTTCTGCACCAAGAGCATCGAAGAGCTGGGTACCGCTGAAGATACATCTTTTCTCTTCCTCAATCTCATCTCTTTAATTTTGGAGCGAGGGGACAACTCCAGGATCATCTGGCCCAGAGAGCCAGATGGAGCACCATAGCTGGCAGCAGAGGAGGACAGAGGACTGTGGCCGGGAGCACAAGAGGACTGTTATGCTCCAGGAGATTCTGCGTGAAGTAAAAAAATAAATCAGTACATTTTTGTATAACGTACTTTCCATTAATAAAAACATACAAAACAGATTGTGTAGCCTTAGGCCGCGATCACACCGGATCCGCTTTAACAGCTGGGGGCGCCTTTTTCGAATTGTTTTCAATGAGTTTGAAGCGTTTTCCACGCTGCTTTTGCGCCCCGGGCGCCTCGCGTTTATCCGCTCCAGGCGCCTCGCTGTGTTTCGAAAAATGCTCAGTGCGCACAGGGTTGAAATATCTCATCTTGAAGCGCTCTGAGGAAAAATGCGTGCCACGTCACTGTCATTCTTTTCTCCTCTGTCCAATCGCACTGAAGTAGAGGCGGGCCTTGATTCTGCCTGTCGGTTCTGTGTAAACAAAGACGATTGAGGAAAAAAATGGTAACGTTAGTTGCCGTTTCAGCCCACCAGGAGTTATATGATTTCAATAATCGTGAATACCATGATAAAAATAAGAGATCCAAGGCACTCCACTTATTCATGGCTTTTTAAAGTCAAATAAGTTTAGTTTAGTTTAGTTTAGTAGTAGATTATTTCGAACATGTAAAAGAACAAAAATGAAATAAGAAAAACATTATCAAACAGTACTGCAAGGAAAAGGACATACACACAAGACAAAATGAAAAAAAAGAAAAAAAAAAGCAACAAAAAATAAACAAACAACATAATTCCTCTGTTCCAATTCTTGGAATCCTAATACTCAAAATAATCATAATACTAAAAATAAATAACATGTCCGAAAAGGAGTAGGAAGAAGTATAAAACTTATTTACTCCTACCCCTTCTACCCACATTAATCACACATATCAATATCAATATGCTTCCATAATTATCATGTGCATATGTACTAAATACATATGCACATATGTATACCTGGTGGAAAGAAAGCTACAAGAGAGAAAACAAAGAAAATTACAATAAATAAAATCCCCATAAATTGTTCAGTTCAGAAGTTAAACTCGAAGTACATACACACATACATACCTACACACATACATACATACCCACATACATACATACACACATAATCCACACATACATAATTGTACCTTCATTTACACATACACATACACCACACCGTATAAACAGAAGAAAACATGAAAAAATCCGTAACAAATGTAGTCGATAAAAGAACAAAAAACAAAAACAAAACAATGAACACCTGGTGACATTTAAACACCCTCCTCACTCCTATATCGCATAAACACCATTTCCTTATATTTCTTTTTGAATTGATTTGTGGTTGTACAGTCTTTTAACTCCACATTCATTTTGTTCCATAGTCTTACTCCGATAACAGAAACACAAAAACCTCTCCTTGTGGTGCATACCCTAGAGGTTTTGAAATTATAGTTTCCCCTTAAATTATAACCCCCTTCCCTTTCCATGAATAGTTTTTGAAGTTTTTCCGGTAACAGATGGTGTTTTGCCTTAAATATTACTTGTGTTGTTTGCAATGCCACTTCGTCTGTGAATTTTAGTAGTTTTGACTGTAGAAATAGTGAATTAGTATGATCCCGATAACCAGCTTTATGAATGTATCGTATTGCTCTCTTTTGAAGTATGATCAGTGAGTGTAACCTATTTGTATAATTGTTGCCCCAAACTTCAGCACAGTAAGTGAGATATGGAAGAACTAGGGAACAGTATAGTGTGTGAAGTGCTTTATGATCCAAAACCTGCCTTGCTCTGTTTAATACTGCAGTGGTCTTTGAGATTTTCTGTTGTACATGCTTGATGTGTGAATTCCAGCTAATTTTATCATCTATCGTCACCCCAAGAAATCAGATTTCATTTACTTTTTCAATAGCAACATCATCCAATAAAACTTTTATCTGTATATTACTCTTCCAATTTCCAAAATGCATTATTTTTGTTTTACTCAAATTTAATGATAATTTATTTTTATTAAACCATAATTTTAATTTGTTCAATTCTGTCATGACATCAAGGGTTAGTTTATGTAAGTCATTACCAGAGCAAAACAGATTTGTATCATCCGCAAATAGAACCGGTTTTAATATTTCAGACACTTGGCATAAGTCATTAATATAAAGAATAAACTATTTAGGTCCCAATACAGACCCCTGGGGGACACCACAAGTAATATTCTGAGATTTGGAACAGTAACCACCCAGCTTTACAAATTGTTTTCTGTCCGTCAAATAACTCTTCATCCACTGTAAAGTTAAACCCCTAATTCCATACCGTTCTAATTTAGAAAATAATATGTCATGATTAATTGTATCAAATGCTTTTTTTAAGTCTACAAATATTCCCAGTACATGCTGTTTTTGATCTATAGAATTTGTTATTTCCTCAACCGAATCCATTAGTGCCAATGATGTTGATCTATTTGTCCTGAATCCATACTGACTGTCGGTGAGTAGTTTGTGTTTGTCTATGAAGTTTTCCAGCCGATTATTGAAGAGTTTTTCAAGAATTTTGGAGAATTGTGGAAGCAGAGAGACGGGTCTATAATTTGTAAAGTGGTGTCTGTTCCCAGATTTGTACAAAGGTATGACTTTTGCAGTCTTCATTTTATTCGGAAATATACCGGTCTTGAATGATAAATTACAAATATATGTTAACGGTTTTGAAATACCCTCAATTACCCTTTTTACTACAGTCATATTGATGTCATCGCAGTCTGTAGATTTTTTGCCTTTACATCCAATGATAGTATCTATTATTTCTTTTTCTTTCACTGCTGTCATAAACATTGAGCTTAGATTCCTATCAATAAAACTTTCCTTCCATCCATCAGGAGTCACTTGATCTGGGATTTTGGCAGCAAGATCAGGTCCCACATTTACAAAGAATTTATTGAAATTATTGACAACATAACGAAGCAAACGAAATAACGAAGCAAACTTTTGGGTAAACTTAGTTCGCTAACACCGTTAATAACGTCAGCTAAGTGATTGACAGGAACGGAGTAGGCATTCATAAAATCAAGACAGGTAGTGCTCCTCACGTTTTCAAGCCTACAAAGTGCGTCCGGTGTGATCGCGGCCTAAGTCGTTTTTTTTCTTCCAATATTAAAAATAGAAAAATGTAAGATCTAAAAAAACAAAAACATTAATGCCTTTAACAACAGCAGGAGAACATAGAAAAATGTTAGTTATACGAAGAAAAAAAAATACATAACACCGGTCGTGAAAAAAATGTTACCCCCTGTCAATATGACGTCACAATTTAAAGGGAATGTCCGTTTGTTAAAGTGTAAGCACCAGATAATTTAAAACACTGGGAAATGTGATAGAAAAATTACTCTGCTATAAAATTACGTAATCATAAAGTATATGAATGTTATATAAATGTTGGATATCGATGTTTAAGAAGTGTTTCCAGTACCGCTTTCGCCCTGCCTCCAACATTTTTCATATTTCATAAAAGAAAGTTTTTTGTCAAAACGCTGACGTCATACGTGGTACTGTCAAAGTTCTTCAGCAGCTTCCCAATGCAACATGCAAAGATAAATCTAGTTGACTACGAGCGAGAAAGAAAGATAAAGACAGAAAGAGAAAATTCAGAGAGGAATGGAAAAGAGTTTAGCCTACGTGGTTAAACTACGAACAATAGAAGAAGTTGTAAGAATGCACCCCCCAAAAAGGATGCTTATTAGCGGCCCATTAAATCAGATATTTAAAAAAAAGTAACTACACTGCACCCTGATGAATTAAGGCATACTGCCGGTTGGTGACTTTACAATAAAATCTTTGCCCGGAAGAACCAGCAAATCAGGTGCATAGACGTAGTACAACGAGACCGGATGATCAGAATCTTCACAGTGTAATATGCCAATTGTCTTTCTCACTCATAGTCGTCCAGATTTCTGATCATTCCCTCGGCCTCTTGAAATCTACAAAACGTTGGGAGACTGCATGCTATTCGAGTGACATAAAAATGTCAGTTTCCTTAATGTTAATTGTCGATTGAACTAACGTTAGCTAACGTTAACTTTGCTTATACATGATCTCAGTAGCTAGCTAGTAGCTTAACTTACTGTATTAACTTAATGTTAGCTTGCTAACATTATGAATCTCAGTTTTAGTTAGCTAAAATTCTCTCTAGGCTATTAAATTTGTTTGGGCCACCAGGTGGCCATTGGGAAAAAAAGTGTCTAACACTACCAATGCACAGAGACAGTTTTCAACTTTTTTCACAAAAATAGTTAGCTAACACAACTAGCTAACGTTAGGCTAACGTTATACCACTCTGATCTTCCAACGGGATTCAATTGTCCATTGTCTATTGAAGGATTTTCTGAGTCCTGGCATGGTGCGGCATCAGGTTCAAAGCGAAACGGCTCAATAAACTTTACAAAAAAAAATCTTTGCCCATTTGTCCCTGCTCAAAATACTCAAATTCCTCTTCCTCCTCAGAACTGTCGGATTTGTGAGCATCTGCCATTGTTGTATACAGATAGGCGCTAACCAGTTCGCTAACCCCTCCCACCAGTTAGATACCCAGTCGGAGCCAAGCTCTGCATAAGTGTATACCGGGACACCTCTACCACCGATATACATTCAATTTCACATATAAAAGTAGAAAGGCATTGCAAATATAGCTAATTTTAAATGATACACATTTACAACTTACATTCACAGACCAATATTGTACACAGTACTGTATGTACAGTAGGGAAATGTTTGCACTTCCTCCACATATGACGTCAGACATCTATGATTCTATAGAGTGCTGTAGTCATGACATGTTTTTGTAGGCCAATTCGGAGGTTTCTTCCGGGCATGGGTTCCCTCGCCAGATTTACAATGGGGTCTTACCATGGGGTTTTCGGATTCATGCCGAATATAAGGTCTGTGGTTAATATAAGCCTAAAATATTTTCACGTTTTATTAATCAAGATAATCCCCACAAAACAACACACTTTTTACGATTTTTTAAAATGAATATAAATTAAATAATATAGCTGCAAGCAGCGATTTCCGGGGACCGTGCGGCATTAGCGGCATTTGTGAAACGCAGAAACCGCAAAATGGTAGACAGCTCTAGACAGGGTCGACCCAAAATACAAATATTTGTTTCTAATCAGGGCTTTTGCCATTGCTGATGGTATCTTTACCCGATCCGGTAAGGGCTTGCGTATTAAGTCTTTGAAGTACAAGTGAAACAGTGAACAGTTAATACTGTTACATTTCTTAACATTTGCAATAAAAAGGTGTTTCTTAATGTGAAAACAACATTAAAAGAAGCATAGCATTTGCACAATAGTTTTGCCAAACATTAACCAAGCCATTGGTACCAAGCCGGAATTGACCACATACACATGGAAAGCCAATACTGTATCCACTAGGCCTAAGCAGGTTAACAGAAATGAGGAGGCCAAATAAGACTTGTGTGTTGCGGTATCACATTGTTTTGGCTTACTGACTTCATAATTCAAACAGATAACTGGTAATATTGTGAAATTTCCTAGCCTTTGCAATAAAAAGAACATTCTTACAATGACGTGCACATTGTGTGCCTCAAAAAAAACTAGGGAACAGGTGGGGATCGAACCACCGACTTACTACACGGCAGTCAAATGCCTTAACCACTAAGCTACAGAATCTTTCACAGTTGGTATAGTAGGTAGACGGCCTGTTAAGCAGAGATATTGTACTTGGCGGATGGCATACCTGCCATCCCAACATTTGTATTTCTTTAGTGCCACCACGGAGATTGATTGGGTTTAAACTGCAGGGCTCAAGTCTTGATCTAACTCTCAATCAACCCACCAAGTTTCAGAACTTTATATCAAACGGTTTTAGAAGTACTAGCATTTGTGCGATAAGCCACGCCCAATGCAAAATCCATTGGCTTCTCATTCGGCCAATTTTTGACATACACCTTAGTAACGTAATGTGTGTATGTAGTGAAGCGGTTTGAGTACCTTGAACAGGTTTCGTGCAAATTGGTCAAATTCTGTAGGAGGAGTAGCATTTTAAGTGTTTTACAAAAAATGCTAATTAGTGGAAAATCGAAGAAGGCAGACTTCATGGTTTCTTGAGGCAAATTTGTTGGGCAGGAGTAGCGGGATGTGTCCACCAACTTATGTGACTGTAGATCAAACGGGGCGTCGGCAGTGGGCGTGTCAATGCTTTTAAGTGAATTTTTAAATATTTTCTTATATTTGGATCTCTATAGCGCCACCACATGGCTCGATTGGGTTGAAACTGGAGACGTCAGGTCCTGATGTTACTCTTAAAAGAATTTCCAAGTTTCATAACTTTCTGTGAAATGGTTTTGGAATTATTAGCATTTTTGTGATAAGCCACGCCCACTGGATATTTATTGGCTCGTCATTCGGCCATCTTTTTAAATATCAAAATTCTGTATATAGGTTTTATGAGGCATGGTGTAAGGAGTGTGTTTACCAGGTTTCATGTAAATTGGTCAAAATTTATAGGAGGAGTAGTATTTTAAGTGTTTTACAAGTAATGCTAATTAGCGGAAAATCCAATAGGGCTAACTTGATGGTTCTGTGAGGCAAATTTGTTCAGTATGAGCAGACGGACCTCTATCCCACATTTTGTGACTCTAGATAAAACGGGGCGTATGCAGTGGGCGTGTCAATGATTTTTAGTGAATTTTTAAATATTTTCTTATATTTGGATCTCTATAGCGCCACCACGTGGTTCGATTGAGTTGAAACTGTAGAGGTCAATTCCACATGTTACTCTTAATAGATCTACCGGGTTTCATAACTTTCTGTCAAATGATTTTGGAATTATCAGCATTTTTGTGATAAGTCACGCCCATTGAAAATTAATTGGCTCGTCATTCGGCCATCTTTTAAAATATCACAATTTTGAATATAAATTTTATGAAGCATGGTCTAAGGAGTTCTTGTCCCACGTTTCATGTAAATTGACCAAATTTTGTAGGAGGAGTAGTATTTTAAGTGTTTTACAAGTAATGCTAATTAGCGGAAAATCCAATATGGCTGACTTCATGGATCCTTGAGGTAAATTTGTTCAACATGAGCAGAGGGACCTGTATACCACATTTTGTGACTTTAGGTCAAACGGGGCATCGGCAGTGGGCGTGTCAATGATTTTTAGTGAATTTTTAAATATTTTCTTATATTTGGATTGATATAGCGCCACCACGTGGCTCGATTGGGTTAAAACTGTAGGGGTCTATTCCTCATGTTACTCTTAATAGATCTACCAGGTTTCATAACTTTCTGTCAAATGATTTTGGAATTATCAGCATTTTTGTGATAAGTCACGCCCATTGAAAATTAATTGGCTCGTCATTCGGTCATCTTTTAAAATATCAAAATTCTGAATATAACTTTTATGAAGCATGGTCTAACGAGTTTGTGTACCTCGTTTCATGTAAATTGGCCAAATTTTGTAGGAGGAGTAGCATTTTAAGTGTTATACAAAAAATGCTAATTAGCGGAAAATCCAATATGGCTGACTTCATGGATCCTTGAGGTAAATCTGTTCAGCATGAGCAGAGAGACCTGTACACCACATTTTGTGACTCTAGGTCAAACGGGGCGTCGCCAGTGGGCGTGTCAATGTCACAATATTAAGACGTACACTACAGCGCCACCAACTGGCCTATCGCCACGAAATTCGGTGTGAGCTTGTATGATGACAACTTCTAACAACTTACCAAGTTTCATGCTAATAAGCCAAGCGGTTAAGGAAAACCTCAAAGAAGTAATAAATGAGTACATTTAAGCAAAAATGTCGGCAAATTCAAGATGGCGCCCACCAAATTAGTAAAGTTCTATGATCCAAATCCGGCTCTTTGTCACTGTAGCAAGTTATACATCTCTGCAAAGGAACTGTGATTTTTAGTGAATTTTTTTATATTTCTTTATATTTGGAACTCTATAGCGCCACCACATGGATAGATTGGGATAAAACTGTACATGTCTAGTCCTAATGGGACTCTTAAAAGACCTACCAAGTTTCATAGCTTTCTGTCAAATCGTTTTGGAATTATTAGCATTTTTGTGATAAGCCACGCCCAGTGAAATTTCATTGGCTCGTCATTCGGCCATATTTGAAAATATCAAAATTCCAAATATAACTTTTATGAGACATGGTCTAAGGAGTATGTAAACCGAGTTTCATCTCAATTGGTCAAATTTTGTAGGAGGAGTAGCATTTTAAGCGTTTTACAAAAAATGCTAATTAGCAAAAAATCCAATATGGCGGACTTTATGGGTCCTTGAGGCAAATTTGTTCAGAATGAGCAAATGGACATGCATACCAAATTTTGTGACTCTAGGTGAAACGGGGCGTCGGCAGTGGGCGTGTCAATGTCAAAAATTTGTCACGTGCACTACAGCGCCACCAGGTGTTCAATCTGCGTCATAATATAGAGGATTCAAGAGTTTGGGATTCCCAACAAGCGTGCCAAGTCTGGTGATTCTAGGACAAACCAGCTCATGGGAACTTTAGGTGAAAGGGGAGAAAAAAAAAAATAAAAAAAAAAATAATAAATATAGCTGCAAGCAGCGATTTCCGGGGACCGTGCGGCATTAGCGGCATTTGTCAAACGCAGAAGCCGCAAAATGGTAGACAACTCTAGACAGGGTTGACCCAAAATACAAATATTTGTTTCTAATCATGGCTTTTGCCATTGCTGATGGTATCTTAACCCGATCCAGTAAGGGATTGCGTATTAAGTCTTTTAAGTACAAGTGAAACAGTGAACAGTTAATACTGTTAAATTTCTTAACTTTTGCAATGAAAAGGTGTTTCTTAATGTGAAAACAATATTAAAAGAAGCATAGCATTTGCACAATAGTTTTGGCAAACATTAACCTAGCCATTGGTACCAATTTGAAATTGAACCGCTGACCACATACATGGAAAGCCAATACTGAATCCGCTAGGCCAAAGCAGGTTAACAGAAATGAGGAGGCCAAATAAGACTTGTGTGTTGCGGTATCAGATTGTTTTGGCTTACTGACTTCATAATTCATACAGATAACAGGTAATATTGTGAAATTTCCTAGCCTTTGCAATAAAAAGAACATTCTTACAATGACATGCACATTGTGTGCCTCAAAAAAAACTCGGGAACAGGTGGGGATCGAACCACCAACCTACTACACGGCAGTCAAATGCCTTAACCACTAAGCTACAGGAACTTTCACAGTTGGTATAGTAGGTAGACGGCCTGTTAAGCAGAGATAGTGTACTTGGCGGATGGCATACCTGCCATCCCAACATTTGTATTTCTTTAGTGCCACCACGCAGATTGATTGGGTTAACACTGCAGGGCTCGAGTCTTGATCTAACTCTCAATCAACCCACCAAGTTTCAGAACTTTATATCAAATGGTTTTAGAAGTACTAGCATTTGTGCGATAAGCCACGCCCAATGCAAAATCCATTGGCTTCTCATTCGGCCAATATTTGACATACGCCTTAGTAAAGTAATACGTGTATGTAGGGAAGCGTGTTCAGTACCTTGAACAGGTTTGGTGCAAATTGGTCAAATTTTATAGGAGGAGTAGCATTTTAAGTGTTTTACAAGTAATGCTAATTAGCGGAAAATCCAATGGGGCTAACTTGATGATTCCTCGAGGCAAATTTGTTCAGTATGAGCAGACGGACCTCTATCCCACATTTTGTGACTCTAGATAAAACGGGGCGTATGCAGTGGGCGTGTCAATGATTTTTAGTGAATTTTTAAATATTTTCTTATATTTGAATCTATATAGCGCCACCACGTGGCTCAATTGGGTTGAAACTGTAGAGGTCAATTCCACATGTTACTCTTAATAGATCTACCAGGTTTCATAACTTTCTGTCAAATTATTTTGGAATTATCAGCATTTTTGTGATAAGTCACGCCCATTGAAAATTAATTGGCTCGTCATTCGGCCATCTTTTAAAATATCACAATTTTGAATATAAATTTTATGAAGCATGGTCTAATGAGTTCTTGTCCCACGTTTCATGTAAATTGACCAAATTTTGTAGGAGGAGTAGTATTTTAAGTGTTTTACAAGTAATGCTAATTAGCGGAAAATCCAATAGGGCTAACTTGATGGTTCCTTGAGGAAAATTTGTTCAGTATGAGCAGCCGGACCTCTATCCCACATTTTGTGACTCTAGATAAAACGGGGCGTATGCAGTGGGCGTGTCAATGATTTTTAGTGAATTTTTAAATATTTTCTTATATTTGGATTGATATAGCGCCACCACGTGGCTCGATTGGGTTAAAACTGTAGGGGTCTATTCCTCATGTTACTCTTAATAGATCTACCAGGTTTCATAACTTTCTATGAAATGATTTTGGAATTATCAGCATTTTTGTGATAAGTCACGCCCATTGAAAATTAATTGGCTCGTCATTCGGTCATCTTTTAAAATATCAAAATTCTGAATATAATTTTTATGAAGCATGGTCTAACGAGTTTGTGTACCTCGTTTCATGTAAATTGGCCAAATTTTGTAGGAGGAGTAGCATTTTAAGTGTTATACAAAAAATGCTAATTAGCGGAAAATCCAATATGGCTGACTTCATGGATCCTTGAGGTAAATCTGTTCAGCATGAGCAGAGAGACCTGTCCACCACATTTTGTGACTCTAGGTCAAACGGGGCGTCGCCAGTGGGCGTGTCAATGTCACAATATTAACACGTACACTACAGCGCCACCAACTGGCCTATCGCCACGAAATTCGGTGTGAGCTTGTATGATGACAACTTCTAACTACTTGCCAAGTTTCATGCTAATGAGCCAAGCGGTTAAGGAAAACCTCAAAGAAGTAATAAATGAGTACATTTAAGCCAAAATGTCGGCAAATTCAAGATGGCGCCCACCAAATTAGTAAAGTTCTATGATCCAAATCCGGCTCTTTGTCACTGTAGCAAGTTATACATCTCTGCAAAGGAACTGTGATTTTTAGTGAATTTTTTTATATTTCTTTATATTTGGAACTCTATAGCGCCACCACATGGATAGAATGGGATAAAACTGTACATGTCTAGTCCTAATGGGACTCTTAAAAGACCTACCAAGTTTCATAGCTTTCTGTCAAATCGTTTTGGAATTATTAGCATTTTTGTGATAAGCCACGCCCAGTGAAATTTCATTGGCTCGTCATTCGGCCATATTTGAAAATATCAAAATTCCAAATATAACTTTTATGAGACATGGTCTAAGGAGTATGTAAACCAAGTTTCATCTCAATTGGTCAAATTTTGTAGGAGGAGTAGCATTTTAAGCGTTTTACAAAAAATGCTAATTAGCAAAAAATCCAATATGGCGGACTTTATGGGTCCTTGAGGCAAATTTGTTCAGAATGAGCAAATGGACATGCATACCAAATTTTGTGACTCTAGGTGAAATGGGGCGTCGGCAGTGGGCGTGTCAATGTCAAAAATTTGTCACGTGCACTACAGCGCCACCAGGTGTTCAATCTGCGTCATAATATAGAGGATTCAAGAGTTTGGGAATCCCAACAAGCGTGCCAAGTCTGGTGATTCTAGGACAAACCAGCTCATGGGAATTTTAGGTGAAAGGGGAGAAAAAAAAAATTTAAAAAAATAATAATAATAAAAAGAATCTGAACAAAAACAATAGGGTACCTGCAGCTTCGCTGCACGGTCCCCTAATAAAAAGAATCAGAACAAAAACAATAGGGTACCTGCAGCTTCGCTGCACGGTCCCCTAATAACGTTATGTTAAAGTGAACTACATTACTACAGCAATCGGTCACATTCTGTAAACGTCACTCAACACCAACAAACAGTTTTTCGAGCCTGCCATCCTCCCACGTTCAACTAGGCCCCAGCGCTTTGTAGCCTATTTGCTACCTCTTGGAGCAAAGCAAAATCCAGAGCTGCCAAGACTGCTTATATAGGCCTACATATGCGATTTAGGCTTGTCCTTTCTGATGTCACAGGTTGCGTTTTTTATTTTTTATTTTATTTTTTTAAATCTGGGTGCTACTATTGTTCAAAGACATTAGCTAGCCTATCAATTTAGATATTAATGTAGTTACTCCACCCCCTCCCATCCACAATCGCCCTACTCTCCCGTTTGTTTGGGCGTGTTTTTTGACGGGGAGGATGATTAACTTTGTTTCCCGAGTCTGATTTGGCAACACTGCCATGTTTGGCAATGCTGGGTTAGCTAGCATTTTAATATTTAGCTAGCAAGCTAATGATAGCTTATGACAAGCCATTTTAACTCAAAAGTTATTAAATTAGTGCGAACTAGCTGCCCAATGTCCTAGCTGGCTGCCCATATGAGTTAAGTTAGCTAGTGTAGAAGATGTTTTCAGGCTCAAAAGCCACGTATGCAAAATCTAAATTAAATATGAGTGCAGGAGGGAAACACTGAGAGTGAGTAGAAAGTGAAGGGAGATAGAGGTTTTCAGCAGGAAGAGAAGAGCACCAGATTGATACCTCCCATGGGATAGAGGAGAGGAAGAGATTGAAGAAACCTTCCTGGCCCCACTGCAAGTGATACCCCAACCGGGGGGACAACAGCTACTCACTAAGTACAACCCATAGTCGTCAATGGATCTGGAAAACATGATAAAGGATTTACCAAAAATAACAGAGGGAGCAGGGCCATGGATAGCGAAGGTGGAGATAAAAACTACCCACCTGCCCTTGTGCATAGGAGATGTTAAGCAGCTCCTAGCAAGATGTATGGGACGCCAGGTCAGGGAAGTAATGGACCTGGCAGGCCTAAAAGGAGCTATGGACACCCACAGGTTGGATGGAGAACCATTAAACAGACACAGACCAGGTGTGTGGGCCGCTGAGAGAGTTATTTCCACACAGAACAAACCTTGCGGAAATGACGAGTGCAGAACTAAAAGAAGGAGAGGACATCCATGACTTCATCAACAGAATGCAGGAGGCATGGAACACAAATATAGGAGAACCATATGATGCATCGCCAGGAACGCTGACAATGTTCTTTCACATGTTATGCAAAGCATTGCCCGAACCAGGAGGGATGGCCCTAAACAAGGTTGTGGGACTTCCCCAAGAAAATTGGGAGAAACAAAGAGCTCATATTGTCCACCATGTGAGGTTGTACAGAGACAATGTAAAAAGTACCAAACGGCAGAACAAATTTCTAAAGAAGAAGCTATTACTTCTCCAGATGGCAGAGAAGGAAAAAGAAGAACAAGTATCTCAAGCAGCAGTGATAGCCCAGACACCACACCAAGCCCCAGGAGGGCAGGGCCCACCAATAGGATGGACAGGTCCGAATAACCAAGGGTTAGTGGCCCCATGGAGCCAGCTGGGACAGTGGCAGCCAACAGGCCAGAGAGGACCAGGGCCCAGAGACGGAGAATGGTGGAAATGCAGAAAGCCGGGATACTGGGTCTGGGACTGTTGGACAGGTCAGAGAAGAGGCCAGGGCAACCCCAGAGAGAGGAGAGGATTTCAACCGAGGGGCTACATGAACCAAGGAGAAAACCCTGGGGGTTAGCCCCAGAGAATTCCATCACATCAAGAACCCGAGAACCAGATAGCAATGACCCCACAGCATATGGGCATCAGCAGGACGGATGGCAGCCACAACAACAATGCGGAATCAGCCCCTACCACAATCAATAGGGATGCCCTGAGAATCCCAACCCCCTAGGAGCAGAGGGGGAGTGTGAGGCAAGGGAAATGCTATCCATAACATCCATTGGAGCCACAGCTGAACCACGAGTAAATATAGCGATACCCTACTGGGTATAAAAGAATTTCCAGGGAGCAAATTGGAGTAAAGGGAGTAAAAACATTTCCGCAGAGCGAATTGAGGCAGTCACGAAGGTGCCCAGACCAAGAACGGTGAAGGAGATGCAGAGATTCATAAGAATGACGGGATACTGCAGGCAATGGATTTGTGACTATGCTGAAATGGCACAACCACTAATAGACCTGTGCCTAATTAAAGCAGGAAGACACCAGATTGAATGGCTCCCGGGGACAGAAACCGCTTTCACACTTAAGCGAGCATTGCAAGGAGCACCAACTCTAGGACTCCCAGACAACAAACTGTTCCACCTGTTCTGTGCAGAAAGAGAGGGATTTGCCACAGCAGTAATAACTCAAAAGGAGCAAGAAAGACACAAACACATTGCCTATTACAGTACGAAACTATATGCAGTATAAAGAGGACTCCACACGTGAAAAAGGACTGGCAGCAGCCACCTTCGCAGTAGAGAAAGCAACATCAATAAAGGCAGGGCATGAAGTCACCCTATATGTGAACAGTGTTTCCCCTATATGCACCTAGCAGCGGCGTTACGCCACTGCTGAAATATGACCGCCGCTCCTGAATTTTTTTGTAAACAAAACAATCCACTCTCTCCCCTTCAAAATGCTGGAGTATACGGCCTTGTAAACATTTTAGAGTAACGTAAAAACGTTTTAAATGTAAAGCGCTTTCATGGAAAAGTTGCTGTCATAAACTCATTTGAAATGCGATTGTGTCCAAACTTTCTAAGCAAAGCTAACTTTCAGCAAGGTCATATATGGCCAGTGCTAGCTAGCAAATGCAGCTGTTCTGGCGAGAGAAGGCCATAGATGTACAATATTTTGAAGTGCTGGACTGCGTTCGGATCCAAAATTTATGCTTTCTTCCTGTCATTCCCTTCCCTTGCTTCAATGTGAATGCCTTTGAATCAAGAGAAGGGAACGACAGGAAGAAATAATTAAATTTGGATTCTGAACGCAGCCCTGTAGTCATGGGCGTAGGATTATGGGGGGAAATGGGGGATGTGTCCCCGCCAATGTTGGAAAGAGTCGAATTGTCCCCCCAACCATAATTGATCCCTCTCCCATGTAAAGCTTACAGTCAATAAAGGCTGCAACAACGGTAAAAAATGACTTAAACTTATGCGGAAAGATATGTAACGCCCGTAAACATAGTATGAATTATTAACCCACCCCCTTGCTACTTCAAACAGTAGCAATGGTTTATCTCATGGCCACGACAAGTTCGAGTTTATGAAACACAAATGGGATATGTAGTCAACAATTAGGGGTGATTGTTCAAGCCGATAATACTATGGACTTCAATTCCCATAACCCAGTGTTTTAGCCAGTGTTTTGTGTAACGTTATGGATATGTTATAATCAAGTTGGTTGTAATGGAGAAGTCAGACCGCAAAAAAAGACGAGAAACTTCACGGAGTATGAAATCGAGACGCTCGTTACGGGGGTAGAGCAGATGGTTTGTTTGGTGTATAGGCGGCCTTAGCTACATTTCACCTGAAACAGTCCTCTCAACTGTAAAGTAAATCAAATCAAAATCCCCACAGTGCATAAAAGAACCGCCGACCCAGAAGTTTCCCCATTCAGGTAGGCTAGGCTACTGTATGCGCTGTTCCTAACCTAGCTAACTACTCCTTATTTTTCTACAGTCTATGCCTTATATATACGTTAAAAAAAGTACATGTTTTTCATAAAAGGCTCATAAAAGTTTTTAAAAAGTTTTAACTACTGTTGGATGCTATATTATTAGTGTCCCCCTCCATTATCATCACAAAGAACATTTACTGTTTGTGGTCCCCCCCAATGTTCAAATGAAACCTATGCCCCTGCATTCAATTCCAGCTTGGTACCAATGGCTAAGTTAATGTTTGGCAAAACTATTGTGCAAATGCTATGCTTCTTTTAATGTTGTTTTCACATTAAGAAACACCTTTTTATTGCAAAAGTTAAGAAATTTTACAGTATTAACTGTTCGCTGTTTCACTTGTACTTAAAAGACTTAATACGCAAGCCCTTACTGGATCGGGTTAAGATACCATCAACAATGGCAAAAGCCCTGATTGGAAACAAATATTTGTATTTTGGGTCAACCCTGTCTCGAGTTGTCTACCATTTTGCGGTTTCTGCGTTTGACAAATGCCGCTAATGCCGCTCGGTCCCCGGGAATCGCTTCTTGCAGCTATATTTAGGGGGACCGTGCAGCGAAGCTGCAGGTACCATATTGTATCTGTTCAGATTCTTTTTTTTAATTAGGGGACCGTGCAGCGAAGCTGCCGGTACCCTATTGTTTTTGTTCAGATTTTTTTTTTTTTTTCTCCCCTTTCACCTAAAATTCCCATGAGCTGGTTTGTCCTAGAATCACCAGACTTGGCACGCTTATTGGGATTCCCAAACTCTTGAATCCATTATATTATGACGCAGATTGAACACCTGGTGGCGCTGTAGTGCACGTGACAAAATTTTGACATTGACACGCCCACTGCCGACGCCCCGTTTCACCTAGAGTCACAAAATTTGGTATGCATGTCCATTTGCTCATTCTGAACAAATTTGCCTCAAGGACCCATAAAGTCCGCCATATTGGATTTTTTGCTAATTAGCATTTTTTGTAAAACGCTTAAAATGCTACTCCTCCTACAAAATTTGACCAATTGAGATGAACCTTGGTTTACATACTCCTTAGACCATGTCTCATAAAAGTTATATTTGGAATTTTGATATTTTCAAATATGGCCGAATGACGAGCCAATGAAATTTCACTGGGCGTGGCTTATCACAAAAATGCTAATAATTCCAAAACGATTTGACAGAAAGCTATGAAACTTGGTAGGTCTTTTAAGAGTCCCATTAGGACTAGACATGTACAGTTTTATCCCAATCTATCCATGTGGTGGCGCTATAGAGTTCCAAATATAAAGAAATATAAAAAAATTCACTAAAAATCACAGTTCCTTTGCAGAGATGTATAACTTGCTACAGTGACAAAGAGCCGGATTTGGATCATAGAACTTTACTAATTTGGTGGGCGCCATCTTGAATTTGCCGACATTTTGGCTTAAATGTACTCATTTATTACTTCTTTGAGGTTTTCCTTAACCGCTTGGCTGATTAGCATGAAACTTGGCAAGTAGTTAGAAGTTGTCATCATACAAGCTCACACCGAATTTCGTGGCGATAGGCCAGTTGGTGGCGCTGTAGTGTACGTGTTAATATTGTGACATTGACACGCCCACTGGCGACGCCCCGTTTGACCTAGAGTCACAAAATGTGGTGTACAGGTCTCTCTGCTCATGCTGAACAGATTTACCTCAAGGATCCATGAAGTCAGCCATATTGGATTTTCCGCTAATTAGCATTTTTTGTATAACACTTAAAATGCTACTCCTCCTACAAAATTTGGCCAATTTACATGAAACGAGGTAAACAAACTCGTTAGACCATGCTTCATAAAAGTTATATTCAGAATTTTGATATTTTAAAAGATGACCGAATGACGAGCCAATTAATTTTCAATGGGCGTGACTTATCACAAAAATGCTGATAATTCCAAAATCATTTGACAGAAAGTTATGAAACCTGGTAGATCTATTAAGAGTAACATGAGGAATAGACCCCTACAGTTTTAACCCAATCGAGCCACGTGGTGGCGCTATATCAATCCAAATATAAGAAAATATTTAAAAATTCACTAAAAATCATTGACACGCCCACTGCATACGCCCCGTTTTATCTAGAGTCACAAAATGTGGGATAGAGGTCCGGCTGCTCATACTGAACAAATTTTCCTCAAGGAACCATCAAGTTAGCCCTATTGGATTTTCCGCTAATTAGCATTACTTGTAAAACACTTAAAATACTACTCCTCCTACAAAATTTGGCCAATTTACATGAAACGTGGGACAAGAACTCAATAGACCACGCTTCATAAAAGTTATATTCAAAATTGTGATATTTTAAAAGATGGCCGAATGACGAGCCAATTAATTTTCAATGGGCGTGACTTATCACAAAAATGCTGATAATTCCAAAATCATTTGACAGAAAGTTATGAAACCTGGTAGATCTATTAAGAGTAACATGTGGAATTGACCTCTACAGTTTCAACCCAATTGAGCCACGTGGTGGCGCTATATAGATTCAAATATAAGAAAATATTTAAAAATTCACTAAAAATCATTGACACGCCCACTGCATACGCCCCGTTTTATCTAGAGTCACAAAATGTGGGATAGAGGTCCGTCTGCTCATACTGAACAAATTTGCCTCGAGGAATCATCAAGATAGCCCCATTGGATTTTCCGCTAATTAGCATTACTTGTAAAACACTTAAAATACTACTCCTCCTATAAAATTTGACCAATTTACATGAAACCTGGTAAACACACTCCATACACCATGCAGCATAAAACTTATATACAGAATTTTGATATTTTAAAAGATGGCCGAATGACGAGCCAATAAATATCCAGTGGGCGTGGCTTATCACAAAAATGCTAATAATTCCAAAACCATTTCATAGAAAGTTATGAAACTTGGAAAGTCTTTTAAGAGTAACATCTGGACCTGACCTCTCCAGTTTCAACCCAATCGAGCCATGTGGTGGCGCTATAGAGATCCAAATATAAGAAAATATTTTAAAATTCACTAAAAATCATTGACACGCCCACTGCCGACGCCCCGTTTGATCTACAGTCACATAAGTTGGTGGATACATCCCGCTACTCCTGCCCAACAAATTTGCCTCAAGAAACCATGAAGTGTGCCATCTTCAATTTTCCGCTAATTAGCATTTTTTGTAAAACACTTAAAATGCTACTCCTCCTACAGAATTTGACCAATTTGCACCAAACCTGTTCAAGGTACTGAAACCGCTTCCCTACATACACGCATTACTTTAGTAAGGCGTATGTCAAAATTTGGCCGAATCAGAAGCCAATGGATTTTGCATTGGGCGTGGCTTATCGCACAAATGCTAGTAGTTCTAAAACCGTTTGATATAAAGTTCTGAAACTTGGTGGGTTGATTGAGAGTTAGATCAAGACTCGAGCCCTGCAGTTTTAACCCAATCAATCTGCGTGGTGGCACTAAAGAAATACAAATGTTGGGATGGCAGGTATGCCATCCGCCAAGTACACTATCTCTGCTTAACAGGCCGTCTACCTACTATACCAACTGTGAAAGTTCCTGTAGCTTAGTGGTTAAGGCATTTGACTGCCGTGTAGTAGGTTGGTGGTTTGATCCCCACCTGTTCCTGAGTTTTTTTTGAGGCACACAATGTGCACGTCATTGTAAGAATGTTCTTTTTATTGCAAAGGCTAGGAAATTTCACAATATTACCTGTTATCTGTATGAATTATGAAGTCAGTAAGCCAAAACAATCTGATACCGCAACACACAAGTCTTATTTGGCCTCCTCATTTCTGTTAACCTGCTTTGGCCTAGCGGATACAGTATTGGCTTTCCATGTATGTGGTCAGCGGTTCAATTTCAAAATTGGTACCAATGGCTAGGTTAATGTTTGGCAAAACTATTGTGCAAATGCTATGCTTCTTTTAATGTTGTTTTCACATTAAGAAACACCTTTTTATTGCAAAAGTTAAGAAATTTAACAGTATTAACTGTTCACTGTTTCACTTGTACTTAAAAGACTTAATACGCAAGCCCTTACTGGATCGGGTTAAGATACCATCAGCAATGGCAAAAGCCCTGATTAGAAACAAATATTTGTATTTTGGGTCAACCCTGTCTAGAGTTGTCTACCATTTTGCGGTTTCTGCGTTTGACAAATGTCGCTAATGCCACACGGTCCCCGGAAATCGCTGCTTGCAGCTATATTTATTTTTTATTTTATTTTTTTTCTCCCCTTTCACCTAAAATTACCGTGAGCTGGTTTGGCCTAGAATCACCAGACTTGGCACGCTTGTTGGGATTCCCAAACTCTTGAATGCTCTATATTATGACGCAGATTGAACACCTGGTGGCGCTGTAGTGCACGTGACAAAATTTTGACATTGACACGCCCACTGCCGACGCCCCGTTTCACCTAGAGTCACAAAATTTGGTATGCATGTCTGTTTGCTCATTCTGAACACATTTGCCAACAGGACCTATAAAGTCCGCCATATTGGATTTTTTGCTAATTAGCATTTTTTGTAAAACGCTTAAAATGCTACTCCTCCTACAAAATTTGACCAATTGAGATGAAACTTGGTATACATACTCCTTAGACCATGTCTCATAAAAGTTATATTTGGAATTTTGATATTTTCAAATATGGCCGAATGACGAGCCAATGAAATTTCACTGGGCGTGGCTTATCACAAAAATGCTAATAATTCCAAAACGATTAGACAGAAAGCTATGAACCTTGGTAGTTATGTTAGGAGTGCCAATAGGACTAGACATGTACAGTTTTATCCCAATCCATCCATGTGGTGGCGCTATAGAGTTCCAAATATTAAAAAATATACAAAAATTCACTAAAAATCACAGTTCCTTTGCAGAGATGTGAAACTTGCTACAGTGACAAAGAGCCGGATTTGGATCATATAACTTTACTAATTTGGTGGGCGCCATCTTGAATTTGCCGACATTTTGGCTTAAATGTACTCATTTATTACTTCTTTAATTTTTTTACTTAACCGCTTGGCTGATTAGCATGAAACTTGGCAAATAGTTAGAAGCTGTCATCATACAAGATCACACCGAGTTTCGTGGCGATAGGCCAGTTGGTGGCGCTGTAGTGCACGTGTAAATATTGTGACATTGACACGCCCACTGGCGACGCCCCGTTTGACCTAGAGTCACAAAATGTGGTGTACAGGTCTCTCGGCTCATGCTGAACAAATTTGCCTCAAGAATCTATGAAGTCAGCCATATTGGATTTTCCGCTAATTAGCATTTTTTGTATAACACTTAAAATGCTACTCCTCCTACAAAATTTGGCTAATTTACATGAAACGAGGTACACAAACTCGGTAGACCATGCTTCATAAAAGTTATATTCAGAATTGTGATATTTTAAAAGATGGCCGAATGACGAGCCAATTAATTTTCAATGGGCGTGACTTATCACAAAAATGCTGATAATTCCAAAATAATTTGACAGAAAGTTATGCAACCTGGTAGATCTATTAAGAGTAACATGAGGAATTGACGCCTACAGTTTCAACCCAATCTAGCCACGTGGTGGCGCTGTATAGATTCAAATATAAGAAAATATTTAAAAATTCACAAAAAAATAATTGACACGCCCACTGCATACGCCCCGTTTTATCTAGTCACAAAATGTGGGATAGAGGTCCGGCTGCTCATACTGAACAAATTTGCCTCTAGGAACCATCAAGTTAGCCCTATTGGATTTTCCGCTAATTAGCATTACTTGTAAAACACTTAAAATACTACTCCTCCTATAAAATTTGACCAATTTACATGAAACCTGTTAACCACACTCATTACACCATGCATCATAAAAGGTATAAACAGAATTTTGATATTTCAAAAGATGGCCGAATGACGAGCTAATAAATATCTAGTGGGCGTGGCTTATCACAAAAATGCTAATAATTCCAAAACCATTTCACGAAAAGTTATGAACCTTGGAAGGTCTTTTAAGAGTAACATCTGGACCAGACCTCTCCAGTTTCAACCCAATCGAGCCACGTGGTGGCGCTATTGAAATCCAAATATAAGAAAATATTTAAACATTCACTAAAAATCATTGACACGCCCACTGCCGATGCCTCGTTTGATCTACAGTCACATAAGTTGGTGGATACATCCCGCTACTCCTGCCCAACAAATTTGCCTCAAGAAACCATGAAGTCTGCCATCTTCGATTTTCTGCTAATTAGCATTTTTTGTAAAACACTTAAAATGCAACTCCTCCTACAGAATTTGACCAATTTGCACAAAAACCTGTTCAAGGGACTCAACCCGCTTCCCTACATACACACATTACTTTACTAAGGCGTATGTCAAAAATTGGCCGAATGAGAAGCCAATGGATTTTGCATTGGGCGTGGCTTATCGCACAAATGCTAGTACTTCTAAAACCGTTTGATATAAAGTTCTGAAACTTGGTGGGTTGATTGAGAGTTATATCAAGACTTGAGCCCTGCAGTTTTAACCCAATCAATCTGTGTGGCACTAAAGAAATACAAATGTTGGGATGGCAGGTATGCCATCCGCCAAGTACACTATCTCTGCTTAACCCTTTAAAGCCGGACCGTTCTAATTTCAGTGCAATTGTTCTGATGGTTTGACGTATAATAGCTCTGCCGTCCAATCACTGATTTTCTTTTTGAAAACTGCTAGTTACAGATGACAAAATAAGCTACAATTGCATTTAATTGGTTCATGAGCTTAGTGGGCGGGGATTTATTTGTAGACTGCTAAATAAAACCGCACGTCTACCTCGTGAATCTCCATTTGCTTCACTGCGGACGGAGCGGACCACCTTGGACAGAAGACTATCGTCTGAAGACTTTACTGCGACTGAGGGAAAGCCAGTAAACCCCCTGAGGTAAGAAATATTTAAGATAATAATTAACCATAGATATTACTTCAGAAACGATTTTATTTTGAATAAAATCCTGTTTTTGTACCGCAGACTTTCTCATATTTTCACTTGAAAGTCGCTAAGGTAGCTAACGTTCGGCTCTAGCTTCAAATGATGCCACTGTGTTGTTGTTCCCCCAGCTCGTTTCGAGATGAAATTGTGAAAAAGTCTGTTGTACAATGAATAAGTGAAGTGATAACGTTAGATGTGAATATTTTCCGTATCTTAGTGTAGACTTTGATAACTAAATAATAGCTAACTAAAGCTAAAACAAATAACGTTAGTCTAACAGTGAGCAGTCATCGTCTCGCGGCGCAAACACCCATTTTCTTTTCTGCGTTTTTGTTTTCCTAATTTGAAACGTTAGCTCTGCTGTCTGTCTTGCTAGCTTTATAAATGTTATACTCAACTATTAGTCTTATCAATAGCAAGTACTAACTAGCTAGTTTTTTAACATAACGTTATGTATAAATTTGAAGGTTGTTGTTGATCAGTCCTGTCGAAAATGAATGGAGTAGAGAACTAAACAGCAAACATTTCCTAACGTAACGTCAGCTTTCCGTTTTATTTTCTGACTCACGTTTTTGACTTGAGCAAGATTAGCCTGTTTAGACAAATATGACAAAAAGACATCATTCAGTTGAGCCAATGTCACTGATGATTTAGGTCTGTTCATTCAAAACAATATCTTATATGAATGGACATTATGCTAAGTAGTCTAACATTGTGTTAAGTAGTCTAACATTGTGTTATTGTTGTGCTTTTTATCTAACGTTATTCTGGAGCATAAAGTGTTTTCTGTAAAATGTCATTCTCATTATACACCCCTTTAATGATTCAGAAATGGTTTATATGTTATGGATTAATGAAATGGCAACTGATAATATATGTATCTATTACAGCGATGGATGGACATTATGCTTGTGTCCAGAATAGCTATTTTATCTATTCCTGACATAAGCATAAAGTGTTTGCTGTAAGATGATGTTATTGCAAGCCCTTTAATTACTCAGAAATGGTTTTATATGATATGTTATGGAGTAATAAAATGGTAAATGATTACATATTTATGTATTGCAGCAAAGGATGGACATTTAGCCATCTGATACAGTCCCCGAAGAGAAGGAAGGTGCTGAGGGTCATTGCAGAGCATGACATGGAGGACCATCAGGGCATGCATGCACTTACTGTTATCTTCTTGATTTTTGAATATATTGAAGGTATTTATGCTTGACCATAGATTTGTCTGCTGTATCTGTACTAATACATTAATGACTTTACTGTAAATAATTCCAATGCATTAATTTTACAGGTATCTAAACTGATATTTGCCATGGGTTGTATCTTGTTTTTATTTGTTTTACAATGTTATCCATTTACTTAGTTCATCCATTCACTATGTTATACTTTTTTTTTTAAATAAAGTGTGTGTTTCATTGAACACATAAATTGTATATTTCAGTGTATGTGTCTTTCAATTTAGCATTATATCAACAGATTCTCAACAGTGACCCATTAGGAGTATGGATAAGTGGTAATGTGAAATGTCAATGAAGCTAACATTCTACTAAAAAATTTTTTTTTACCTTTTCCCGTATATCATTAAGATGTTATAACTTTTGAGCAGTAAATGATAAATCTGTTCTGATTTCTACTCTATATCACTTACAAAACAGTGAAGATACCAGACAGTTTGTCTCCCTCGATCTTGAACATGAAACGTTTAAAAACCTAGGTTTCTCATGGAGAATAGCCATTTAGAAAGTTTTTTTATTATTATTTATTTTGTGATTTGTTTTAATAATTGATGATATTGTGTTAAAGTAAGCATATTATTGTATATAAATGGAAAGCTCCAGTTATCCTGTTTAAAATGGTATATTATCTTTAGGGGTGTAACATAATATGATCACACCACAAACTGTTTTGCATACACATGTCATATTTTCAATGAACCTAACATTCTAAAGCGTTTATTTTAGCCTTTTCTTACCCATCACTGAAGTGGTTATAACTTTTGAGCAGTAGAAGATAAATCTATTCTGATTCCTATTCTATATGACTCACACAATGGTGAAGATATCATACACTGTAAGTTTCCCCCTATCTTGAACATGAAATGGGTAAAATAGTAGGTTTCTCATTAGAAAATAGCCATTTAGAATGTTTTATAAATTTAGTTGGTAAATGTATTTCCATAATTGATGATATTGCCATCAAGTAATCCTATTATTTCTTATATCAATTGAAAGCCCCAGTTATCCTGTTTACAATGGTATATCAAGTTTAGGTATCTGATGTAATATGATCACACTACAAACATTTTTGCAACGCACATTAAGAAATAAAATGGAATAGAATGTTGACCCAATATTCGCTTGGGCTGGAAAGGGTTAACAGGTCGTCTACCTACTATACCAACTGTGAAAGTTCCTGTAGCTTAGTGATTAAGGCGGTTGACTGCCGTGTAGTAGGTTGATGGTTCAATCCCCACCTATTCCAAAGTTTTTTTTTGAGGCACACCATGTGCACGTCATTGTAAGAATGTTCTTTTTATTGCAAAGGCTAAGAAATTTCAATATTACCTGTTATCTGTTTGAATTATGAAGTCAGTAAGCAAAAACAATCTGATACCGCAACACACAAGTCTTATTTGGCCTCCTCATTTCTGTTAACCTGCTTTGGCCTAGTGGATACAATCTTGGCTTTCTATGTATGTGGTCAGCGTTTCAATTCCAGCTTGGTACCAATGGCTAAGTTAATGTTTGGTAAAACTATTGTGCAAATGCTATGCTTCTTTTAATGTTGTTTTCACATTAAGAAACACCTTTTTATTGCAAAAGTTAAGAACTTTAACAGTATTAACTGTTCACTGTTTCACTTGTACTTAAAAGACTTAATACGCAAGCCCTTACTGGATCGGGTTAAGATACCATCAACAATGGCAAAAGTCCTGATTAGAAACAAATATTTGTATTTTGGGTCAACCCTGTCTCGAGTTGTCTACCATTTTGCGGTTTCTGTGTTTGACAAATGCCGCTAATGCCGCTCGGTCCCCGAGCTTGCAGCTATATTTATTATTACGATTTCTTCTGCCGTTTTTTCCAGTTCTGGCATAACCGCCTGGTCGATTTTTATGACACTTTGCAGATTGATTTGGGTACCCCAAATAGGGAAAACCAAAATTTTATTCAGATTGGCCTCATGGTGGCACAATGAATTGAAATTGCAATCTTTAAACACTCATAACTCTTGAACCGTTATTTCTATTGACACTAAATCAATATCCACAGATCCGGCTCCTTTGCCTGAAGAACTTTGCCATTTAGACCAATGAAGTCCGCCCTATTGGATTTTCCCCCATTTTGAATGTTTTGAAAAACCTTTAAAATCTATCTCCTCCTAGACGCATTGACGGATTTTCACAATCTTGGGAATTTAGCATCTACTCTTGAATATCTAAAAAAGTTATACAAACAAAGTTGCTATGATTAAAATTGTGCCCACAACAAGCCAATTAATTTTCATGTGGGTGTGGCTTTTTACCAAAAAGCTCATAAATCCAAAACAGTTTGATGGAATACAACGAAACTTGGTACGTCCATTCAGAAATGCGTCCTGAGTACAACCCCACAGTTTTGGCCCGATTAACCCACAGGGTGGCGCTATAGAACTCAATGATTTTTCAAAATTGAAAACTTCACAAAAAATCAGTGTTTTAATATCGAGATCAATTTTTTGAGCATCGCCATCTTGAATTGGCAGCCATTTTGGATTTTGTTGGTTCATATGCTACTTTTTCCACTTTCACCGGGTTGATTCAAATCAAACTGGGCACACTGATAGAAGGTACGTCCTAAACACCACTGACCAATGGTGCTGATTGGCCATATGGTGGCGCTATACTAGACTTTTGAATTACAAATAATTTAATATTGATAGGTCCTCCTCTGTTTGATCTACGTACCAGAACTTAATGTCCCACAATCCTTCTTCTCTCACAGAATGAAAATGCCTTAGACTATTTATGTGGACTTACTACCATTTTGAATAAATAAAAAAACACCTAAAATCTATCCCCTCCTAGATGCATTGACCAATTTGCAAGATATTTGGAATTCAGCATCTGCTTTTGAATATCTAAAAAAGTTATATAAATGATGTCTCTACAGTTAAAAATGTGACCGCAACAAGCCAATGATTTTTCATGTGGGCGTGACTTTTTATTAACAACCTCATAAATCCAAAACAGTTTGATGGAATCTGATGAAACGTGGTAGTTCCATTCACAACTCAGTCCTCAAGATAGCCCCAGAGTGTTGCCCCAATTAACCCATAGGGTGGCGCTGTAGAGCTCAATGGTTTTTCAAATTTGAAAAATTCACAAAAAAATCACTGTTTTAATAAAGAGATTTGAAATGCATAAGAGGGACTAAAGACCTCAGTCCGAACATAACCATCTATGTTTTGAGCATCGCCATCTTGAATTGGCAGCCATTTTGGATTTTGTTGGTTCATATGCTACTTTTTCCACTTTCACCTGGTTGATTAGAATCAAACTGACAGACGTTATGTCCAAAACACCATTGACCAAATTTGGTGCTGATTACCCATATGGTGGTGCTATAGCAGTCTTTTGAATTCCAAAGAAGTAAATATTGATAGGTCCTCCTCTGTTTGACATACCCTCCGGACCAGACATTTATGTCACACAACCCCCCTTCTGTCACAGAATTAATATGCCATAAGGATCCATTAGAGCAGGGGTGTCAAACTCCAGTCCCGGAGGGCCGCAGTGTCGACAGGTGTTTGCGGTTTCCTTTCAATCCGCACCCAGTTAAAGCATTGAGAACAAGGTGTGTGGACGTCTTAGCCAATCAGTGACTTAAATTAATCACTTGTGCTGAAACGCACCAAAAACCAGCAGACACTGCGGCCCTCCAGGACTGGAGTTTGACACCCCTGCATTAGAGCATCAATGTGGATGTACCACCATTTTGAATTAATAAAAAATCACTTGAAATCTATCTCATCATAGATGCTTTTACCCATTTGCACTAAATTTGTTATCGAGCATCTACAAACAAAAACAAGGTAGAGTCCACACCCTGGGATTTGAAAAAAAGACTTGGAAGTCAGTATTTAGAAAAATATATTTCTATAGTCTTAGAAAATAGTGCAAAAAAATTCATTCTTTGAATATTTTAAATACTTCTGTTAACAACGAAATTTTAAATTTCAAAATTTAAATGGTAAGTACACCCTAGATCACTTTTTTTTCTGTTGTAAATGTGTTTGTATGCCTACCTTACAATGAAACACATTCATCCATTCCGTTATTTCAACAATTCTGAAATAATATTGTATATCATAAGAAACTGGTAGAAAAGCGTATTTGTGCTGGCTGGGACCATGGTTGAAATTCCCTTTCTGCTCCCCACACTGCCCCCACCCAAAACATGACGTCAGAGTACCTCTTTGGAGGTACCTCTATGTTATATGGATAATTGTTGTTGCCCACAATGGGAACAGCTGGTACCTGATTGATTAGACCCACTACGTTTCATTCGTTTCGGCTCCATGGAACAACGTGGCGTCCTGTTCATAAATTCTCTTATTCCAAGTAAATAATCCACTAAAATATGTTTCTGAAAATATTTGAGGTGAGAAATAGGCCATGCAGTTGCTGAATCTTGATTCATATTTGATCTGCAACGTCTAGTTTGACAGTTTGATCCGAGTTTGATAATTTTTACATTGTATGTTCATTCATGCAAATGACAATGGACACAGATCCTCCGTCCCCACCCATCTCCCTCGCTCACCCCACAAAGTATTTTTCAAAATTGTGTAGTATGTGGAGACAGGCTGAGACAGTGTGTGTACTTACTCTTTAAAAACTTCAGGCGTGAATCTCCTTTGTACTGTGATTCATGGTTACATGTTACAATACTGTTTGTTTCTTGATAATGCCATGTTTTATTAAAAAAAAATTATAATAATCTAACAGATTTTAAATACTCAAGGAATGTAATTAATATCATGTGACTTCCCAGCTGCTATGTTGACCAACTGTGATTGTACACATTTAACCTGATTGTGATAGAGATCGCCTGTCCTGTATCTTTAATAGTGGCCTTACATTGATGGCCCTCTACATTCACCATTGTGTCCATCTCCTCTGTACAATGAATCATGGTTACATGTTAAAATACTGTTTGTTTTTTGATGTCATGTCTAAAAAATGTTCTTTGTTAACAGAAACATTTAAAATCTTCAAAGAACATAATGAAGTATTCTGCTGCTAGAATGCAAATCATGCAACTTCCCAGCTGCTATGTTGGCTAATTGTGATTGTACACATTTAACCTGATTGTGATAGAGATCACCTGTCCTGTATCTTTATTAGTGTTTTGCCTACTGCATTGTCTTTTTGCCCTGAGGAAAGTACTATGGACTGAAACGTTTGCTCTCACTTTTTTGCACTTGGCGCCCTATCTTACACCCGGCGCTATGCGGCGCTAACCAAAATGCAAGTGTCTTTGCATATCTTACACCCTGCGCAGGGTTCATGATAACGCCTAGCGCTCACGTCATTTAAATACCATGTATTCTTGCACCCGTTGCAAGTGAACTGGGCTTGTTGGTCTTAAGATGAGGAGTGGCCAGGATTATTTTTGGCGTATTGCTATCTCGAGCCAGCAGAAAGCGTTTGCACTAAAACCACCACAAACCTGGTCTAAAGTCATGTCGCAGTTGTTTACATGTTATTTTAACGATGTATATAAGTGCGCCTACATAGGCGTGTTCACAACGCGCGTACACCCTCCTTTTTGTTACACACAGGAGCGCGCACAAGCATGACTAAAATATTAAGATTACAATGTAAAATATTATTATTGTGTAGGCTATATCAAAAAATGCATAATAATAAAAGGGTCCATAGTTCAAAGACCACATAGACCTGTCCCTAATGCGGAATGCCGCATTAAATTGCTTTCAGCCAACTCCATGAACATCTAGGCGATGTGCGATTCTAGGCTACGTGTAAGGTTACATGTATAGACTATTCGCAATTATCCTGGGTCAAGCTATATTTGCCAATAGTTTCTGTAGCCTAATCTTCCGGGGGGACAATCTTCTATTACGGGACAATGGCTATCTATTGAAAACTTTGCTGATAACACCTATATCAAGCCTAATGCGCAAATTGTCATTTACACCTAATGCGTGAATTGTTATTCAATGGAGAACTCGCGCACTGCAATAGACAGACTTTTGAGTTCTTAAAATGCGCTTCAGATGTCATTACAACACAGCTCTCTAGGCATACAGCCTGTAAGTAAATAGAATGGTTTTGACTGAAAAAGGTTGAAAACCTTGTCCAGTGAATATTGCATTTATTGTTTTTCAAATATAGGCTACAGCGGATTCGCTGTGCATAAGGTTTATTCGATAGCCTATACGGTTAACAAACGGAGATAAATGTCACCATGTTAACTGAATTTGAACCTTTGTCCTTCATTGGGATGGCAGGTATGCCATCTGCCAAGTTACGGCTTGGTGGGGCATGCCCCATACCTATACAGCACGAGAGTTTGGCACTTTTCAGGGTTTCCTACAGAAGTAACCACAATGACCATAGACTCTCAGCCCTTAAAAACATTACCTTCTGTATGTTCTGACCTCATGTAACCACACAGCATTCAGCACAACTTCACATATCCACACAATAAAGCCCCAAACTTGGGTTATTTTGCCGTTTTTATCCTTCCTCTTCCGCTTCTTCTTCTTCTTCTTCTTCTTCTCATTTTCCTGCCAAACTGCCTGCCTCCGTCGCAATGTTATCCAATGGGGAGAATTATTATTTGAGGGTATGGTCCGTATACCTGCTCATCAAGCTTATCGTCCAATAAAAACGCTTCATACTAATGTTTTTTAATGTTAATGTAGCTAATGGCTTCATGCTTTCCAAGAAGCTACTGTGGCCTTGTGGTTAGAACTGCAGTCTCTCACACAGTGTATTGTGGGTTCGAGCCCAGCCAGGCACGTGTATTTTCCACAAAAACAATGTGCAACTGTTAAGTACTTTTCATTTCTTAGACTGTTATTATTTTCACATTGACACATTAACATATTTTTATTGCAAAGGCAAAAGAGATTTCCAATATTAACTGTTCAATGTTTCACTTGTATTTCACTTTTACTATATCGCACCCTCCCCAAACCGGACGTTCGCTCTTGTCTGGTTTGGGGAGGGTGTTACGCTCTGCTCTTGCGGTCATGACTGACTGACTGTGGAAACCCCTTGCCTCGGCCAACATTTCTTTATTCATTAATTTCTTCACTTCAGCTCTGTTCACTTTATCCTTTTCACACATAACACGTCACCATAAAATTAACTACTAGGAAAATTAAGAATCTACGATAATAGCCTACATTAAGAATTGAGGATAGCCTCTTTTAAGCTGCAAGCCTTTAAGAGATCGGATTTATAAACCGCCAATTCCCCAAACATATCTGATTCATGGTTAGTCACTTAAAAAAAAATAAAAAAAAAAATAGCCTCCGAATGTGGCTCTAGTCTACGCTACTCTATTGATAATGTAGCTTACTGCAAACACTTTTAATTATTATAATAATAATAAGAAGAAGAAGAACAAGAATAATCTCTGGTATGTACTTTCTTAGTAGTATCTATTGTTTTCTTTCCGGCTAAGATTCCTGGGAAATATGCGTTCTCCAATTAAGATTGTTCGCCAACGTTACTTCCTGCTTCTCTTCAGGAAGCAGATACAAGCTAGGCTATTACGAAGCGAATCATCATGCATTATAGCCTACATTCATTACACTACAGAAAATGAAACTAAACCTAGCTGTCCGGTACCAAAACATTTCCCGCAGGTAACGTTCTACATTACCGGGAAAAAAACTTTGCTGTGCAGAAACTCACTAGCTCGCTCGCTAGCTCGTAGCCCACACATGGAAGGTTGGAGTTACGCATCCGGCAATCCAGTGTTGAATAGCCTAACGTTAAATGTATTTCATAGAATACTAATAGCCCTATTTTAAAACTGTATTTCCATATTTTACTGATGCAAACTATTTAGGCTGTACTAGCTATTTAGGCTGTATGTCTTTCAGCTAGAATGTGTTTGCGTCTAGCCCATTGTGCATGCATGTCTCCATATAGACTTGGTTCATTACTTTACATGCTTCTTCATGATCCATAGCTCAGGTGGTGCTGTTCATTGTATTTCATTACATATTAAATACTGCTCATCTACAAACTCTTTTAATGTAATTGTGTGCTGTCTGTAATAGGATAACTGTTCTCATTCTTGTCAATAGAGGGCGTTATGTTTAAGCAAATGTCTGCATACATTTCTTTGGAATCCGTGTTTATCCTCATGCATTATTCATCATTAGTTAGCTATAAAAAATAAGTGATATCAGATCAAAAACATCTACGACGTAAAAAAAGCCAAGTTACTCACGCATAGCCTACATAGCGCTTGTCTATAAGTTCTTAATTCCAACTTGCAAAAACTAGGCCTACCTTTAAAAGTCTTGATATCAAAATGTGGCCAAGTTACAACTAACAATATTGCCTATCGTAGCTCACACTAAATAAACTAGCTCTATTCCAAAGCAATGCTATCCAAACTTTCCTAAATTATTTAATGCAACTTGGCCCTGTATTTCTTCATCTTACCATCTCAAGAGAATGTGATCAATGAAACTGTATGTGCCACAACAAACTGCAAAATGAAAATAATTTATAGTGGAAATACTCTGATTCAGATGTGTTGCACTTAGAAATTAAACAGAAAAATTACTACACTAGAGGGCATGTTTGAACAATTGTCTGCATCCACTGCTTTGGGTCTATGAAAAGCACAGAATGAATAAAATGTATTATTATTATTATAATTATTATTATTATGTATTTATTGATTTTGATTTCTATCAAAACCTGTGTGGTCCTACAGAGCATAGATATCCTTGTGTTCACAAAATTCTGTTTGCAAATATCATAAATACTATTATGTTAAGAAAATTGGTACTATTACTTATTTGCCACCATCTGACCCACAAACATGTTTGGATACGTTTGTAAAACTGCTTTATGTACGCTATTTTCTAGGTAAAAATATTACTCATTTTTATCTGCATTTATTTATTCATCACCCCTTTCTCTATTGTACATGATGTTTCTTCATATAAATGTCTGTTTGTGAATTGTAAAGAATGCTGTAGCCGCAGTTAACATTTTAAAACCTGTACATTTTCTAAAGTAAACTTGCCAACAAATTTCAACCATATCCTTTCTGGAGTGTAATTATTCATCAACTGTTAAAAACATTCATTGAAATCATATGTTGTTCCATGAGGCACAATCTCTTCACATGCAAAGATGAAGAAACACAGGGCCAAGTTGCATTAAATAATTTAGGAAAGTTTGGATAGCATTGCTTTGGAATAGAGCTAGTTAATTTAGTGTGAGCTGCGATAGGCAATATTGTTAGTTGCAACTTGGCCACATTTTGATATCAAGACGTTTAAAGGCAGGCCTAGTTTTTGCAAGTTGGAATTAAGAACTTATAGACAGCGCTATGTAGGCAATGTGTGAGTAACTTGGCTTTATTTACGTCGTAGACGTTTTTGATCTGATATTTTTTACATTAAAGAGACAGGATTTCCATACTTATTAAAACCCAGTTGATTTTCCCTGTTATTCTATAACTGAACAAAACGATTTTAAAGAGAACTGCGTCTAATAACGAAAACAAATTTGCAGCACGTTACACAATTAATTCACAATTAATTTCAATGCCATTCTCTGCATGTCCGCTTTAAATTCATCAAGGAGCAGATCGGTTTCCCCTGCTGTCAAGCACACTTTTCACGGTCTTCCTGGGAAAGTGGATTGTTTTAAAGCATTACGCTACCAGTAAAACAGGTTGATCACATTTCCATAAGCAGGACATTATAATACAAGGGAAAATATGCGTGAACCTATGGGTTGCCAGCGTGACAGCTTTATCCCATTTAGTGTCATCGTTAAGGCAAAATAACGGTAGGCCTATTTATGTTATTAGTCAATAGTAGAATGCAGGTAATGAACTTCGGATGAGCCTTGAACTTTGAGAACTCCATGAGAACATCCTCATGGAATTGATGTTTGTCAATGTTTCATTGCATATTCAAATGAAATTTGTTAAAAAAGCAGGCTAATTTGGCGTTTTCTAAGGTGAGACGGAAGCCATTGATAGCTTATTCTCAGGTGTTGCAGGTGCTTTTAACAAAATTTAACCGCATATATTTTGCAAAATAACAGCACTGTCGGAAATTACCGGGAACTCATAATGGTTAGTCCTTATAATATTGATCCATATAGCCTATTCCTTGATCGCACTAAACACGCACGAGCATGTCTGTTTCGCCATTAAAGGGAATGGGATATGACATTTTGATTGGTTTATTGCATGTCACGCCCAAGACACACCTATAATTAATGAAGAGACTCGGTTCAGCCCATTTGGACGTTGCGCCGTGCTTAGCGCTAAAAAAACACGCCGTATAAATAGCAAAAGTGGACTTGGACATGCCCTAAATGCACTTAACGCCATGCGCTTAGACTAAGCGCTAAGATTGCCAAGATAGAGCCCTTGATCTTTTTGCACTTTTGCTCACCCAATTTTCTAAGACTATATAAAATATTGTTTTGTAAATACTGACTTTCAATGCTTTTTTTTATGCTTCCCTGTGTGCCGACTCTTCCTTGTTTTTGTTTGAACTGTTTACAGACCTACGCACCTGGGTTAAGTAGCTTCTTTGGACATTTAAATTAAAGGCGCGACTTTCCTATTGCTCGTACTTATCTAGCATCTACTCACAAATATCTAAAAAAGTTATATAAAGTAAGTTGCTACATTCAGAATTATGCCCGCAGCAAGCCAATGAATTTGCATGTGGGTGTGGCTTTTTACTAAAAAGCTCATGAATCCAAAAGTTTGATGAAATGTGATGAAACTTAGTACGTCTGTTCATAACTCAATCCTGAGACAGGCCCAGAGTTTTGGCCCGATTAACCAACAGTGTGGTGCTATAGAGCTCAAGAATTGTTTTACATTTAAAAATTCACTAAAAACCACTGCTTTAAAGGATAAGTTCGCTATTTTGGACCTTGGACCCTATTTGCGGTCTGTCTTTCATGAACCTGACACATTGAGTCCATATTTTCGCTGATCGGTCCAGTATTGAGCTAGCTACAGATTTCCTGTAGGCTCTCACTGGGCTACAATAGAAGTCAACGGGGCAATTAGAAATGTTATGGAAAAACAACGATAAATGTGCTTTCATGTACAATAAATGAGACGGGAAGCTCAGGGTGTATTGTTACCGGTCTCAGTATGCTCTCCTGTGAAATGTATCTCAATCCCAACATTTTTACGTGCTTGGCATGGCTTGGAAGTAAGCATTTCTCTGTTGCTTGTTTTCGCTGCTCCCGCGGAGTACTATGTGTCGGGGGTGGGGGAGCGGGAAGGTGTGCCGGCCGTTTACGAAACTATCTATGTGAGCAGTCTGCGTTTGTTTACCTGCAGCAACGTAGGCTACTTTCCACAAAAAAACTTGGATGATGGATGACTATAATGATTACGAAGACGAAGAATTCGATTTTGACTTTGACGTTACTGGCTACAGATTTGAGCCAGAATACACGGACATGGAACTACAAGAGATGGATGATAAGAGAGCAAGAGAAGAGAGAGAGGCTGAAGTTGCGCAGGTAATGTAAATTATTACAAATGATGATTACAAACACTGCGTTACAAATAGTTCTGCTGTAGGCTACTAGCTAGTAAACTCCAACGGGAGGTCAGGATTTGTGATCAACTGCTTTTCAAGTGGCCTCTCTACAACGTAGCTAGACTGCGGAAGTTTACAGTGCGAGGTAGTGTGGTCGGAGAAATAGTTCTGTTTCAAATGGAACTGTTGGTTCAACGTTCGGTTTGCGTTTGCGATAGCCTACATTTCACAGAAGAGCACACTGAGACCGTAAGAATACACACTGAGCTATAAAAGCACATTTATCGTTGTTTTTCCATAACATTTCTAATTGCCCCGTTGACTTCTATTGTAGCCCAGTGAGAGCCTACAGGAAATCTGTAGCTAGCTCAATACTGGACCGATCAGCGAAAATATGGACTCAATGTGTCAGGTTCATGGAAGACAGACCGCAAATAGGGTCCAAGGTCCAAAATAGCGAACTTATCCTTTAATATATAGATTTGAAACTTGCTACAGTGACTATACCCTTCAGTCCATATATAGCCATGAATGTTTCAATCACGCCATATTAAAATGAGGACCATTTTGGATTTTGTTGTTTCATATGCTACTTTTCCCACTTTCATCTGGTTTATTCAAATGAAACTGGGCACACTGAAGGAAGGTAGTGTCCAAGCATAACTGACCGAATTTGCTGTGGATTGGCCCTATCCCTGTGTGACAACAGTCTTTAGAATTAGATATGAATACATTTTGCTGTGTTTGACTCAGGTAACTGAACTCAATGTCAAATGATCCCGCTTTGCACAGAGAATAAACATGGCTTAACCCTATTTCCTTTGGCCCATTTGACCCAATTTTCGTCTAGCTTATACTAGTGTCAATTAAGTGCCAATATCTCAAAAACTATTCACTGCACATCCATGGTTCAAAGTTTGAATGAAAGAAGAGGCTTGTACCATTCAGAATAAATTCATGTCAAAATGGTCACATACAGTTTATACAAAATACACATAATACAAAAAAAAGTACAAAACACCTTGTGTTTTTATTGTGTTTCACTGAATATCTCAAATTCAAAGTACTAGAGCAAGCCAGAATTGCTTATACTAGTGCACTAATATGTTGTCCACTTGTGTATAGAATTTGGTAAAGATATCTACAGGCTTTCCTTATCCATTGGTATTTTTCCCAAAACGGGGCCCAGGTGTCCCAAAAGCTATCCAAACCTCTCCAAATATAAAATATGTGCATATCTTTCTGTCTAGGCATGTCAATCATCAGAAAACAGTTTTTGTAATACAAAATGTGATGAAAATTAACTTACACATGTTTTGTGTTTATGTGTATGAGGGTATTCTCTTACAAAGCGTGCCCAAAAGTGCCCAAATACCTCTCCGAAAAGGATTACTTACCCTAATGTTATCCAACCAATCTGCTTTACTTTTAAAATGGCACTGTACTTCAAAATTTGATTTACCAGAGCCCCATAAGCCAGCGGAATAACAGGTTTATCTATAACAAGCCTTCAACATTACTTTTTACAGCAAAAGTAATGAATTATACATCACTTTATTTGGCAAACCTGTCTGTTACCACTTCCTACTCCAAGGTGTCAGGTGGGGGGAGGTGTGTCTTCACTGTCCTCCCTGAAAAAGACAGATTCAAGTACATTACTAAGTAGAATCACTAAAAAATGAGAACACTAATTATCTCAAAAGGACATATGGCAAGTATTACAATTAAGTGAAAAAAAAAAATAATATATATATATATATACAGTCAAGCCAGAAAGTCTGCACACCCCTTTCACCTTCTCCACGTTTTATTACATTACAGACTTATACTACAATAAATTGAGTTCATTTTTTGCCTCAAACATCTACACACAATAGCCAATAATGACGAAGTGAAAACAGGTTTTTAGAAAATATGCAATTTTATTTTACTGACAAAAATAGGTTATTTAGGGGTTACATATCTGTACACACCCTTAGCCTAATACTTGGTTGCTGCATCTTTGGCAGCGATTACAGCTTCAAGGCGTCTTGGGAAAGAAGCTACGAGCTTGGCACACTTGTTTCTGGACATTTTCGCCCATTCCTCTTGGCATATCCTTGCAAGCTCCATCAGGTTGGATGGGGAGCGTCGGTACACAGCCATTTTCAGCTCTTTCCACAGATGTTCAATTGGATTCAGGTCTGGACTCTGGCTGGGCCACTCAAGGACATACACAGACTTTCTCCGAAGCCACTCCTTTGTTCTCTTGGCTGTGTGCTTCGGGTCGTTGTCATGTTGGAAGGTAAACCTTCGCCCCAGTCTGAGGTCCAGAGTGCTCTAGAGCAGGTTTTCTTCAAGGATCTCGGTGTACTTAGCTGCATTCATCTTTCCCTCTATCAGGACTAGACGCCCCGTTCCCGCTGCTGAAAAACATCCCCACATCATGATGCTGCCACCGCCATGCTTCACTGTAGGGATGGTATTAGCCAGGTGATGAGCGGTGCCTGGTTTCCTCCAGACGTGACGCTTGGTATTCAGGCCAAAAGTTCAATATCATCAGACCAGAGAATCTTGATTCTCACTGTTTGAGAGGAAGGGCTCCCGTCTGGCCACTCTACCATAAAGGCCTGATTGGTGGAGTGCTGCCTGGATGGTTGATCTTCTGAAAGGTTCTCCCATCTCCACAAGGATACGCTGGAGCTCTGTCAAAGTGACCCTCGGGTTCCTGCTCACCTCCCTGGCCAAGGCCCGTCTTCCCCGATTGCTCAGTTTGGCCGGGCGGCCAGGTCTAGGAAGATTCTTGGTGGTTCCAAACTTCTTCCATTTACGAATGATGGTGGCCACTGTGCTCTTTGGGACCTGTAAAGCTGCAGAGATTTTTCCGTACCCTTCTCCAGATCTATGCCTTGACACAATCCTGTTTCTGAGGTCTCCAGATAATTCCTTTGACCCCATAGCTTGGAGTTTGCTCTGACATGCACTGTCAACTGTGGGACCTTATATAGGCAGGTGTTGGCAATCCCCAATCATGTCCAATCAATTGAATTTATCACAGGTGGACTCCAATTAAGTTGTAGAAACATCTCAAGCAGTATCAGTGGAAACAAAATGCACCTCAGCTCACTTTTGGGTGTCATATCATATGATATTTTACATTTTGATTTTTAATAAATTAGCACAAATGTCTAAAAACCTTTTTTCACTTTGTCATTATGGCTATTTTGTGTAGAATTTTGAGACAAAAAATGAACTCAATCTATAGTAGAAAATGTCAGTAACGTAATAAAACGTGGAGAAGGTGAAAGGGGTGTGCAGACTTTCCGGCTTGACTGTATATACACACACATATTATATATATATATATATATATATATATATATATATATATATATATATACACACACACACACACACACATATAATATATATATATATATATATATATATACACACACACACACACACACACGTATATACAGTATATCCATTAAAAAATCTTACAACCACAGTACGTCTGATATTAGCTCCAACATAATTAGCAATCATAGCTAACTAGGATTTATGATTTAGTTCGTCAGCTTGCACAAACTAAATTACATTATTATAATACTGTAATGTCTTGACTGAACCGTGAAATAAAGTACTGAGAATGGATGTAGTTTCATGCGTGAATTCAACAATTAGCCTTTGTGTTGGTTGCTACACAAAAAAAACTGCGAATGAACGCTACAAAACAAACCCCCTTAGCAGGCCATGAGCTCCTCTCCAGCCTGTGACAACATAGAAGCTAACTAGCGAACTTCTGCAAGAATCCATTTATCACCAAACTAACAATACTCTAGATAATAGCGCTCCATACTGTTGATGATTATGATGATGATGATAATAATAACAATAATAATAATTTGTATTATATATTTTTAAAAACACTTACATGTCCAGGCACGGGTCCATGCCACAGAGTCATAGCTATGCCTGAGGACTGACTTCTTCACCTCCGGAATCACTGCGGTGGAGCACCTCCAAAATCTGAGCAACCGTGAAATAAACGCTCTTCTTTCCACCGTTGCTTGCCACGTTCGGGTATAAATGTTTAAAATAATTGTAATTGTTGAAGCAGCAAAGACATATGACCAGCGCAATTACACCATACAGCAAACCACGTACGCGTAAAGAGAAAAGCTAGCCTATGACGTACATACAGCTAACAAAAGCGCTACACAGGCTATATAACATCTGGATAGGCTAAAAACATACTTGTACGGCAATCCAGACCGTCCCTTCCAGGATAAGCTCTGTAAAAATGGCCACATACGCAATCTGATCCCATCTGCAGTGTCATGTGGCCGAGTGCGCACACCACGATTGCCCTATGGGCTGTCGTTACGCGTGGACATAGCGCCGTTCCCATTTGCTCAAATATGACATATTTTACTTTGTTTTAAAGGGCAGGAAACCCCGTAGAAGATAATCTACGTGTTTTACGTTAGATCATTCATGAAGCAGTCTAGTAGTGTTTTTACGCAACAGTAGTAATGTAGTACAAACGCAAATGTGATGGGTACGCACTGTGGAAATTGAGATTTTGCTGGACAATGGATAAATGGATTATGAAAAAACGTTCAGGATTCTTCAGAAAAGTTATAACTGTATAACCAGGTATCAAATTTGGTTGATTAAACATGTTAAAGAGATTTCGTAGAAAATAAAATATATTTATACAAAACCGGAAGTACATCGGTTGTATGCATACTGAAGTGAGCACGTGAAAAAAACACCTAATGTTTATTTCTACAACTTTTCAATAATATACAATTCTTCCTGAATCGGATCTTGATTTTTTAGCGTGTTGAAACGGTACCAAGAGTTTTTGTGATATGCATTTTTTTGCGTGTGACTGCGACGAGGTGAAGGTTGTAAACAGTGGGTTGGGCTATTAGCTCCCTGCAGTGTAACCTGAGAGCTGATAAGCATATAAACGAATATATGTTCGCAGGCTGTGACTGTTTCTACCAATTTTGCGTTGAAAGTTCTGTCTTTTATTAAGGTTTTAATTAAAAATTTAAGAGAAATAAGAACACTATAAAAAATTGGGACGCATGCGTCCCACCACTAGGTGGCCAAAGTCTATAGGGTTAAAGGGATAGTTCGGAATTTTGGACATAATGTCTCAATTACGACTTACCCATGATGTAGTTGATTGATGGAAACCATTTTCAACTCTATGGCAACCGGTAGCATCCACTACCAAACGCACCTAAACACTCCACAGTGCAGCCAAAGCAAATAAAACCTCTGCTCCAAGATGCTTTGACAAATTTGCACTGAATTTGGCATTTAGCATCTACTCGCAATTAGATTTTTTTTAAAAGAGTTTACTAAAAATCACTTTTTTGTTGACATTTGATACTAACTAGGCTGACTAAGCAATTCATTATGAACATGCATATGTATGTTTTTGCATTCGCATATGTATTTGTTGTTTTGTGCGCTTGATTGAAGTCATTAAAACTCATTTTTAACCACTCCACAGATTTCATGTTAGCTGTGACCCAACAATAGGAGGCGCCACCAGGGAGGGGTGCTGGGTGCAATAATTTAACAAAAATACAAGCACAGATATGGTTGTCTTGGTCAACGTAACCAGGACTATTATTTTGAAAACAGGGAAAACAAGCAAAAAATGTAATAAACAAAACTCTAGCTCCAAGTGAGCCTTACTATACAGGTTTCTGGCCCTCTCTAAAGTCGGGCAGTTAAGCTGCTTACCTAAGGCAGATAGTAGACAAATAGAATGGTCAAAACAAGCACAGTTCGATACACGGTTCGGTTCCTCACACAGAAAATGGGTCAAAAAGGTAATCGGGCACTCAGGGAAAAACAGTTATACACAAGTTCAAAAAAATATCCGCCACACTCACAGACTCTTCCACAAAGAAAACTCCAAAACTCCCACATTCCACAGCTGTGTAGGCCCCTTTTATCCTGGGCCTGATGAGGTATGATGCTCTTCAGGTGGGTTTAACAAGGGAGCGGAGCTGGCAATTGGAAAGGGGTGGAGCCACTGGAATGGAAAATACCGGCCTTTCACTACAACTCCCCTCATGGCATTACATACCCCCCCCACCCCCAGCTCTGACCGGGTGGGAATGCATGGCGTCTTGACAAGGCGTTGGCATTCTGGTGTTGGTTCCCCGATTTGTGGACGACAGAAAAGTTAAAAGCTTGTAGGGATAGAAACCATCTGGTTACCCAGGCGTTAGTCTCCTTGTGCCGTGCCATTCACACAAGGGGAGCATGATCGGTCACTAGGGTGAAGCGTCGGCCTAGGAGGTAGTACTTCAAGGTGTCTAGGGCCCACTTTATTTCCAGGCACTCCTTCTCTACCGTGGCATATCGTTGTTCCCGAGGTAGAAGCTTTCGGCTGATGTATAGGATGGGATGTTCTTCCCCATCTACCTCCTGGGACAGCACTGCCCCCAAGCCAGTCTCAGAGGCATCGGCATCATGTCACTTGAGAAGTCCGGCGTGGCGAGGATGGGATCAGCACACAGGGCTCCCTTTAGATGCTCGAACGCCAGCTCTGCAGTCCATTGAACAAAATTTGGTTTCTGGTTCTTTGTTAAATCTGTCAGGGGAGATGCAATAGCAGCAAAGTTTGGCACAAAGTGACGATAATAGCTGGCCAGACCTAGGAATGTCCTGACCTGTTTTTTGGTAGTAGGGCGAGGCCATTTTCGTATTGATTCTACTTTATTAAGCTGAGGTTTAACACTCCCCCTCCCAATTGTGAACCCCAAGTATTCCGTTTCTTCTGGGCCCAATCTGCACTTATTAGGGTTAGCGGTAAGCCCGGCCTCTCTTAGAGAGCCAAGCACGGACCTCAGCCTCTTCAGTTGGGTCTCCCAGCTGTGACTGTGTATGATGACATCATCAATGTATGCAGCAGCATACTCACTGTGCTCCTGGAGGACCCGGTCCATCAGCCTCTGGAAGGTGGCAGATGCTCCATATAGGCCAAATGGCAGGACGGTATATTGGTACAGCCCAGTGGGTGTGGCAAAGGCGGTCTTCTCCCTGGACCCTGGTGCAAGAGGAACTTGCCAATACCCCTTTGTTAGGTCCAGCGTGCTAACAAACCGGGCTTTGCCTAGTCTCTCAATTAGTTTGTCCACCCTGGGCATCGGATAGGTATCAAACTTAGATATTTCGTTCAGCTTTTGGAAATCATTACAAAAGGGTACAGTCAGGCTTAGGTACAATTACAATGGGGCTGGACCACTCCTCAATAATCCCCATCTCCAGCATTTTGTTTACGTCCATCTTAATTTCAGCCCTTCTAGCCTCTGGAACCCGGTAGGGCCGGAGGTTCACCTTCTTCCCTGGTTCAGTGTATATGAGGTGTCAGGCAAGGTGGGTGTGGCCTGGTTTGGTAGAGAAAACATCAGTATTCTGAGAGACCAGCTTACATAGGTCCTGCTGTTGTGCAGCCGTCAGCTCAGTCCCAAAACTGACATCACTCGACTGCCTCAGGGCAGGACCTGGGGAAGATGCAGTGAGAAGAACAACATGGGTTATCCATTTTTTCTACAGATTAATGTGATAAATCTGTATGGCCTTCCTTCTACCTGGTTATCGCACTTTGTACGTGACATCACTTACTTTTTCCAACACATAGGGACCGTGCCAGCTAGCAAGGAACTTACACTCAGATGTTGGCACCAGCACCAACACTTTGTCTCCTGATGCAAACTGGCGGGGCTGGGCGGAGCGGTTATAGACTCTCCGTTGGGCCTCCTGGGCTTGGGCCATATGTTCCCTTACCAGAGGCCATATGGTTTTCATCTGCTCCCATAACTCACCCACATGTTTTATCAGGCTTTGGTGGGAGCTTGGCTGTTCCTCCCAAGCTTCCTTCGCCAGGTCGAGAAGGCTGTCGACGATAGAGGAGCTTGAATGTAGAGAAATCCCAATTTCCATCCCAATCCTCTCAAATGGTGTCATGGCCTCTCATGGCATTACATAGCAAACTATAGTGTTGTCAAGTCAGTTAGAACACCTACTTTGTGCATAACACAAGTAATTTTTCAAACAATTTTTTACAGACAGATTATTTCACTTTTAATTCACTATATCACAATTCCAGTGGGCCAGAAGTTTACATACACTAAGTTGACTGTGCCTTTAAACTATTAATATTTGGTCGCATGTCCTTTGCATGCAATGACTTCCTGATGTCTGTGACCCTACAACATCAAAAGACTCTTGATATCTTATTTTCTGGTACTCTGACAAGCGATAATATTACATCTCTGCATTCGAATGGATCTCTATGGGAATTGGGGGGTGGGACTAGATTTAGCTGAAAAATTACACTGGAAATGTATGGAAACACATGGTTGGCTAAATGCCTCTAAGTCATCAAGAGTCTGACGTATCAAACAAGCCTGAACCCTATTTACTTTGGCCCTTCAGAGGCAATTTCCTCCTGGTTTCTACTAGTTTTATTTAAATGTCAATATCTAAAAAAATATTCCCTGCACATCCATGGTTTTAAGTTCGAACTGAAGAAGAAGCTGTATCATTCAGACATTTGCTACAGAATACATTTATTTCAGAATAGTCACATACAGTATATATATAATAACCATAACATACGCCGCCTAATGTATTTAAATATGTTTAAAAAGAACGAAAGCGCGTGTGTATTCACACAAGTACAGCAACGTATTTCAGCCCTAAGTGCGAGGGGTGGTCGCTGCGGAAATGTCGACTGTACGGGACTGTACTGTATGTTGACTAGGTGTCTTCTAAACCGAAAGTGCATCAGGTACTGTATATAGTACAGTAAGCAAGGGAAAGCGGTGATTGCTCATTTGTACAACGTTTTAAAAAAATATTATTATTTCTATACGTGAACATGATTTTCTTAGCGTGTATAAACGGTGCATTTTATGCATTTTACAGTCTGTGGCTGTAGCCAGAGGAGGGTCGTAAGTGTTTTGGGCTATTAATAACACCGTCCTAATTTATTGCACTGCAGTGTAACTGGAGAAGCTGAGGTTTTCGCAAGAGGCTACCCTTTTAAAAAATACTGCGTCAAAATTTATGGGGTTTTCTTAAAGCTGTAGTTTATATTTTCAGATGAACATGAATACTGTAATTGAGACGCATGCGTCTCAACCACTAGGGGTGAAGTTTATAGAGTTAAATCATCTGCTGCCAGAAATACAGTAGATATGGATGGATAACTTGAAGGGTTTCTTCTCCTGACTTATTTTTCCATAGAGTTTTTCCTTAAAGTGATCCATCCATATCTACTGCATACATCTGCAGCAGAGTGATTGTTTGAGGCTTGTTTGATACAAATTAAAAGTGAAATAATCTGTCTGTAAACAATTGTTGGAAAGATTACTTGTGTCAATTACTTGTGTCAAGTCCTAACTGACTTGCCAACACTATAGTTTGCTAACATGAAATCTGTGGAGTGGTTAAAAATAAGTTTTAATGACTTCAACCTAAGTGTATGTAAACTTCCGACTTCAACTGTATTTGTAAACAAGTTTCACGTGGACTCATTTTCTTCTTGATGTGTAAAAAGAAAACCGTGTTAAAGCCATGCAGATTATAATGCCTTTGAGTGTATTGCTGCCCCCGCAGGCCGGGAAGATACTAAGGGAAGCAAAACAAAATGATTAGATAGTGGTGTAGGCCTATGTGATTTTAATAATAATAAGGCTTTGAAATAGGAATCTGTTTTGTCATTGTCACTAGAAGAGCTATGTGCTATGGTGAATGTACCGTATGAAGCAGCAAGAGATCTACAGCCAAAAATTGACAGTGGTGATGATGATGAGGAAACAGTTCAGGAGTCGAGGACAGGTATACCTACAGTGAGCACCATAATTCATTTGACAGTAACACATTTTTTCTTATTTTGGTTCTGTACTCTAGCAATTTGAGTTTGAAATGATACAATGACAAAAATGTTGAAGTGTAGACTGTTAGTTTTAATTTGAGGGTATTGTCATCCATATTGGATGAATCGTTTAGAAATTACAGAACCTTTTGTACACACCTTTGTGTAGGCTATCTCTGTCTTTCTTCTTTAAAATATTTTAAGTATTGGACGAAACCACTACCGACAATTTATAAATTGCTTTTTATAAAAATGTTTTTTTTCCCATGTTAGGCTACTTCATTTTAATTAGTAAGCTATAACTTTACATTTTTTTGTAGACTAAAATGTATATAGTAACAGAACTATCACCATACCACAAAATAGTTTTTAAAATTGCATACATAAAAATGTTGTCAATATGTGAAAAGTATAACGTTGTCACAACGTATTTATACAACTTTGCTACAACTTGTACAACGTTGTCACAACGCTGCCACAACATCGCATTATAACATTGTGACAACGTATCTGGGAATTACACTTTTACATTGTCACAACATAATGATGCAACGTTGTGGCAACAAAACATGACGTTGACACAACGTTGCACCAACGTAATTTTGTTAGCAGGGCATGTACTTCGTCATAGGAAGGGAAAGTAAATGGACAATGATAACGTTATTTGTTTGCTGGGCGTCATAAAAATAGTTTTTTTCTTGTTTCTTTTTGTTATTACCACATAGCTAATGTTAGCTACTGGCAATCTCTTAGCTGGCTAGCTAGTATTAAGGTAGCTAGCTACATGTAATGTTCGCTAGCTAAACCAGAAAGAGAGAAAAAAAAACTATTTTTATGACCGCCAGCAAGCAAATATCATTGTCCATTTACTTACCCTTCCTATGACGAGGCACGTGTTTTTTGAGAACAGATGCTGCAGTTTGGGATTATAAACCCATCCTGGCTCATCCAGGTAACGTTAGCTAATTGTAAGAGTCTTTTGTAACGCTAAGCTTTTAGAGTAACATTAACGTTAGAGAGACGTATTGTAGATCAGGTCACCAAAAGCGAATTTTGGTAGATTTTCAGCGGATCTAAGTGGGACCAGTAGCTTGTGAGGCAGCGAGTAAAATTAGCCTATGAATCACAGCCTAGAATAGCTAACTTACTTTGTCAAAGTAACGTTAACATTGTTTTCCATCAGCAGTGAGGTGCACTCGATTTCTTTGTGGCCAACGTTAGCCATAGCCTATGTGTTATCCATCTCTCCCCCACCCGCTGACTGAGCGTGAGGTACTGCTGTAGCGCGAAATAGGTTCCTAGATGGCGCCGTGTTTACACCTATGAATTGCTGTTTGTATCAGACAATTTCAGTAACCTACTACTTCTACAGTACAATGCTAGCTAGCGACCTAAAATTATTCCTCTCAAGTGTATTTACTAATTTTTCAGGCCATGTGTCATTTTATAGCCTACAAGTTTATCCGCCATCGCCAAGAAGTAAATGGGATAATGAAAGTAAAGGACAGAGATTGGGATGGCAGGTATGCCATCCGCCAAGTTACGGCTTGGTGGGGCATACCCCATACCTATACAGAACCGAGAGTTTGCCACTTATCAGGGTTTCCTACAGAAGTAACCACAACGACCATAGAATCTCAGCCCTTAAAAACATTAACTTCTGTATGTTCTGACCTCATGTAACCACACAGCATTGAGATACAACGTCACACATCCACACAGTAAAGCCCCAAACTTGTTTTTTTTTGCCGTTTTTCTCCTTCGTCTTCCGCTTCTTCTTCTCATTATTTTTCCTGCCAAACTGCCTGCCTCTGTCACAATGTTATCCAATGGGGATAATTATTCTTTGAGGTTATGGTCCGTATACCTGCTCATCAAGCTTATCGCCCAATAAAAATGCATCATACTAATGTTTTTTAATGTTAATATAGCTAATGGCTTCATGCTTTCCAAGAAGCTACTGTGGCCTGATGGTTAGTTTTGTCTCTCACACAGAGGATTGTGGGTTCATGCTTATTTTCCACAAAAACAATGTGCAACTGTTAAGTACTTTTCATTTATTAGACTGTTATTATTTTCACATCAACACATTCTCATATTTTTATTGCCAAGGCAAAAGAGGTTTCCAATATTAAAGGGTAAGTTCGCTATTTTGGACCTTGGACCCTATTTGCGGTCCGTCTTCCATGAACCTGACCCATGAAGTCCATTTTTTCGCTGATCGGTCCAGTATTGAGTTCGGTACAGATTTCCTGTAGGCTCTCACTGGGCTACAATGGAAGTGAACGGGGCAATCAGAAATGTTATGGAAAAACAACGATAAATGTGCTTTTATAGCTCAGTGTGTATTCTTACGGTCTCAGTATGCTCTCCTGTGAAATGTAGGCTATCGCAAACGCAAACCGAACGTTGAAACAACAGTTCCATTTGAAACAAAACTATTTCTCCGACCGCACTACCTCGCACTGTAAACTTCCGCAGTCTAGCTACGTTGTAGAGAGGCCGCTTGAAAAGCAGTTGATCACAAATCCTGACCTCCCGTTGGAGTTTACTAGCTAGTAGCCTACAGCAGAAATATTTGTAACGCAGTTTTTGTAATCATCATTTGTAATAATTCATCACAGCAATGGTGCGCGAATGTGCAGTCCCCGGTTGTGGGAATAAAATGTCTGGACGCTCAAATACCAGTTTTCACAGGCTTCCGTTCTCTGACCCAGAAAGATTGAGACTTTGGCTGGTTGTCTTACGGATCGACATAAACACTCCAGTCAATCAACTCCGTTTGGCAGACTTGCGGGTTTGTGGAGCGCATTTCGACGCTACTGATTTCTGTAACCGCAAATCAGAAACAAAACACTGGTTTCTAAAGAACACAGCTGTTCCTCGTGTCGGACCTGCAGCACTATCAAGCACCGGAGCGGAGGTAAGTTATATTTAGCTATAACGTTACTAACATTTTTATTTTTTTTGAGCGCGTCCTCTGACCCAGCACTCAATACCAACTAACAAAATCCGAGCTTGACATAAGTTGTTTTCTTGTAACAAAACTGTCGGAAACGTTCATCAACTATAACTTTTTACAATTCTATAATGTTTTATTTACAAATGCTTGACGCATGGTGTCCTGTCCAAAGTTCTCATCTATCACATATCTGTTGGCAGTCATAGTGTAATGGTAATCAATGGAGATGATCCAGTGTCATCCACGGATACATCCAGGTTTTCAATGGCATTCGGTAGCAACAGATCCCACTCCCTACAACACAAACTTTCCTCCTCTCTGGGCATCTGCTTGCACCTCTTGCAAGAACACCAAAAGTCCCCCGAAATTCTTGGTCTAGCCTCGGCAGCGACTTCGGATAACATTACCTGCGCAACTTCAGCCTCTCTCTCTTCTCTTGCTCTCTTATCATCCATCTCTTGTAGTTCCGTGTCCGTGTATTCTGGCTCAAATCTGTTGCCAGTAACGTCAAAGTCAAAATTGAATTCTTCGTCTTCGTAATCATTATAGTAATCCATCATCCAAGTTTTTTTGTGGAAATTGTAGCCTACGTTGCTGCAGGTAAACAAACGCAGACTGCTCAGCTAGATAGTTTCGTAAACGGCCGGCACACCTTCCCGCTCCCCTACCCCCGACACATAGTACTCCGCGGGAGCAGCGAAAACAAGCAACAGAGAAATGCTTACTTCCAAGCCATGCCAAGCACGTAAAAATGTTCGGATTGAGATACATTTCACAGGAGAGCATACTGAGACCGGTAACAATACACCCTGAGCTTCCCGTCTCATTTATTGTACATGAAAGCACATTTATCGAATATTTCTGATTGCCCCGTTCACTTCCATTGTAGCCCAGTGAGAGCCTACAGGAAATCTGTACCGAACTCAATACTGGACCGATCAGCGAAAAAATGGACTTCATGGGTCAGGTTCATGGAAGACGGACCGCAAATAGGGTCCAAGGTCCAAAATAGCGAACTTACCCTTTAACTGTTCAATGTTTCACTTGTATTTCACTTGTACTATATCACACCCTTTCCTAACCGGATGCTCGCTCTTGTCTGGTTTGGGGAGGGTGTTACGCTCTGCTCTTGCGGTCATGACTGACTGACTGTGGAAGCCGAACCTCAACGTACCCTTACCTCGGCCAACATTTCTTTATTCATTCATTTCTTCACTTCAGCTCTGTTAACTTTATCCTTTTCACACATAACACAATGTCACCATAAAATTAACTACTAGGAAAATTAAGAATCTACGATAATAGCCTACATTAAGAATTGATGATAGCCTCCTGTATAATGCAATCCTTTAAGAGATCGGATTTATAAACCACCAATTCCCCAAACATATCTGTTTCATGGCTAGTCACTTAAAAAAAAAAAAAACAATAGCCTCCGAACGTGGCTCTAGTCTACGCTACTCTGCAGATAATGTAGCTTACTGCAAACACTTTTAATAATAATAATACTAATAATAAGAATAATCTCTGGTATGTACTTTCTTAGTAGTATCTATTGTTTTCTTTCGGGCTAAGATTCCTGGGAATTAAGCTTGTTAGCCAACGTTACTGTTGCCAGAGAAACGTCAGTCTGCTTCTAGTCAGGAAGCAGGTACAAGCTAGGCTACTACGGAGCGAATCAACGTGCCTTATAGCCTACATTCATTGCACTACAAAAAACTAAACTAAACCTAGCTGTCCGGTACCAAAACATTTCCCGCAGGTAACATTCTACACTACCAGAAAAAAAACTGCGATCTGCTGTGCTTATGAACTCACTCGCTCGCTCGCTAGCTCGTAGCCCACACATGGAAGGTTGGAGTTAGGCATCCGGCAATCCAGTGTTGAATAGCCTGATGTTAAATGTATTTCATTTTCTATAGAATACTAATAGCCCTATTTTAAAACTGTATTTCCATATTTTACTGATGCAAACTATTTAGGCTGTACTAGCTATTTAGGCTGTATGTCTTTCAGCTAGAATGTGTTTGCGTCTAGCCCATTGTGCATGCCTGTCTCCATATAGACTTGGTTCATTAATTTACATGCTTCTTCATGATCCATAGCTCAGGTGGTGCTGTTCATTGTATTTCATTACACATTAAATACTGCTCATCTACAAACTTTTAATGTAATTGTGTGCTGTCTGTAATAGATAACCTGTTCTCATTCTAGTCAATAGAGGGCTTTATGGTTACGCAAATGTCTGCATGCATTTCTTTGGAATGCATGTTTCTCTCCGTGTTTATCTTCATGCATTATTCATCATTAGTTAGCAAAATAAATTATATCAGATCAAAAACATCTAAGACGTAAAAAAAAAAAAAGCCAAGTTACTCACGCATAGCCTACATAGTGCTGTCAATAAGTCCTTAACTCGAACTTGCAAAAACTAGGCCTGCCTTTAAAAGTATTGACATCAAAATGTGGCTAAGTTACAACTAACAATATTGCCTATCGTAGCTTACACTAAATAAACTAGCTCTATTCCAAAGCAATGCTATCCAAACTTTCCTAAATTATTTAATGCAATTTGGCCCTGTGTTTCTTCATCTTACCATCTCAAGAGAATGTGGTCAATGAAACTGTATGTGCCACATCAAACTGCAAAATGAAAATAATTTATAGTGGAAATACTCTCATTCAGATGTGTTGCACTTAGAAATAAAACAGAAAAATTACTACACTATAGGGCATGTTTGAACAATTGTCTGCATCCACTCCTTTGGGTCTATAAGCACAGAATGAATAAAATGTATTATTATTATAATTATTATTATTATGTATTTATTGATTTATTTATTTGGATTTCTATCAAAACCTGTGTGGTCCTACAGAGCATAGATATCCTTGTGTTCACAAAATCCTGTTTGCAAATATAATAATTACTATTATGTCAAGAAAATTGGTACTATTACATACACTGCCTGGCCAAAAAAAAAGTTGCACTCTATTATTTCGTTGGACTGCCTTTAGCTTTGATTATGGCGCACATTCGTTGTGGCATTGTTTCGACAACCTTATGCAACATCACAACATTTATTTCTGTCCAGAGTTGCATTCATTTTTGGCCGAGATCTTGTATTGATGATGGGAGAGTCAAACCACTCCGTAGAGTCTTCTCCAGCACATCCCAAAGACTTTCAATGGGGTTGAGGTCAGGACTCTGGTGGCCAATTCATGTGTGAAAATGATTCCTCATGCTCCCTGAACCACTCTTTCACAATTTGAGCCCGATGAAGCTTGGTATTGTCATCCTGGAATATGCCCATTGATGGGATAACCTGGTCATTCAGTAGATTCTGGTACTCAGCCGACTTCATTTTATTGCTGCATAATGTTGCTGAGCCTTGACCTGACCAATTGAAGCAACCCCAGAACACAACACTGCCTCCAGAGGCTTGTACAGTGGGCACTATGCATGACGGGTGCAACGGCAACTTTTTTTTTTGGACGGGCAGTGTATATATACACTACTGTGCAAAAGTCTTAGGCACATGTGAAAATATTCTGTAAAGCAAAGATGCTTTCAAGAATAATGAAATGAAAAGTTTCTAAATATCAAACAATTGACTATAAAAAGCAGTAACAGTAAAAAAATCAAATCAATATTTGGTGTGACCACCCTTTGCCTTTAAAACTGCATCAGTTCTCTTAGGTACACTGACGTGCAGTTTTATAAGAAAATCAGCTGGTAGGTTGTTCCAAGCATCTTGGAGAACTTGCCACAGTTCTTCTGCAGACTTTGGCTGTCTCGCTTGCTTCTGTCTGTCCAGGTAATCCCTAAAAATTCTAGGGTGCCTAAAACTTTTGCACAGTACTGTATATATATATATATATATACATATATATATATATATATATATATATATATACACACGCACACATATACGTATACAGTTGAAGTCGGAAGTTTACATACACTTAGGTTGAAGTCATTAAAACTCATTTTTAACCACTCCACAGATTTCATGTTAGCAAACTATAGTGTTGGCAAGTCAGTTAGGACATCTACTTTGTGCAAGTAATTTTTCCAACAATTGTTTACAGACAGATTATTTCACTTTTAATTCACTATATCACAATTCCAGTGAGTCCGAAGTTTACATACACTAAGTTGACTGTCCCTTTAAATTTTATTAAATAATATTTGTTCACATATCCTTTGCATGCCATGACTTCCTGATGTCTGTGACCCAACAACATTTAAAAAAAACGCTTGATATCTTATTTTCTGGTACTCTTACAAGTGATTCTATGTCTCTGCATTTGAATGTATCTCTATGGGAATTGGGGGGTGGAACTAGATTTAGCTGTAAATTAAGATGGAACAGTATGGAATACATGATTGGTACACTGGCTGTAAGTCATCAAGGGTCTGAGGTATCAAACAAGCATCAAACCATCACTCTGCTGCCAGATATGCAGTAGATATGGATGGATCACTTTAAGGGTTGTTTCTCCTGACAAATTTTCCGATTGAACTCTATGAAAAATAAGTCACGAGAAGAAACCCTTCAAGTTATCCATCCATATCTACTGTATTTCTGGCAGCAGAGTGATGATTTAAGGCTTGTTTGATACGGCAGAACCTTGATGACTTAGAGCCATTTAGCCAACCATGTGTTTCCATACTGTTCCAGTCAGTGGTGGCTGCTGGTGCTACTAATTGCATTACTTTCACAGTAATTTCCGTATCGTATTGTCAGTAAATCTTTATGAAATGATAACTGTGTGCTGCAATTTCAGTCAACCTGACCATGGAATTACTGTGATATGCTGCTGTAGAATTACAGTAATCACCTGTATTTTGACATATCAACTGTAATAGTGCAACTCAGTAGTCAGTAATTTACTGTAGATTTACACTTCTGTAAAGTTGACATTTTAACTGTCATTTCACCACACCTATAAAAACAGACAATATTTGAATTGGGTAAATTAAAATGAAAACAAAGACAATATACATTTAACATATTTATTCAGCAGTTTTTCAAGAGTAAATATGCAGAGTATCTCAAGTGCAATTGCATATTTTAAGTGCAAATATTGGGCAAAAACATTTCATAGGCAGTTTAAATGTTATTTAATTAAAATTTTAAATATCGACTTAAGTGTACAATTTGTACTGCTTGTGAGTGACACAAGATAGCTGCATGCTGCACCATCGTACGTTTGTCCAACCAGTTTCTGCTTGTAGTCATAACCAGCCATCTCTAAATCCACAAACTTAAAAACCGACTCTGCATCCCTGCCTGATGACACGTCGAAGAACCCAATGAAACGCTCTTGAATTATTCCCGCAGCATCGACATAACGCAGAATTATGGACAACTGAGCTTTGCAAGAGATGTCGGTCATCTCATCTATTTGCCACGCAAAAAAAAGGAGCAGCGGTTACTTCATTCTTGATCTCCTCCTGCATCGTAGCTGCAATAGCTTCGATCAGATTATTTGAATCGTCTTAGACATGCCAGAGAACACAGTGGACGATTTCAAGTGTGCAGCCAGAACGTCATCATAGCAAGAAAGCATTTCAGTCAACTCCCTGTAGTTTCCTCTGTTATCAGAATTTTCACTCTCGTCATGCCCCCTAAATGCCAGCTCCTGACGACCCAAGAATGCAATCGCATCAACCAACCTCCTGAGAATGTCACAATTTTTCCGCACCATTTCATTGTGCTTTGCTAATTGGATACGTGCACCTTCATCAATTAAATGCTCGATTCTCACATTTCCCAAAAGACTCAACTGCACGGTTGCACTGACATGCTCCTTCGATTTCGCATGAATCTTAACAGACCTGTTGAAATTACGTAAATCCTCAAAGCCATCTCTCGCAAACTTTGAACATACATCTCCTGCAGCAGCGCACTTGAACAAGACACATGGCCAGCAATACAGGCGGTTCGTTAGCAAGCTACCAGTTAGCCACTCCACCTTGTCATACCGTGATACTTTAAAACTCAGACTCACCGAGCCCACTCGCTGGACCAAATTGATAGGAGGCTTCGGTCTTCCCTCGGCCTTCACTCGCAGTTTTTCTTCGTAGTTTAACGACTGAAAAGAATCCCGCAGAATCCGATCCAGGATGTTTGATGTTACATTCGCAGATTCCATTTTCTTCCAACTGGAGCCAAATGAAATGGAAAAAGCTACCTTTTCAAAAAGTGAGCTAGTTTTGGCTAACGTCAGCTAGTTAAATCACGTTAGCAATTAGCTAGCTAGCTAGCTGAGGTAAAAAAAATTATTGAGGTCGCCTAATGATAAAAAAGATAACGCTACAACACCGATACAATTTTTTACTAATATATACAAATCACCGCCGACAACGCCACAACCATAAAAATTGAATAAATTGAATAAATCGCTCTCTCTCTCTCTCTCTCTCCAATACAGTAACACACTAACGTCTCTACTACCAACAGGGAAAATTGGCGGGTAGGATGATTATATCTTGCTGGACAAATGAACTCCTGTTCTGTATGGTTAGACATTATGTCAATCATCTGGACGAGAACGCGCACAAGAACACGCATGATTGAAATACATTAGTGAGGCAGTGCTTCACGGGTGGGCTCAAAAACGCGTCATAATCCACAATTATCCAATCATATTTTATAAAGTCCCCCATTGATTTCCAATGGTCTAGTGAAGCAGTCAGACACAGTCCTTCACTGAAATTCCTTTTAAAAGTCTAAGGGTGACTTTTCGTGTTTTTCACGATACAAGGCACATTTTTGAATTGAGGCACTTTTTTTTTAGCTTCACAAGGGAAATGGTAGTTGTGATGATAATTCAATATTAAATAAAGATGTGTTGTTTGTGCTATGCATGTTCTTTTATTTATTTATTTATTTATTTATTTTTTTTATTTTTTTTTTGGGTGAAGCACTGCTTCACCTGTTGTCTTAGAGAAACCTCCTCTGGTTCCAGTGTCATTTACAGCTAAATCTAGTCCCACCCCCCAATTCCCATAGAGATCCATTCAAATGCAGAGACATTATATTATCGCTTGTAAGGGAACCAGAAAATAAGATATCAAGAGTCTTTTGATGTTGTTGGGTCACAAACATCAGGAAGTCATGGCATGCAAAGGATATGTGACCAAATATTATTTAATAAAATTTAAAGGCACAGTCAACTTAGTGTATGTAACCTTTTGACCCACTGGAATTGTGATATAGTGAATTAAAAGTGAAATAATCTGTCTGTAAACAATTGTTGGAACAATTACTTGTGTCATGCACAAAGTCCTAACTGACTTGCCAACACTATAGTTTGCTAACATGAAATCTGTCGAGTGGTTAAAAATGAGTTTTATTGACTTCAACCTAAGTGAATGTAAACTTCCGACTTCAACTATATACCGTATACAGTGGCGTAGCGGAGGCCCCCGCACCCCCCGCGGTGCGGGGGAGCCCCGGAGCTTAGGAGGCCCCGCCCCCACTAGATTTTTTTTCTTTACATTGTAGGCTATCCTCTTAGATTTCGTAACGGGAACAGGGCGCAGAGGGCGGGGCCCCTTCCCTTCTATGTTGCTAGGCACCCTGTCATGTGTATCATTCTAATAATTATTTGCTCACCTGCGATAGGGCTAGCCGGCTGATAACTAATGCTCATTGGCAGGCTGGGCAGTGTTCAAAACAAAGCGGGAAGCATTGCTAATTTAACGTTCATTAGTTGCGTTGCCGGTAAAAATGAAAAATGAAGCGCAAATACCCAAGCGGTGCTCAGAAAAACCAGATGAGAGTGAAAGCCGAACAGGAGAGGGCAAAGCTACCAAAAATGAGATCATTGTTCCAGCAGGCAGCAAAGGTAGACTCTAACGTTACTGCAGATGCATCGGCAGTAAGCTCCCCACCCGGCCCGGCCACCGCTAGCAACCCCCCGGTCAGCTCCGAGTCCAGGCAGACAGCAGACAGACAGTCCAGCCAGGCCCACAGCCCCGTTACAGCCGAGCCAGCTAGCCGTGCCTCACGCTTCGAGACAGGTTAGAATAATATAAAGTTTTATTCGCCATAACCAGTACGAGTAGGCTACAGGTTACATTGGAATTGGAATCTAATCAGTTCCTTTTTTCAGGTAAGAATTAACATAGAGAATACGTTCGCACATACAGCTCCACTAGTACGCATACTGTAGGGAGGTCGAACGTTCTGCCCGCAATGTAATCACAATGGGCATTCCACACACAAAACAAAATTGACGTCTGGGCTCATTTCAACATGTCATTTAACAAGGAAATCTACTAAACGAGAGTAGATGAAGCTATTCATTTGTTTCAGAAGTGTACTTACACTTCAACAATGTTATTTTTTTACTTTAGAAGCCAGACATTATTATGCTAATTTGACTCTGTTTACGAACATTTCTGCCTATATTTAACGCTGTACCGAAATCAATGGGGTCATTATAAAACATCCAACCACATTGAAGTCGTTAATACACATTTTATTACAAGAAAAACTCACTGTGAAATGTTTTAGGTGTTAATCGATCGGTATGTATCGATACTTTCGTCTATTTAGGTGTCCTGAAAACGTTACATGTGCCGCGCGTCCTGCGGGACTTAGAATTCTACAGCCACTTCAGAAACAAAATGGCACCAAAAAAATAAGGTGCTCGCCACCTTATTCGAAATAACCCCAGAAGGGATTTTGTAATAGTGAAATGAAATGTTATTCAAATTGTGGCGAACCCCTGTCTTGACATCATGCCGATTGTTCAAATGCGATTGGTCCAAGATATGCTGGCAAAGAGGCGCTTTGAAATGTTTTCTGATGTGGCTAGGTCAGTAAACTCCAGATGAACAACGACATTTTTACATGTAGATCTTCATCAAAATCTCATCTACAGTATGGTATAAAGCATTTTAATATTGCGAATGTGTGTTTTTTTTAATTAACATGAAAAGGGAACATGCACCTTATAGATTCCGAATCCAAAAACTGAGAATTCTGATAACCAGTGCCAGCTAAAGTCGCTAGCTGCTATGTTTTTCTCTGGACCATATCGCCGGTAAACTCCATATGAACAACGACATTTTTACATGTAGATCTTCATCAAAATCTCGTCTACAGTATGGTATAAAGCATTTTAATATTGCGAATTGGTGTTTTTTTAAATTAACATGAAAAGGGAACATGGGTCAGACCCAGACGCATTAAGTAGGCTAATCAATGTTACTGTTGCGAATACACTGGAATTCTGAAGCCGCGGGACCCGCCAAGTTTGAAACTGAGACGTTTGGCAAGTATGGCGTTTTGGGAGTACATATTTAATTAAACACAACACGCCATAACAATATATGTGAGTAAATGTGTAGAGTATATTAGTTTTCCTGTACGAATACCACAAAATATCGGTTCTTGTTGTTGAAAAAATAAGGATAACGGTATCCTAAAAGCAGCACAGATGATGATGTGTTTCCGTCCAACGAGAGTGATTACACGAAAGTGAAACAGGCTAATTTAAAAAATAATTTTAAAGCGAACAAACGTCCTTTTTCTGACAAGCTAGCGATTCATATATAGCATTTAGGACAATATACATGAAAAATAAGCTGGCAAAATATGTTTTCTGAAAAATCACGAAAACGGGTTTGACCTAATACTAGTAATAAACCAACGTCATTCAAACACTGCTACAACCGGACTGTACACTAGTTCAAAAACTTCACATAGCTACCTAGCTTGTCAGCTAACAACGGTCATGTTTTACGTTTAGCTAGTTAGCTTAGCAAGCTTGCTTCCTAAACCGTTACTGTTTTGAAGCGTAATGCAACCAAAATAACTGCCGACTCTCGTACTCGTCCGTTTAGTGTTTAGTGTGATCAAGGAATAGGCAGGAAATAAGTCAGGAATACAAGGCTATATACTTTTTGCATTTGACAGATCTTACCAGCAGTAACTCCTGTCTCCTGACTGCAGCCTCTTATTATGTAGCCTATAGGATGTGTTTTGTTTGTTTATTGTAGGCTACTTTTCTTTTATACAGAATGTTATGTTATGTGAACCGTTCCGTTGTGTGAACTCAAATGATAGGCTATAACGAATATTCTACAATACCTTCATGTTACAAAAAATACAAAGCCACTTGTTTGTATTTGTCAATGATGCCTGAAAAAATATAAATTTTAAAAAAAGCTTTAAGTGGCCGCGATGTCTATCCCATGTCACTCTATTATTGATTTAGGGGAGGGGCCCCATGGTCCGACCTGCGGGGGAGCCCCGAAATATTGCGCAACGCCACTGACCGTATATACACTATATACTATATCAACTGTATATACAGTGGGGTGCAAAAATCTTAAAGCAAGATGACTTTTTATTTTAATTTTTTGGCCAGTTTAGAAAATAATAAAACAGGGAAAAAGGCCCTGTGTAAAACTTTGGGAACCCTTTTGGATTATTCTTTGTTACTTTTTAAAATGATGATTACTAAGGTCCAGGCCCAAGTTATTTACTCGCTAGGGCTTCAATGGGTCAGGTGAATATAATTTCAGGTCTGAACTATTTATTCTGGAGTAACTCCATTCCTCCTAAAGCACCTGACTGCGGTGGCTGTTCGGTCTAGTGTTAACAACCATGTGTGAGGGGGAGTGTAAGGTTTGGAGAACCAAACGCGACCTATAAGGATTTCTAAAAGCGTATCTTGAGAGATACGCCACAAAACACGCAGGTAATCTCACCGGGACTGAGAAACACAGGATCGGGAGCAAAACTTCCTTAGCACAAGGCAAAACAAAGCAACCTCCAAAAACTGAGGCGAACTTGATAAACAGCGAGAATAACTAACAAAAGCACCTCACACACTAAATAATTAGGCGTAACAAGAGGTGGTGAAACAAAACAAAACTCGATAAAACGAGTGAGGGAAAAGAATAGAAAGATCTGTTAGCCAGAGCTCTTGTGGTAAAAGAGCTGAACACAACTGGCAAAATGTGAAAAGAATAAAGGATAAAGGAAGATTGGAAAGAAAAGAGAAAACCAATCTAATCCTAAATCTTATAACCGGACTTGCTGCGTTTCCTATTAGTACGAACCAGAAATGCAGCGACCGAAATTCCTATACCTTTACCGACTTTGTTTGTCAACGTAGCAAAGACAATATCGAAGTGTCAGAAATGCGGAAGTCCTGGGCTATTTATAGCCGGCAGGAAACGCAAAACAGTTGTAGGGAATAATTGTCGGGTAAGCTACAAACACTGGAACGGAGGCGGAAAAAATCCGATAGAGCGTTCTGACGACGCCAAAAAAGAAACCAAAACGCAGACCAGCAAAGGCAGCAAATAACCGTGACAAGAACCCCCTTCTAAGGGACGGCTCCAGGTGATCACTCAGCCTTGTTTCTACGAAACTTTCTAATTAGAGTAGGATCCAAGATGTTACTGGAGGAGACCCAGCAACGCTCCTCAGGCCCATAACCCTCCCAGTCCACTAAAAACTGATAACCTCTGCCCACACGTCTCTCAGCCAAAATACGCCGAACGGTATACACCATACCTCCATCCACAACCCAGGGAGGAGGCGGCGGTTTATCAGCTGGAGCGAGGGCGCTAACTAGCACAGGTTTCAGGCGGGAGATGTGGAAGGTGGGATAGATGCACATGGAGGAAGGCAACTGGAGACGCACAGTAACCAGGTTGAGTTTTCAAATTATTTTAAAAGGACCCACGAACCGAGGCGCGAGTTTACGAGATTCAACTCGCAAGGGAAGGTCCCGTGTGGAAAGCCACACTCGTTGGCCCACCCGGTAGGAGGGAGCAGGACGACGACGCCTGTCGGCCACCGCCTTCTGCTTAGCCGAAGCGCGCAATAGAGAGGAACGCACGCGCCTCCAAACCGCTCGACACCTGCGAACGAAGGAAGCGGCGGAAGGAACCTCCGCATCTCTCTCCAGCTCAGGAAATAAGGGGATAAACCAATTGAGCCTCAAAAGGAGAGAGACCAGTGGAAGCGTTGCGCAAGGTGTTATGAGCATATTCAGCCCAGGCGAGGTGACGAATCCAGGATGCGGGATTGGCCGGGGCCAGGCACCGAAGAGTGCTCTCCATACTCTGATTGGTGTGCTCTCCATACTCCGATTGGTGTGCTCCGTCTGTCCGTTGGTTTCGGGATGAAAGACTGACAGACGCCCCCAGCAGAGTACAAAAGGAGCGCCAGAATTTAGCAGTGAATTGCGCACCGTGATCTGACACCACACCCAGGGGAAGACCGTGCACCCTGAAGATGTGGTCTACCATTAACTGAGCCGTCTCAGGTGCAGACGGCAGTTTAGGCAGGGCGACAAAGTGAGCCGCCCTCGAGAACCGATCAACCACCACCAAGATAACGGTGTTCCCATGGGACGGTGGCAGACCAGTTACGAAATCGAGGGCGATGTGACTCCACGGACGACTGGGAATGGGAAGTGGACATAAGAGACCCAAGGGGGAAAGCCGGGAGCCCTTGTTACGGGCGCACGTAAAACACACAGCAACAAATTCCCGCACATCGCTCTCAAGTTTAGGCCACTAAAACCAGCGAGAAATAAAATCTTTCATCCGGTGAACGCCCGGATGAGCCACCAATTGAGAGGCGTGACCCCACTGGAGAACCCCGCGACTGTACAGCTCAATGGCGCAGTCATATGGTCTATGGGGTGGCAATCTGGTAGCGTCAGTCTCGGACACTGATCTTTACGATGGCCTTTACGCCTACAGTATTGGCACCAATACCCCCGTGGTTTCACTCTCCCAGTTTGGTGGAGAGATGACCCATCTACCTGCATGGGCCCCTCCCGATAAATGGAGGAAAATGGTGGGGAACATGGAGGAATGCCTACTGATAGTGAAGGACTATGCCGAACCAGGTGTTTTTTGCCTTCACGTTCACGTTCCCTGATACGGTTGTCCAGGCGTATAGCCACGGTAACCAGGTCGGCGCGCTGCATTGGCTGTTTCTGCCGCAAGAAGTACCTACCGGATCTATGTTCCAAATAAAATACAAAAAAGCCAGGAAAGGGCCATTTAATCTGGAAAAAAAAATATGTACGAGGACTGGTTATTATTTGTATTGACAGAATCCACTTAGTTCCTGTTCGTATACGTGCTAGAAGTGTCATTTTCAGACCGAGACAGGAAACAAACCATGAAGTACTTCCAGGAAAGATGAATGAAGGTTTTGGAATGACCACCACAGTCCACAGACTTGAATATTATTGAATATCTGTGGAGAGATCTCAAACATGCCGTGCATGCAAGGAGGCCGAAGACTATTTCTGAGCTAGAGGTGTTCTGCCAGGAAGAATGGAGAAAAATAGAATTGAAAAACTCTAACCTGGCTACAGGAAGCATTTGCAAATTTATAGTTGCCTGAGGAGCGGTTACAAAGTACTAACTGACAGGGTTTACCTAAATTTAGCAGTCAGTTTTCCATTTTCATTATTAAAATTTTTTTTAATAAAAAGTAATCTTGCTTTAAAATTGTTTAACTTTGTACCATTTCGAGGTCAGGTTAGCTTCCGTTCACATGGATATTAATTGTAAAAGGCATTTTGACCAGGGGTGCCCAAATTTTTGCGCCCCAATGTACATACACAGTAAGGACTAAGCCTGAGGACTGATTGTTTTCATTATTTATCATGGGCTAATATAACTACGACTCTTATACTTATTCATGAATACATAATCTTTTAATGACGTAATATAAGTTAAAAAAAAATAAATAATAAAAAGTGTGTAGGTATTCCGGGTAGAATGGAAGATTCATTCAATTAATAGCTAGATTGTTTTAGTTGTAAATAGCCCACAGATTAGCATACTGACCTTTAGGAACGCACATTTGTTAATATTACAGTAGAATAAAGGTTGTGACAACGAATAGAGAAATGCTTACCTTATGGCGAACAAACCAGATATTCACATAACATTAGCTTCCCATTTCACACAAGTGTTTTGGAAATGTGTTCAAATGTGTAACTGTTCTCAATAATGTGTTATTGAATAAGAAGTGTAATTGGAGTACCATAATTTCATTATTCCTTGACAAATATGTTAATGAAAACAGTCAGGACTTGGTAGTGTCCTCAGACTTTTGGTCCCCACTGTAGAACATACATAGCAAAGAGAATTAACTGTGGATAAATTTTAGGTACGTACTTACCTTACACTGTGCAGCTAACCCTCTTCAAACTTGAAACTTGCGAGCGTTGTTGTAACACCCTCCGCCTCCTCCCAGTCCACTTCCCTATTGTTCTCTGTGTTTTCCCATTACCTCTTGTTTAATGTCATGTTGTTACGTTTCCCTGTCTGTCTTCCATGTTGTGCAGGCTGGGCATGGTTCTCCTCCTTGTTTTCCCCGTTTCCCCTCTCATTTTCCCTCAGCCAATCACTCACCTTCCCCGCTCGCATTCCACACTCACTCCTATTAGCTCATTCATTTCTGCATACATTCTCACGCTGCAATCACTCATTCTATCTCTCATTATCCCTCAGCCAGTCACTCTCATTCCCTGTCTGCATTCCACATGCCTCAGCCCCGCTTAATTACTGTTCACTCGCATTCTCACGCTGCATTCATTCATTGACTCATTTCCCCTCTCTCTATATTTCCCGTGTGTTTGTTGTCTTGTTGCCAGTTCGTTAGCCTTGTCGCCGTGTTTGCTTCGCTTGTCTAGCTTGTGCTGAACTTTTATCCTGTCAGTCTTGCGTGTGTTAACCCTGTCATCTGCCCTTCTAGTTTACCCTCCAGCCTGCTGTTCCAGCCACTCCACTCTTCGACCCCTGGCTTCCCGCTCCTGTTCAGTCCGCTGTTCTGCCCAACCCAGGACTCAGTCACCATCCTGCACCCCCTTCGCTGCCCGCTCCCGCTCAGCCCCTCTGCCGCCCGCTCCCGCTCAGCCACTCTGCCCTGTCCTTCCCTGGATTCTGCCCCCTTGTCTGTCATTGTCATTTTCTTGCCATTGTCATTGCTCTTCGTGAGCTTATTTTGTGAAACCTGTTTCTGAGTTGTGCGTTTGGGTCCAGTCTCGTGTCTGCAACAGTTGTCCCACTTATTACCATGAGCGACGGTGCCAACCATTCATATTTAAAAATGGCTATTAACCAACTAACGTTAGCTTAACCACACTTTCACTTATGATATTTTCAGTTAGCGTTAACTTAAACCGAATACATCACTCGGTAGTTAACAAGCACAGCAGGCTAGCTCATTAGCTAATGATCGTAAGATTGATATCGATGTATTATCAATTTAGCCAACCTACATACGTTTGCGTGCAAACTGGGTTTGCTAATTCGTTACCTGTGCTCTAATTTGAAACAGCTAGCTGCCTACTTCTGACTATACGTAATTACTGGAATATAATAATTATACTAATACTAATTATATCTCATAATTCACAATTCACTAACGACACTGAACATGCGCCACTTGAAATGCATGCTTGCATGCAGAATAAGCATGATGTCTGCTGATAAAAAATGTTCCTTAAGTACACAACAAGTGGTGACGTTGTACTCAACAAATTGCAATGGAGTTTGAAGGGGGAACTTATTTTTTATGACACCGTGACTTCCTTACCAACATGAGTTGCACCAGCAGGCACAGGTTTCTTTGTGACCTCAGCAGCCAGGACGTCCTCATACTTGAAAACATTAGTGGTGAATTCAATGGTACTTACTGCTGAAATAAAAAATGCGAGTGCATTCATCAAAGCAATGGAAGTCCTTCTGTGGCATGTTAATAGCTATGCTAATTTCAGATGCCTGACAAAGATGTGCTGGGAAAGGGGCAGGTCCATTGTACTGTGCAGAGTATGAAACGCCGCAGTTTAGGTGTGTGGTCAGCAGGCATCAGAGCGTGTGGTTAAATAAATGGCGCTTTGAGCGGCGTTCAAAGTGCACAGTAAAACGGCGCTTTGTAGAGTTTCCAAACTAAAGAGACCACACGAATTATGAGCCATTTGGCGTTCCATATCAGAGTGCCGTGTGGTGAGAATGTTTTGTGTGGTCAGAGCGGCATTGTGTGGTCAGAGCGATGTGTGGTGAGAATGTTGTGTGTGGTCAGCAGGCGTTCAGGCGTGTCGTCAGCAGGCGTCAGAGCGTGTGGCTATATGAAATTACTGTGCACTTTGAACGCCGCTCTAAGCGGCGCTTTCTCTTACAGACGCCGGCGTTTATTTTGACATGACGGCATCCTGGATGGCGGTTTTTCCAGTTTCCAGACGAAAGAGACCATATGTATTATGAGCCATGTGGTGTTCCATACTCTGGCCACACACGTCACTCAGACCACATACAACATTCTCACCACATGTTGTGCTGACCGTACACAACATTCTCACCACACATCTCTCTGAACGCACACACCGCTCTGACCACCCATCGCTCTGACGGCCCAACGGCTACCTGCAAATACACACAAAGTGCACAGTAAACGCCACACAAAGCAGCGCTTTCTCTTACCGACGCCGTTAAAATGGCGTTTGCTTTACGGTACACGGCGCTCTGACCACATACAACACTCTCACCACACACGCCGCTGTGACCTCACACATCACTCTGGCCTCTCTCACCACTCACCACTGTAGGCCGTTTTATGAGGTTCTCCAGCTTGGTGTGGCTGAACTCCAGGCTGATTACGTTGAACAACTTATCCCGCTCCTCCTCGGGGGTCTCATAGTAATGCACAAACTGCGCCATGCTCATCTCTGAGCCCTTCTGAGTACTGGCGTCCATCACATCTACCGCCCGACGGCTACCTGCAAATACACACACATGCATACACACACACACCATATGTTCGCACACAAACACCGTACACATGTGCACAAATACACACACAACATGCAGCATACCCCCCCCCCCCCCCCCCCACCCCACACACACACACACACACACACACACACAAACACTCAGCTCAGTAACAATTTACATTAACCCCTTCACACAGATGCCAAATTTGGTAAAATTCTCACATATTTAGGGGGTGTTCCATTTAAGGCTTTATAACTCTTGTGAGCATCACAGCAACTTGGAAAATGCCTTAAATGAAGCAAGATAGTTATATAATTTATTTTCATAATTTAGGTCAAAATAAAGTGCCACAAATGCTAAGAAATCTTGGCAAAAATGCAAAAGAAAATTGTTTTTCTTTATTTTTCAATGAAATACTGAGAGCAACAAATCTGAATCAGGTAAAATTATACATTTTGTGGATCATGGACTCCTTGTCCGCAAATGTGAACGATCGGAGGGTGATATGCAGAACTACTAAAGATCTAAATGCAAAATGTAGGCAGTATACCCTGTTGTCCCTTAGTGTCTCCAAATCTATCCAAAATGGCTAAATAGTGCACTGCTCTAAATCATAAAACATACAGGGTGTGGACTAAATATCAGCACTCCTGAAAAATGGCTTTAACTTTGAAGCATCTAAACCACAATTACAAAAGCATCTACACAGGTGATTCCTATTAATTTGAATGCCAATTAGCAGCATGTGTCTGCTTAAAAGAGGTCTAACCAGCAGCACTTTGCTAGGTAAGTCTTCAAAGCAAGATGAGGATACTAACTGTGTCATGGTTTATGACCTTTTTTCCCTTGCGGTTTATGACCTTTCCCCTTACTCTCTTTTAGTGGAGTTTTGGCTCCGCTGCGTTTCTTTCGCGGAGTTCTCGTCAGCGTTCACAGGTGTGCGTGGTTGCCGGTGAGCTACATAAGCCTCAGTATTCCTTTGTTCGGGGCTTCGATATTGTTGATTTGTATTGTGGTGTATTGTCTGGCATTATTTGTGCTGTTTTGGTGTGTGGTATTATTTTGCCCTTTGATTGCTTAGCCAGTATGATTCGGTCTAGATTTTTTTAGGAGACCATTTCTGCTCCAGAGTGTTTTATTGGAGTAATGCAGGACTTGCCTTTGTGGATATATTAGGACTCTTCCCCCCTGGCTCTTTTCTGTCCCCACTTTCTGGTTTTTCCTTTCTTCCGTTGCCTAGACCCTTTTGCCTTCTCTGTCTCTTTCTCCTCTCTCAGTCTGCTTTCTTCCGTGTAAGCGAGAGGAGTCTTTGTTTGTTTGTGGGTGTATTTGTATAGTCATTTCTTACTAAGAGACCGGGCGTTTTTATCGTACTGACAAGCAGGGCTTTATATATTTTGAGAGGCAGGGCGTGTATTTTCTATTAAGCTCGCGTTAGTCTTTTAGCCGGTAAATGTCCGGTGCAGCTGTCCTGTTTCGTCCTTTTTACCTGCGGGATGATTGTGTTCGGAACTGTAGTTCTGTTCGTTCTCCGGGTATGTCTCTCCTCATATGGAGCTTGGGCGATTTTGTTGATGTTTGCGTTTGACTGCGAGTCTCTGAAAGTAGCCTTGGAACCTTAGCGCTCTGTTCCTTTCGCCTCGTTACATTCCTCTTTACGGAGAGGTAGGGCGTTTATTTTCTACTAATATCGCGTTAGTCTTTTAGCCGGTAAATGTCCGGTGCAGCCTGTCCTGTTCATTCCTTTCGGTACCTGTCTCCGTACATGGAGCTTTTGGCGATTTTGTTCGGAACTGTAGTTCTGTTTTGTCCTTCGGTACATGTCTTCCTATAGGGAAGCTTGGGCGATGTTGTGGACATGTTTGTGTGTGACTGCGAGTCTGAGAGTAGCCTTGGAACGTTAGATCTCTGTTCCTTTCGCCTCCTCGTATACTATCTTGTATTATTTTGCAGGGTTTGTTGGCTGTGTGTTTTATTTGTACCATTTATGCTACTCGCCTGTTCTTATGTGTCTCGTTACCGAGGCAGGGCATTTATTATTTCTGCCTCTTTAGTTACTTCGCTCGTAGAGGTATGGGACCGCAGATCTCTGCTCTATTCGCCTGTAAAATGTTTCTCCTGGGAGATCGGGCATTCACGCTTTTACTGAGGTTACTTAGCTTATAGAAGTATAGGGTAGCAGTTCTTTGTTCCATTAGCCTTATTTGGTTTTCTTACTGAGAAACCTGGCGTTTGTGCTTCTACTCATTGGTGTGTGACAGTGAGTCGGTTAGTAGCTTTGGTACGTGTGTTCCCTGTCTTGTATCCCTTCCTTAACTGCGGGGTTTCCCGCCTTAGTGGCTTTAGGGCTTAATGATTCCCCTTGCTGCGTTTGGCTCCTCCTACCTCACACGTCACGCCGCCTTTACAAAGGGGAAAAACAGCAGAATTATTTATGGTGCCAAGGGGGGAACAGTGTCAAAAATTATGAACACATATGCCCAACACCAAAAAAACAGCATCAGCAAAAAAGAACTGTGGCCGCAAGTCAAAGTTCTCCGACGGGGGACAGATGGATACTTGGTAGGATAGTTGCTAATAAACACAGAACTACATCTTTTAGTCTTTTTAATACATCTGGACGGGTTTATGTTTGGAGAAAGCCGAACAAGGCATTCAATCCACAATGTCTGTTGCCAACTGTTAAGTATGGTGGTGGTACTGTAATGGTATGGGCAGCCATTTCATGGGACTCAATGGGTCCAATGATTGCTCTCCATGGACGTGTAACAGGCAAACAATATGAAACCATTTTAGGTGCACCCTATGGTGCAAACACTGTTCCCTCATGATGTTCCCATATTCCAACATGATAACGCCCCCATACACACTGCTAAATACACACGCCCCCATACACACTGCTAGGATGACATCAAATACCTTCCACGACCTGCACAATCACCAGATCTAAACATAATTTAACCTTTATGGGAAGTTCTGGAGCACAGAGTGTGAACTAGATTTCCACCTCCTCCATCCCTCAAAGAACTGGAGACTGTCCTTCTTGAACAATTGGCCAATATCCCATTACACACAGTTTCAGAAATTGTATGTCAGCATTCCTAGAAGGACTGAAGATGTTTTGAAGGCAATGGGTGGGCCTACTCGTTATTAGTTAGTAGATATTCAGTTTTTGTAGGCGTTTCTGATATTTTGTCCACTCTCTGTATATTTAACTACAAATTAACTGGTTTCGCTCATAACACACACTTTTTCATTGTTTTCAAGTGGGAATTACTATCTTTTAGTCAGTGTAGGGGGATAGATATCAATCTATCGGTCTAAAACCTGTCATAAAATTTATAATATATGTTTTGTCCATTATAAAGCATATACATTTCCTCATTGTCTAAGATAAAAACATTGCTATCACACAAGCAGTAATACTTGCATATCTAGGAGGAAAATCTCGTTGGCATATGATCGTAGACATATTGTTTTATAGAATAAATACTAAGGTATCTTCTTCTGACCCACTCCAAAGATCCATGTAAGCAAGGCAAGGATTTTCTCTTTAGTCAAATTAGTAAAAACTTGCGAAAATAGCAGGAAAACAACAATGACGCCTTGGCGAGTTGTTTGCGTAAAACCAAACTAATAAAATTAAGACATTGCAAACATCGTTGCAAAGGTTATAATGTCCTCTATTAGATAAAAAGAGTTGAAACTGAATGAACTGCAATGCATGAGACAGGTTTGAGCAGCATGCTGGGTTTTATGCAAAGACGTTTCCAATACTGTAATAGCATTATAAAGTGGTGTGTCTTTCACAAACAGATTGCCCAAGACAATAAATGACCAGTGAATTATGAGCCATGTGGCATTCCATACTCGGACCACACATCGCTCAGACCGCACACAACATTCTCACCACACGTTGTTCTAACCACATGGAGCGGGCTCCGAGCAGTCACCCCAGTTCTTCTCCTCACCTTTGTTTAATTTGTGTAATTTTGTCTTTGACAGTTAAACCTTGCTTGTGGGGTTTTTTTCCCCTTCTGGTAGCGGTCCTGTTTTGTTATTTATTTTCTCACTTTCTCTTTGCTCGGACAGGCTAGGGAGGTAAGGCAGTGTACCGGAAGACTCACCTATTTTATTGGCGCTGGCCCACCGGGAGTAGGACAGCTGTTGACCATCTTTAGGCTAGTGCTCAGATATAGGAGTTTGGCCGGCCCGTCCTGGCCAGGTGGTGCTACCAGACACTCCCCCAAGAGTATGTAAGTTTATTTTGTTGTGGTTATCCTCTTCAGTGTTATAAAATAAAAGGTTTCTTTTGATTGGCAAAGCGACTTGGTGTATTTTATATGTTCGGCATTTGTTGACTCCTAAGTTACTGCAACATTAGGTGGCTTTGGCTGTAACATATAATTGGGGGTTCGTCTGGGATGAACCTGAGTTTTTGTGGTGGCTATGTTTTTTTTTTTTGCCACGCGTCGTTGTGTTCTAAAACGGACTTGTGATTTGCGTCGAGATTTGATGGTGTTTGTGACATTGGTTGGCTACCCCGACAGTTTTTCAAAATTATTCTAGTCGTTGTTTGCTGTGGTGCTGGTGTGTGGCTGTGGTGTTAACTTGCTTGGGTTCAGGTTCATGTTTTCTCGCATTTAGTGTTTCTCAAATTCAGTTTTTTGTTCTTGGTTTTGCTCCTGTGCTTAAGTGTGTAATCATGTTTGATCTAAAATATTTTTTATCTTGCCCTATGGTGTATGATTTGCTTCAGTGTAGTAAAGAAAATTTGTGTGTAATTGCTGCACATTTTGAGATTAAACTTTCCAGTTTTCCAACTGAATCTCTCAACTTTCCAGAGAGATTCAGTTGCATAGATTCAGTTGAACTTCAGTTCAACTAGATTAGAATTACAGGAAAAGAAGTTGGAGATGCGAGAGAGTGAGAGTCGGGAGCGTGATAAGCATGAACTTGAACTCAAGAAGCTTGAAATGGAACAGGCGTGTCGACTTAAGGAGCTTGAGATGGAGGCCCGTAGGCCTGGTCAATCTTTTGGATTCGAGATTACCTGAAGTCTGCGTATGGTCCCTCCTTTTCAGGAGCAGGACGTTGATAATTTTTTAAATTCTGCTCGAACGGGCTGCATCAACTTTAAAATGGCCCAAGGAGAGTTGGACAAAATTGTTGCACTGTGTTCTCACCTGTAGGATATCTAATATTTAGATATACAGTGCCCTCCACAATTATTGGCACCCCTGGTAAAGATGAGTAAAATGGGTTATAAAAAAATCACCGTTTGGTGAATTAGCTTAATCTCACACTGAAAAAATGAGAAAAATCCAACCTTTAATTGAAGTAAATTTATTTTGGAGAAAAAATTCCTCATCAAGAAATAATTATTTTTAACAAAACCATGTGTGCCACAATTATTGGCACCCCTGCATTTCATACTTTGTACAACCTCCTGTGGTAGGGGGGCGTGGTTTTAGGCGCTGCCGGCAAGAGAGAGAGTGAACTCGTGTGGTTTGTGGAGCCGAAACAGCTCTCGGGAATCACGCAATTGGTAACGATTGATTGTGTTATTGATTGTATCAATTAACCAATTGCCTTGATTGTTCGACAGTGAGCCTGAGTGCATAAAAGCCTGCCGGAACATCTGCGGGGAGAAGAACGGAAGACCACATGTCTTGATATAATATGTATATAGTGATTACGGAGAGAACCAAATAAAAACGTGTTCTCTCACTACAACGCCTGATTACTGTCTCTGCACAAGAGCGGTGGTGCTCACTTCGCCACACCTCCCTTAGCCAATAAAACAGCACTGAGTCTTCTCTCATCTCTCTAATAAGGTTGGAGAATACAGAGCAAGGAATCTGAGACCATTCCTCTTTACAGAATCTCTGAGTCCTAGGTCCTGTCTTGTACATTCTCCTCTTCAGCTCAGTCCACAGGTTTTCAATGGGGTTTAGGTCAGGGGACTGAGATGGCCATGGCAGAAGCTTGATTTTGTGTTAAGTTAACCATTTTTGTGTTGATTTGGATGTATGTTTTGGATCACTGTCCTGCTGGAAGATCCAACGATGACCCAGTTTTAGTTTCCTGACAGAGGTAGCCAGATTCAGATAAAAAATTTCCTGGTATTTCATGGAGTTCATGATGCCATGTACCCTAACAAGGTTCCCAGGGGCTTTGGAGGAAAAACAGCCCCACAACATCACGGAACCTCCACCATACTTAACAGTGGGGATCAGGTTATTTTCGGTATAGCCATCCTTCTTTTTACGCCAAACCCACCTTGAGTGTTGATTGCCGAAAAGCTCAATTTTTGTTTCATCTGACCATAGAACACGGTTCCAGTCAAAGTTCCAGTAGCGTTTAGTCATGGACTACTGCTTGAAAGTTCCTAAACACTCTGCTCAACTTTAAAAAGTAAAATATAAATGGAAAAAATGCGTCAGTTACATTCTATTCATAAGAATGTCTAGGGCTGCCAATAATTGTGGCACAAGTGGTTTTGTTCAAAATAATTATTTCTTGAGGAGGGATTTTTTTTTCCAAGAATAAATTTACTTCAATTAAAGGTTGGATTTTTCTAATTTTTTCAATGTGAGATTAAGCTAATTCACCAAAAGGTGAATTTTTTACAACCCTTTTTACTCACCTTTACCAGGGGTGCCAATAATTGTGGAGGGCACTGTAAGTAACGTAGCTTCCCTCTCCTCCACTACCCTCTCTCTATTCTCTATCTCTGTCTGTCGCTCTCTCTCTCTCTCACTGAAGCACCCCCACAAACATCAAAGGAAATGTGCCCAACTCATTGTATGTGAAACCTAGGGTGACGAGTTTATTTTCTCTGAGGAGACCCAGAACAGGAAACGGTTTATGACCCAACATGCCTCAGAATTGTTCAAGGTTCATAGTTTACCTTGGATGGTGAGTTTGAATGCCCAGCTGACATTTAATTGAAATAATGAATTTAAAGTCTAAAAGTCCATTTAAAGTCTATAGTGATAATGGTTGGACTTAATTTCAAAAGAAACCATTACCGTATGTTGTTAAAAGCTGGAAAATGTCCCTTTCTTCAAGATTACTATTCGGTATATTCATATTCATGTTTGGTTCTGTTAAAAAGATATGAAAACCATGAATATTTTAATCATAGTTTAATGTTGCTCAGCCCGGCCTTTAACAACATAAGATAACTTAAATTAATAAGAAATCAACTGCCTTTAGATAAACCAGGCCTTGTCATAAATGACCCCCCCCCCCCCCCCCCCCCCCCCCCGACATCTTAACCCAACCAGGGCAGGGAGGGCCGAAGGAAAGAAGCCTCAGCTCAGTTTGGAGTTTATCAATAAGTTGTTCCTCTTTTATTTTTGGTGGCGGTTCCTTTTGTTCCTGTTCAGCTGGAAGAGGCTAAAAACTTTGGAAATTTCTGGCTTATCAGTCTCTCTCTCTTTACTGGTACACTCAAATTAATGTCTGGTTTAATGTCTTCCTTTTTGTAAATTATAAGTAGTCAGCCTACATTCATTCGTGAATGTATGATTTTAAGTCTAATTGACTGTTTTTCATTTAATAAAATAAATTAATCTTAAGACCTGCTTTAGACTTTGTTTTGAATTGTTTGTTGATCCACCAGGTTACTGTTCGACTTACCTATCAAAGAATTCTGGGATTTAATTGATGGTTTTTAATAATAATTATTAAATTAAATCACATAAAACATATTTTGAATGTAGGTTAAGTGAGGGGTTCTAGCACGTAATATCGCTTGTGTTCAGTATTCAGAGTGTCGAACATTTTAACAAAGGCATTGACTGTTGGAACCGCTGGATTCAGAAAATACACATATTACCTAATCCTCACTTACCCGACACACTGGTAAAGCTCAGGAAGCTTACTCATCCTTATCAGCTGAGCATACACTCAACTATGATCGGGTGAACACGGCTGTGTTGTGGGTTTATGAATTAGTTCCTGAAGCTTACAGACAGACGTTTCACCGGCATCGTAAAGCTGATGGCCAGAGAGAAAGAGTCGCTCTTTGACCGGTGGTGTACGTCCCAGGATCTGAAAACTTTTGAAGAACTTTGCGATCTTGTGATTTTGGAGGAATTCAAGGGTTCTTTGCCTGAGAGGGTTACTACCTACAGTTGCACTCAAAATTATTCAACCCCCTTCGCTTTTTGCACACTTTATTGTGTTGTAGATTTAATTTTAAATGGATAAAATTGCCATTTTTGCCCATCAATCTACACTCAATAACCCATAATGACAAAGGAAAAACATGTTTTTAGAAATTTTTTCAAATGTATTAAAAATCTAAAACTAAAATCTTTCATGTGCATAAGTATTCAAACCCTTTGCTTTAATGTATTTTTAAAGTATATTTCATATTTGGTCGCATATCCTTTGCATGCCTGAAGTCTGTGATCCATCAACATCAAAAGACTCTCGATATCTTATTTTCAGGTACTGTTACAAGCGATGCTATAACCTCTCTGCATTTGAATGGGTCTCTATGGGAATTGGGGGGTGAGACTAGGATGGAACACATGACTGGTGAAATGGCTGTAAGTCATCAAGGGCCTAAGGTATCAAATGAGCCCCAAACCATCACTCTACGGCCAGATATGGAGTAGATATGGATGAATCGCTTTAAGGGTTTCTTCTCCTGACTTTTTTCCCCAGAGAGTTCTATAGGAAAATTAATGCCTATTTCAGAGGATTCCACCACTGGTTCTAGTGTTCTGGTTCAGGGGTTTGAAATGGGTTACGTTATGGTGCCACTACATAAGGTCGCACTTACTTCAGACCTAGTTATTCTTGGCGTGCAGCCCTGTCTTCCCGTTAATTCTAGGGAATGATTTAGCTGGTGGGAAGGTTGTAAATACAGAAGTGATCCCGGTGCCTGATGTTATAACAGACCCCGATGAGTTCATGCAGAAATACACTGATGTATTTCCTGCATGTGCTGTTACTTGCGCTATGTCCAAGAAATTTAAGGATGAAGGCCCTGATGTGAGTATGGATAGTGGATTTGGTTTAACCTCTTGCTGCCAAACGCCCCCTAGCGGTAACGCGGGTGTTACAGAAATTATCAAATTATACATTTCATTAATTTAATAATATATAATAAACTGCTCACCTCAATATTTTGATTAAATATCCTTAAGATATATCCATTCCTTCTGGGAAAGTGGTTTTTAAGCCCAAAACGTTGAGATAAAACTTCGTAAATTACGTTGGAAACAACGACCTAATTCGCAAATATGTATTGCAGCTTGATGTCACACCATAAACAATGTGCTGGTAAACTGTTCTACTTAATTGTATTTCTCAAAACTTTGGTTTGAAAAATCGTTATATCTTTAGACTTCAAGAAAAAATACTTTTAAACTTTCATACGGCTGTACATGATTTTTTTTACATTTTAAACCGACTTTTCCGCTTTTCTGCACTTCATTATGAGTAGTTTGGCCGTGTTCAGTTTGGTGTTGTGAAACTCAGCCAGTTTCTGGAATACCAATCCTGTGGCTTAGTATATTTTAGCCAAAGTGGTTTTGTACTTTATTGCACAGTTATATGCAAAACCGTCGTCAATTGGGTGTATTTCTTTCACTGATAGCACAATAGGCCTATCTGAAGTGGGAAAATCTTGCATCGACCCGCCTCCACTGCAAGTGTTATTTGCTTTCCATTGGGTTTTTAAACTGTCTGTCAAATATTCCAGCCAATAGCGAAGACTCTTATCTTTCAGACAAGCCCTCATTCAACACAATGGGTTAGGTTGTCACATAGAAACAATTGTGCGTAAGAGGAGGAGGTGTCTAAGCGTAAAGTTCGTACCAAGATGGCGCAGAGTGTTTTAAGCTTGTAGCAGCTAGCTACATTGCGTTTAGAAAAGTATAATTCATTAGGTGGCTGTTCATCTTTTTACTTTACAGTCTCTTTCATACAGTTTTTGGTTAATTATGTCTAGGTTATTCAGGCGTTTCTCCGTGCAGCAGGTCCTAGCCCGAAGATGTTTTTGCGATGTTGTCTCAGTGACGCTGAGTGGTAAGGCAACATATTTTTTTGCCGGTATACCAGTGCGAATTCACTGTTATGTATAAAACTAATCCCTCTGAATTAAATTAATATAGCTAACATTACTATATTGTAACAATGGAAAGCTAGCCAGCAAAATTACACATAGCAGCTGGCTATCTATTTGTGTCTGAGACGAGCTGTTCCGAGTTTCTTTTGAATGACATGGCGTCTGAAGTGTTTGTTTAGTAGTTATTGTTCCACATTAGTAAATTCTGTATGCAGTACAGCAGGCTGTGCAGGTAAACGAATGAGCAATTTATGCATGACGTAACATGAGGGAGAGATAACATGAGGATGAGTTTGTTGTTGATTATTATGCAGGGGTTTATTTTATGTAGGAAAGTGGTGTAGATTTGATCCCGTTTGCATATACCTCGACTCATTTCTGGCTAATGGGGCTCTGGTGGAATACAAGATTCACTGTGCTGCTACATGGGTTTGGAGAGCTTTTTGGGGACCACGGGTAGGCTAGTTAGTTGTGTAATATGAAACACACCAAAAACACATCTAAAAATGAATTTTTATTGCCAATTATCAAATTTAATTGTAAAACTTTAAAAAATAAATCATATTGAGGCTTTTCTGGAACCTTGCCATTTTGCACAATTTGTGCCAACTTTGGTAACCGAAATGGTTCACCTGAAAAAAAGCTCTGTAGAATTTGAATGGTTTGAGATATTGACACCCTATTTTTAGCAGAGATAGGCAGCATATTGAGGAATCACAAAGAGGAGTTATTTCCTCCATAGCTCTTGTAGCTCATCAGGTAAAAAATCTGAAATTCTAATGTAGATACCCCTTTTTTAGTTTTTTCACTATTTCTGTACATAAATTGTTGTAATTAAGTAGCCAAAAGTGTATGTATATGAATTATGACTGCTTAGTCATAATAGTGCAGTTATCTGTTTTAATAAAAGCTATGAACCATATTTGTAGCCATTCTAGGTTTTGAGATAAACAGCTTTGTTGGTCACTAGTAAAAACAGGCAAGAATTGGTATATTTTGCCCTTGGTATTAAGAGGTTAAGTGACATGTTTTTTGCCACGTCCGATTTTGTTTGTGAACAGCCTTCCTCTCCCACGGAGTGTGTTGCCACCCCTGTTGCTGTGGTGCAGAGTGATGCTGAGGACGGGTTTAATAAAATTTCTGCAAGGAGCTTATCGCAGAGCAGACGAATGATGCAGCTCTGCATCTTCAGAGATGTAGTTTCCGAGTAGAAGGAAATTGAAAAGGTACCTAAGGGTTACTTTGTTTTGGGTGGCATTCTAATGCGAAAGTGGAGGCCTATTAAAGGACGCCTGGAGGGTCGTTCATCAGATTGTGGTTCCTTCAGTCTACTGGAAAGATATTTAACTCATGATATTTAGAAAGTTTAGCTCATGACAACCCTTTTGCTGGTCACGTAGGGGTAAATTAAACCCTTGATCGGATTCTTCAACATTTTTCTTTGGCCGGGTATAAAAAAAGATGTTGCAACATACTGCCGAACTTTTCATTTGTGTCAGATGACGGGGAAACCTAATCAGATGATTCCCTCGGCACCATTCCAGGTCATTCCAGCCATTAGGGAACCGTTTCAAATGGTAATTATAGATTGTTTTGGCCCTCTTCCTCGCACTAAATCCGGAAACCAGTTTTTACTTACCACCATGTGTGCGTCTACTCGCTTCCCTGAGGAAATTCCCCTGTGAAACATCACAGCTCCTGTCATTGTAAAAGCATTGATCAAAATTTTCTTGCTGGTTAGTCTCCCAAAAACGGTCCAGTCTGATCAAGGATCAAATTTTATGCCGCAGGTTTTTGTTCAGGTGCTTCAGCAGCTTGCCATTAAACATTTCACTTCTAGTTGCTATCACCCTGAAAGTCAAGGAGCTTTGGAACAGTTTCATCAAACCCTGAAATCCATGCTGCGTGCTTATTGCATGGCGTTTGAGCAGGACTGGGATGATGGGGTTCCTCTGGTGCTATTTGCCATAAGAGAGGTGGTGCAGGAGTCTTTAGGCTTTAGCCCGACAGAGCTGGTGTACGGTCACATGGTGCGAGGACCATTAAAATTGTTGAAGGAACAGTGCTTGTCGCAACAAACTCCCATTAACCTTCTGTTACGTTCCTGTTTCTCTGCCTCCCCTGCTTTGTGTTTGCTTGGCTTTGGGCTGCTGGGTTTGTCTGTGTCTCCCCTGCAGATGGAGATGCTGACATCACGGTCCTCTATGGAGATCCTGGGAGCTGCGCTGAGAGAAGACGCACGCTGTTGCCTGGCAACCATCTTCAGCCTACATGGAGACGTGGACGTCGCAATGTTCGAGAAGATGCCGTAACTGGGGACGCCGAGGAGGGAGTATCCTTCATTTTGGGGAATGACTTAGCTGGGGGCAGAGTTCTGGCCAGCCCTGAGATGACGCCTGTCCCTCTTGTTAAATGTCCTGACACAATCATGCAGAAATATCCTGATGTATTTCCTGCTTGTGATGCCACTCGTGTCATGTCTAAATGACTTGTGACTAGCTCCGACACTGTGAAGGCTTACGACGCTCCTGAGTCAGAGGGAGCTTATGACTTAAGTAACTCTTTCTTTGTTGAACTGGAGCCTGAGCTACTGCTATTGCTGCAGATGCGGATAAAACCATGTTTGCAGGGGAGGACAGTATGGTTGAGGGTGTCGAGGGGTTTGAGAGGCTGTCTCTGGCACGGGAGCAGCTGATTGTTGAGCAGAAGAAAGACTCAGACATTTCTTCTCTCTTTGAATATGCAACTCCTGAGGAGGAGATTGCTTTGGTGCTGAAAGGGTACATTGTGAAAGGCGATGTTTTTCCACACAAGTGGAGACCAATGGGTGCTTCAGTTCAGGACGACTGGAACACGTCCAACGCTTCAGTTCAGGACGACTGGAACGTTTTATGTCAGATTGTGGTTCCATCTGTGTGTCGCAGTGAGGTGGTCGGTCTTGCTCGTGGTGACTGCGTTGCTGGTCATCTGGGTGTGGATGGAGTTTGTGGCTGTGTGTTGGAGCACTTCTTTTGCCATGGTTTTGGGTGTGACGGTGAGAGAATGCTTGAGGATCAAGTTTGCCCATTAACACGGACTAAAACTGGCAATCAGTTTTTGCTCACAATAAAGTGCGCATCTACTCGTTTTCCAGACTGAATGATCATTACCCACTTGTTTTACTTCATCGCATGCATAATAACTAGCGTCTCATGTGGTGAAGTTTGTTTTATTTTATTTTACAGGGCCATGGTTTGGACGTTTGGTTGGCCTACATTCATAGACGCGATAATGCTCTCGCTGATATGTTGTGCGGAACGTGCGAGAGTGACAATAAATAAATTGTTGCTGGGTCATATATGCAATATTTGACTGAATTTATTTATTGTCTTAAGGGAGGGGGTGTTATGTTCCTGTTTCTCTGCCTCCCCTGCTTTGTGTTTGCTTGGCTTTGGGCTGCTGGGTTTGTCTGTGTCTCCCCTGCAGATGGAGATGCTGACGTCACGGTCCTCTACGGAGATCCTGGGAGCTGCGCTGAGAGAAGACGCACGCTGTTGCCTGGCAACCATCTTCAGCCTACATGGAGATGTGGACGTTGCAATCTTCGAGAAGATGCCGTAACTGGGGCAACGGGGTTAAAAGATGCAGAGGGATAAATACCCTGTCTCCGTCTGCATCACGAGAGTTTGAGTACCTGATGCTAGCAATCACCATGACCATCACGACACTGCACTACTACTGAGTTTTGCGCTAACTTTGGTTAACAGATTTGTCAGTAGTTTACCTGTGAATGGATCGATCGTAGCTGAATGACATCTAAGCTGCATTTTCGCTAGACCAGGGAGAGAAGACCCTTTTGCCATCTGGACGTGGGTCTGATTTTGGACATTTGCTGCCTGGTGAGAGCAAGCAGCCTGTGTAGCCAGACTGTAAATATTGTCGAACTGTTATATGTTTAGAGAATAGCTAAGTTAGTTCTTACCATAAGTGTCTGTGTTATTAAACATTTTGCCTTTTAAATCACTTTGCGCTTCACTGGGTTTATCTTTGAGGTTGTGGTTTGCGTTTAAGTGGCTTAGTGTTACCTCCACTACTGTACACCTGGTTACTGCAACACAGGTGGATTTTGGGACGTAACACTTCTTTCTTATGTTTCATATTTTAGGTACAAACTACACAAAGCATGTGAGCTGGCGAACACCAATATGAAAGAATCTCAAAAGAGAATGAAAAGCGTGTTTGACAATGTGCTGTACTGTGAGTTTTTAAACCCAGTGAAACTGTTTCAGTTCTGATGTGCAAATTTTCGATTGGATTGCGGTCAGGACTTTGTGATGGCCACTCCAATACCTTGACTTTGTTGTCCTTTTTGCCACAACTTTGGAAGTATGCTTTGGGTCATTTTCCATTTGGAAGAGCCATTTGTGACCAAGCTTTAACTTCCTGGCTGATGTCTTGATATGTTGCTTCAATATATCCACAGAAGTTTCCTTCCTCATGATGCCATCTATTTTATGAAGTGCACCAATCCCTCCTGCAGCAAAGTACCCCCACAACATGATGCTGTCACCCCCGTGCTTCACGGTTGGGATGGTGTTCTTCGGCTTGCAAGCCTCACCCTTTTGCCTCCAAACATAACGATGGTCATTATGGCCAAACAGTTCAATTTTTGTTTCATCAGACCAGAGGACATTTCTCCTAAAAGGAAGATCTTTGTCCCCATGTGCAGTTGCAAACTGTAGTCTGGCTTTTTTTATGGCGGTTTTGAAGTAGTGGCTTCTTCCTTGCTGAGCAGCCTTTCAGGTTATGTCGATATAAAACTCGTTTTACTGTGGATATAGATACTTTTGTACCTGTTCCCTCCAGCATCTTCACAAGGTCCTTTGCTGTTGTTCTGGGACTGACTTGCACTTTTCGCACCAAAGAATGTTCACCTCTAGGAGACAGAACACGTCTCCTTCCTGAGCGGAATGAAGGCTGTGTGGTCCCATGGTGTTTAGACTTGCGTACTATTTGTACAGACAAACGTGGTTTGGAAATTGCTCCCAAGGATGAACCAGACTTGTGGAGGTCCACAATTTTCTTTCTGAGCTGATTTCTTTTGATTTTCCCATGATGTCAAGCAAAGAGGCACTGAGTTTGAAGGTAGGCCTTAAAATACATCCACAGGTACACCTCCAACTGACTAAATAATGTCAATTAGCCTATCAGAAGTTTCTAAAGCCATGACATAATTTTCTGGAATTTTCCAAGCTGCTTAAAGGCACAGTCAACTGAGTGTGTGTAAACTTCTGACCCAGTGGAATTGTGATATAGTGAATTAAAAGTGAAATAATCTGTCTGTAAACAATTGTTGGAAAAAATACTGGTGTCATGCACAAAGTAGATGTCCTAACTGACTTGCCAACACTAAAGTTTGCTAACATGTAATCTGTGGAGTGGTTAAAAATTAGTTTTAATGACTTCAACCTAAGTGAATGTAAACTTTTGACCACAAGTGTATCTAGGTGAAGTCGTTGGACGGGGCCAGGTTTGCCCTGTGGGCTCTATTGGAAGCTATTACTCGGTTCCCTGTTCCAACGACTCGCTGCGAGTTGCGTCGGTTTTTAGGCATGATCGGTTACTACCAAAGTTTTTGTAAAAACTTCTCCATGTTTGCTTCTCCCAGGGGCGCCTGCAGGATTTCTTCCCGGGGTACGCAACAGAGGAGGCCAAGCCATAGGCTACATGAAAACAAAGCCACTACTTAGTAATTTAATTTAACGTAATTTACCAATATATTTTGCACTCATAGGGTCGCATATTACAAGAAGTTCTAACGTAGGAGTAGGCCCAGCCTACGTTAAAGTCGGATCTTTCATCAGCAAAACCGGAGAGACTTACTTCACAATAGAATGGAAATGTTGCGCGCAAAAAGATGTTACGTGAATTACAGTAGCCTGATCTTTCATCAGGAAAACCGGAGAGACCTCACAATAGAATGGAAATGTTGCGTGCAACAAGCTGTTACGCGACTTACACCACAGTTAATGTTAAAACAATGAAAACACTTCTGACAAGTCAATGTAACTATCGAACATGCTCAACAAAATGTATTCACTGCTTAAATTTCTAATAAAATATTATCAGTGAATGCTCGCCAATTAAAAGACATAAAAGAACATTACGGACTGCGCGCTCCCGCACCAGTAAAGATTCCGGAGTCTTTTACCTACTGTTAAATGTCCTGTAAAAATTACCCCAGGTTAAAGCTATCCCGTGCAAATTGACATGTCCGCTAAAATTCTGTTATTTCCTGTGATAAATTAGTTTTCCCCAGTCTTTTCTGCTGGTTTTTCACGTAAGCACTCGAGGACGCCTTTGGTTGTGCTCTCTTCAGTCCAACTATTGACCGAGCTCTAAATGAATGTAACGTTACATTAAATAAGAAGACAGAGAGCAAAAAAGAAAAAAAGAAAAAAACAGGCTAAAAAGTAGGCTACAGTGGGGCAACGCTTGTGGCCGTTTTAGGTAAGCTATTGTAGCCTAGCTATAGCCTTACATACATGTTATGGCCTAACACTGTTTCTTTTCAAGCTAACGTTAATAAAGAGGTGTACCGTGTAATTGCAGGATTCCTCACGCTTTTTGTGGACATGTTTGCCATGCCAACATTGTCTCCACATAGTTTTTTTTTTTTGGCGGCTCAGTTTGCAGTGAAGATAGGATGTGTAACGTTGTATGACTCGTGGGGAACATTTTCGGTGTGACGACAACATAGAGTAGACACTCCCATCTCTGTAATTCTAGACGCTGCTTACGGAGATAGCTACTTTATCCCGTCCGAATCGGCCATTAACATTACAGATGTCCTGTGGTAATAATTACTTTACAGACATTGTCCTGAAAACGTATCCCGTCCGAATAGGGCTTTAGAATGTGAGACCCTCCTTGTCCCGGTTGCGTCAAATTCCCTAAGCACAATGACTTTGTGTCGATTTCAAAGTCATTGTGAATGTTCATAATCGCCAATCACGTCTGTCATGCTGTTCCGTAGGTAGGTTTTCAGATGTCTCAAACAGCTGAATGAGCACTCGACCGAAGCAGTAGACACGGGCATCGTAAGAAGGACTTTCAGTATGCTATGAAGTATTCGTTTAAGTTAGTTATCTTGACTGACAAGTAAAAAGGCAACTCTAAACTTTTCCCGGTCTAAAGAAAAAGGTGATCCTCCAATCACTTTCAACGGTGTTAACGGCGGGATGGTGATCCTCCAATCACTTTCAACTGTGTCTTCCAATCACTTTCAAATGTTTGAAATATGCAAAACTTGGAAAATACAATAACCAGGCAATACAACGAAGACAATGAGCAAATATCATTCCTCAACATCGTAGAAACAGAGACGCAGAGACTTTGACAATTCACGTCAGTTTTAATGGAAATACTAATTTTGCTGTTGTTGCTAAGGTACGCAGACTGCGTACTCTGCGTACAGCTGGGGGCACCACTGGCTTCTCCCCTCACTGATCTTCAGTTTTGTCTGGACTGAGGAGTGTCAGTTGGCATTCGAGTGTGTTAAGGCTTTCTTGGTTAGCTCGCCTATTCTCTTTGCTCCTGATTTTACACTTCCCTTTAGGTTGGCTGTAGATGCGAATGATTCGGGAGCGGGTGCTGTCCTTCTTCAAACGGACTCTTTTGGGGTTGACCATCCTGTTTGTTACTACTCCAGGAAGTTTAACCGGCATCAGAGTGTATTCCACAATAAAGAAGGAGACATTTGCCCTTATCTTCGCTCGACAATACTTTGAAGTGTATGAGGGTTCCTCACCTCGGCACCTAGTGGTTTTTTCTGATCAAAACTCTTTGGTTTTTCTCCAACGTATGCGTAACAACAATCAGAGGTTCATGCGATGGAGTCTGTTCTTGCAGGAATATGACATTGAAAAAAAATACATACGTGGAAAAGATAATCTCATTGCTGATGCTCTTTCTCGAGTCCATGAATAAATTTCCTAGACTTTCGTTATCGCGGTGTCTAGGGGGCGGTATGGCTATTGGGATGTTCTCGTGTGTCTGTTCGTCTGTCTGTTGACCGCGGTCCTGTGGTGAGTAGATGCCTCGTCAAGATTTGGGAATTTGTGTAAATGGTTATGTGAAGTATAAGAAGTGAATATGACTACTAATAATGATTTTAAAAAATAATAATAATAATTTATATAGGATTATTAAATGTTTACACTCTAACCTTCAATGTATTCATTGTTTTAGGGTGGGGGTGTTACGAACCTCTAATTTCCTTTAAAAAAAAAAAAAGGAATCAGTGGGTGTGTGGCGCTGCTATTTTGGGCAGAGATATGCTTGTGTGTACGTGCCTCTCTCCTATTGGCCATAGATGGGACGCCGCTGAAGGAGGAACGGTATCCTGGGAGGGGAGCAGAAGCTGGAAGGAGCGGGCTCCGAGCAGACACCCCAGTTCTTCTCTGCACCTTTGTTTATTTTGTGTCATTTTGTCTTTGACAGTTAAACCTTGCTCGTGGTTCCCCCCCCCCCCCTTCTGGTAGCGGTCCTGTTTTGTTATTTAATTTCTCACTTTCTCTTTCCTAGGATAGGCTAGGGAGGTAAGGCAGTGTACCGGAAGACTCACCAGTTTTATTGGCGCTGGCCCACCGGGAGTAGGAGAGTTGTTGATCATCTTTAGACTAGTGCTCAGCAAGGGTGTAATTTTTGGGGGGCACCCCCAATAATATAGCATAATGACGAGTATACGTTAACTTTATATAATAAAGACAAAGGTAAACAAATAAAATCTTGTTTTTTTCCCATGTTTGTTACAGGCCACCCTGGACCCCCGTCTCCCCTGTCAATTTTACACTTGGTTGCACCTCTGTGTCAGTCGATTCCTCCTCGCTTACTAGTACCAAGCTGCCAGTCACACAGGACAGCCACCGTCCAGACAAATGTGAGGGAATGGAATGGTAGATCTATGCTCATGCACTTTTTGATAATGTTAACGTTATAAATAGCTACATTTTCTAAAATTGTGTTTGTTGACGTTGGTTGAGTGACCAGCACTATGCTACGTCTAATAAAGTTAACATCAGCTAATGTTAGTTAACATTAGCTTGCTTTCCATATACACTGCCTTTACTAGCTAGCTAACACGCGTGTCAGTGGTGGGCTGCCACGGTAAGGGTCAAACAGCCACACCAAGGAAATAAAAACTGTCATGATGTGGAGAGAAAGCTAGTGTCAAACAACCAACCCATCGGAACGTTGTCCCACTATCGTCCTGTTCCGGTTAGCGAACAGCGGCATGGTATAAACAAACTAGGCTCTATCAAGGGGCCAAAGCCAGGCGTTTGTTTTGAAGCTCACTTCCTGGTTGGGCTGGGACCGGCCATAGTGCCGTTGCTCATTAATGCCACTGCGGTTGGCTCCAGTATAGGTCTTTCACCATGTAAGTCAATGGCAATATTAAGTCAATACATTTTTTCCACAAGAAAATGTAGTCGCAATAGGTGCTTTTCCTTCATATAACGCCTCTCCATGTGCCGATTTTTTTCATTATTGTGTCATTTGGACAGGGTATTAACATTTGTTCAGGACCAATCAGAGGGGCAGGTTGAGTCCTGGGGTCACTGCAAAAGATAGGTTCTATAGGGTTCTCACTGCTCTCACTCGGAGGGGCGGGACCAGAAGGGGGAGACAACAATCATTGGCCTGTCTTGGGTCCTTTATACAGTCTATGCTTGGGACAGGGAGACACGCTGTATTATTGAGTGGAAGTCGATGGAGAACATCCCTTAGTAGCCTACCGTGAACAAGCTGTTGTTTTGTGGACGCAGTTCGTAACATAATAAATTGACTGCCTTACTCGCTCATCTTCAACATGTTTGTCATCACATATTCATTTTGGAGCGAGCTATGATGCGTCTACTACGAAAAAAAATACTGTTTTGTGAGATGAGAGACAGCAGGGGATGTTGCAGTTACAGTACAGGCCCAGCGTCTTGGAGCAAGCAGCCAAACTGTGGGTTAAGTATCTGAAATTGTTCCATACCTGTACAACCTTATCAATTTAGCTATTCCACCCCCACCCGTACGCAATCGCCGTACTCCCCCTGCCATGAACATTACCATTGCTTAGCGATGCTGGGTTAGCTAGCTAGCAAGCTAACGATAGCTCACGGCAAGTCGTTTTAACATTTAGCTAGCAAGCTAACAAGATAAATTAAAAGGGCTTGCCATAAGCTAACAGTTATTCAACTTCCTTAAAGTCTTCCTTGCTGGCTGGCCATATAGTTTGGCTAGCTTCCGTGATTGCCAAGCTAACGTTACTAACGTTAGCCAGCTGCTCCAACTAGAACCCTAACTGGACATTTCTATACCTGGATCATTTTTTTTCGGTCCCAAAAATTAAGAAAATGTGTCAGGAATAGAGCCAAAGTGTAAGCGGTATGTTTGTACTGACTCAATACGGGGATGTTTAAAATAAAACCAATAATTTATCGGAAAATAATACGAAGTCTGCGTTTGTAAATGTTTGCAATGTTTGTGATTAGGTTACAGGATGCAGATGAAAGTTAATGCCAGCTACGATGTAATGTAGGCTACTATGCTTTAGCTAGCGTGTGAACCCAATAACCTACAATGCTGACTTTATCTGGAACAGTTTTCAGAACAGGGTTTCATGCTGCAGAAAACCGTGACAGACTGCTCTGTCACAGTCGAGTTAATTAGCGGTTAGCCAAAAAGACGGTGGTGGTTTGCTCATTTAAGACTATGGGGATAGCGGCGCTAAGGACATTTATAATAAATGTAGTCTTGTCAAAATAACATACGTGATTGATTGACCGTCAATATAGTTCATGGCAATAGCATTACCCTATGTCCGTCCGTATGTGGTGTTGCAGTGTCAAGCTTGGCTACCGAGCTCAGCTGGTGTGCTATCGAGCTAATAAAATTAGCTGATGTTAGCTGAATATAAATGGAAGATAACTGAATGAACATTAATTATGTGACAAATACCACACATTCAATGCGAATAAATGACACACTAAAATCGAGGATGAAAATTAAATGTTATATTATAAGACATTAGCAACTTAGGAAGTTTACCGCAAGTTCGTTTTGTAAAATGGTGGGTTTGGTCAGGTAATGGGCTTCTCCACCCTGAACTTCTCCACCCCGAACTTCTCCACCCCGATTCTGTGCCTGGATCATGAAGACCATATCCGTTTGACCCTGCTCCCAACAACGTCACTTCGGCTCCAGGGAGCAGATGCAGTTTGTTCCAACCGCCGGCGAAAAAGTCTTCCGGAGACTTACAAAAAAGTTAGAAATGGTCATATCTCTGTGATGATTGGGTCTTTTAACATGCTACGAAAAGCCTCAGAGCCCGCTAGATGAGTTGCATTGAACTACTTAGAGCATTTGTCCAAAATAGTAGGCTAAGGCTGATTGGCAACTGACAGAAATTGATCTTCTCAATAGCGCTTCTGTCCTGTAGGCTAGGATACTCATGGAAAACACACTAAAAGGTACTTACATGGTTTATAGGTATTTTAATAATTCCTACCTATTTCTGACCTTTTTTTTCCCAGCTGTTTATTACACTATGTAATGAAATATATATGGTCTTTGAACTGCAAATTTGTAGATTTTGGTTTTTACAAATAGGCCAGGTGTGTAAACATCTTTGGTGATATCCTCATTTAGTCTTAAGTATTTTCCCCTTAAAATTCACCAGAAATGATCACTTCACAGCTGTTCTTTAAAAAAGAACCTTCCGGGGGGCATGCCCCCGGACCCCCCTAGAGGGTTGCTGTTCTTGGGGTCTATGCATCTCAACTCCTCCAATGTTCAAACCAAAGTAGTTTTGTGCTCACATATTGGAGTTTGGCTGGCCCGCCCTGGCCGGGTGGTGCTACCAGACCCTCCCCCAAGCATATGTAACTTTGTTTTGTTGTGGATATCCTCTTCAGTGTTATAAAATAATTATTTTGATTGGCAAAGCAATTTGGCGTATTTTATGTTTGGCATTTGTTGACTCCTAAGTTACTGCAACATTAGGTGGCTTTGGCCGTAACAGAGCCTTAAATACATTGTTTATGGATATTATGGTATTGTCACTAAATGTCAAAGTGCACATGTACTGGAACTACTGCACATGCAGGAAAAATAGGTGTGGCACTGCTACAAGAATCTCACCTTGCTGCAAAGGATTTTTTTTGTTGATGCTCATTTTTTTGCCCAGATGTAGCGCGTGTGGGCCTAAACGTTTGAATGTGGGTAATGACTGACTGGCTGACTGCCTGATCCCCCGATGTTGAAAGAGGATGCATATATTTAGAGTAATTACGGTAAAAAGTTTGCTGTCTAACTCCCCGTTCCCTTTTACTAGTACAAAAATCATGAATGAACAACTGTGGATATGTACAGGTCACTTGGCTGAAATGTATAATCGCCCAGTCAATATTGTTTCACCAACGGGAGGTGGACTTCATTGGTATTGAAATTTTACTCACAACTTTTTACTTCAGGGAAGTTCGGCCAGATTGCTACACACTCCAGAGGAAACATCGCCCATGTTTTAAACTGAATCAATGTCAGCGGAGCAACAACTAATGAAAAATGAGCCAAGTACAAAGCAGATTATTTTTTTACTGTGGTCCCGGCAAATACGCAACCTGTCGAGTGACGAACAAATAAATAAACAGAAATTCAAAGCATTTAGTCTCCTGTTCATCGAATGGTACATTGACAAGGTTCAAACAACGACATGCCTGCACAAGTCCAAGATAACGTGTGGGCAAACTGTTAATGCTGATATATTTCTGAATTAACGTTCTGTAGCCTTCAATGAACTCGGCTGTTTGCTACTTCTAATATATTTGAAGAAATCAACAACATGGTTTGGTGACATTCGAGATTTATATCTCGCTTAATATTTGGAGTAGAAAGATAATATTGTCATTGGCAGAAAACTGAGACTATCCTATTTATAACTATTTATAATACTCAAAATGGCATAGCGTCCACCCGCCCCGTCCTCTTTTTTGAAAAAAAAATTAATATGTGGTCACTCTATACAGTAGGCTACAAAAGAAACTCGATGACTACTCTGATGATAAGAACTATAGTAACATGATTTGTAATATAGTACAACAATAAATTACTTGTAGGCACCGCATTGGAGTCATGTTTGCACTTTAGAAGGCAGTGACCCTTGTGACGACATTCTCAACTGAACATTCTAATGGTACATTCTTATCACATATTTGTGATGTTACGCTTTTGGGCCAGTTCTGGAATGATTACATATTTGGGATGGTATGCATGAATGGGTTATTACGGTAAAATTGAATTGAGTAATTACGGTAAAAAGCAGTAAAATAATCGTTCATTACAAACAACCAATCAGACCTAAACCACCCACATAAGACAACGTATGTAGGCTATTTGCAGGTGTCATAAGCTACTGCTGGAATTAATTTGTTCTGTCTGGATGCTGCGGTTCAGAAAACATTCTATTTTGGAGAGGAGTGCAGACAAGCAAACTCCAAGTAGATCAGAGGATATTGTTATGGAGGTATTGTTTTTGAGCAAATAAAACAACTTGTGAGAATGCTGTCAATGTTCGCATTCTTTATGTACAGAAAATGTCAACAGGTCATTTATATTATTATTTAGATGTTGCTTAAAGCCGTTGCCTAAAGCTGATGATACACGGGCAATATTTTCAGGCAATATTGCCAGGCAATGATTGCTGGACATTTTCCTATTGACAAATCAATATCTGAACAAGTTTGATCGAGGCAAGCAATATTTTGCTACCATCCAATCACAGATGAGATTTTGGGTCACATGACACCTGAGTCTTCCAAAAATAAATTTCAACAATGGCTGCCAAGTGGTGCGAGGAAACCGAAGGGATGCTGATCTCTTATAACTTTATTTATTTATTACTCAGGTAAGTTATATTGATGTATTAGTGTAATATTGAAATAAAGACCAACTTTTCATAAGTTATGGTATTCTTGACTTTTGATTGTAAATAATTGGTATTATTACTCACTCACCGCCGTACTGACGAACCGAGTGACTTTTAACTAGCTAGCTAGCTAGCTAGCTAACTTTACTCAGCAGACGTAATCAGACCACCTGCTTTACTGGTTGTTACGTATAGCCACACCTGCTGTGGTTAGAGTTACTGCAGTAAGCACGGCAGTTTTACGACAGTGCCGAAAGAGGAGCCTGCGTGTAACTCAGAGACATGTGCATTAAAGAAGTTTGGTAGCATAAGTATCGCGGTCCGTAAGTTATTCATACAGAACATTTGGCGACGAAGATGGAGTTTTCACTCCCACCTCTCTCTCCGTTCCTTGCACTGACCGGTGAGCCGCCTATTCCATGGATTCGCTGGCAGGAATCGTTCGAAACATTCATAGCAGCCGTGGGATTAGAAGAGGCTAACGATAGCAGGAAGAGAGCCCTGCTCATTCACAACCTGGGCAGCGAGGGACAGCGTATTTTTCGGACTTTCGGACCCGCTCCTACGTACGCGGAATGTGTAACAAAGCTGTCTGGACATTTCGCTGCCCCACAGAGTGTTATGTTCCGGCGAATTGTTTTCCGTCAGCGAAGGCAACAGACGGGTGAGTCACTACACCATTACGTAGCCGACCTGAGAAGCCTAGCCAGCCTCTGTAAATTCGGCGCGCTGGAGGAGGAACTGATTAGGGACCAGTTAGCTGAACATACAAATAATCCGAAGTTCAGGGAGAAGCTTTTAATGTCTCCGGACGATTTATCCTTGGCTAAAGCTGTGGAAATAGCGTTTCAGATCGAATGTGCAGCTAGTTTAGCGTCACAACTAGCGCCCTCCAGCCCTTTCCCCTCCCAGCCCATGCTGCTGACACAGACTGTAGCACCGTGCACGGAGTCTCAGGACAGCCTCGAGGTGAACTTTGCTGGGCGCCAGGGAGCAACAGCCCGCCAGACCTGCGGTAATTGCGGCTCTTCATCGCACGCCACCCGCGCCCCGACCTGCCCTGCCAAGGGGCAGCGGTGCCAACGCTGTGGCAAACCGAACCACGTTCACCTGGTCCGCCAGCACCTACGACCATCCATTCAGTCAGCGCCACCTCCCGGCCGTTTAAGTGGTGCACAGTGGAGTTGGATGGGGTGTGCCTGCCACTGCTGCTGGACACGGCTGCTTCGAAATCACTTCTGAACGTGTCCACCGTCCGGCGGCTTTTCCCACTCCGGACGTTCAAAGCTGACGCGGAGGATCTCTATGGCTACGGGCACAATAAAATTGGCATGGTGGGCACGATCACCTTTTCTGTGCGTTACGGGACCAAGGCTCTCCCATCATTCACCTTCCAAGTGTCCCGCCAAGGGGCCAACCTCCTGGGCTTTGACCTGTTTTGCGCCTTGGGCTTCTCCGTCATGGACAACACAGGGTCCGCCATCTTGTCCGTCGGCCACTCACCTTGGCAACAGCGCTGGCCCTCTCTGTTCAATGGCTTAGGTTGCCTCACCGCCTTTAACCACCAGCCCCTCCTCAGCCCTGAAGTGCGCCCCGTCATCCAGCCCCTACGCCGCCTGCCCCTCGCCCTGCGCGATGACGTCACCCGCCGAACTGCACAAGCTCTTGGAGGCGGGCATCATCGAGCGGCTCGACGCCTCACCATGGATTTCCAACCTGGTAGTGGCAAAGAAGAAATCAGGAGGCCTGCGCCCATGCATTGACCTCAGGCAGGTGAACAAGGCTGTGATCCCCAAAAAAAAATCCACTGCCTACAGTGGAGGAGCTGTCTGCCAAATTCTATGGCTCCACCCTGTTTACTAAACTGGACCTTCGCCAGGGTTACCTGCAGGTTCCGCTGCACCCTGACAGCCGCTTTCTCACAGCGTTCGTGACCCACGTCGGGGTGTTTCGCTACACACGCATGCCATTCGGCCTCAGCTCCGCCCCCAGCTGTTTCCAAAAAATTATGGCCACTATCTTTGCCGGCATTCCCGGCGTGGTCATCTACCTGGATGACATAGTGGTTCATGGAGCAACGCCAGCCGTCCACGACGAACGCCTAGCCAGGGTGCTCGATGTCCTCGCCAGCCACAACCTCACGTTGAACGGGGAAAAGTGCATTTTCGCTGTGCCCGCTATTGAGTTTGTGGGGTTTCGCGTGACCGCCGACGGCCTCAGCCCACTTCACTCCAACGTGGAGGCCGTGCTGAACCTCCCTGAGCCCTCCTGCCCAGCTCAACTGGCGTCGTTCCTGGGGATGACGGCGTACTACTTGCGTTTCCTTCCGCAATACTCCGCAACCACCGCCCCGCTACGGGAGCTCCTGAAAAAGGATGCAACCTGGGCATGGGCCCCTGCCTGCTCCGCCGCTGTTCGCCAGCTCAAGTCGCAGCTCACCTCGCCGCCTGTGCTCGCCCATTTCGATCTGGAGAGCCCCACGTTCGTCACCTGCGATGCCTCTAATACATCGGTTGGGGCTGTGCTGTCCCAACTCCAGCAGGGCGTTGAACGCCCTGTGGCGTTTGCCTCCCGGTCCCTTACCCCAGCCGAGCAGAAGTACTCAGTGGGGGAACGGGAGGCCCTGGCTTGCGTCTGGGCATGTGAGCGGTGGCATGTCTATTTGTACGGCCGCCACTTTACACTGCGGACGGACCACCAGGCCCTCACAGCCCTGCTCGCTACGTCTGGGTCGGGGCACAAACCACTCAGGATCTACCGCTGGTCAGAGAGGCTCCAGGCTTACAATTTCACCACGCTGTTCACCCCCGGCAGGGAGAACGTGGTGGCGGACCTGCTCTCCCGAGCCACCCCCAGCCCGACACCGGACCCGAGCCCAGACACAACTGAACCTGAGCTTATCCTGATGCTCCACACCCCACTCCAGGCCACAGTCTCCCTTGAAGACCTCCAGCTCGCATCAGCACAGGACTGCACGCTCTCCCAACTCCGCACTTACATCCGGGAGGGGTGGCCCTCGAAAGTTCCGGAGGAGCTTGTGCCTTTCCAGTGAGTCAGGAACGACCTCTCCTGTTGGAATGATGTCTGTGTGGCTCGAGGTCTTTGCACGGTCGTGCCCAGCACCCTCAGACCGTGCATACTGGCTATGGCGCATGAGGGCCACCTGGGCATTGTCAAGGTTAAGCAGCGCTGCAGGGATCTGGTGTGGTGGCCAGGCCTGGACAGGGATATAGAGACCATGGTGAAAGACTGCACAGCCTGCCTGGTCAGTGGGAAGACTGGCCCACCGCCGTCGCCACCTCTGCAGCCCCTGCAGTGGCCGCCCGCGCCCTGGAAACACATCCAGGTGGACATCTGTGGGGAGTTCCATGGCATCCCGCAGCATCAGCGCTTCCTCATAGTGGCCTACGACCTCCATTCAAAGTGGCCGGAGGTGGTCGCCACAGGGTCCGTTACGACCCAGGTGGTCACTGACTTTCTCGTCTCCCTGTTCGCGCGGTGGGGGCATCCCTGACACTATCACCACGGATAACGGCCCTCAGTTTGTCTCGGCTGACTTTGCGGGTTTTGTGGAGGATAGGGGGATAAACCACATCCGCACTGCCTTCTACCACCCGGAGGCCAACGGGGGGGTGGAACGGCTCAACCAGACACTTAAAAACGGCCTCAGAGCACACCTGGCGGACGGTCTCCCTTTTTCGGCTGCACTGCGCTGCACCCTGCTGCACTACCGCGCAACTCCACACTCCACTACTGGCAGCTCCCCAGCCCTTCTGATGATGGGACGTGAGCTACAACTTCCACTGGATCGGCTGCGGGCCCCTACAGCACCAGCAGCAGCGCCCTATCAGAGCGGCAGGGTCATGGACCGTCAGCGGCGGATGAAGCAGCGGTTCGACAAGAGACGGAGAGTCAGACCGCCTCCCTTCGCGGTGTTGGACTGGGTCCGGGTTCGCCGACCCAACAGGAACCACAAACTGCTCTCCTTTTGGTCCACGCCGATGCAGGTCACCGATCAGCTGGGACCAGCCACCTTCTGCTTGGCCGACGGTTCGCGGTGGCACGCCAGCCGACTTCGGAGAGTGGCACCGCCCTCCATCGCTGACCCAGGGACTGGTGAGGATTTCGACCCTACGGTTGGGGACCTTGATCTTTCCGCCGAGCAGCTGCAGGCCCCAGCGGGGCGCCCGCCTGAGTCAGCAGGAACCCAGGCTGAGCCAGAGGCCCGTCCAGCCCGGGTCCGGGCCAGTCCAAGTTATTTAAGAGACTATGTCACAGACTTTTGACTCTCTAGGTTAGTGTTCGGGCATGGTCACATAGCTATGCTGTTAATTGACAACCTACCCAGTTTGCCTAGTAAATGTTAGTTAAAATGTGCAAGCACAAGGTTCTGTGTGGGTTCTGTGTTTCCTATGGGGGGAGAAAATGTTACGTATAGCCACACCTGCTGTGGTTACTGCAGTAAGCACGGCAGTTTTACGACAGTGCCGAAAGTCATGTAGAGAGGAGCCTGCGTGTAACTCAGAGACATGTGCATTAAAGAAGTTTGGTAGCATAAGTATCGCGGTCCGTAAGTTATTCATACAGAACACTGGTGAATACATTCATGAATGCTTCCGTAAAATTTAGAGATACGGTCGATTGAATTACATTGGCGGAAAGCTGTGGTTCTTGCCGTTCCGGGCACATATATACCTTTGTGGTGAGATGACGGTAAAGGTTTGAAACAGAGGTTAAAAACAGGATCCACAAAAAATCTTTTTTCAGTTATTGCCTCATTGCCCATTGCTACAGTGGCCCATACCCATTGCTGGCAATATTGTACAATATTGATGGCAATATTGCCTGAAAATATTGCCCGTGTATCATCAGCTTTAAGCTATCTTTTGTCCTTTAATAAACGGGTTACCTAACAAGCGCAGGTGTGCCAATAGGAGCCTGAAGAAAAAGTAAACTATTCAATTCAACGATTGCTAACATGGCAGTAAGTAAGAGTAGCTGCTCTCCTGCTACAAACTGTATAATGGAGTCTGATAGACGGGCAATGGCGCTGATTTGCAAAGCTATAACGTTATTTGGCAAAAGTCAATATTACCATTTTTACTAGCTGTCTATGGCGCATAGGATGCGTGTGAAACCATGACAATTCTTTTGAACCTCATTGACCATTTGTGGTCTTAGACTGCCACCCTGTGGCTAAAAGGTACATTTTGCCCACTGATAGGAAACAATATTTCTGTACTGAAATACCAAATCAATACTCCCATGACATTACGTGAAAATAACAGTGAAAATCCTAAATACGTTTGTAATAATAAAGTCTCACCATAGCTGGCTAGCTAACTACTTTACAATATCTTGACTTCTGGCTAACGTTGCAGTGCTTCCCCTAACTTGACTCATCTGTGGCACACTTCCACAGCATGGCCACAAAAGTCAGTAGGTTGCATAGCCGTCACTAACGGGATTTATTTAGCAGAGGCTTGTTTGAAGACGCACTGTCATAACAGATGAACGACCACAGAAATTTGCCACATCGACAAGGCAACCAAAAAGGTAACTTTTTCTTTTTTTTAAGGCGAGACACTGCAGGTGAATAGGGAAAAAAGGAAAAAAATTAACTACAAGATATAATCATGAAACTTTACCAGTTGATTACTTACATTGTTACAATTCTTTTTTGTATTGGAAGTTCTTTTTAAAGTTACATTTAAATATGCAAATTAGACAAGGCCTCATTAAATATGCGCTAATTTGCATATATTTAAAAACCAAAAATAGAAAAATTGGATAAAGCCAGGCTTAAAATCTTTATTTCATTTTGACAACATATTAGAGACTAAAGAAATTACAGAACAGATTTTGGATACATGCTTTTTTCATTTTATAAATGAGAAAATGCTATATACAGGTATAAAAAATGCATTTTCGCCATGTTTTTAAGAACAAAATGTGTAATAAATCAGGCAATTGGCAATATATTAACAAATCCTTCTGTAATAATCTTCAGAATATAGTTAAGAATGAACATGGAAAGTTTAGTGTATGTAAGTGATCTAGAAGTTGAGATTTCTGGTTCAGAGTATTGAAAAAAACTAATTTTGAGAAAATGGCCGTTAAAGATATCTATTGTTAAGTTTAATATTTGCTGACTAGAAATCACTCTTTATAGCAACAATAACCCATTAAATCACATCCCCCAATGCCCTATTACACTACTGAACACATCTAAACTGTATATATACTTACTTGATTAGATATACTTGTTAATAAGTACAACTAAGCACAGGCATAGTCAAAGGGCCTTCCAGTTACTGCGCAACCCTTTTGTGCCACCTGTTTGTCTTTGTCATAATGTGATAATTGTCTTCGTCATAATTGTCAATTAAGATAATTTTTTATCTCCATTTATTAAAAAACTTTAAAAAATCTAAATCAAAATACATAGGTAAGAGCCAATGAGATTACAGCTAGGGTTACCAGATTTGCAGCTTAGCCAGAATGACCGGACAAACACTGTTAAACTGTACGCTGTGAAATCATGCAATGATTGTGTGACAAAGTACTCTGGTTCTAGTAAGGCAATGGAACCTATAAAACAAAAGACAAGAAGTGGATGAAGGTCTTCTCTTCTTAGAATGGATGAAGATGCACGTTTCATTATAATTATTTTATCTTTTGACTACAGTCCACCCTACAGTCTGCCCTCCCTGCCACTAAAAGGAAAAGTATACTGTAACAATAAAACAAACTGGTGGCAATATTAATGAAGTACAATATGCTGAATTCATGAAATTGCACTTTATTATTCTGTGTTATGGGACGTATACAGTACAAATACAGTAAATAGATTGTTTTAAAATTTCTAATAGGCTTCTCTATCTCTACCCTGTTTACTATACAATACCATTATAGCCTACAGTAAATAAATAATTGTTTTACACTTTCTAATAGGCCTCTCTATCTCTACATTTTACTATACAGTACAAATATAGCCTACAGTAAATAAATAATTGTTTTACACTTTCTAATAGGCCTCTTTATCTCTACATTTTACTATACAGTACAAATATAGCCTATAGTAAATACATAGATTGTTTTACACTTTCTAATGGGCTTCTCTGTCTCTACCCTGTTTACTATACAATACAAATATAGCCTACAGTAAATAAATAGATTGTTTTACACTTTCTAATAGGCTTCTCTATCTCTACATTTTACTATACAGTACAAATATAGCCTACAGTAAATACATAGATTGTTTTTCACTTTCTAATAGGCTTTTCTATCTCTACCCTGTTTACCTGTCACTCTCCTGTCGTGTCTCTGATATGTCTTCAAGTGTAGTGATGGAATACCTAACACTTTACTAATTTTCCTTTAGCGCAGCATATCCAAGCCCTAAACGTGAGGATGAAAACACGCTTTTTCTGTATCAATTTTCTTGCGATTTGCATTCGCTACACTCCAGCAACAGACTGCTACAAAACCCTTGGTTTTGGGGATCTATGTTTATATGTAGACCGTTCCCCATGCAATTTGGACATAGCAATTCATCCAGCAGCTCATTTAAACGCGACACGTGCATTATAAGCCACTGTTGTGTGACCGGCCTGTCATCTAATTTCGGATCACCTTTCCCCATCTCCTGAATTTTGCGTTTTGACGCACAGACAGCTGGTGACTCGCTACTGACAAGCTCGTTGTCATCTTTACGGTCACATGTAGTTCCCTTGCTTCTTCTGGCAGTAAGTAATTGCTCACGTCTCTTTTGTGTCGCTTTTGCACGGATTTTCGGTGTTTTGCCCATTTTGATCACGACTTTACATTCGCCAAACTTTTGTTTCACCACTTCATTATTTGCCGCGTTAAGCTAACACGGAAGTTGCCGAACACATCACGTGATGCGTTTTAGCGAATCAGAACGCCAGAAATGGCCTTCAGCCAATGGGATTTCGCATTTTGTATTAACGCACCCTTCGTCTTTACACAAATAGTCGTCACTGCAAAGGAAATGACCGTATTTGGATCAGCTACTGTTCGGCTACAGAAAATGAGCTTTCCAACGATAGGTAACACTACATTGTTTTACCAAACGTCGCGGAACTATAGCTCACTCAAAAATGCTAACATTCGATCAAGTTAGGATAACATTTCTGGACCTAAGTAGACACAATACAGTAAAATAAACATATTTCTGTGCAGTCTGGACATTTTTATGATATCATGTTAAAGAAGACATGTTATAGAAGCAAAATAACCAAAAATCTCAAAATTGATGAGTGGATGCAAAAACGTCATTTCTGCCTGCTGTGTCTCGCCTTAATCTGTAGCTAATGGTAAAGAAAAAAGTTTTATCTCCCCCTCCCTGCAGGATTGCCATTTAAATTAACGTTACGTACACCCTCAACAAAGTGGAATTGCTGCCGTTACCCCCAGCTGCCTAATAGGATGTAGCCTATACAACACGTCATGTCACGAGTAGTAGCCTACCTCCAAACGTATGGGGAAATATTGCTTGACGCTAACAGTAGCTAGGCATGATGGCTGATCGATCAGTCGGTTTAGCTAACTAGCTACCTAGCCTCACAGTAAGCAACATTATTTAATTAATTGATAGTAGCAATCACTTACCATACGATTTCACGTTTCACTCTGTAGCTGAATCTGAAGGAGCCGAGTGAATGGATAGGACAGCATCACTCACACAGTCCTGTTTTCAAAATCTATGTTCAATGTTTCGTAGATTGTAAATTAGTTTTTCAAGCCTTAGTTAGGCTATGCGGTTCGAGGCACTTAAGAGGCTGTCCTCTTTAAATAATGTTTAACCTCTTAATACCAAGGGCAAAATATACCAATTCTCGCCTGTTTTTACTACTGACCAACAAAGCTGTTTATCTCAAAAACTGTAAAGGCTACAAATATGGTTCATAGCTTTTATTAAAACAGAGAACTGCACTATTATGACTAAGCAGTCATAATTCATATATACACTTTTGGCTACTTAATTACAACAATTTATGTACAGAAATTGTGAAAAAACTCAAAAACGGGTACCGACATTCAGATTTCAGATTTTTTACCTGATGTGCTACAAGAGCTATAGAGGAAATAACTCCTCTTTTTGCGATTCCTCAATATGCTGCCTATATATGCTAAATATATGGTGTCAATATCTCAAACCATTAAAATTCTACAGAGCTTTTTTTCAGGTGAACCATTTCGGTTACCAAAGTCGGCACAATCTGTGCCAAATTGTGCAAAATGGCAAGGTTCCAGAAAAGTCTCAATATGATTTATTTTTTTAAGTTTTACAATAAAATTTGATAATTGGCAATAAAAGTTCATTTTTAGATGTGTTTGGTGTGTTTCATATTACACAACTAACTAGCCTACCCGTGGTCCCCAAAAGGCTCTCCAAACCCATGTAGCAGCACAGTGAATCTTGTATACCACCAGAGCCCCATTAGCCAGAAATGAGTCCAGGTATATGCAAACGGGATCAAATCTACACCACTTTCCTACATAAAATAAACCCCTGCATAATCATCAACAAGAAACTCATCCTCATGTTATCTCTCCCTCATGTTACGTCATGCATAAATTGCTCATTCGTTTACCTGCACAGCCTGCTGTACTGCATACAGAATTTACTAATGTGGAACAATAACTACTAAACAAAGACTTCAGACGCCATGTCATTCAAAAGAAACTCGGAACAGCTCGTCTCAGACACAAATAGATAGCCAGCTGCTATGTGTAATTTTGCTGGCTAGCTTTCCATTGTTACAATATAGGAATGTTAGCTATATTCATTTAATTCAGAGGGATTAGTTTTATAAATAACAGTGAATTCGCACTGGTATACCGGCAAAAAAACATGTTGCCTTACCACTCAGCATCACTGAGACAACATCGCAAAAACATCTTCGGGCTAGGACCTGCTGCACAGAGAAACGCCTGAGTAACCTAGACATAACTAACCAAAAACTGTATGAAAGACACTGTAAAGTAAAAAGTTGAACAGCCGCCGTTACCTAATGAATTATACTTTTCTAAACGGAATGTAGCTAGCTGCTACACGCTAAAAACACTGCGCCATCTTGGTGCGAACTTTACGCTTAGACACCTCCTCCTCTTACGCACAATTGTTTCTATGTGACAACCTAACCCATTGTGTTGAATGAGGGCTTGTCTGAAAGATAAGAGTCTTCACTATTGGCTGGAATATTTGACAGACAGTTTAAAAACCCAATGGAAAGCAAATAACACTTTCAGTGGAGGCGGGTCGATGCGAGATTTTCCCACTTCAGATAGGCCTATTGTGCTATCAGTCAAAGAAATACACCCAATTGACAACGGTTTTGCATATAACTGTGCAATAAAGTACAAAACCACTTTGGCTAAAATATACTAAGCCACAGGATTGGTACTCCAGAAACTGGCTGAGTTTCACAACGCCAAACTGAACACAGCCAAACTACTCATAATATCAAATGTCCACCAGTTTCCTAGATAAAATAAATGTTAGGGTAGGTGGGAAACAGGACCCAATAGCAGACGGGAAGTAGAAAAACCGAAGATTAATATAGGGGCAAGGCAGCAATCCGTAGTACAAAGCAGGCAGGGTTGAAATCCGGGAAGACAGGGCAACGGTACAAAACAGAGTCCAAAGAGTATTCACAGAACAGGCTGGTGTCGGAACCAGGAAGGCACAGCAGAAGTACAAAATCAGAGTCACGAGAACACAGGCAGAAGTCAAAAACCAGGGAGGTGTAAAGAGAAACAAAAAGAAAACAAAACGAAGACAGACTACAAAAATAAAATAAAGACAGGAGAAGGACTCGGGATAACAAAAACTAGGAAACAGATACTCAGAAAACAAACAGACAACTCGGGAAGGTACTCAGAAAGATCGTATAGAACACAGAAGCAAACCAACGGTGACGAACTTGCGAAGAAAGACTGAAATAACGGTTATACACACTGAGGGAGACAGACATAATGGGAATCAGGTGTGCAGAGGTGGGGAGGGGAAATTACTCACAGGTGAGCACAATGAGGATTAACAAGGACCAATAATACAGTAACGGGGGGGGAACGTAAGACACGGACTGGAATGCACATAGAAACAATGATAACAAACGGCCTGGGGTTAGCAGGTAGACACGTGCACAGCTCGGAGGGGAGGAATGCGGAAAACAAAGACAGAGAAGGTACAGGATCCTGACAATAAACCCCTGCATAATAATCAACAACAAACTCATCCTCATGTTATCTCTCCCTCATGTTATGTCATGCATAAATTGCTCATTCGTTTACCTGCACAGCCTGCTGTACTGCATACAGAACAATTTACTCATGTGGAACAATAACTACTAAACAAACACTTCAGATGCCATTTAATTCAAAAGAAACTCGGAACAGCTTGTCTCAGACACAAATAGATAGCCAGCTGCTATGTGTAATTTTGCTGGCTAGCTTGCCATTGTTACAATATAGTAATGTTAGCTATATTCATTTAATTCAGAGGGATTTGTTTTATACATAACAGTGAATTTGCACTGGTATACCGGCAAAAAAATTTGTTACCTTACTCCACTCAGCGTCACTGTGTAGGGAACATGCCTCTATATTCCTACATGTGGAGTATTACTCATGCAAGTTGTTTACATATACATTTAGCAGTAATGGTGATAGACAATTAAAACATGTTCGTCTTACCAGTCTTCACCTGGGCTCCATAAATGTAAGGAATATGCCTCTATATATAAACTCTTACATGGGATGCCAGAAATACCCTTATTATTCTTAAGTTAGGTTCAAATTAAATCAGTCTCATTTGATTATTATGGATTATAATTACTACTACTTCAATTTACCATCAAAGTACTAATAACTAATAATTCGTAAGGGTTGAAGGTATTACGTTCTAATGATTAGGTTTGACTCTCGTGTTCATACGACATCAAAACAGACACCAGGTTTAACAAAAATTGATTTATTAAACAAGACAAACATGAATATTACATTCTACTAAATGGACATATTGTGTGTGTGCGTATTGTGGCATTTGTGTGTGTATGCACATATGTGTGTGTGTATGTGTCGGTGTGTAGGCCTATGCCATGTGTGCATTCACGGAACAAAGGAATCACGTGGAGCAAGCTAACTGTGTCGCAGCAGGATGGTGGTTATTGATCTCAAATCTGACGTTACTATAAATAAGTTCACGCACTTCTTTCACGAAATAACGTATTTATCTACAGTAAGTTGAACTGAGACCATATCACGCAAATGTTAATACATGTTAGGATAGAGGGACAAACCAGTGAGGCCTGCTTTGGTTAGTTAACAGTACTACACATTAGCAATGAAACGGTAGGCCAGCTGGCTAGCTTGCTAACCAGCGCAACATGTTTATGCAGCGATTATCGCACAAAATCGAGATGCTACAAAGTAGCTATGTAGAAATTGCAGTGCTGCCTCTTGTGCAGCTGTGTGCTGCATGATCGAGGAAGCGAAGTGAATGAAGTGAATAGGATAGGGAGACTGGAATGCATTCAGTCTTATCTGTTTTAGTTTTATGACCCTTAGTGTCTTGTATTTCCAAGAGACATGATTGGCTGTGGCCGTGTTTTAAATGTCTTATGGGTTTCCTGTGGAGTGATTGGAAACGTAGTCCATTGTCCCTACAACTGAGACAAGATCTCAAAAACATCTTCGGGCTAGGACCTGCTGCATGGAGAAACGCCTGAATAACCTCGACATTAACTAACCAAAAACTGTATGAAAGAGACTGTAAAGTAAAAAGCCGCCGTTACCTAATGAATTATACTTTGCTAAACGGAATGTAGCTAGCTGCTACAAGCTAAAAACACTCTGCGCCATCTTGGTACGAACATTACGCATGGAAGCCTCCTCCTCTTACGCGAAGTTCTATCAATGTGACTTCCTAAGGCATTGTTACATTACATTACATTACAGGCATTTAGCAGACGCTCTTATCCAGAGCGACTTACACAACTTTTTTTTTTTAATCATGTTTTACATATTATCCATTGTGTTGAATGAGGGCTTGTCTGAAAGATAAGAGTCTTTGCTATTGGCTGGAATATTTGACAGATAGTTTAAAACCCCAATGGAAAGCAAATAATACTCGCAGTGGAGGCGGGTCGATGCGAGTTTTTCCCACTTCAGATAGGCCTATTGTGCTATCAGTCAAAGAAATACACCCAATTGACAACGGTTTTGCATAAAACTCTGCAATAAAGTACAAATCCCCCTTGGCTAAAATATACTAAGCCATGGGATTGGTACTCCAGAAACTGGCGAGTTTCACAACGCCAAACTGAACATAGTCAAACTACTCGTGATGAAGTGCAGAAAAGCACAAGTCGGTTTAAAATTAGAAAAAAATTATGTACAGCAGTATGAAAGTTTTAAAGTATTTTTTCTTGAAATCTAAAGGTATAACGATTTTTCAAACCTAAATTTTGTGAAATACAATTAAGCAGAACAGTTTACCAGCACATTGTTTATGGTGTGACATCAAGCTGCAATACACGTTTGGGAATTATGTCTGAGTTTCCAACATAATTTACGAAGTTTTTACTTGACATTTTGGGCTTAAAAACTACTTTCCCAGAAGGAATGGATATATCTTAAGGATATTTAATCAAAATATTGAGGTGAGCAGTTTATTATATATTATTAATTAATGAAATGTATAATTTAATTATTTCTGTAATTACCGCTAGGGGGCGTTTGGCAGCAAGAGGTTAACTGACTTTGACTAATTTGAGTGCCATCTTAAAATTAGGCCTAATTAGGCTACATTCTTTAACGCATTCAGATTGCCTGATCCTTGTTAAACAATCGTATGTTAGTCATCTCTGTCGTTGTCATTTCTTAGTCATTAGGTTACATATTGGTCTTGATTATTCAGCAAATTAATTGTTTGATTAGCTAGGCTACACAAGTCAAATAAACGCAAACAAGTCTAATGCTGTAGCCTCTACCCTGCTTTTTCCAGTGCACCAGCTATCAATAGGCTACATAAGGGCTAATAAGTCAGTGCTACGCATTTTATGACACAAAGAAAATGCTAGCAAAGAAAAAACATTAATTGATATTTGTTATTCAGTTAATTTGCTTGATAATTAAGAACTATAAAAGGAAACAGGTCAAGTTGACACTAATATCCATATAAAGGTAAGGTTATAGGCAAAAGAATGCCCATTTTACATGTACGCCACTGGATCATAATGTAGGCTAGTTGACATGGACATGGTTCCTTACCGGGGAATTCAAGGATGTCATTTCTCCACTCTGTAACCGCATAAGGATAACACTCGAGTAGCCTACTGTTTGGTTTATTTTGCCAAAATATCTTTAGGAAACAACGTGTCAATGTAATTTTATAACATACTTGTTGCGCAAGGCATCTCCCGGGCAAGACCTCCGCATGCACTAGGTTGACCTAGTTTTGAATATTCTAGTTCTAGCTAGTAACCTATTTTTGGTATATTTTTTTATAGTTAGCTTGATATGCCCTTGTTTGTTGAGAGACCACATTAGTTTTGGTCATAAAATATAAATGTATTAATCGTTTTGTTAGCCTATACGGAGAGGTGAAGTTGACATTTTCTGTACAAAGAGAATGCACATAGACAGCATTCTCAAGTTTTTTACTTGCTCAAAAACAATATCTCCAGAACAATATCCTCTGATCTACTTCGAGTTTGCTTGTCTGCACTCCTCTCCAAAATAGAATGTTTACTGAACCGTAGCGTCCAGAAAGAACAAATTAATTCCAACAGTATCTTATGACACCGGAAATAGTCTACATTCGTTATCTGTTATGTGGGTGGTTTAGGTCTAATTGGTTGTTTGTAATGAACGATTATTTTGCTGCCACCTTTTTACCGTAATTACTGTAAATTTAGGCATGGCGACCCCTGCTTTTACCATCACAAATATGTGATCATTCCAGAACTGGCCCAAAAGCATACCACCACAAATATGTGATTAGAACGCATCATTAGAACGTTCAGTTAAGAATGTTGTCACAAGGGTCACTGCCTTCTAAAGTGCAAACATGACTCCAATGCGGTGCCTACAAGTAATTTATTGTTGTACTATATTACAAATCATGTTACTATAGTTCTTATCATCAGAGTAGTCATCGAGTTTCTTTTGTAGCCTACTGTATAGAGTGACCACATATTACATTTTCTTTCAAAAAAGAGGACGGGGCGGGTGGACGCTATGCCATTTTGAGTATTTTAAATAGTTATAAATAGGATAGTCTCAGTTTTCTGCCAATGACAATATTATCTTTCTACTCCAAATATTAAGCGAGATATACACATTTAAATCTTGAATGTCACCAAACCATGTTGTTGATTTCTTCAAATAAATTAGAAGTAGCGATCCACCGAGTTCATTAAAGGCTGCAGAATGTTAATTCAGACATATCAGCATTAACAGTTAGCCTAAACGTTATCTTTATGCAGAATTTAGGCATGTCGTTGTTTGTACCTTTGTGCAGAAAACGTGAGCTGAATGCTTTGAATTGCTATTAATTTGTTTATCACTCGACAGGTCGTGTATTTTCTGGTTGTGCTGTTTTTCAACTCCCTTGCAGATCTCTCTGCCCCCTTCACGATAAACGCGCTAGCTAAGCGACACCCTGTGCTTTTCTTTCATTTCTCCAGTTAAAATGAAAACAATAATGGATTGTGGTACGAGCATATAGCTATGAACCATGCATTGTAGACAGTGGCGTTTTTATATTAGGGGCAGGTGGGGCAGTGCCCCACCAGACGTGGCGCTGTTGTGCAAGATACTCGTAACATCTGAACGTTGTGGCAAAATGCATTTTATACTTAATACAAAACAGTGATTCAATCGTGAAATTGGCGTGTATAAATATAATAAACTTGACTCACACTCCTTATAGTGCTGACCGAACACGCTGGAGAATAATAAAAATGACTAAGCCAGCCAGGAGTCCAAGATCCAGAGGAGGACGCAGGAGAGAACCAACGGCGTGTGGTGTTTTATCTTCAAGTTAGAGACCAGTCAACCATAGTGAGAGGTAAGCAGACACCTTTTTCATAAAAAGTCTGTAGAGTGGAATTACCCATACTCCGTTGGCCCCAAGTGTGGTCCTCCACTGGGTGACGGGCTCCAGTGGGTGAGTGGAGAAAGAATAAATAGGTAGAAAAATTGTGATGAAGTGAGTGTGAAATAAGCAGGAGTGTAAAAGAGTAAAAGAGAGAAGCGCTGAAAAAGTCTGCTCAGATATATTTAAATATATATCAAATTATTCATTTCGGGAGAGCAGTCAACAACACTGTAGGGGAGCAATAGGGCTCCAAGTTAGCTAGCTATTTTCACATTGACACATTAACATATTTTTTGTGATGATCTCACTCCCATCCTGTTGTGTCCCGTGTTTTCCTTCTCCCCGTTTCATGTTCGTCTCTCCCTAGTTCGTTTTCCCCGTGCTGCAGGCTTGTGCGTGGCTTTTCCCGGTGTGTCACTCTGTCTCACTACACTTCTCTCAGCCTAGCCCATTTCCCCGTTCTGCATGCATTCCACACACTCTCTGCTCCGTTAATCACTCACGCATACATTCGCACATGGCACTTAATTGATACCAATTAAGGTTTGTATTTAGTCACCCGGTGTTCTCTGTCCTGGGCTGGTTCGTTAATTTTTTTTCCGACCAAGTTCGCGAAAGTCTTGTTCGCTTAATCCTCTTAGTCTGAAACCTCTGGTCCTGTCTGGTTCTCTGTCTAGTCGCCTTGTTAAACAGTTTAGTTCTGTGTCGGTGTTTACACGCCCTGCTATTCTGTGAAGTTCAAGTCTGATCAGTCTGGAACAGCATTACCCGCTGTTCATTGTCTTGTCTCGCTAACCAACCCTGTCTGCTTAAAGTCTGCCAGCCTGCAGTTGTCCGTGAATCCCTGCCTGTGCTGCGGTTTCCCTGCCTTCCACCTGACGTGTGTGCATGCAGCTTGGGCTTCTGCTATTTCACCCTGCGGCGGTGCCCGCTCTCAAGCCAGTGCTGCGGTGCTGTCGATGTGCTGTCGCTCCTGCCTCTGCTGTCACTGCTGCCACCCTGCTGTTGCCGTGCTGCTACTGCCGCTGCCCTGCTGCCACGCCTGCGTCCTGCCTGGGCTCCGCTCCACTGTCCTGCTCTACCGCTCCCGTTTCCGCTCATCCCCTGCTCCAACCAACCCGGTTACCTGTCTCCATCATCACCCCTGACTTTCCCTGCTCCCTCTGTTCCCGCATCCTCAAAACTGGACTGTCTGTATTTACATGTTCTCCCTACGCTTCAGGAGTATAGTTAGAAGCTTAATTTATTGGATGCTTAGCGCTCCCACTCTGTCTGTCAAGTCTGTCCTGTTTGTAAAGTCCAGTTCCGGCTTGGAACAATTCCGGTGTGACCTGTAAAGTCCAGCTCCGGCTTGGAGCAATACTGTCCTGCCGGTTGAGTCCAGTTCCGGCTTGGAACTTCTACTGCTTTTGGCTTTCTCCCTATGCTCAGGACTGCCCTGAGCATATAATAAATATTGAGTTTTTGGCATTTCTGTCTACTTGTCGTGCATTTGGGTCCAGTCCTCTTCCGGGGTCGTAACATTTTTATTGCAAAGGCAAAAGAGGTTTCCAATATTAACTGTTCAATGTTTCACTTGTATTTCACTTGTACTATATCACACCCTCCCCAAACCGGACGCTCGCTCTTGTCTGGTTTGGGGAGGGTGTTACGCTCTGCTCTTGCGGTCATGACTGACTGACTGTGGAAACCCCTTGCCTTAGTTGGGCCAAGTTGCATTAAATAATTTAGGAAAGTTTGGATAGCATTGCTTTGGAATAGAGCTAGTTTATTTAGTGTGAGCTACGATAGGCAATATTGTTAGTTGTAACTTGGCCACATTTTGATATCAAGACTTTTAAAGACAGGCCTAGTTTTTGCAAGTTGGAATTAAGAAATTATAGACAGCGCTATGTAGGCTATGCGTGAGTAACTTGGCTTTTTTTACATCGTAGATGTTTTTGATCTGATTGTATTTTACAATAAGTTTGGGCTGGTTAGCCTTTACCATAGATCCATTGCATGGCTTGTACAATCAAACTGAACATAATCGATTAAACAATACTGTAACAGGAGAACAATAGAAAAAAGATAAGGAGGTGCACTCACATTATATGGGGATTTGTTGTATTTTGGATGCTGTATATAATGCTGAAGGAAATTATGTAAATAACAGGGTTTTACTTCTCCCAAGATTCAGTGGGAAAAGAATTAACACAAGAACAGTTATATGGAGTGAAATCTTTGTGGTGCCATTCAGGGATTGACAAATTCCTACCCAAGGCCATAGAAACAGGAGAAACATTTCAAATAGGTTTAGACGTGTGGGCAGACGGAGCTGTTTGGCTGGTGTGTACCCCATCGAGGGAATTGAGAACTGAAGAGGTAGAGGGGAAGTCAGTTCAGGGGCATTCAAGGGGAGGAGCTACATGAGTCACCGTCACTAAGTGGGAACTAATTGGGTTAAAGATAAAGGTGTGGCTACCAAGGACAGAGTGGTCCCCTGAATTATAAAAAATAAAAATAAAGAAACATGGAGGCAAGGTTATTATAGTTTTAAGTTTTTCATTTAGTTTTTATTTTAACTAATTTTTTAATTTCACTTTCTAATTTAGAGGGACAAATTTAATATTGGTTTTGAATGTTTCAACTTACCGTATATGCAATCCAGATTACAGATCACAGATCAGGAAGAGGATCAGAAACTAAAAAGAATTAATGGTCATTTTTATTTTATTTCAGTTAGTTTTGCAACACTACATTACAGTTTTAGTTTCATTTTAGTTTTTAAAGTAACTTTAGTTTTTATTTTTATTTCAGTTAACTAAAATGTTTCAGTTTTAGTTTCAGTTTCAGTTAACTAGAATAACCTCGCATGGGCGGAAAGAAAAGTAAGGATATGAAAACCTGGAAGGGTGAGCCTTTAAACCCAAGACCCAAGACAGTTCTCTCCTGCATGAGTGAGTGATTTCAAACAGACTATGGGCATACCATGAAAAAATGGAAAAGGTGGACAAGAGTTGGTCCCTTGGTATGGCCCGAGGAAGGCACTTTTGGGCTTCAATACCTGCAATCAGTGGAAACAATTTTGTGTAGAAAGAAGAGTAAGGGCAAGTTGGGCCAGAAGGGAAAGTTGAGAACTCACAGAGTACATCTAAATCAATGGAAGAATGAGTCTTTCAGACGGAGAACATCTGTGGAGAGGAAAGAGGAGCACCAGCCGAAGGCGGACCCCCAACCAGCATCATCAGAGCGACCACCAGATGAATGGCGGCCGGCAAATGGAGCCATTAAGGCTGCAGGCCTGTATCCCCTATTGAACAACATTGGGGAACAAGAGGATCTGAGCCAGGGGCCTGAGACTACTGTGAGGATGAGGCCAAAGTTGGTGAAAGTGAAAGGGACCCTGGAAGTAGAAGGGAATTTGGAAACCATTTTAATAAGATAAAAAGTTACAGCAGCATGCCCAGAGAAAGGAGAACCTGAGACAGCGCGGAGTGACAGCTGAGGAAACGAGGTAAATCCCGCAAATAGTACACTATGCCCACGCCTCCACACACCTCATGGCAGCCCAGAGAATCAGGGAATTACAAGTAGCAAGAAAGAGACAGTCAAGTCGCCGGGGGCACGTGAATCTGAAGGGAGCAGCAAGCTTAGGATGTGCCACCGGATATCAACAGGCAATGGAAGAAGCAGAGGGAGGTGTTGAGATGTGGGAAGAAGAAACAAAACTTAAAGGAGAATCAAGAAGAGCTGGAAGAGACCCAAGGAGAGGAGAATATGACATCAAAGGGAAAATGAAACTAAGGTCAACTGCCCTTCCCAGAGATGAATTAAGCACCTCTGATAGTGAAGGCTCAGATGACAGTGCAACAAGGAAGAAGAAATGACAAAGGAAATGCTGAAGCAAACCTGAAGGGAGGTGAAAAAAGCAGAACAAGCATTCCTGCGTGAAGGAGGGTACTCGCAGCAACGAGTTCAAGAATTAAGGCAGGTCTACAATATCAGTAGTGATATCCAGAACAGTGCCAGCAATCCATCCTCAGGAGTGGCAGAAGAAGAAGAACACCTGATCGATACACCCCAGGGGAAGAAAGAGAGGAAGAGGATGAAGAAGAAACCTTCCTGGCCCCATTGCAAGTTATACACCAACCAGGGTGTATACTCACTCACTCACTAAGTACACCCCATGGTTGTCAATGGACCTGGAGAACATGGTTAAGGATTTACCAAGAATAACAGAGGGAGCAGGGCAATGGATAGCAAAGGTAGAGATGAGAACAACTCACCTGCCCCTGTGCATGGGAGATGTTAAGCAGCTACTAGCAAGATGTGTGGGACACCAGATCATGGAAATAATGGACCTGGCAGGCCTGAAAGGAGTTACGGACACCCACAAGATAGACGGAGAATCATTCAACAGACACAGACCAGGTGTGTGGGCCGCTTTGAGGGAGTTGTTTCCACATAAAGCAAACCTTGCAGAACTAAAAGAAGAGGAGGACATCGATGATTTCATCAACAGACTGCAGGAGGCATGGAACACAAATATGGGAGAGCCATTTGATGCATCGCCAGGAACGTTGACAATGTTCTTTCACATGTTGTGTAAAGCATTGCCCGATCCAGTGAAAAAGGCCCTAAACAAGGTTGTGGGGCTTCAAAGAGCCTATCTTGTCCAACACGTGAGGCTGCACAGGGAAAATGTGAAGAACTCAGAATAAATCTCTAAAGAAGAAGCTGTTACTTCTCCAGATAGCCAAAAAGGAGAAAGAAGAACAGGGAACTCAAGCAGTGATAACCCATCAGATACAGGCACCCCCACCCTCACCCCAAGTCCAAGGAGGATAGGGCCCATCCATCGAATGGGCAGGACCAAATTCCCAAGGGCCAGTGTCCCCATGGACAAACCAGGGCCAGTGGCAGCAGAAAGGAGACTGCTGGAAATGCGAGAGGATGGGAAACTGGGCCAGATACTGTTGGACAGGTCAGAGAAAAGGCAGAGGAAGGGGATTCCAATCAAGAGGCCGCATGAACTAAGAAGCAAACCCTGGGGGGTGGCCCCAGATAGTGCCGTCACATCAAGGACCCGAGAACCAGATAGCAATGACCCCACAGCAAAACATGTATGGGCAGCAGCAGGAAGGATGGCAGCCACAACAACAATGGGGAATGAGTCCCCACCAGAATCAATAGAGATGCCCTGAGAATCCCACACCCCTAGGAGCAGAGGGAGAGTGGGAGGCAAGGAAAATGCTATCTATAACATCCAGCAGTGCCACAAATGAACCACAAATTGATATTCTCATAAGAGGGAAAACATGCAACTTTTTAATAGATACTGGAGCGGCCCACTCCTGTATTGGTCTGTATGGAGCACACTTGACACTTACAACACATCATATTAAAGCAAAAGGATTTTCAGGGATAACACAAACTGTTCCATTCACCGAAGAGCAAAAACTGTTAGTGAGGGAGCAGCAAATTGCGGCAAGACTCCTATATACCCCTAACGTACCCGTAAACTGGCTAGGAAGGGATCTGCTGTGCAAATGGAATGCCACCATTTCATGCACACCTCAAAGGCTGATTTGAACTTTTCCGGGATCATCTGGACAATATGTGATGGACATGTTAAACAAGGAACAGGGTGGCCCAGTAGTCTACTAGTTACCTAAGAAAATAACCACAAGAAAATAATTTTAATTAATATTGGAAGCTATGGACAAGAACATGCCCGGTACTGAAAGTAAGTATCAGTAAGACAGAAATGAGGGATCAGCTCCACATGACCTTATTCTTCGACCCAACTGGAGAAGATGAAGAGTACGCTCAGGACTTCAAGGAGATAGACGGAAAACAGGGAGTGATACATGCAAGAGGCATCTACATAGGAAAAGAAGGGGTTGGGCTATGATAGCTCTGGGGGAGAAGAACTTACCAACAGAGCAATGGTACATGATGGGGGACACAGCAATTCCCCATGTAACGTTGGGTGTCAACCCAGGATTTGAAGCAAAAGACATTGGACCGATGGTAAAAAGAATGATGCAGCAGCAGTACCTCCCTACTAACATACCCGGATTGTTGAATGGTTCTTATCATTGGACCTAAAGACTCCAGTATGCATGGAGAAACACACACTGGAAGTGGAAGCAATAATGACGCTCACAGAAGAACAAGAAGAGTACCTACAGGATGTCCCAAAAGAACTCTGGGCAGAAGGGGGGCACGACATCGGCCTCATGCGGTCAGCTGGACAGGTGAAGATACAACTGAAACCAAGCATGATGGGACCCTGATTCCATCAATACCCCCTGAATAAGGATACAGAGGAAGGAATTAGCACCACTATACAAGACCTTCTGAAACCTGGGGTGATATAGCCTACAACCAGCCCATGCAACACACTAATCTTACTAGTTAAGAAAACGGTAGGAAAATGGAGGATGGTACAAGACCTCAGACCACTCAATGACTAAGTAATTGCGCACTACCCAATTGTACCCGTTTCCTCAACCATATTAACTAACATCCCAAGTGATACAACCCACTACACAGTTAAAGACCTATGTTCAGTCAAAGTTACAGTTTTGCCAAGAACAAGTGCAGTACCTGGGTCATACTCTTAAGAAAGGGAGCAAACATATTTCTGCAGAACGAATTGAAGCAATCACGAAGGTGCCCAGACCGAGAACAGTGAAAGAAATGCAGATATTCCTAGGAATGACAGGATACTGCAGGCAATGGATTTGTGACTATGCGGAAATGGCATGGCCACTACGAGATTTGTGCCTAAATAAAGCAGGAAGACACCAAATTGAGTGGTTCCCAGGGACAGAATCAGCTTTCACTGGACTTAAGCAAGCATTACAAACAGCTCCAACTCTGGGACTCCCAGACTACAACAAACAGTTCCATCTGTTCTGTGCAGAAAAAGAGGGGTTTGCTACAGCAGTACTGACCCAAAAAGAGCAAGAAAGACACAAACCCATTGCCTATTACAGTACGTGACTAGATGCAGTAGAAAGAGGACTCCACACGTGAGGAAGGACTGGCAGCAGCCGCCTTTGCAGTAGAGAAGGCAACGCCAGTAACGGCAGGGCATGAAGTTACCCTGTATGTGTCACATGCAGTAGAAGCACTACTCAGTAGAGGGAAATTGTCCCTAAATCACCGGAGAGTATCAGGATATGAGATCCTGCTCACACAGCCAGGATTGACCATTCTCAGATGCAAAGCATCTGAACCCAGCAGAATTAATGATGACTCCAGAAAGAAGGCCAACCATATGAATGTGAAAGAGTGGTGGAAGCAAAAGCAAGAGCAAGACAAGACCTGCACCATGAACCACTGATGGCTCCGGACCTCGTGTTCTTTGTGGACGGTTCATCATCCATTGATCCTCGCACAGGAAAAAGGAGAGCCGGATATGCTATAGTATGACAAGAAGGGCCATAGAGATATTAAACGATTGAAGAATCGGCTCTAAGCCCAGGGACAAGCGCCTAACAAGCAGAACTGGTAGCCCTAGCAAGAGCCTGCAGAAGGGGTTGGTGACCCCTAGACAAACCGTTAATATCTACTGTGACTGCGTATGCTTGTGGGGTAGTACACAGTTTTGGGGGAATATGGGCAAGAACAGATCTTGTGTCAGCAGGAAACGATTATACAGATAACGCTTCTAAACTAGTAGCAGAGGAGTACTGGCCAACAGCAGATGAACAGGTGCTTCTGAATGTAGAGGAGGTGGCAGTGCAAGACCTAATAGAGGCACAAGAGGCTTCTACAGTGTCAGAAAAGGTGGAATGGGAAAATAGAGGATGTGGGGTAGATAAGTCTAAAGGAATATGGCAGCAATTATGTACAGGGAAAGCAATCGCACCAAGCGCACTAATAAAGGTAATTTGCAGAGCAGCCCATGGTGTTGGCCACTCTGCAAGGGGGGAGATGATGAGAGAAATACAGAAACATTAGTTTATCCCAACACTAACAGAACATGTTACTAGCATTATATCAAGATGAAAAATTTGTCCGGAAAAAAACATAAAGAAAGGGATACTGACTACACCAGGCTCTATGGCCCATTTGGTAATGGACTACGTAGATATGATCAATCGTGCGGAAGGCAAAAGATATTGTCTAGTAATCATTGATAGATTTTCAAGATGGGTAGAAGTATTCCCCACTGCGCATGCAGATTCTAAAACTGTAGCTAAAGCCTTGGCAAGGGCAGGGGCAGTCCACCAAATGGTCTTAGGAATACCTCGGAGACGCGCCGTATGGGAACCATCCATTCACCAGGTATTCCAGATGGGAGATGGGTCTTACACAAACAAACACGGGGAAAAATGCAATGAGAAAGGAGGGCCGCTGAACTGTCCATATGGAAATCCTTTATGCAAATGGGGAGTGAAGGGAGGAGCAGGATGGAAATGCGTGAGAATTAAATTTGGAGACGAATGGTGTAATCGCATAGATTGGGAGAAGTATTTCTTGCCAGGGCTGTTGGAGGACGTTGAAGAGAAGGATGAGTGAGAGGAGTATTTCCCGTACGCATGATCACACATCACATATACTCACTACAGTACACAAAGAAAAGAACAACTCAAAGGGGACATAATAAAGCCCAACTGACTAAAAGCCCTTAGGATAGATAAACCAGACACATAAATAGATTAAGGAAAAGGGCAAAGAAGGTAGAGGAAGAGGTTGCAGGATAGTTCCCTATCAACAAGGACGAAGGCATCTAGCATCCCAGTCAAAACAGTAATGTCTCCCTACTGTTTTCCATAGCTAAGCAGGAGTTTTACCTATAACAATAGATAAGATAGATCATGCTCACCGAACAGGCGGGAGAATAATAAAAATAAGGGAAATTAAGAGAAATTACATTGTCTGATTAACAGGCACATGAGGATAAGTCACAAACAATTTTATTTTGTAGATCAAGAGGGCCCCAAGCGCATAGGGTAGGAACTGGATAACATGTTTATTTTTCGCCTAAATTTGTTATTGGATAAAATAAGATATGACGAAAGGGTGTCACCGCACATTATTGGTGTATTAGTTAGGTAGAGGAGGAGTTATGATATTATATAAACTAATGTTTATAAACTAATGTTTGTTTTTGTTCGGGGAACTCCTAATCCTCTGCGTAGGGTAAAGGATCTCCCATTGGCGTCAATGCTTAATAAATGGTTAAACTGAATAGAAGACTGCTATTTCCTTCATCTTCATCTTGAGAATTCTCCAGCTCAAAAACCCATCTGAAATTGAACCTAATCAGGAGAGAGTAAAGGACTTCCCTCCGCAGAAACAACATGAGCGTGATCTGCGTAAAAACCTGCCGCAAATTATATTGGGCGGAGGGGAAGAAATGTTTTTGCCCCTACTAATTCTGCCTAGCAACAGGTGGCGGAAAAAAAAAAAGCGTTAAGTTAACTTTGTTAACGTGGGCTGACGTGACCAGGAAATAAACATAAACAAAGTGTGTGTGTATCGCTAATGCTAGCCAGCTAAGGTTTTCCATTAGTTTGATTTTATTTTGTCATAGGTGTCAAGTTTGCCCATATAAAATACGGTTTTTCCAACTTTTCGAAGGTATACAGGCGTATAAGGTTATGATACAGGAAATATAGTCTAACACGTTTTTTTAAACTTTTTAAATTTTGCTGAATTTGTTACACACTCATTATTATGTGAAAAGCTAAATACATGAATATATTAAATAAACTTGAATCAGACAAATGACTGATGGTTAGTGATTATAATAGATAATGTTTTATGCGGTTTTTAGTGAATTTATAGTTTTGCAGGTGTGAAAATAAGGGTAGCTCTCTCCAGAGGTTGACACCTATGTTTACCTTTTTGAAGGCATGTCTTAACATAGCTAAAGCAATACCAAATGTTTGTATTAAATGTTTGCATATTTATTTGACATTTATCTGTTAATTCTTGTTATTATAATATGCCGTTGGCATGCTTTGTGTTTTTTGTATTTTAGCTAGGCTATAATTGCATTAGTTCTGGATAAACTTCAAACTCGTTTTCCTACAAGTTAACGTGTCATATGCTTGTATTTACGGTTTTGATAAAGCATGCAAGTTATTGAAGAAACGTATCTGTCATGGTTTGTGACCTTTTTCCCTTGCGGTTGTGTTCCTCGGTCGCCACAAGTGGGCGCTGCTTCGTTGGTGGAGTTTTGGCTCCGTTCCTTCTTCTCACGAAGAAGTCCCATCAACGTTGCACAGCTGTGCATGGTTTGTTCGGAACTGTAGTTCTGTTTTGTCTGTCGGTGCATGTCTTGTGCCTTTATCCGTATATGGAGTTTGGCGATTTTGTTTGGAACTGTAGTTCTGTTTCGTCTGACGGTGCATGTCTTGTGTCTTTATCCGTATATGGATTTTGACGATTTTGTTCGGAACTGTAGTTCTGTTTCGTCTGTCGGTGCATGTCTTTCTGTGGGGAGGATTGGGCGATGTTGTGGACATGTTTGTGTGTGACTGCGAGCCTCCATATAAGCCTTGGAACATTTATTATCGGTTCCTTCACCTCGTTACATTTTCCCTTACTGAGAGGCTAGGGCGTTTATTTTCTACTTAAGCTAGTCATTCTGCTAGTGAAGTTATGGGTCTGCGGTGCTCCGTCGGCTCTCCTGTAAAATGTTTCTCCCTCCTGGGAGATCGGGAGTTTACCCCTTTATGTTATGCATGTGACTGCGAGCTTATGAAACTAGCCACGGAACGTTATCTCTGTTCCTTCGCCTTCTCGTTACATTCCTCTTTACCAAGAGGCAGGGTGTTTATTCTCTATACTCGTGTTAGTCAGTTAGCCAATAATTCCGGTGCAGCTGTCCTTTCGTCCCTGTGTGCCTTTTATCCTTATATGGAGTTTGACGATTTTGTTCGGAACTATAGTTCTGTTTCGTCTGTCGGTGCATGTCTTCCTGTGGGGAAGATTGGGCGATGTTGTGGACATGTTTGCGTTTGACTGCGAGTCTGAGAGTAGCCTTGGAACATTAGATCTCCGTTCCTTTCGCCTCCTGGCATTCTAATTCGCATTAGTTTTCTGTGTTTGTTGGTTATATGTTTTATGTGTACCTTTTGTGCTACTCGCCTATTCTTGTGCCACATTACTGAGGCAGGGCGTTTATTATTGCTGGCCGTTTAATTACTTAGCACGTGGAAGCATGGGGTAGCAGTTCTTTGTTCCCTTCACCTTGTTTGGATTTCTTGCTGTGAAATCAGGCATTTGTGCTTCTACTCAATTGCGTGTTACAGTGTGCTAGTTCGTAGCTTCGGTACCTTGGTGTGTATTTGTGCCATTATGCTACTCGCCTGTTCTTATGTGTCTCGTTTCCGAGACAGGGCGTTTGTTATTTCCGGCTCGTTTATTAGTTACTTAGCTCGTAGAAGTATGGGGTAGTAGTCCTTTGTTCCCTTTCGCCTTGTTTGGGTTTCTTGTTGTGAAACCAGGCGTTTGTGCTTCTACTCATTGGTGTGTAACAGTGAGCCGGTCTGTAGCCGTGGTGTGTGTGTTTCCTTGTCTTGTCTCCTCCCTTATCTGCGGGGTTTCCCGCCTTAGTGGCCTTAGGGCTTAAAGAATCCCCTTGCTGCGTTTGGCTCCTCCTACCTCACACGTCACGCCCCTTTACAGTATCTGTCTCATCCTATTACTTTGTTGCAGTATAGGCAACCTCAAATTAGGGTTCTGTGTTGTGCTGAAGCGATACATTGTATTCAGTTTTGAAATATTTCTGCTCCATAGGGATTAGGCCTACAGCGCAGCCCATAGCATAGGCCTACCGTAGACTAATTAGCTATCTTTATTTTTTTTATGGTGAAATTGTAGATTGTTCTATTAATTGTGGTTGACCATAAAGTAATTGCAAAGAGTAACAATGCTGAACACTATCTTTTTCATTGGCAGGAAGAGGGTGGGATATCTTTCAAGTGACATAAAGCAAAATGAAAGGTCTGACACTTCAAAAATGTACATCTGTTAATATGCTGTCGATTCATGAGATCTGAATATCACGCCCTTTGCCTGCTATTTACCTCTCTTTACAATGAAAAAGATATTGTTCAACATCGTGACTTTTGGAAATTATTTTATGGTCCACGTCAATAAAAAGAGACAATCTACAATTCATGGTTCATAGCTATGCTCGTACCACAATCCATTATCGTTTTAATTTTAACTGGAGAAATGAAGTAAAAGAAAAGCACAGGGCGTTCATACCATATTGTGTAGCTTAGCTAGTTTGTTTATAGTGAAGCGGGATCTGCAGGGAAGTCGAAAAACGGCACGACACCGGGACCACAGTCAAAAAATAATCAGCTTTGAACTCGACTTACTTTTGGTTAGTTGTTGCTCCTCTGACATTGATTGAGTTTAAAACATGGCCAATGTCTTCCTCTGGAGAGTGTAGCTATCTGGCCTAACTTCCCTGAAGTAAAAAGTTGTGAATAAAATTTCAATACCAATGAAGTCCCTCTCCCGCTGGTGAAATAATATTGACTGGGCAACTACAAGAAAGATGATACATTTCAGCCAATTGACCTGTATCTTTAAACATATCCAGTTGTTCATTCATGATTTTTGGGTGCTACAACTTGTATTCTGCAACCTTCTAACGTACCTCTCAATGTATCCACAGCAGCATACACAGTCAGTTTGCATAGCTGCCGTAGCCGTAATATATTGTGTGTGGGTGAGAATATTTAGTTATTTCTCCGGACAACAGGAAAACACAGCACAATGAATAGCAGTTTAATCTCTTCTTGGTTTTCATCCTTTCCCTTTTCCCGGGACCAACAACAACACAACATATTCCTTTTTCTTCTCCCGCCTCTGCCCTTGCGCAGTAGAGCAATACATAAGCAGGAATACAATATTTCATGATAAAAGTATTTGTCATTAAATCGGAATTTAAACCTTCACATAAAATAAATTTCAAAGAAAACAAATTCAATCAAAATAAATTCCATATTACATATTGTTTTGATAAAGATGCCAATTCTGCCATTCTAGCTATCCTTCCCAAGCCAAATAAGGACCCTACTCTTGTAGCAGCTATAGACCTCTGTCACTTTTAAATGCCGACATAAAGATATATGCCAAGGTGCTGGCCGCTAGACTTAACACGCATGTAACCAAATTAGTACACCATGACCAGACAGGTTTCATAAGAACTCGCCAAGCTGCAGACAATATTCGTAGACTACTTCATGTGCTGCACTTTTCTCAAGATATTGCCTCTCCATGCGCAGTCCTATCTTTGGATGCAGAAAAGGCTTTTGATAGGCTGGAATGGCACTATTTATGGGTGGTGTTAGATAGATTTGGCTTAGGTACAGATTTCATTAAAATGATCAAAGTCCTATATTCAAACCCTTCAGCTATGGTCACTACGGGAAACATTATTTCTTCTTCTTTTAAAATTTCTAGGGGGTCTAGACAGGGATGTCCTCTATCGCCTTTATTATTTGCTCTCTCTCTTGAGCCTCTAGCTCAGAAGATAAGGCAGCACCCTCTTATTTCCCCTATCAATTTTTGTAACACATCACACCGCATTTCTTTATTTGCCGACGATATTCTGCTGTATATGGAGAATATCCCAACATCCATCCTCCGAGTGTTGGACACTTTTGAAGAATTTAGTTCTCTATCAGGCTACAAAATCAATTGGTCCAAGTCTTCACTAATGCCACTCAATCCTTCTTTTAGTCCTTCCACTCTGCCATCCCACATTCCCGTGGTTAAGTCTTTTAAATACCTGGGGGTAGATATTTTTCCTTCTTTGCATTCAGTGGTAACCAAAAACTTCCAGGGCATCTTGGGCAGAGTGGAGGCTGACATAAAGCGCCCCCGCCAAAAACTATCCACTTTACAACGTGGTAGACAGGATGGAGGACTAGCTGTCCCCAATTTCAGGATGTACTTTTGGTCATATGTGTTAAAACCATTATCAATTTGGTTTGATCCCACTGCGTCAGTTTCATGGCGAGCTATAGAGGTAAACCTGGCTTCTCCTCACCGCTTACAGGACTTAGTATACTCAGGTTTATCGTCTAAACGCTCCAAATCTAGGCTGGGCCCTATATTGTCTTTTCTTCTATCAGTGTGGTTCTCTGTAGAGAAGGCCACCCACTCTCAACTTAAGTGGCACACCGATAGTCCTATTTTTCACAACTTTTCTCTTTTAACTGGTAAAGTGCCTTTTTCATATCCCCAGTGGAGCGATAATGGTATCCATGTTCTTTCTGACATTTGTAATGATGACGGTCTTAGGATGTTTAGCGACTTGCGTGTAACTTACAACTTACCAGGTTTCTCATTTTTTCTGTACCTGCAACTCCGTTCTTCCATGCGTACATATGGTGTACCCTGGGGCAATCTTTATACACCCATGAGCTCCACAATATGTTAAATGTGGGAGCACAGACAAGAGGTTTAGTCTCTAAACTCTACACTCGGTTACTAGAATCCTCTTGCAAACCTCTTGCTATCCACTAGGTATGGGAGAGAGATCTCAATTTTTCTGAAGGAAATTGATTGGATGACCATCTGGGACAACTTGGATATCACATCCAAAAACCCCAATCACAAGTTTATTCATTTCAATTTTTTACATAGACTATACCTCACCCCGAGAAAACGTTATCTCATGAAACTCATACCCTCCCCAATCTGTGATTTATGTCCTCTAGGCCTGGTAGGCTCTTTTTTACACATGTACTGGGAGTGTCCTGGGGTGGCGTCGTTTTGGAAATTGGTGTCTTCTACTTTATCTGACCTACTGGGGGTGCTTATACCGTATTGTCCCAGAGTATTGATCTTAAATGACACTTCATCATTGGATCTGTCGGTCTCCAAGTCACGTATCTTTTTTGTTGGTCTTACTTCAGCCAAAAAGATGTTAGCCTTAAGATGGAACCCTCCACATACACTCACCCGTAGACAATGGCTGCTTTCTTTCCTGGATATAATTTGCATGGAACAATCTATAGCCAGAATTCATGGGTCTAGTGAAAAGACAGTCCAAGCATGGACATCTGCAATATCTGAGATAAAACAGTTGTTGGAGTAAATATATCAGTATGTTGTATTGTATATAAATGTAACTGGTTGTATTGCTATGTTTATATACAGTTAAGCCGGAAAGTCTCCCCACCCCTTTCACCTTCTCCACGTTTTATTACGTTACAGACATATTCCAAAATTGATTAAATTCATTTTTTCCCTCAAAATTCTACACACAACACCCCATAATGACAATGTGAAAAAAGTTTTTTTGAGATTTTTGCAAATTTATTAAAAATAAAAAAATAAAATTTCTCATTTACATAAGTATTCATACCCTTTGCTCTAACGTATTTTTAAAGTATCATATTTCATATTTGGTCGCATATCCTTTACATGCTGTTACTTCCTGAAGTCTGTGACCATCAACATAAAAAAACTGTTGATATCTTATTTTCAGGTACTGTTACAAGCGATACTATAACTTCTCTGCATTTGAATGGATCTCTATGGAAATTGGGGGGTGAGACTAGATTCAGCTGTAAATTACACTGGTACAGTATGGAACACATGGCTGGCTAAATGGCTGTAAGTTATCAAGGGTCTGAGCTATCAAACGAGCCCCAAAACATCACTCTGTTGCCAGATATGGAGTAGATGTGGATGGATCACTGCAAGGGTTATTTCTCCGGACTCATTTTCCTATAGAACTCTATGGGGGAAAAAGTCAGGAGAAACAACCCTTAAAGTGCATTGATAAACGGATTAGAGAGGGAACGTGAATACAAGAACTATCTGACCCGTTTAAAATTCGGTTTATTAGCGGTGACTCTGCCCAGTACTCTCACCTACCCCTCCGCAAATCAGGAGGAGCCTATGCAGGTAGATAGGCCGTCCCTCCACCAATCTAGGAAAGCGAGACCACAGAGATATTAGTGCCAATATTGCAGACACAGGGGGCATATGAAGGATCAAAGTCCTAAGTTGACGGGAAACGAGGGGTCTCACCAGGGAAACCGAGGTCCCCAGTGAGAAATAATAGTACTAGTTCTCTGACCTTGTTACCTGTCCAACTGTTTTGGGAAGGATGCTCGGCAAGCGTTAACACTTTTATTGATTCCGGGGCCGTGGAGTCCTTTATTGACGCCAAGTGGGCTAAGAAATTAAAAATCCCCAGCAATCCGCTCACTAGTCCCCGTCAGGTTACTGCCCTTGATGGACGTCCTTTGGGGTCCAGAACTATTGAACAGAGAACGAGTCCGATAGAGACGCTTGTTTCTCCCCAGGATCACTCAGAGAGAATAGAATTATTTTTAATTAACTCTCCGTCTTACCCACTGGTGCTAGGACATTCATGGTTAAGGCTACATGACCCTCATATATGTTGGGGCAGAGATAGTAACCCCATTCGTCAGTGGGGTGCTCAGTGCCTATCTCATTGTCGTACGCTCAAACACCCTTCTTCGGGCTGCGCCCCGGATCTTTCCGAGCCCAGCTCCGAGGGTGATTCTGAGGAGGCGGAGTTTCTCTCTGATGAGGAGATTGCATCTTCCCTCGCTGGGAATGGAGATGAGAGTTTGTCCTGGGATCCCTTTATGGAGGGGGGGTCCACGGATGGGGATGATTTCGGCATCTCTGATTTTGAGTGGGACAGGTCGCCTGGCGCATCTTCCGGTACTCTGGAGGTGGTGGGGGCGCTTGAGTTTAGTTTACCCACAGGCGTTCCAACGGAGTATTCTGACCTCGCTGAGGTCTTTAGTAAACTTTGCGCTACTAAATTACCACCCCATAGACCAGGGGTGGGGAACCTCATCTGCAAAGGGCCGGTGTGGGTGCAGGTTTTTGTGTTAGCCCAGCACTAAGACAAGTGATTCTACTTATGAAGGTCTTGATTGAAGACCATGATTAGTTAATTAGTTGATCAGGTGTATTAGTGCTGGGCTAAAACAAGAACCTGCACCCACACCGGCCCTTTGCGGATGAGGTTCCCCACCCCTGCCATAGACCATACGACTGCGCCATTGAGCTGTACCGGGCACTGTTCCACCCAGGGGTTTACTGTATTCCCTGTCTGTTCTGGAGAGTGCTGCTATGAAGCAGTACATTGAGGAGTCTCTGGCTAATGGGTTTATCATGCCGTCTACATCACCAGCCAGTGCGGGGGGTTTTTTTTGTTAAAAAAAAAGACGGGGGGGCGCTGCGGTGGTACAATGGTAAGAGCGCCGACTTTTCAGGGGGGGGTACTGTCATGGATATTGGCAGCCTTTGTTGTTTCTGCGGTTGTTGTTCGATTTGGCGTCGTTTGACGCTCCATCTGATTTTTTCCATTCCGGTGTTTGGATCTCGCCCAGTCATTATTTTCCACACCTGTGTTCGGTTTCCTGTCGGCTATAAATGGCGTAGGATTTCTGCTTTCCTGCACTTCGATATTGTCGTTGCTAATTGACATCGAAGTCATTAAGGTATTATTTAGGAACACGGTCACTGCCTTTCTGGTTGTACAAATAAGAAACGCAGCAAGTCCGGTTAAAGAAGTTAGGATAGGATTGGTTATTTTCTTTAAAGCTCCTATCCCTTTTCTTTGTCCTTTATTCTCTCGTTCTGTTACCTTTTTTTGTTTTTAGCTCTTTGGCTACAGAGCTTAGGTAACAGACTGTGTAGCTCGGGGTAAGTCTACACCTGTGTAGCTCGGGGTTATTCTTTTATTTTTGTCTACCTCTCTTCTACGCTCTTTGTCTTAGAGCGTGAGGTACTTTTTGTTTGTTATACTCACTTCTTCGAGTCCATCTCCTTTTGAGGGAGATTTGTTTTGACTTAGGTCCGGAAGTTTTTTTTCCCATTCCTTAGTTCTCCTTTTCCTGTTGCGGTTTAGCCGCTTTGTGGTGTATCTCTCTAGGTACGCTTATAAATTCCCTATCTGTCGCGTTTGGTTCTCAGAACCTTACCTTGCCCCTTCACACACGCACACCTTTGAGAATTAGATGCACGCTCCAGGACAATATCCGCCGTGTCTTGTTAAATGTTCCCCACTGGCTGCATACAGGCGTCGGGACTAAGCTTGCTTAATCTTGTTCCTTGGCTAACTTAGTTGTTTTTTTACATTTAGTGTAAAGTCCTTGATTTTTATTCACCATACTTATTAGGTGTGGTTGTGAAACCACACCTTTTGTTATTCACCATACTTATTATTATACCGCCATTTTTGAGAACCTCCTACACCATTCACACCATCGACACCATTCATACCTCATTGCTATTGCTATTACTTTTTACCTTTATACCAAATACACTTTTTCAGATAATTGATCTTTAATCACCAAAACAAATTAATAGGAGTCAATGGGCACATTTTAAAAACAGATGAGTAGTATATGGAATTCGGCTTATGTCACTTTTTGATTGAATTTGATTGATGGTTAATAGGTCAAAGGTCAAGCGGTCAAATGGGGGTCACATTTGCATATTTTAATTTTTAATTTTTAATTTTTATTTTTTATTTTTTAATTATTTTTTATTTTTTTTAATTTATAAGTTATTATTATTCGGAGGTTTGGGTTTATTGTGGGGGATTTTGTTTCAAGGTTTTATTTATTGGCATTGTAACGATGTCATTTTATTGGTGGTTGTTTGTTGTAAACGTCGGTTTTTATGGTCGTTCTTTGGGTGAGGAATTTTAATTTTATTAGAACAACATCGTGAAAAAGTAACTTTGTATATATATATATATATATATATAAATAAAAACAAATGTATAGGTTAGTGGCAATAGTTTGTGTTAGCAGAAGCGTTTTAAAAGAATAAAAGAATAAAATAATTCAAGACGGTTAATTGCAGACTTTTTTAAACGTGACAGACCGCGGTAGGCTAAATGAACAAACTAGCACATCCAGGGCGGTAGAGAGCCGAAGGGTGCAAAATGTTGAAAGCTCTGCATCAAAAGGTAAAAAACTCAAAAAATTAAGTCAGGGTAACCCGAGTACAAAGTCCGTGCGGAGACCGGATAGATCTTTTTACCAGAATTGCTAGAGAGAGTTGTTGTAAACTATGCGTAACTCTTTCAGCTGAAAATGATCAAATCCTCAGCAGTCTCCTTACAACCCCTGAGGCAATTCAAAGACACAGATACTCAGAGACACAGAGCAGGACTGTCCGACACACATGGTAGCTGTTTTGGTTAGAGATTCCACAATTGACACTGCGCTGAGGATCAAGCGGCAGGCGTTCGAGGAACTGTGAGACTACACAATTGAAAGCGTTTTGCACAGAGTCGTGATCACCCCCCGTAGTTTAGCAACAGATGGTGGAAGACTTTGTGTTGTGGCGAGTTGGGGGGTTTCTGATGACGAATGTAAAACCTTTTGGTTGACGAGGAACAGAGGTTATACAACGCGGCTCCAGTATCTGTCGAACACACATGTTCTAGCTCAACGGTTAGAGAGAGTTGGTGTAAACTATGCGTAACTCTTTCAGCTGAAAATGGAACAAGACCAGGAGTCTCCTTACAACCCCAGAGGCAATTCAAAGACACAGATACTCAGAGACACAGAGCAGGACTGTCCGACACACATGGTAGCTGTTTTGGTTTTGACAGTTTTATGGTCGTAGGGGGGCCTATAAATGTGTCGGCTTTTCCCTGACAACTCAAACAAACATTTTTTCCTGCCGCAAAAAACAGAAGTTGACACAAACCAGCCTGACAACCAGCAAAAGAAGCATGTCTACCGTAGAAAAATCAACAACAACGAAATCTCCAGAGGCTTTGACAAACAACACGGTTTTAAAAACACCAAAAAAGCCTTATACAAGTGTATCAAGGCTTCAAGGATGTTCGTTTTACGAAGATTGGCCTGCAGAATTTTCAAATCGACGATGTGGGTACCAGATAGATACGTCCGGAGAGGAACCGACAATGACCCTTTTCAACCTGTGTGAGGGGGAATTGTACAGCGAAAAATCAGAGTCTATATTATTTGTGTGCAAGGACTGGCTTAAATTCAAGCAATGTTACAAATATGTTGTGGACGATGTACAGAATATTTGTAGGTTTCTGAGCTGTTGGGAGGAGAATCGAAGCATGATCTGTGTGTCAGCGCTCAAAGAGTATAAAAAACTGTTCATTGCCGAGACATATGAAGCAAGTGACATTGGGGATAAGCTAATTGTATTTAATTTGGACAACCGGCAAATGTTGGACAAGGCTATTGAGCGAGCCGATGAGGTGTTTGAGGCGTATAGACTTTGTAGAATTTTTCCTGATGTGAAAACGAACTTATTGTCGCGATTCGACGACGTGGCTGAAGAATCTGGTGATGAAGAATCTGATTATGAAGAATCTGGTGATGAAGATAAGGAAAATATACCGCCAGCCCCACCAACAACGCCAATTGACGAAGACTCTACATGTTTTGTGTAAAAACAGTTTGAAAGTTAATTATGTTTGTGTAAAAGTTGATGTCAAAACATGTAAGCAAAAAAAAAAAAAATATATATAATAATGTTTTTTGAAATTTTTAGATTGTGTGTGTTCAATATAAATGTATACATAATGTCTTTTTTTATTTGCCTCTGATGACGAAGACTCTACAAGTTTTGTGTAAAATAACATGTCGAAACATGTAAGCAAAAAAATATATAATGTTTTTGAAATTTTTAGATTGTTTGTGTACAATATAAATGTATACATAAGGTCTTTATGATTGATTTTGTGAACTTTAAAATAAAAAAGCCTTTTCTTTTACAGGCTATTTTACGTTTTGTTTCATTATTATTATTATTATTAATCGTTAAAATATGTTAAATTCAAATCAAACCCCAAAAAGGAAGACCCCACCCACAGAACATAACGCTTAACGTTTTAAGGCGTGGCTATAAGTTTCAGAGGTGTTTAAAAGCCACTCGACAAACTCGGTATTTCACTGCCTTAACAAAACTCTTGTCAAGCATGTCTCAGGGCGTTTACAAAATGTATAAATCCCTAAAGCGGGCCGATTGCTCAGAATCTTGGGAGTCTGAGTATCCCGCGAACAATGACAAGCCGGCTACAGAGCCTTGGATCGATGCCGACAAAGCTGAAGCCCTATTTTTATCAGAGCCAAAAAATATGGCCGATGAAGGCTGCGAGTTGACACACTTTGCACAACAGTCCTGCCAAAAAACAAACCAGGAGTGTATAGACGATGAAATTGATGGGTGTCTTACAACTCCAATGGTTAAGATGCTTAAAGCGATAATTGCCTGTCTTCTGAATGGAGCAATAGAAAAAAAAAGGAGAAGCGAATGCCAAGGCTGTGAAGTTGATCACCCCAGTCAACTGAGACACAGCTGCCTCTTTGAAGCGGATGCGTATTATTATAAAAGTAATTTTACAGACTTTGTGACAAATGTGAAAAAGCCGTGGCTGCAGCCTCTGCTGATCAAGGCCTTGAAAGTGTTCGGAGGGGTTCCAGAGCCTGTGAGAATCTTGGGGTCTGTTGACACCATTGTTTCAGAACTTCGGGAGGAGCCAAACATTTGGGATAAACTGTTGGAAATCTCCCGTACAACACTAGACGCAGTCAGTGAGAAGGCTATTGCGGTTGTCATCACAGACTTTTGGGAGATTGACGAGGCAATGCAGGAACACCTGTGGTGTGACCATTCTGAAGGCGTGCGAAACCGGATGAACGATAACATTTGAAAACATTTTCAAGAAATGTTTAAACGTTAATATGTATAATTTCTGTCATGTAACCTGTAACTTTTTTAAAAATACATAAATAAATACTTTGGTTTTTATATATTGTGTCATTATTGTGATAACTGTAAGGATGGCGGTTGAGAAACGCATGCAAGATGTTTATTATGCTCCAGAAAATCCAGGTTCTTACGGCGGCAAAGAGCGCTTACGAAATGTATTACTTGAAGCAGGGAGTAACATATCAAACAAAAAAGTTACGGACTGGTTATCGGGTGAAGATGCATACACTTTACACAAACCCATCAGAGTCAATTTCAAAAGAAACAGGGTTATTGTGAGAAACATTGATTCACAATGGCAGCTTGATTTAGTAGACATGTCAAGTTTATCTGAGCATAATGATAATATGAAGTTTATGCTAACTTGTATAGATATATTGTCAAAATACGCCTGGGTATGTGTTCTTAAAAACAAGACAGGTATCGAAGTGGTGAAAGCCCTTCAAGAAATTCTCGCAAATGGACGTATACCTAAAAAAATACAAACCGATAAAGGTAAAGAATTTTTCAATAAAAGGTTTCAGAGTCTGATGAAACGCAACAAAATATTACACTTTGCCACAGACAACGATGATGTGAAAGCATCTGTGGTCGAACGCTTCAATAGAACGTTAAAAACCAGAATGTGGAGATACTTCACAAAGTACAACACCAGACGCTATGTAGATTCTGTCCAGGATTTGGTCCTGGCTTACAACAACAGCTATCACAATACGATTAAAATGAAGCCAATTGAAGTAAACAAAAATAATTCTTTTAAAGTTTTTAAAAACATGTATGGTCTCTTTACAAAAAAATCTAAAAAGCTAAAGTTTAAGTTTGAGGAGGGGGATACCGTCAGAGTTTCCAAAGTACGTGGAAAGTTCGCAAAAGGTTATGAGCAAACATATACAGACGAATATTTTACAGTCGTTGAAAGGGTACACAGAAACCCTCCTGTATATAGATTGAAGGATTATGATGGGGCGAGCATTGACGGAACATTTTATGCTGAGGAATTACAGAAGGTTATAGTTGGAAAAGACAAAACCTTTAAGGTCGAAAAAATAATTGCCGAAAAGAAGTATAAGAAACAGAAGCTCGTTTTAGTGAAGTGGGTCGGATGGCCTGAAAAATACAACAGCTGGATACCTAAAGATAGCGTGTTTGATATCTAAAAGAGTAGAAACCATTAGCTCGCCATGGAGGAAGCAGGCTTTTATGTCACTCTCCCCAGTAATGCCAGTCTAGATATCTATCCTGGAAACAAAATATCGTGTTACACGACAAAGTTCGCCAGACCCCTCGAATTTCGTGGACAGTGGGAAGTTGCTTTAGCAGAAATTCAATACCCGTGTACATGGAATATGCTATCAGCTCATGAAAATGTTTTTATCGTAAGTGATGGTAAGAAAAAGGAACTCAGCTACGTTGTTTTAATAAGCTGGGGATATTACAAGAATCTGAAATCCTTGGTTGATGAGATGAATAAGGCGTTAAAAATAAAGAAATTGGATATTGAGGTGACCCATTCAACAATGAAAAACCGAATTTATATTAGTAGTGCAAACGAAAATATGGCGTTGAAGGCTAGTGGTAAACTTGCAAGGATGTTGGGTTTGGACCCGGATGTACCCTTAACGGTAGCAAGTTCTGTGGCACCACATCCGGCAGATATTCGTGCAGGGTTTTACACAATGTATGTTTACACAGACATTATTGACTACCAGATAGTCGGAAATAGTTTTGTGCCCTTGCTACGATGTGTACATATAACCGGGTCTAGCAACGATGTCATCACAATCACGTATGAAAAGCCACACTACGTTCACGTGTGCAAGAAGCACATTGATAACATAACAATTGAGCTGAAATCGGATCAGAACGAGAACATACGCTTCACTTACGGTAAAGCCCTCATAAAATTGCATTTCAGGCCGGTGAAGCATCGATATCACGAATAAAAATGGCAAGTTCAAACCTATACGTTGACCCTCATAGGTACATAGACTATTATACAGCACAAGCCGGTAATGGTCTGCCGGGGTATAAGGGTGCGAGCGTTATGTATGGTAGCGGTCTTGGAGGACTTTTTAGAGGTTTATTCCGAATGGCATTGCCCCTACTAAAGAAAGGCTTCAACATAGCCAGACCACATTTAACATCAGCAGCTAAAAACATAGCCAAGGATGTAGTCCATAAAGTTGTGACGAGTCGTTTGAATAACGGTGAACAAGAAGGTTCGGGGCTTTTGGTTATGACCCGTCGCTCACAGAAAAGACCTCCAGGGGGGCGGGTCACAAGTCGTGCCAAGGCTAAAAAGAGACGTCCGGCATACATTAGGGTCACAGTCGCAAAGAAGCGTAAGAGGAAGGCTAAAAAACCGACCAAGAAGGTTAAGAGAAAAAGTAGATACATTTTTTAAAAATGGCCTTTATACACAACATGTCAGAGGAATGTATGAAGTCGGAACTGGACCTTTTTGCAGTTCCTTACACACAAACAAGCATTGATAAGAGCATCTACGTAGAAGTAGCACCCCTGTCTGCCATTTCGGATACTGGACCTCTAGAGTTTTATATAGCCGGTAATGGCGAAGATTACCTTGACTTAAACAATACTCTTTTATACCTACGTTGTCAGATAACCCGGGCCGATGGCACCAATATTCCGGCCGATGCCAAGGTTGGGCTTATTAATTATCCCATAGCGACCATTTTTTCACAGGTGGATATTTCATTGGGAGACCGGCTGGTAAGCCAGTCTAGCAACACGTACCCCTACAGAGCAATTATGGAATGTCTACTTAATTATTCTGAAGACACAATGTCTAATCAATTTACGTCCGGATTATTCTATAAGGACACCAGCGGACATATGGACGAAACAGACCCTGCGGGTGAAAACAAGGGTTTGAAAGATAGAACTCTATATACAGCAGCGAGTAACACTTTTGAGTTGCTCGGACCCATACATGCAGACATGTTTTTTCAGGAGAGACTACTTATAAACGGAGTCGATATAAAAATTAAGATGGTCCGTTGTAAGGATGAGTTCTGTCTAATGAGCGAGGATGCACCTCAGCAACAATACCGCCTTAAAATGGTCTCGGCCACACTATTTGTAAAAAAAATTGGGGTCTCTCCACCCGTTAAGCTCGGACATGCCCAGGCTCTACTGACATCAAATGTTAAATATCCGATTGACCGTGTTAGTCTTAAAACTTTCAGTTTAGCCGCTGGTCTTAGAGTTTGCAATCAAGAAAATTTGTTTTTGGGTCAATTACCGAAATCTATCATTATAGGTTTGGTAGATAACGATGCTTTTACAGGTGTTTACAACAAGAACCCTTTCAATTTCCAGCATTACAATGCAGAATATGTATCCCTCAGTATGAACGGTCTTCCAATACCGAGTAAACCATATCTCCCAAATTATGGTAACGGTTCTGCGGTTCGCGAATTTTACAGCCTAACGCTGGCCACAGGTCGACATCTCAAAGACACGCCTTTGTGCATTAACCGTCAAGAATACCTGAACGGTTACACCCTTTATGCTTTCAACCTGACACCCGATGAAGGTTGCAGCCAGCATCTATCCCTGATCAAGACGGGTAATATACGTCTGGAGATGAGATTCAGAAACCCGCTACCCAGAACAGTTAATTTAATTGTTTACGCATGCTTCGACAACATCATTGAAGTGAACCAGAGGAGGAACGTGTTGTATGATTATTATTAATCATGAATACCAGAGAACTAACGGCTATTTTGAGTAACAATCCTTACACAGAAAAGAACTTTTGTGGGGTTGTGGCCTGTGATGAGCTACCGAAGAATAAATTAAATAATTTACCAGCATTGTACATTGTGAATACACACCCTCGAAACAAACCTGGAGAACACTGGTTAGCGCTATATTTGTGTGCGGATAAAACTGGTGAATTTTTCGACTCCTATGGAAACCCTCCTGACTACATTTATTTCCCAGATAACATTATTACTTTTTTACAAAAGAACTGTAAAAGGATTGTTTACAACAAGGCACAAGTGCAAGACCTACACAGCACAAAGTGTGGACAGCATTGCGTCTTTTATCTGCACAACAGGGCCAAAGGGGTTCCGTTTAATGAAATTATAACCCTATACTCTGATAATTTGAAAAATAATGATGCGATGGTTTCAAGATATGTTGATAAAATATACTTGGACAAGTGTGTTAAAAACATGTTAAACTGTGTACAGACTGCATGCTGTGGTGAAATGTTTAAGGCCTGTCACTGTTGAAAAAAAACACAGACATGTATTGTTTGAATATTGTTTTGTCTTTTATTATAAAATAAAAACATTTTAAACTTTACATTTCGACATTTTGATCATTTAAAACAAAACACACACACACACACTCAACAGCTTCAGAAATCTAGCCACGCTGAATGGTCTAAAGCGGGAGATGAAAAAACAGCCTTAGGGCCTGGTTCTGGTGTCATAGGAGTAAAGGTTGCGGCGGTAATTGGTATTTTCTTTTTGTGTTGATTTATCTTGCCGCGCACATTTTGATTAGGTATGACAGAAATAGGCATATTAAGCATAGCCATAGCCTCTATGAATTCCTCCCAACCCCGGGGCCTTCTATCGTCAGAAATCTTGTGAGGGGCCGTTATGTTCTTTATTAGATCCAACATATGCGAACCACTGACAACCGTACCATTAAACACAAACTCCCCTTTATCGTTCCACGTTGCGACATTTCCTGATTTAGAAATTTGATCCAATACGTAGGTGGCATTTTTCCGGCTTCTAGGTGGTACGCTTTGTACAAAATCGTCAACTCGGGCGGTGTCCGTTCTGACATTATCGCCAACCTCAACAGGCAACGATAGGGTCAAATGTTGCATTTCGGCTTCCCCTTGTTTAACCAATGCAATGAAACGTTGTAGAGCAATCGTGTACAGTTTTACCTTCTCATGAGGACCAACATCAGTCCTTGATAAGATGTTACGTATGGTTTGATCCAAATCATTTTCAACAGTTTGTCGGATTGGTTCCGGTGTAAAAGTAAGATTCTTTAATTTGTCCAGCTGACTTTGAGGTACTAGATACATTTTTTGGGCGTGGTCCATGATTTTAAGCCCCGCTGCGACCCGCTATCAAACTGGTGAGAAACGGTATTGCAACACTCAGCAACGGCAGAAGAAATCCACCCTTTTGAGAAATAATCTTTCGCCTCTTTCGAATAGATGATCTTTTGTTAACCAACAGTTTAATTCCGACCTTTTGTTTTCTTATTTTTTTCAGTTGTGTATCAGTTAGGGGTATATTGCCCCGTAAAACATTGAGAGCTAGTTCACAAATTGTGTTTATAAGTTCACCAGAAGCAGACTGTAATATGTTACGTCTTTGCCGGGCATTACCTTCAAATAGGGCTTTTAGAAAAGACCAGTTCCGTTTAATACGTGCAGACATATTACTTTTTCTTTAGCACATAAACTACCGGCCACTCTGGAGCGTACAAACCAGTTCTGATGCGGTATTCCTCAGGCGTCTGGGCTTTTAAATCAACCAATAGATAACCGTAAGGTTTTCTGGTAGCATCATCAAAACATTCAAGGAAAAACTTTGAATGTCTGGGGTACATTTGTCGTGCCAAAACATTAACTTGCATTTTATCTCTTGGATTTTTGAACAGAACAATATAGTTTGCATTAAGATTAATTGTGCGGCTGTTTCGACCCTGGAAGAAAAGATTCTGAACAAGATATATGATGCTTAGGTTTCTATGGTGTGTATATTTGGTGAAAGCTCTCTCAATTTCAGAGCTCTGACTGGCAGCCTGCATAAGGTCATCAACAATTACCATGTTGGTTTTGTGCAAAGGTAGCAAAACTTCATCGGTCAAGGATTCAGGAAGACCTTCTACAAAATGTACATTCTTTATTTTACAAAGCACTTCATCGTACATGGGTTGCCAACACGAATAAAACCATACAATGTTCTGCGGTACTGTTGACAATACATGTTGTGCATTTTCGAGCAGTGTTTTCACAAAAACGCTTTTACCGCTGTTTGATGGACCTGAGATTATGCATGAAAAGGGATGTTGAAGGCGGCTGTCAAAACCTTCAACCCCAATCACTTGTCTAGAATCCATATGGCAATGTTTTGAAATCAGGGAGCAGGACCCTTTTGTTGTAAACTACTCTGAATCTTTTAGAAACTAAACGATTGCTGAGAGAGAACCCTCTCTTATTCCTCACAATTTGATTTGTGTTGGTTGTAATTTCGCGAGCTGGGACCTCTGGATTCTGTACATAGTGCTGTACCAATTCTGTGAGGGTTGAAAGATTGACAACCTGTGTGTTAGTATGATGCAGGGTTATACCTTTCACTTTCATGCACGTTTTACCAAACCGTGTTTTATAACCGTACGTCTTGGGCCCTCCTGATACAAATTCAACAATGTGGTCAAAGGGGTCTAGCTCACTAGTCAAGTCTCCCAAAAAATCACCTAGAGACGGCATCCAGTCACCCGGTCGGCACACAAAGATTACAGAATCTGTGTCGTGGTACAGAACCCTGTCAGGCATTTTATCCATGACATTATAAAGCTCGAGCCGGGCATAAGCTGTGGTGAAGGCCGCGATGAACACATTGCTGTATCTGGGGACCTTTGGGAAGCCCTTAGCAAGTTTCCACTGTACCAGAGCTACGTCTTCTGTAAGAAATGAAAAGTGTGAGACATCATACTCATCTGAAAACATGAATTGCAGAAACTCTTCAGGATCACGGATCAAGGTTGTGTTTGGCATGTTGCTTCTCTGACCAAATTTGCCCCAAAGACTATTTAAAAACAGTTTGGAAATTTGTCTCTTGGCTTTGTTTACAGAAATATTGCTTGGGTCTAAACGTACACCCTCCTTCTGCCAATAACTCTGCACATAGGCCGCCTTGTCAGAATCATCAGAAACCCAAGAGGGGTATCCTGACGCTTCTTGTTTGCCCTTTAAATGCGTCTTAATATAGTCACTGAAAAGAGAATCGGACCTATCTTGGAAATGCCAAATTTCAAAGATTTTGTCGACGATGTAACCTTTTTCAATAGCCTTAAGCATTTCAACGGTACACCATACGCCTGTGAGAGAACGCAACTCATCAGAATGTTCACACGCACCTTGATGCTCAGATTCTGCGCAGGATCGGCAAAGTGGAAACATTAATTTACCAGAGACTCGGTACGGTAACACAGGTATTGTAAGTTTTCTTGGTGGATATACCCTGGCTTTGATCAGACCGAAATAGTTTTCGATCGGTTCAAAGTCACGGAAGATGATGGTGGGGTGATTTGTTGGGTAAACTTTAGTTTTGTTCACGAACGGGTATAGACTGGTGAAATCAAAATAGTGTATTTGTTCACCTTCTTGAGCCTTGTAGTAAAGTTGCAACGCATTAGTTCGACCGCCAAACAGAGCAGCCCGAGGTTCCAGACGTTCCGGGTAGTCATGATGGCGCAGGAACTCCTGAACCTCGGGGTTCTCACGTTTAAGTCTTACCCATTCGTGCTCCCACATAACTACAACATTCAGGTTGTATACGCTACGCAGAGTGTCAATTTTCTCTTGAAATTTGTGATATATTGAACCAAAATCTGTTTTTGTGAGAGGGTTAATTGTACTTAAATTAAAACATTGAGGGCAAGCATGAAAAAAACACCCCGCAAATTCGAAAGCTGTCCGAACGCCGGCTACATCTGAATAACCGTCTAGATAATAGTTACCCATCTTAACCTCCCCCCGGTTCAAGGCATGTTGAATGAAAATCTTTTCCCGATGACTCACATATTCTAACCATTGAATGGCGGCTGTGGAAAACGATTTCTGCTGCTGCGCGTAATTATCAGGCGATGTGACTGCTATGGTGTTTTTGGGCAAAAAGTTTGTACAGTATTGTTTCATGCACACCGAGGCTATTGTAATGCTCTGGAACGGGTCTAAACCTGTGCTCCCAAGCACCTCGGCCCTAAACCGCAAACAAGCTTCCCGCAAAATAACAACGTCATTCTGACAGTACTCGGCTATTTCTTTTCGAAAGTCAAACACACCCCCAGACACATTATTATACCAGGACATAAAGTCCTCCCTCTCCTTGGCCATCATTGTGTCAAAACCATAGTACAAGGGTGGTGGGTACGGACCGATGTAATTCTGGTTCTCAATTTTATTCCAGAAATGGGGAAAATACCCTTTTTTTGCATTTTCAAAACCTAGAGAGCCAGGCATGGCACTTAGCTTCATAGTTAGGAAACAGAGTGAATCAACATACCTCTGCTTGAAAGCCTCATCTGTAATGCACAGGAGCTTGCTGCCTTGCGCTATGATGTTTGGTGTCACACCATGCTTTACCAAATACTGCATCAGCAGGTACCCATCGTACCCCTTCGAATTATGGGCTATGAATGTATAACCCTTGTACTTTCGGGTTCGATACCTTTTTAAAAAAGCCTGTACACAGCCATCACCCTTTGCAGTCCAACGCTTGCCTTTAAAATCTATGCAACATATGAAATTTGCAATGTGTTCGCCATGGTCCTGCCGACACTCAAAATCATAAAAAACGTAACGCCGGTTGGGGTGTTCAGTTTTCACAGTTTGTATGTAACACACATGCTCAACTTCAGGGGTCAATACAGCCTTGCAGTTTTTGCAGAGCTTTAGACTACATTTGTGTGGTTTAGATGTTTTGCTACTTACTACATATGTTTGTGCACATTTGTCACAGAACTTTAGAGTATCACAAGAGCTGAGCATTTTACCGCTAGACTCCTGCAGTTTCAAAACTTTATGTGCGTTATAGCAAAACCTAGACCGACAGATTCGCTTACAATCCTTACACCTTATCGTTGATGAACGATGTGTAAAACATTCTGCGCCAAAACAGACGTTACAATAATGTAAACAGGCGTGGCTATGTTTCGATGTGTATGGAGTGTAACAAAATGTACAAACATATTGACTGCCTAAGAAACCTGTCAATGATTTGATACCGTAATAGTGTCCGCCCTCGAGGTACAAAAAAAAGGTTTTAGAGTGTGGTGTGTTGCTCGTTTGAAACTTTTTTAAGACGCCGTTATTTGAACTGTGTGTCCATACAACTATCTTGATGTTTAAGAACCTCTCAAACCTTTGAATGTCTGAAAAATGAACCTTGTCTTGAACACCCAAACCTACGGAACGTTGTAAATGTTCCGCCTCTCTTTCAGCGGCACACGTAGTGAATGTTGGATTTAAAAGATGCGCTAAACATTTTGCGAAACAGAGATTATTATCGGCATTGTAGACAACTATTAAATGTTTTAGCTTTTTGCGAATGATTTCACTCTTGAGACATGATGATAATTTTCGTCGGTCTCCTCCACCGCCATTAGGGTTCTGAATAATGTGAGCCACAAGCATCAGAGTTTCATCAACCAGGATATCAAAATTGCTTTGAACCAACTCTTCAACCATATTCAAAAAAACCTCCAAATCTATTTCATCACCGCTTAGCTGTACAGTTACACCCTGCGACAGAGAATCACCCCTTAATTCTAACTGTACGACATCGCTGGGGTTCGACAGCTCCCGAACTTTAGCCAGAAGATTTTCTAAAGTGTTTAAGATGTGTACATAAAACTCTGCGTAGTTATCAACATTGTACAAAGATGTAAAGTTAAAACGGAGCTGAATTTCTGTACTGTTGAAATTTGGCCTACGTATAACCTGAAGGTTTGTGTCATTAATCACAGCACCACCACCACCACCACCACCATTTTGGTTAGCTTCTGGAAGTCCTTGTGAGTCACTATCGTTAGTGCTTTGGGGTATCTCGAGCTCTGTAAGACCCGGCATGTTATTTTCTGCGGTGTTTGGGGGCATATCTGATTCAACGTGTCTAGCGAGTTCGCGGTTTACAGAGTCCAAAGCGCTTAACAAACCGGCAAAAACATCATGCTCTACAGTTCCATTACTAGACTCTACATTTTCATTACTAGGTTCATGCGTGTTAATAGAGGCCTGATTAACATCATTAACAAGAGCTAAGAGATATGGATTAACATTTTCATGCGATAAAACGTTTTGGTTAGCATCCTGGTTTTCAGCATTTTCAGCGGCAGGTCATTTTCTCTGGGACCCTGAACATGGACACGTACAAGGTCTTTTAGGAGCCATTTTACTTTAATAGCAATTTAGTCGAAAGGATCATAAAATTGTCCGAAAGGTTCCTAAAATTATCAACAAGTGTCCTAAAATTGTCCAATATTCTTAATTCTACGTTGTCGTTTTGACAAACCGAGGCGTTGGCAGGAGTTGTCAGCTCGGCTTGATTGTCTGCGACGGTTGCTGCTGCTGGTGTTGTTGGTTTGTCTGCGACGGTTGCTGCTGCTGCGGTTGTTGGTTTGTCTGCGGGGCCGTTGGCAGCTGCTGCGGTTGTTGGTTTGTCTGCGGGGCCGTTGGCTGCTGCTGCGGGTGCTTTTGTTGGCCGTGGTCCTGGTGTCACACGTCTTTTAGGCGTATCGTCGGCTCTCACCACACCCGTTGTTTCAAAAGCTGTAAGGTAAATTAAAAATATAAAAATAAAATAATAATCTAATTAATTCAAATTCAAATTAAAATCTAAAACAAATTACAAAATTTAAAAATCAAACATTTTATTTTAATAGGAGAAAACTTAAATCTCACCACTTTTTCTCTTCAAGCCTTGCGGTCTTTTAGGTTTTGTCTTTGCCGCCGTCTCTAGAGTGGTATTTTCAGGGCCTTTTAAATAATAAAAATAAAACACATAGCAATAGTTATAATCCAATGTTGTGCAAAGGAATTTTCATTCAATTGTGTTGAACTAACAATTAGGTTAAGCGTGGCTTCGGCCTATCCAGCACGTGGCTTGTGTAGCCTGTTAAACATGCTCCAAAAATAACCCTCCAACACACATGTACATGCACACACGTCCAAACACACACACTTACAGGTTTTTCCTTTGTCGCTTTCAGATCGTTTAGATGTTGTCTTTGCAACAGTCTCTATCGGGATTTCTGAGCCTTTTTAACGATAAAACACATAAACAGATATTGAACAAAAGTATTTAAGTTACATACTCTGTAATAAACTGTAACGTGGATCATCTTCTGTAGCTAAAACTTGGGCCCGTGTAATTTCCCGAGGCCGCGTGTACACCGTAGGTCTATCTAAAAACAAATAAACCCAAATATCCGAAAAAATAAAAACACATGGTAATGTTCAATAGTTATAATCAGATTTTGAGCAAAGGTTGTTTCATTCACATGTATTTAACCGACAAATAGTTTTCGTTTGCTAAAACACAGGCCTAGGCGACACGTGGTTTCACACGTGTAGTCTGCAACTTAGTATCTAAAAACAATTAAACGTTTACCAAATATTCGAAAAATAAAAGCACATTTTAAAAATGTAAAAACATCTTACTATGTCTAACGTTGATGTCATCGGGTATTAATTCCGCTAAAATGTCGAAAGATTCAACAGCTTGTGCCCCGTTGTAGTTGTTGTAATATGTATCTAGAACCAAACCTGTAACACATTTTACATTAACAACTTTAATTAAGAAGTAGAATATTCAATATGTTTAATTAACAACTTGAAAGTTTCACACTTTATAAGAATTAAAATAGCCGCACATACCTGGTGTTGTAAAGTCCAAGATAGGCGTAGGTGTCGACATCTCTTACAAGCAAAAGGATTAGCTGAAATCGCTTCTTCCACAAGGTAGAATCAAGATTGTTTTTTTGTGTAACTGTAGGTCTCTCTTTATACCTACGAGTTCTTCGAGGTGCGAATAGATCTACGTAGTGTACGTAGGTCGTAAAAACGTGCCCCTCCCCGTGAAATGTGGCATGAAGAATAAAATACACTTTTTGAATATACGATTAAACGCCACATTTAATATATAACGCCTCAACCCTGATTAAATTGAATAGCCACATCTTTTTAGTAACCGTTCGATACTAAACAATAGATGACCATCTAGCAAATTGTTTATATTTTAAACATGTTGGCTCTAAGTATTAGACAACTGTAAGCAAAAATCCTGAAAAGTTTTATATTAAATACTAATACAGACTTTTATTTTTGGAAAACGCTTCTTGGAGTTCTTTTCAATGGCTTCGGGGCATTTTGCGGCCTGTTGAAATATTTCCAGTCTATGCATTTCTTTCATTCATTTTAAACTTTTTTTTTTTGAATAACCCGCCAGGAATACAGCTGTTCCACGTCAATCAAAGTTTTACATACGTCATCAGAAACCCCCCCAACTCGCCACAACACAAAGTCTTCCACCATCTGTTGCTAAACTACGGGGCTGATCACGACTCTGTGCAAAACGCTTTCAATTGTGTAGTCTCACAGTTCCTCGAACGCCTGCCGCTTGATCCTCAGCGCAGTGTCAATTGTGGAATCTCTAACCAAAACAGCTACCATGTGTGTCGGACAGTCCTGCTCTGTGTCTCTGAGTATCTGTGTCTTTGAATTGCCTCAGGGGTTGTAAGGAGACTGCTGAGGATTTGATCATTTTCAGCTGAAAGAGTTACGCATAGTTTACAACAACTCTCTCTAGCAATTCTGGTAAAAAGATCTATCCGGTCTCCGCACGGACTTTGTACTCGGGTTACCCTGACTTAATTTTTTGAGTTTTTTACCTTTTGATGCAGAGCTTTCAACATTTTGCACCCTTCGGCTCTCTACCGCTCTGGATGTGCTAGTTTGTTCATTTAGCCTACCGCGGTCTGTCACGTTTAAAAAAGTCTGCAATTAACCGTCTTGAATTATTTTATTCTTTTATTCTTTTAAAACGCTTCTGCTAACACAAACTATTGCCACTAACCTATACATTTGTTTTTATTTATATATATATATATATATATATATATACAAAGTTACTTTTTCACGATGTTGTTCTAATAAAATTAAAATTCCTCACCCAAAGAACGACCATAAAAACCGACGCTTACAACAAACAACACCCCAATAAAATGACATCGTTACAGTGCCAATAAATAAAACCTTGAAACAAAATCCCCCACAATAAACCCAACCCTCCGAATAATAATAACTTATAAATTAAAAAAATAAAAAATAATTAAAAAATAAAAAATAATTAAAAAATAAAAATTAAAAATTAAAATATGCAAATGTGACCCCCATTTGACCGCTTGACCTTTGACCTATTAACCATCAATCAAATTCAATCAAAAAGTGACATAAGCCGAATTCCATATACTACTCAGATGCAATAGAATGTGGATGCTGTAACATATTACACTGCTTATGACATCACAATGTCTTCCTCTACAACACTGGTATGACCTAACAATACTATCACAGTTGATTTGACCTTTTTGTGCTTTCATCACAATTCATTACTTCTTTGTATCACTTCCAGGTTCTTTAGCCCCTTGGCACAGATGGCAAATTCGGTCAATTCTCACCTATTTAGGGGGTGCTCTGTTTAAGGCTGTATAACTCCAGGTGTGAGCATCGCATAAACTTGGTAAATGGCTTAAATTAAACAAGACAGGAGGACCATTTACATTACAAACTTAAATTATGAAAATAAACAAATCTAAGTCAAAATAAAGTAAAAGTAAAATAAAGTGCCACAAATGCAAAGAAACTTTGGAAAAAAAATTTAAAAATAGTTTTTTTTTTAGTTTGCAACAAAATACTGAGTGTTACATAAGTGAAATCGGTAATATATATATACATTTCCTGGATCATAAACTCCATGTCCACAAGTTTTGCTAAATCTGAGGATGATATGCAACTAGTAAAGGTCTATGATGCTAAATATAGGCAGTGTACCCTGTTGTCCATTAGTGTCTCCAAATCTATCCAAATGGCTAAATTGTGCACTGCTCTAAATAAACAAATGATGATATATTTAACTACAAATCAACAGTTTTGGCTCATAATATTCACTTTTGCATCATGATATATAATATATTTATATATATATAATATATTTTCATCAGTATAGGGAGGTAGATATCAATGGGTCCAAAACCCCTATGAAAACATGTCATAAAATGAATAAAATTAGTTTTGTCCATTATAAAGCATATACATTTGCTCCTTCTGATGGCTTAAGATAAAAACATTGATATCACAGTGTTACACCTAAATATGTTGCCTAATCATTCACTCTTGTACCTCAATAAAACATCACTTTTCCCTGTACTCTACAGTATGTATACTTTTGCCCTGCGATTGCATTATTCTGTAGTTTTTTTTTTTTAATGTTCCTATTCATAATGACTTCAAGGACAATTTTAACTTAATCTACCACATATCAGTGTACAGTAAATTGGAATGAGCATTTGTCATGCCCTAAGTGACAAATATATAGGCCATAGCCTATATTATGTACGATAACATGAAAATAAAATAGTATTCCACCATCTGCAAAATGCTGCCAAATGTTCTATCTTCAATGAACATCGGTAGCCTACGTCAAAAATAAATTTAACGATAAATTTCACTACAGTATGTGAAATGCACTCAAAATGCGAAAATAACAATAGGCCTATCAAACATATTGGAAAGACAGTGCTCAAGTGGAAACACGAACGTACATATGTAGCCAGCGAGACCAACGGCATTTTAGACGCAAAAATACTTCCATATTGGGAGAGGGAAACTCCCCTCCCTAATGCGTTTTCTATAGAGCTTGCGTAATACCAGACCGTTAAAACTAAAACTCCAATTACGCTATGGAAGCATATCCGTGCCAAAATTCAAATGAAAATGGCGAATGCATTTCATTTACATTCTATGTGTGCAAAAACCATGACATAATTCAAATGAAAATGCAAAAGGCCAGTTAATGTACGCACTTTATCTGACAATTTGACAATGTTAATGCAAATCCATTTCACATTTATTTTTTCTCGCCCTCTACTATGGAGGATTATTCAGCCCAAAATGAAAATTAAAATGGAGGATTATTCAGCCCAAAATGAAAATGAAAATGAAAAGCTTTTCATTTCCATTTTCGTTTTCATTTTCAAACTGTATCTATGTAAATGAGGGGGTATGGTCCTCCTATCAATCAAAGCAAGCAGGGTGGGCCTCATACAGGTTTAGTGCAGTAGCACTTAATGAACACTAGGGGGAGCATAGCATAGGGATGGGTAACAGTCTATGCTTGATACTATGCTCTCAGGGCACTCGTAAGTTTTAATGGATGAAATGACAAATAATCTGAGCAGTGTTATAAAGTATTCTTGTTTTATGAAAGAAACGGAGCTAGCTAGCCAGCGCTACGCTGTGTACGCTATAGGTCAAACCCGCGAGGTGGAAAATCCACATTCAGAAAGTGAAAGTCCTCCCCAATCATTTGTTCCAATCACCTGGATTTGCTAATTATCACAATTCTTCAGCCAAGAGGTAGGAGCTAACTAGGCTAATTAGTGAAATCGTGAGTTCATGGGTGGAAGAAACACGGCAGGACTTTTACTTTCTGACCCCTGGAATTTACACCTCTGCAAACCTGGTAGTAGCCTACGATAGGCTACATTGTGCCAGGTTAAACGTTGGATTGGATGGTTGTGTTGGACTGCTGGAAATAAATGAAATCCTCTCTTAAAATAAATGAAAAGACCGCAAATGAGTCACTGGATCGTTTAAACTTTTAACCTGTCTCCGGTACTTTAAGCGAACATTAAGGCATTGCTTCAAAAAGTCTATGGACAGCCAGATTCTATACTATATGTTATACAAATTGAGAAATGTTAATGTAGGCTATTTGAAAGTGAGTCGGCTTCGTCATACAATAGTGGTTTATTATTATCCTAAAATAGCTCTCATAAGTGTTTCTCTCATAAGTGTTACTGTCCCATCTATCGTTAATTGTGTTTACTGTATTACACAGTTCATGTGTGTGCATGTGGACCGTTTTAGGCTACACTTTTAACCTCTTAATACCAAACACCCCCTAGCGGTAACGCGGGGCGTTACGGAATTTATTAAAATTTATATTTCATTAATTTAATAATATATAATAAACCTCAATATTTTGATTAAATATCCTTAAGATATATCCATTCCTTCTGGGAAAGTGGTTTTTAAGCCCAAAACGTCGAGATAAAACTTTGTAAATAACGTTGGAAACTCTCGTTGGAAATTCTCAAACATGTATTGCAGCTTGATGTCACACCATAAACAATGTGCTGGTAAACTGTTCTGCTTAATTGTATTTCACAAAACTTTGGTTTAAAAAATCATTATACCTTTAGGCTTCAAGAAAAAATACTTTCATAAGGCTGTACATGATTTTTTTCCAATTTTAAACCGACTTGTGCTTTTTTGCACTTGATTACGACTCGTTCGGCTGTGTTCAATTTGGCGTTGTGAAACTCAGCCAGTTTCTGGAGTACCAATCCCCTGGCTTAGTATATGTTAGCCAGAGTGGTTTTGAACTTGTTTGCAGAGAATTATGCAAAACCGTCGTCAATTGGGTGTATTTCTTTGACTGATAGCACAATAGGCCTATCTGAAGTGGGAAAAACTGTCTTCGACCTGCCTCCACTCCGAGTATTATTTGCTTTCCATTGGGTTTTAAAACTGTCTGTCAAATATTCCAGCCAATAGCCAAGACTCTTATCTTTCAAACAAGCCCTCATTCAACACAATGCCGTCGTATATCAAGGAAATACAGCCCTGCGTATAAGGAAGTGCCAACCACACGTAATTATCGAACCAAGATGGCGCAGTGTTTTTACCTTGTAGCGTAGCTCGCTACATTCCGTTTAGCAAAGCACAATTCATAAGGTAACTGCGCTGTTTATATTTTTACTTTACAGTCTCTTTCATACAGTTTTTGGTTAGTTATGTCTAGGTTATTCAGGAGTTTCTCCGTGCAGCAGAAATATGGTTTTGCGGTCTCAGTGACGCAGAGTGATATAAGGTAACAGATTATTTTGCCGGTATACCATTGCGAATTCACTGTTATGTAAAAAACGAATCCCTCTGAATTAAATGAATATAGCTAACATACTATATTGTAACAATGGCAAGCTAGCCAGCAAAATTACACATAGCAGCTAGCTATCTATTTGTGTCTGAGACAAGTAAGTGCAGCCCTGTGTAAGAGGAATTATCAAACCGAGATGGCACAGTGTTTTTACCTTGTAGCGTAGCTCGCTACATTCTGTTTAGCAAAGCACAATTCACAAGGTAAATGCGCTGTTTATATTTTTACTTTACAGTTTCTTTCATACAGTTTTTGGTTAGTTATGTCTAGGTTATTCAGGAGTTTCTCCGTGCAGCAGAAATATGGTTTTGCGGTCTCAGTGACGCAGAGTGATATAAGGTAACAGATTATTTTGCCGGTATACCAGTGCGAATTCACTGTTATGTAAAAAACAAATCCCTCTGAATTAAATGAATATAGCTAACATTACTATATTGTAACAATGACCAAAAACACATCTAAATTAACTTTTATTGCTAATTATCAGATTTTATTGTAAAACTTAAAAAATAAATGATATTGAGACTTTTCTGGAACCTGGGCCATTTTGCACAATTTGGCACAATTTGTGCCAACTTTGGTAACCGAAATGGTTCACCTGAAAAAAAGCTCTGTAGAATTTGAATGATTTGAGATATTGACACCATATCTTTAGCAGAGATAGGCAGCATATTGAGGAATCACAAAGAGGAGTTATTTCCTCCATAGCTATTGTAGCTCATCAGGTAAAAAATCTGAAATTTGAATTTAGGTACCCGTTTTTTGTTTTTTCACAATTTCTGTACATAAATTGTTGTAGTTAAGTAGCAAGAAGGGTATGTATATGAATTATGACTACTTAGTCATAATAGTGCAGTTCTCTGTTTTAATAAAAGCTATGAACCATATTTGTAGCCTTTACAGTTTTTGAGATAAACAGCTTTGTTTGTCACTAGTAAAAACAGGCGAGAATTGGTATATTTTGCCCTTGGTATTAAGAGGTTAACCTGGCTCCAATAGATTTAGCTAGCCTACTTCAAACGAACATTAAGGCATAGCTTCTAAAAGTCTATCGAGACATTAATGTATTTGAAAGTGAGTCGGCTTTGTGATACAGAAAATCCAGGGTGGAAATTTAAATTCGCTGTCTAACCCCTTAATCTCGCTTAGTAGATAGGCTACACCTCTGCTTCGTGAAATTCCCTCAGGGGAAAAAAACAACGCCACACTTGACAGGTTCCAAGTTTAGACATTCTCGTTTATTTTTCAGGATTCTAACAACCGGATAGAATAAAACGTCATAGCACCATTTTGTGCGTTCCATTTTCAGCTGACTTCAGCAATATTTTTTCTTTCATAACAATGCAAAAACGCATCTTTCCTGCCCTAGCCTATTCATATTTGCGACTATATTTTTTGACGACCGTCATGAATCTAGCTAGCTTTTAGAAGCTATGCCTTAATGTTAGTTTGAAGTAGGCGAGTTGGATCTATCGGAGCCAGGTTAAAATAAACGGTCCAGTGACTCATGGCACACACATGAAGTGTGTAATACAGTAAACACAATTAACGATAGATGGGTAACAGAAACACTTACGAGAGCTATTTTAGGATAATAATAAACAGCTAGCAAGCTCAATTTAAGATTTAATCCTGGATTTTTTGTATGACGAAGCCAACTCACTTTCAAATAGCCTACATTAACATTTCTCATTTTGCATAACATATAGAATAGAATCTGGCTGTCGATAGACTTTTTGAAGCAATGCCTTAATGTTCGCTTTAAGTAGCGGAGCCAGGTTAAAAGTTTAAACGATCCAGTGACTATTGCGGTCTTTTCATTTATTTCCAGCAGTCCAACACAACTGATCCAATCCAACGTTTAACCTGGCACAATGTAGCCTATCATAGGCTACTACCAGGTTTGCAGAGGTGGAAATTCCAGGGGTCAGAAAGTAAAAGTCCTGCCGTGTTTCTTCCACCCATGAACTCACGATTTCACTAATTAGCCTAGTTAGCTCCTACCTCTTGGCTGAAGAATTGTGATAATTAGCAAATCCAGGTGATTGGAACAAATGATTGGGGAGGACTTTCACTTTCTGAACCTGGATTTTCCACCTCGCAGGTTTGACCTATAGCCTACACAGCATAGCGCTGGCTAGCTAGCTCCGTTTCTTTCATAAAACAAGAATACTTTATATGAAAATGAAAATGAAAAAGTTTTTTGAATGAAAAATGAAGTTTTTAATTTTAATTTTGGGCTGAATAATCCTCCATTTTCATTTTCCATTTCCATTTCCATTTCCATTTCCATTTCAATTTTGGGCTGAATAATCCTCCATACCCCTGTAACGCCCCTTTCTTCGAGGCCCCACCTTGATGGGCATGCTTTGACAGTTTGCATGTTCAGTTCGGATTTTTGGTAGGGTTTTTGCGTAACCATGCGGAAATGATACGTATGTAAACGGATGCAATGCCATTGCATTTGAATTATGTTACTCTTGTGCCGCAAAGCATGAAAACGATATGTTAAATGGCAAATTGAATTATCATTTCCTTTTTGTCATGGCCGACTACAATAGCTAATGCAAATGTAATTTTTCAATTTCAATTATGGCAGGGTTGTGTCGAGAGGGCGAGAAAAAATAAATGTGAAATGGATTTGCATTAACATTTTCAAATTATCAGAAAGTGCGTACATTAACTTGAAAATGATTACTTCTCTGCCAGATCTTGTTCTGACCAATGCAGGTGTGACCTGTGGAATCACTGGAGACATTGTAGGAGTGTCCCTTGTGGTGTTGCAATCATCCACCTCCGTGGTGGGTGCTTGCTGCGCCTCGCAGATGCTGTCTGCTGCTGGCGGCATCGGCACTAGATGATGCCTGTTTCTCCTGAGTGTACCCTGTGGTCCGTTGACCAGATACGATCTCGGCGTAGAATATGCCGATGTCACCGTGCCAGTAGTCTTGGTGTCGGTGATCCACACTTGATCTCCTGGTGCCAAATTGGAACGATTCCTTACCCCGTGTCTTTGATTGTAGTTACTCACATCCATCCACCTCCTCTCTCTTTCCCTGCGCTGGACTTTCCGCAGGTCCGGGATGTCCGGCTCCAACACTGCAGGAAAAGGTTGGGAGGGTGGTACGCAGACGGCGTCCCATGAGCAACTGGGCCGGGCTATAGCCGTTGCTCAGTGGTGTAGCTCTGTACGCAAGCAGTGCGCGGTAGGGGTCGGCTGCTTTTTTCAGCAGGTTTTTAACTGTCTGAACGGCACGTTCAGCCTCGCCGTTGCTTTGTGGGTACCTGGGGCTGCTTGTTACATGGTCAAATCCATAGTCTGCTGCAAAGACTTTCTTGTCTCCACCTGTAAACTGAGGCCCGTTGTCTGTGACCACTGTCTCTGGAATGCCATGTCTCGCAAACATAGATTTTAGGTGCACTACAATGTCAGCGGACCGTGTCGGGCTCAGCTGAGCGATCTCAATAAATCTAGAGAAAAAGTCCACTACAAGTAAATAGTTGGTGTTGTGCAGTGTGAATAAATCTGCCCCTAGCTTCTGCCATGGCCTGTCCGGAAATTCAGAGGGAATTAAATGCTCTCTCACGTTGGCCCGCTCTTTAACACATGCCCTGCAATTTAACACTAACTCTCTTATTTGACTACTCAGACCTGGCCACCAAACTGCCTGTCTAGCCCGTTCTCTACACTTGACTACCCCTTGGTGGCCCTCGTGTATTTTCTCTAACACACTGTTCCTCATAGGGGAGGGGATAACGAGCCTAGTGCCCCGTAACAACAGTCCATTGTGTATACTGAGAACTGCTTTGTCTACCCAGTATGGTCTTACCATTGCCCATTGCCTCCAATCTGTTGCGATCCGGCCAGCCCTCTGTGCAGTACTTCATTACCTGCGAGCACACACGGTCAGTGCTCAAGCCACCCCCACTACGGTGAGCGGAGTTCGTCCAGGCCCAAACAGTGCTTTCTGCCCTGGAGTAAGGCTGCGTGTGCTTCCTTGTGCTTTTTCCCTGTACACCTGCTCTGGCATCACAGTAGCATCGGCTCCTGTGTCTATTTTGAAAGCCACCTTTGTGTGCCTCACCCCTATGTCGACAGTCCATGGCTCCTCGCCTGCATTCACTATGCCCAGGAACACTGCGCTGTCCTCAGTGACTGCACTCACTGTCTTTTCTGATTTGCACACCCTGCCATAGTGGCCTCTTTTACCACAGTTGTGGCAATCTGCATTTTTAGCTGGGCACTGAAATTTTGCATGGGGAGGTGTTTTCCCACAATTTGGGCATGACTTGAGCTCTGCTCCACTTTGTGTCTCTTGCCTAGCTTTGCTGTTTTTGAAACTGTCCTTTAGTTTGCCCTGCATGCATTTTTGTTTTCTTAAATTGCACTGCGTCTACAGTAGCTTTGCTAGCATATGCTCTTTCTCTCCTCAAGTCAATTTGCTGCCTTTCTATGTCCTCAGCTAGTCTGGCCATATTTATAGCTTTCGCCAGATCCAAGTGTCTTTCCATTTGCATTTTACGTGACAGTGCAGCATCTTTTATGCCTACTACAATTCTGTCTCTTAACAGTTCGTCACGTAACAGTCCATACTCACAGTTTTCAGCCAGCGCATATAAGGCTGTGATAAACGAGTCTGCCGATTCTGTTGGCCCTTGCACTCGCAGGTTGAACTTGGCCCGTTCATAAATAACATTTTTCTTTGGAACGAAAAATGCAGAGAAACCATCTTTAACGCTTCTGTACTGCTGCCTTTGTTCGGCGTTCAAAGTTAGCCCACGTAACACGTCATCTGCTTCATCCCCCATGCAGTAAATTAGCGTGTTCACCTGGTTGGCTTCAGATTATCTGTCGAGGTTACTTGCCACTCTAAAACGTTTGAATCTCCTGATCCACTTCTGCCATTCCTGCGGTTTGGCGAAGTCGAAGGCTTCCGGAGGGCTTATCGAGAACGTCGCGCTGTGTTAGCCGGTTGTGCCGCCAGCTCCGCTCCACGTTGAGCATGTGGCTGCGGTCGCTCTTCCATGCTTCCCCTCGTGTCGAAACAAACTTCTGGCACTGCCGCTCTGTTCACTCACAGTAGCTCCACTTCTAAAACCATGTTGTGTTGGGTTCTTTTAACCTCTTCCTACCGAGGGCAAAATAGGCCAAATTTTGCCTGTTTTCACTAGTGACAAACAAAGGTGGTTATCTCAAAAACTATAAATGGTACAAATATGGTTCATGGCTTTTATTAAAGCAGACACCTGCAGTATTACGACTAAGCAGTGAGAACTCATAGAAATCCAGTTTTTGATACTTAACTACAACAATTTATGTACAGAAAATATAAAAAAACTAAAAAACTGGTACCTACATTCAAGTTTAAGAATTTTTACCTGGGGAGCTACAAATGCAATCAAGGAAATGACTCCTCTATCTGATTCATCAATATGCTGCCTACCTCTGGTAACAATCTGGTGTCAATATCTCAAACCATTCAAATTTTACAGGGTTTTTTTCAGGTGAACCTTTTTCGTTATCCAAATGGTGCCAAATGTGCCAAAAATGGCAATGTTCCAGAAAGGTCTCAATATGATTTATTTTTTAGGTTTTTACAATAAAATGAGATAATTTGTCAATATTGGCAATAAAAGTTCATTTTTAGACGTGTTCTTGGTGTTCTGCATATTACACAACTAACTACCCAAGGTTACAAAAAGCTGTCAAAACCTATGTAGCAGCACAGTGAATCTTGTGTATTTCACCAGAGTCCCATTAGCCAGAAATGAGTCCAGGAATGTGCAAACAGGTTTTCAAATGAATAATGGGAATAGTATGAAACTTCCCTACACATTAATGCTTGCCAGTCCTGTCCTTTATTCTGTTGCCACCTCCTATGACAGGGACGTTGGGGTTAGGTTTTAGGAGGCAAAACTTTATACATGACAAACATATATCAACTATATACAAGTGCACTAAGGTGTACTACTAAAAGTGCAGTGGATAAAAAATCAAAAGTCCACCAGTTTCCTAGATAAAAAATTAAAACACCCCTGCTGTAACAAATAAAAAGATCCTTGCCTCTAATTGCTGAAGTTACCGTATTTACACAAAGAAAGTACAAAATGGCAGGGTCCAAAAAGCTAAAAAAAAATGAACTAAAAACAAAAAAAGGTAAAGGATCAAAACATGGGGGTGGAGGTTGAGGAGATTATTTAACCATTCATACAGAAGCCATTTAGACTACACATTCCCTCAGGAGAGCAATCTGCATCATTACAAATCCCACTAACCCTGTCCATGGAATTGTCCACCATGTTGATATACCCATTAGTCCCCCTTATACAACAACAATCAACAATAATAATAATCAACATGTACTCCCTCATGTTATCATGTTCTCTCCCTCATACCATGCATAAATTACCATTTTGTTTACCTGCACAGCCTTCTGTACTGCATACAGAACAATTTACTCAGGTGGAACAATTACTTTACTAAACACTTCCAGAAGCCATTTCACACTCAAAAAAATCGTTTTAGTAGCTCATCTCAGACACAAATAGATAGCTAGCTGCTTGTTACCTGTAATTTTGCTTGCATTACATTACATTACATTTATTTAGCAGACGCTTTTATCCAAAGCGACGTACAGTAAGTGCGCACAGAGACATCAAGATCACTACAGAACAGACAAGGCAAAGCACATCCTTCGCATAATGTAGCAGCTATCCCTAGCAATGAACGTCGACTGTAGTTCACAGTAAGCTGTGGGCAAATCAGCAACACCACACTTCCATTCCTAATACTCGTATAAACTATAATAAACAGACAGGAAAACACAGGGATGCTTGCTAGCTTGCCACTGTAAAGGCAATACTATCTATATTAATTTAGCTGAGAGGGACCGATTTTATGCATAAGTATATAAGGTTAGTTAGCTTCACAGAAGAAACACAGGGATTCACGCATTGCAGCTAAATTTTCTTCGATGCTTACACCAAACATCTTTGTTGTTGGCAACGCCACGTAACACGTGCGAGTTTGTCAACACAGACAATACACCCTAAGTTTACTTCATAAATTATTTATCATACCGTTGGAATGTGCAATTTGTAATATTAATTGTATGAAAAACAATAAAATACAGTTGACAATGTAATTACGAACCCGCATGGCATTGCGTGAATTCACACTGGTATATCGAAAAATCGGTAATACCACCAGCCCTAACGACGTTACCTGCCATGGCGAAATTCAATGCGTTTATAGCATAACACTGTTAGTATGATAAAACAACTTACATGTCAGCAACATCATCTCGGTCATCAGTGGATTCAGCGTCACTGAGACAGGATGAGTCTCCCTCGGCAAAAACATCTTCTGGCTTATCCAGTTCGTCTAGCACTTGGTGCACGGATAAACGCCTCAAAAATCTCGACATAACTACATAAAAACTGTATCAAAAATACTCTAAAGTAAAAAAATGTAACTGCGGGCCTTACCTAATTAATTGTGTTTTGCTAAACGGAATGTAGCGAGCTACGCTACAAGGTAAAAACACTGCGCCATTTTGGTTCGATAATTACGCGTGGGTCGCCACTTCCTCATACGCACGGCTCGATTTCCTTTTTTTACGACTGCTTTGTGTTGATTGAGGGCTCCTGTGAAAGATAAGAGTCTTGGCTTTTCGCTGGAATATTTGACAGACAGTTTTAAAACCCAATGGAAAGCAAATAATACTCAGAGTGGAGGCGGGTGGAAGACGGTTTTTCCCACTTCAGATAGGCCTATTGTGCTATCAGTCAAAGAAATACACCCAATTGACGACGGTTTTGCATAAATCTCTGCAAGCATGTTCAAAACTACTCTGGCTAACATATACTAAGCCATGGGATTGGTACTCCAGAAATTGGCTGAGTTTCACAACGCCAAAGTGAACACAGCCGAACGAGTCGTAATCAAGTGCAAAAAAGCACAAGTCGGTTTAAAATTGGAAAAAAATAATGTACAGCCGTATGAAAGTTTTAAAGTATTTTTTCTTGAAGCCTAAAGGTATAATGATTTTTCAAACCAAAGTTTTGTGAAATACAATTAAGCAGAACAGTTTACCAGCACATTGTTTATGGTGTGACATCAAGCTGCAATATATGTTTGAGAATTAGGTCCGAGTTTCCAACGTTATTTACGAAGTTTTATCCCGACGTTTTGGGCTTAAAAACCACTTTCCCAGAAGGAATGGATATATCTTAAGGATATTTAATCAAAATATTGAGGTGAGCAGTTTATTATATATTATTAAATTAATGAAATGTATAATGTAATAATTTCCGTCACGCCGGCGTGACCGCTAGGGGGCGTTTGGCATTAAGAGGTTAATAACTTGGACAACTACAGTGAGCACGTTTTCTTTACTTTTATTAAGCATACCTCGACACACGTGGTAGTGCTAACTTAACCAAGACTCCATCTTGTGCCCCTGCACATAATGTGTCCTCCCAACTCTAATGCGTGCTGACGTAGCTCGTCACGCATACTTAGATTACACCACAAATACATCACCATATTTTAACACTTTCACCTTCTTTAGATCCCTTTATACCACCCTTTATGTCCTTTATACCTTTTATTTACCACCTCCCACTACCATATTACCTAGGGGTGTAATGGTACACAAAACGGTTCGGTACGTATCTCGGTTTTGAAGTCACGCTTCAGTAACAGAGTGCATAATGGCTGCGTCGTGGATCGTCTAGGTTACACTCGGACTCAGATAAGTGTATCTTTTTTCATTGCTTTCAGCTATTGTTAGTCAATTGAACAGATTGGAGTCACTCGGTAGCTTAGTTTATTTTGAATTGTTTGCAGTCAGTCGGTAGCTTGCTCGCTGTAATTGGGCCAGCTACCTGTCTTTTGTGTTGCTAATTAGAACTCACTCTGAGGTGATGAGCTGCAAACACACTTAACTCTATAGGCTTTTGCCCCCTAGTGGTGGGACGTATCCGTCTCAATTTTTTATAGTGTTCATATTTCTATTAAATTCTAAATTATAACGTTAATAAAACACGGAACTTTCGACGCAAAATTGTTAAAAACAGTCACAGCCTGCGAACACATTCGTTTATATGCTTATCAGCTCTCAGGTTACACTACAGAGCCATAAAGCAGCAGGGTGCTAATAGCCCAACCCACTTTTTTTATTTGTTTACAGCCTTCACCTCGCCGCAGTCACAGGCAATAAAATGCATATCACAAAAACTTTTGGTACAGTTTCTACACGCTAAAAAATCAAGATCCGATTTAGGAACAATTGTATGTTATTGAAAATTTGTATAAATAGACATTATGTGTTTTTTCCCTGTGCTCACTTCACTATGCATACAACCGATGTGCTTCCGGTTTTGTATAAATATATTTTATTTTCTACAAAATCTCTTCGTAAACATGTTTAATCAACCAAATATTTTACCTGGTTATGTAGTTATAACTGTTTTCTGAAGAATCCTGAACGCTTTTTCGTAATCCATTAATCCATTGCCCAGCAAAATCTCCATTTCCACAGTGCGTACCAATCGCATTTGCCTTTGTACTACGTTACCACCGTTGCGTAAAAACATTACTAGACTGCTTCAGGAATGATCTAACGTAAAACACGTAGATTATCTTCGACGGGGTTTCCTACCCCTTTAAATGAAGTAAAGGATGTCATATTCCAGCGACTGGGAACGGCGCTGTATCCACGCGTAACGAGAGCCCATAGGGTAATGGCGGTATGCGCAATCGGCCCCATGACTGTGAAGTTAGCATCAAATTTGTCGTGAAGTCACATGCGCTTTATTTCTGAGCTTGTGCAGTAAGGGATGGACTTCCTTGCTGTTCACGAACGCTTATAGCCTATCCAGATAAAATTAGCCCTGTGTTAGCTGCATATAGGCTACAATATAGGCTACATTTTCTCTTACGCGTGCGTGGTTTGTTGTACTGAGCAATTGCGCGGGTCACATTTCGTTGCTGGAGCGAAAAATTATAGTTTTTATCCGAGAAAATGGCCAAGAAGACCGTTTATTTCACGGTTGCTGAGGTATTGGAGGAGCTGGACCGCAGTGATTCCAGCGGTGAGGAAGGCGAGTCCTCAGGGGCAGAGAGTAAAGACTCTGTAGCAGAAGCGGCGTTCGAGGAAGGCAAGACCCGTTTCTGTTCTGTTTGAATATATATATATATATATATATATATATATACAGTATATATATATATGTATATGCACACACAAATAATAATAATAATAATTATTATTATTATTATAGTATCAACTGTCTGAAGCGCTATTATCTAGAGTATTTTTAGTTTCATGATCAATGGATTGTCGCAGAAGTTCGCTAGTTAGCTTCAATGTTGTGACAAGCAGGAGAGGAGCACATTGCCTGCTAAAGGGGGAGGGGAAGAAATGGAACAGAAGTAGACATTACTGCGCCTTGAAACATTGGGTTTGCAGCGTTCATTTTCTGTCCGTTTTTTTGTGCAGAAACCAACCCATGGGCCATTCTCAGTGCTTTATTTCACGATTTCAGTCAAGACATAATATTATAATAATGTAATTTAGTTTTTAGTTATCTAAAATGAATCCATAAATCCTAGTTGGCTACAATTCCCAATTATGTGGGAGCTAATATCAGAAGCACTGGATGTAATATATATATATATATATATACTGCCCTACAACGAAAGAAAGGGGTAACTCCTCAGAGTGCAGAAATGAGAAAAATGAGCTTAAAGTATTTTTGTTGTCCAGTCAAATGTATTGTATGTACAATTCTGAAAATTTGTCAAATCTTTGCTTTTGCATCAAGTAATTTTGCTGTATAAAAATATTTAGCTCAAACTCAACCTTTGACCCTTATTTCGGAGTTACCTCCGTCTGTCTTTGCATTGACTGCTAAATATTAGCTGGTCATGCCGAGCAAAAAAGGGGTAACTCCCCTTTGGTTCATAAAATGGTTGCTGATCTCTATAAGATCACTCACTGTATTATAATAATGATAATATACAAAAAAGCTAGTGCATAGCACAATATATAATGAATATATAGATCAATATAATATTAAACGTAGTTTAAATTAATGTGTATATGAATATGAAAATGCCTTTACAGCTCGCATACCATTAACATTTAGGCTAGTTCTTTTTAACCCCCACTGTGTTACTGTGTTACTCACTGTGTACTAAACTAAACCATTTCTCTTCATATTACTTAAATGATATGTTGCAACTGATTTTTAAATGCCAATAATAGACATTGAAACAGTAATAGGCAACAATAATCAGTCACTGGTTAACTTTTCGCTAAAATATGTGGTTCTAGTAGTGTACATCGCGCTAAAGTCACTCTGTATGAATAAATCCAATTAGATAGAAATTGAAATGTATAATATTTAATGAAATATTCATATTACTCAATTTCAACAACATTGAAATGTATTATTATTTAATTAAATATTCATATTACTCAATATCAAATTACAACAACAACAACAACAATCTTAAATTAATGCAAGTTAATTTAGTGTACACTGTATTTAGTAAGCAATAATGACCGAGGAGCCGGGCATTACACAGTTTAAATGCCCGACGCGGAGGTAGTAAATTGCCCGAGGCGCAGCCGAGTTTAAAGGGCATTTAAACTGTGTAATGCCCGGCTCCGAGGTCATTATTGCGCTTATACCATATGGTTACCAACAATTATTATATATAGTCACATTTATATTTATTGATTTGTATCGACTTTATCAGCTGAAATTTAAATATCCTTCCGAGGCCATTTTGGCATCTAGTTTGCCGTTGTCATGCAAAACTGCTCGTTGATAGTTCTATTTGAACAGAAAACATCTCGTTGCTAATTCTATTTCTCGTTACTAGTTCTATTTTGTCCGTAGTTATGCAAAAACCTCTCGTTGGTAGCCTAGTTCTGAAAACAATGGATTCTATATGGAAGCAAATAGTTCCTTCTCAACTTTATACCATAAAATTAGCACCAATTTTGGTTATTTTTGTCATTAGTTACATTATTTAAGAAAATTGCATGAAACCGCAACTCAATTTACCTCCCTCTCCGTCTTGCTTTTTAAAAATGCTTTGGTCACGCAGCCTATTTTAAACAGCCCAGGCTAAAGAAATTGCATTTCACGATCTGCATCATGAGATGGGAACATCTGAAAAAAAGAGCCTACTGTAGATACAGAGTTTGTTACTGTTAGATGTAACTTGTCATATCTAAGACATTTCGCTGGATAAAATGTTTTTTTTTTAAATATACAGATTAACGTGCTTTGTGAAGTAACTTGTTCGCATTCGCAACCAGCGTTGGTCACGTCAGCGTTACATTACATTATTAGGTAAAGCCCTACTATGTTACGTTCATATTTCCAAACTGAATAAATACTGCACCTCTAACCACAAAACGTCTTTGCTAGATTAAAGTTGTTGTAACTAAGATATTTGGCGAAGACAAACTTTTCAAATCAGCGGATTTAGCGTTATTTGCCGGCTTTATTAATCAGCTGTTGGTGTTGCTATGGATACCATTCATAAAAGTGTCGACTCTAATGGCACTGGCAGCAGATAACGTAGATGGCGTATTAATTTAGAACGGTGATTAAAATGTTGCCAGCGCGTTCTATACACAGACAGAAGACGGTATCTCAAGTGCGGCTATAGCCCGTTGTACAGTAGGGCGTGTTAGTGCGTTCTATACACAGATAGAAGACGGTATCTCGTGTTACGGTGTTCTCTCGTTGTTTCCCCGCCGTTTTGGGGAGTTACCGTGAAGACCACCCACAAATATCTCCAAAATACAATAACATTGAGTCAAGATATTTATCCACATGATAAAGCAGACCTTTAATGTCCCAAAAATTACAAAAACTCATTTTCGACAAAAATTGAGTTACCCCCTTCTTTCGTTGTAGGGCAGTATATATATATATATATATATATATATATATATAATTTTATTTATTTTTACAGTATTTCACTTAAATGTATTTCCATTTTAAATGTAAAGCAGATTGGTTAGATAACATTAGGGCAAGTAATCCTGTTCGGAGAGGTATTTGTGCACTTTTGGGCACAATTTCGGCACAATTTGTAAGAGCATACTCTCATACACATATATATAAAACGTGTAGGTTTATTTTCTTTACATTTTGTATTACAAAAACTGTTTCAATAGAAAGATAAAGTTTTCTGATGATTGACATGCCTGGACAGAAAGATACGCACATGTTTTATATTTGGAGAGGTTTGGATAAATATTGGGACACTGGGCACAGTTTTGGAAAAATTACCAATGGATAAGGAAAGCCTGTAGATATCTTTACCAAATTCTATACACTTGTGGACAACATATCAGTGCACTAGTGTAAGGAATTCGGGCTTGCTTCAGTACTTTGAAGTTGAAATAGTCAGTGCTAAACTGTAAAAATACAAGGCGTTTTGTACTTTTTTTTGTTTTTTTATGTGTATTATGTATAAACTGTATGTGACCATTTTTACATAAATTTATTCTGATGCAAATTTCTGAATGGTACAAGCCTCTTCTTTCATTGAAACTTTCAACCATGGATGTGCAGTGAATAGTTTTTGAGATATTGGCACTTAATTGACACTAGTAAAAACTAGGCGAAAATTGGGCAAAATGGGCCAAAGTAAATAGGGTTAATATACACACAGGTGAAACTGGTTCCAACTAGTTCTAATTAGCAACACACAAGACAGGTAGCTGCCCCAATTACAGCGAGAAAGCTACCGACTGAATGCAAACAATTCAAAATAAACTAAGCTACCGAGTGACTCCAATCTGTTCAATTGACTAACAACAGCTGAAAGCAATGAAAAAAGATACGCTTATCTGAGTCAGAGTGTAGCCTAGACAATCCACAAAATTCCATAGCTAATGACGTAGCCTACTTCCGTCTCTGATCCAAATCCAAAAGTGCTCAGCAACGTGATCTCGAAACTGAGCAACCCGTTAAGTGTGTTCTTCGCTCTGAGCGAAACTGAGCTGCTCAGTTTGCCTAATTAATGCCTTAACTATTTGTGCTTTCATCACAATTCATTAGGCTACTTCTTTGTATCACTTCCAGGATCTTTAGACTAACGTTACTTAGCTACCACAAAATACATCACCATATTTTAACACTTTCACCTTCTTTATACCGCATTACCAGACTATAGGCTACCATATTTCTATACCATTTCCAGCAATTCATACCACTGTGAAGCAAATACACCTACAATTTCTTTAGGAATTGTTAATCTAGCAGCTTGGTGCAGGGCAGGCTGGATACCCGTATCGACAGACCATCAGTTGTCCATAGCGATCGGGCTCTCCCGGTAGCCTACTTAGCCTACATTACCGTGCTGAAACGATAATATTTATTCGGTCTCTCTGGCTTGTAATGAACGCCACCCAGGTGCTATGGGGTATTAGTGGCAGGTAAAATTAGGGTGTTGGAATCAGAATAAGCTAAATAAGCCGATGCTCCAGCTCACCGGTTTGTAATGAGGCATGCTCGAGGTGAGAGATGTTGCACAAGCACTCGTAAATTTTTGAATGTTATGTCAAAAACGTAGCTAAAATGCAGAAATGTCATAAAAATGCGTTTTCATACTTAATCAATAGTTTTTAACTAGCATTCTAGCATTGCTAGTCATTTGCCTGCTTGCTAACTACCGAGTGAATCTTACGGTTTTAAAATAATAATATATAAGTATTTGGAATCCTACAATTTTATAGCAATGTTGTGACTGGCCTATCTCTAAAGTCAGTAACTTTTAGATGTTTGAGAATAGGGTTTAAGAATATTATGAAAACCATGTGGAAAACTGACTGTCTAATTTATGTCACAAATTGATCGTAATCCAGAAAATGCAGCTGAGGTTTCTGATAGGAACACCATCAACACCATCACAAATCAACACCATCAAATGCTGTCACATAACGTTATGTTGTCTAAGTTACAGAACACAATTGTTAACAAAAAACATTTTTAGGCTGTTGCAATTTTTGCCTAGGTTTTAGCTAAATACTAATCTACTAATCCAGCTAGCCAGCTAGGCTTATGCTACTATGGTTAAAGGAGCTATATGTAACATTGACACCGAGCGTTTAAAATGGGTACTGCAGTCCAAACTCACAATATTGGACAGTTATCTCTGCCCGCCCCCTCCTCCCCAGACTCGAAGCTCACGTGGGTTGCCAGGTTGAGGACATTGAACGAACACAAGCGCAAGACGAGCCGAGCTCAACATTGTACTTTCAGATGAACTTATTCTATTTTGACAATGACAAGCGAAGACGAGTCCTACACTGTAAGTTGATCAGCTAATGTATACATTTGCAATTTATTTATTGTTTGCAAATTATAAACCAGCTTGTGGATTTTTTATAACTCGGTCAATGTTAGCTAGATGCATGGCATGGCTAAGTTTACGGTCACACAGATATAAGCTAACGTTAGTGGTATGTTTAGCTAGTAACTATATACATATATATATATATATATATATATATATATATATTTAAATCTTTAGCTAGCTAGCTAAATGAAAACGATGTTGAACTTAGCTTAGGCATTTGTAAATTGGCTGTCGGAGTGGCAGAGTACATCTGGTTGTTCGTAATGGGCAGTGGGCGGAGTCAACTCAGAGAATAGTGAATCACACAGGCTAAAACAAATACAGATGTTCCGACCCGGAATGGAAATTTCAAAGGAGAACATACTGGCTGTAGCATTGTTGTCGGAGAAGTCAGTATTTGAACTTGGCATGTTTCCTTAATCTCTGATGACATATCATGGTCATTTTATGATTTAGTACAGTAAATTTGTTACATATAGCTCCTTTAACCTCTTCCTACCGAGGGCAAAATAGGCCAATTTTCACCTGTTTTCACTAGTGACAAACAAAGGTGGTTATCTCAAAAACTATAAATGGTACAAATATGGGTCATGGCTTTTATTAAAGAAGACACCTGCAGTATTACGACTAAGCAGTGAGAACTCATAGAAATCCAGTTTTTGATACTTAACTACAACAATTTATGTACAGAAAATGCAACAAATGCAATCAAGGAAATGACTCCTCTATCTGATTCATCAACATGCTGCCTACCTCTGGTAACAATCTGGTGTCAATATCTCAAACCATTCAAATTTTACAGGGTTTTTTTCAGGTGAACCTTTTTCGTTATCCAAATGGTGCCAAATGGTGCCAAAAATGGCAATGTTCCAGAAAGGTCTCAATATGATTTATTTTTTAGGTTTTTACAAAACAATGAGATAATTTGTCAATATTGGCAATAAAAGTTCATTTTTAGACGTGTTCTTGTTGCTCTTCATATTACACAACTAACTACCCGAGGTCACAAAAAGCTGTCAAAACCCATGTAACAGCACAGTGAATCTTGTGTATTTCACCAGAGCCCGATTAGCCAGAAATGAGTCCAGGAATGTGCAAACAGGTTTTCAAATGAATAATGGGAATAGTATGAAACTTCCCTACACATTACTGCTAGCCAGTCCTGTCCTTTATTCTGTTGCCACCTCCTATGACAGGGAAGTTGGGGTTGGGTTTTAGGAGGCAAAACTTTATACATGACAAACATATATCAACTATATACAAGTGCACTAAGGTGTACTACTAAAAGTGCAGTGGATAAAAAATCAAAAGTCCACCAGTTTCCTGGATAAAAAATAAAAACACCCCTGCTGTAACAAAAAAGATCCTTGCCCTCTAATTGCTGAAGTTACCGTATTTACACAAAGAAAGTACAAAGTGGCAGGGTCCAAAAAGCTAAAAAAAATGAACTAAAAACAAAAAAAGGCAAAGGATCAAAACATGGGGGTGGAGGGTGAGGAGAGATTATTTAACCATTCATACAGAAGCCATTTAGACTACACATTCCCTGAGGAGAGCAATCTGCATCATTACAAACCCCACTAACCCTGTCCATGGAATTGTCCACCATGTTGATATACCCATTAGTCCCCCTTATACAACAACAATCAACAATAATAATAATAAACAAGTACTCCCTCATGTTATCATGTTCTCTCCCTCATACCATGCATAAATTGCCATTTTGTTTACCTGCACAGCCTTCTGTACTGCATACAGAACAATTTACTCATGTGGAACAGTGACTTTACTAAACACTTCCAGAAGCCATTTCACACTCAAAAAAATCGATTTAGTAGCTCATCTCAGACACAAATAGATAGCTAGCTGCTTGTTACCTGTAATTTTGCTTGCTAGCTTGCCACTGTAAAGGTAATACTATCTATATTAATTTAGCTGAGAGGGACCGATTTTATGCATAAGTATATAAGGTTAGTTAGCTTCACAGAAGAAACACAGGGATTCACGCATTGCAGCTAAATTGCACATTTCCTTCGATGCTTACACCAAACTTAGTTTCCACAAACATCTGTGTTGTTGGCAACGCCACGTAACACGTGCGAGTTTGTCAACACAGACAATACACCCTAAGTTTACTTCATAAATTATTTATCATACCGTTGGAATGTGCAATTTGTAATATTAATTGTATGAAAAACAATAAAATACAGTTGACAATGTAATTACGAGCCTGCATGGCATTGCGTGAATTCACACTGGTATATCGAAAAATCGGTAATACCACCAGCCCTAACAACGTTACCTGCCATGGCGAAATTCAATGCGTTTATAGCATAACACTGTTAGTATGATAAAACAACTTACATGTCAGCAACATCATCTCAGTCATCAGTGGATTCAGCGTCACTGAGACAGGATGAGTCTCCCTCGGCAAAAACATCCTCTGGCTTATCCAGTTCGTCTAGCACTTGGTGCACGGATAAACGCCTCAAAAATCTCGACATAACTACACAAAAACTGTATCAAAAATACTCTAAAGTAAAAAATGTAACTGCGGGCCTTACCTAATTAATTGTGCTTTGCTAAACGGAATGTAGCGAGCTACGCTACAAGGTAAAAACACTGCGCCATCTTGGTTCGATAATTACGCGAGGTTGGAACTTCCTCATACGCAGGGCAGGATTTCAATGAGGGCTCGTTTCAATGTGTTCAATGAGGGCTCGTTTGAAAGATAAGAGTCTTGGCTATTGGCTGGAATATTTGACAGACAGTTTTAAAACCCAATGGAAAGCAAATAATACTCGGAGTGGAGGCAGGTCGAAGACAGTTTTTCCCACTTCAGATAGGCCTATTGTGCTATCAGTCAAAGAAATACACCCAATTGACGACGGTTTTGCATAATTCTCTGCAAACAAGTTCAAAACCACTCTGGCTAACATATACTAAGCCGTTGGATTGGTACTCCAGAAACTGGCTGAGTTTCACAACGCCAAAGTGAACACAGCCGAACGAGTCGTAATCAAGTGCAAAAAAGCACAAGTCGGTTTAAAATTGGAAAAAAATCATGTACAGCCTTATGAAAGTTTTAAAGTATTTTTTCTTGAAGCCTAAAGGTATAATGATTTTTTTAAACCAAAGTTTTGTGAAATACAATTAAGCAGAACAGTTTACCAGCACATTGTTTATGGTGTGACATCAAGCTGCAATACATGTTTGAGAATTAGGTCAGAGTTTCCAACGTTATTTACAAAGTTTTATCTCGACGTTTTGGGCTTAAAAACCACTTTCCCAGAAGGAATGGATATATCATAAGGATATTTAATCAAAATATTGAGGTGAGCAGTTTTATTATATATTATTAAATTAATGAAATGTATAATTTAATAATTTCCGTCACGCCCGCGTTACCGCTAGGGGGCGTTTGGCATTAAGAGGTTAAGCTACCAGGAAAAACAAACATTTCACTCTGCATGAAAATGCCAGTGACAGGTGCCAGTAGCCTACATTAGCAAATCTAAATGCAATTGATTATGACATAACGACAGCAAATTAACTATTACATTACATTACATTCATTTAGCAGATGCTTTTATCCAAAGCGACGTACAGTAAGTGCATACAGAGACAACATCAAGATCACTACAGAACAGACAAGACAAAGCACATCCTTCCCATAATGTAGCAGCTATCCCTAGTAATGAACGTTGACTGTAGTTCACAGTAAGCTGTGGGTAAATCAGCAATACTACACTTCTATTCTAAATACTACTATAAACAGACAGGAAAACACAGGGAACTAGTAAACACAGGGAACTGATATTCCTAGGTTAGGATATCAGTCAAGGTGGAGTCTGAAGAGGTGTGTCCTTCAGGCCTCGACGGAATGCAGGCAGGGTAGGAGTAGAACGTAGGGGAATGGGAAGTTCATTCCACCACTGAGGAGCTAAGGTGGAAAAACTCTGCAGTCAGGACGAGCGAGAGCCTTTGACACAGAGGGGGGGGAAGTGCCAGTCGCCCTGCTGTAGAAGAGCGAAGTGGTCGAGCAGGAACATAGTTCTGGATTAAGTCCTGCAGGTAGGCGGGGCCTGTCCTATTGGCTGCAGTGTAGGCCAGACTATCCGCTACACATGATTGGGTTATAATTTCAAGTTTATGCTAGTCAACAAAGTTAAATTAAGTTACTATAGCCAAACGATTGCTTTACACTAGCTGCATGCTAGGTAGGCTAGATGAATAGAATGCTGAATTCAGCACACGACATGTGGTTTGGACTTCACAAAATGGTGAGATCGGTTATTGGAATAAAAAAAACAGAAAATTGTAGTACAACAGTGGGACATATTACAAACTACTCTCTTCTTTTTGTTAATTCATAATCTATACTTTGTAACCATTGTCACATGTAAACTGATTGATATTATCAATAAAACTGAAATTATATACATACGTATATATATACACTGCCTGGCCAAAAAAAAAGCTTTTATCCAAAGCGACGTACAGTAAGTGCATACAGAGACATCATCAAGATCACTACAGAACAGACAAGACAAAGCACATCCTTCCCATAATGTAGCAGCTATCCCTAGTAATGAACGTTGACTGTAGTTCACAGTAAGCTGTGGGTAAATCAGCAATACTACACTTCTATTCTAAATACTATTATAAACAGACAGGAAAAACACAGGGAACTAGTAAACACAGGGAACTGATATTCCTAGGTTAGGATATCAGTCAAGGTGGAGTCTGAAGAGGTGTGTCTTCAGGCCTCGACGGAATGCAGGCAGGGTAGGAGTAGAACGTAGGGGAATGGGAAGTTCATTCCACCACTGAGGAGCTAAGGTGGAAAAACTCTGCAGTCAGGACGAGCGAGAGCCTTTGACACAGAGGGGGGGGAAGTGCCAGTCGCCCTGCTGTAGAAGAGCGAAGTGGTCGAGCAGGAACATAGTTCTGGATTAAGTCCTGCAGGTAGGCGGGGCCTGTCCTATTGGCTGCAGTGTAGGCCAGACTATCCGCTACACATGATTGGGTTATAATTTCAAGTTTATGCTAGTCAACAAAGTTAAATTAAGTTACTATAGCCAAACGATTGCTTTACACTAGCTGCATGCTAGGTAGGCTAGATGAATAGAATGCTGAATTCAGCACACGACATGTGGTTTGGACTTCACAAAATGGTGAGATCGGTTATTGGAATAAAAAAAACAGAAAATTGTAGTACAACAGTGGGGACATATTACAAACTACTCTCTTCTTTTTGTTAATTCATAATCTATACTTTGTAACCATTGTCACATGTAAACTGATTGATATTATCAATAAAACTGAAATTATATACATACGTATATATATACACTGCCTGGCCAAAAAAAAAAGCTTTTATCCAAAGCGACGTACAGTAAGTGCATACAGAGACATCATCAAGATCACTACAGAACAGACAAGACAAAGCACATCCTTCCCATAATGTAGCAGCTATCCCTAGTAATGAACGTTGACTGTAGTTCACAGTAAGCTGTGGGTAAATCAGCAATACTACACTTCTATTCTAAATACTATTATAAACAGACAGGAAAACACAGGGAACTAGTAAACACAGGGAACTGATATTCCTAGGTTAGGATATCAGTCAAGGTGGAGTCTGAAGAGGTGTGTCTTCAGGCCTCGACGGAATGCAGGTAGGGTTGGAGTAGAACGTAGGGGAATGGGAAGTTCATTCCACCACTGAGGAGCTAAGGTGGAAAAACTCTTTGACACGGCCTTTGACACGGAGGGGGGGAAGTGCCAGTCGCCCTGTGTAGAAGAGCGAAGTGGTCGAGCAGGAACATAGGCCAAAAAAAAAGTCGCCGTTGCACCCGTCATGCATAGTGCCCACTGTACAAGTCTCTGGAGGCAGTGTTATGATCTGGGGTTGCTTCAATTGGTCAGGTCTTGGCTCAGCAACGTTATGCAGCAATAAAATGACGTCAGCTGAGTACCTGAATGTACTGAATGACCAGGTTATCCCATCCATGGGCATATTCCAGGACAACAATGCCAAGATTCATCGGGCTCAAATTGTGAAAGAGTGGTTCAGGGAGCATGAGGAATCATTTTCACACATGAATTGGCCACCAAAGTCCTGACCTTAACCCCATTGAAAGTCTTTGGGATGTGCTGGAGAAAAGTCTTTGGGATGTGGTTCGACTCTCCCGTCGTCAATACAAGATCTCGGCCAAAAATGAATGCAACTCTGGACGGAAATAAATGTTGTGATGTTGCATAAGGTTGTCAAAACAATGCCACGACGAATGCGCGTCGTAATCAAAGCTAAAGGCAGTCCAATGAAATATTAGAGTGTGCAACTTTTTTTTTGGCCAGGCAGTGTATATATATATATATATATATATACATATATATATATATATATATATATATATATGTATATATATATATATATATGTATATATATATATATATATACATATATATATATATATATATATATATATATATATATATATGTATATATATTACAAACTACCTCCTCACTAGTTTGGAAAGAGTTTTGCAGGATTTCTTTGGCACACTGCTTGCAAAGTGAGAGGACAGGGCACATAGTAGACAGGGGTCTGAGTGGGCAGGGGGCAGGGAACAGGGATCACATTCGGTCACAACCTAAGCGTCTCTCCCGTTCACTTCAAGAGGTAAAAAAAGCTCCTCCTCAGTCTGACCTGCCCTCCTTCAGACGTCATTCTGACGGCGAGTCCTCCGGGCTTGCATTCACAAAACCTCAGAGTACTGATCAGCGATTGGGTCAAATGATGACACATTTTCAAATTTGATGCGAGAACCACCTCATTTTACCTTTAGGAAACACAACATGGCCACCTTATTAACAGTATGCACTTACCTTGATAAGATGTATACTATATTGGCTAGAGAGCAATTTATACCTCCAAAATCAGTATCTATTGTTGCAAGTCAGTCACTGTTTATGCTACAGACACCATTCATACCTCAAAATGACCAGGTTTACAAGCTTATTCAAACCCTGCACACAATTTGATATCATCTATACTTTTTCCACCAGAGAGGTAAATGTGTTTCACAGCTCCTCTATTTTCCATTGTGACACCTCAAAATTCCAAAATAAGTCATTGTTCTCCCTGGTGCAATAGAATGTTGTCGCAGTAACACATTCCACTGCTTGACATCACAATGCCTTCCTCAACAATAACCCAACGATGCTTTGACATTACCTTTGTGTGCGTTCATCACAATTGGCTCTATGCACGGCGGCTATACTACGTATTTCCGGTAAAATCTCAGCCAGCACATTTACTTCCGCCACAACACGAACTCGAACTCTGTTTCTCAGTCATTTTGTGACAAACTGTATATTTGTGACTTAGTTAAATATTAAATATTTGTACATTTTGTTGTGTTTACATTGTAAGTTCAAAAAGTGTAAAATTTATTGGTGGTGCAGCGGACAAAGGTGAAGACTTTGTCTGTGCGGTTGCGCCCCGAGGATTGTGGGTTCGATCCCTGGTCCTGCCAGATCTGAGGTAGCTTTCAGACTCAAAGAGCCACTTATCGGGAACTGTTTTCCTGTTTTCTGCTTTCCTGTTTTCCTGTTTCCTGTTTGCTGTTTGAATCTGAACTGAAGGCGTGTTTGCTTCGCTTGCTCAACTGAACGAACTTAAAAAAATAAATAAAATATATATATATATATTTATCTTAAATACTACTGCATTACTTTAGATTTTTCAACGACAATTTCCACGACTTCTACGTTTTCCCACTTTTGTGACTACCGCTCTAAGTTGATCACATCTAACGACAACTAAGGATAAATACGGTAAGCGCACATTATGGCTTCCACTGCAAGTGTTTCCTGCGGGGTGTGTTTCATGTTTAGCCTTAGTTCTGTTGCTAATTTTACCAGTAATGGTATATGTGCAAAGTGTCAGCTTAACTCAGAATTAGCACGGAAAATAGCTGAGCTAGAGGCCCGCATCCGGACGTTATATCAGATCCAGGAGAGTGAGAGTTTGATAGATTCCCTCTTACCTGAGCCGGATGCCAGTTTAGATGCTAGTATTTCTCCCCCGTCAGAGTCCTCACTGCGGGACGATTTTATCACGGTGCAAAAGAAACATAGCTGTCGGCTTAGAGCCGCCGAGCATCACCCTACTCGCGTTTCAAACCGATATTCCCCACTCAGTAACACACCCACTGAGAAAGCCCTGATTATAGGGGATAGTATTCTGAGAAACGTGAGATTAGCGACACCAGCGACCATAGTGCAGTGTATGCCTGGTGCCAGAGCTACCGATGTTGAGGCTAGTCTGAGAGTGCTGGCTAAAAGTAAATGTAAATACTCTAAAATTGTTATTCACGTCGGCACAAATGACGTCCGATTGAGGCAATCGGAGGTCACCAAAAATAACTTTGTTTCGGTGTGTGCGATGGCTAAAAAGATGTGTCGGGAAGTAATATGCTCTGGTCCGCTCCCAGTTCGTAGGAGCGACGAGGTCTACAGTAGACTCACGTCGCTAAATCGCTGGCTGTCTGAGTGGTGCTCATCTAGTGGCATAGGGTTCGTCAATAATTGGCCTGACTTCTGGAGAATGCCTGGCCTACTGAAGAGAGACGGACTCCACCCGAGCTGGAGAGGTGCTCTTGTCCTAGCAAATAACTTAGATGCTAGTCTTAGTAAGGCCAGATCCTGACACCTTATCAGGGCGCCGGCCAGGCAGCAGGCCTCTGATCCTACATCGGAGCCTGTGCGTTTCCCAACGCGTTTCCCAATGCCCGTGACTCAGACACATGGCCCAACGCCGTTGTCTGCAAGGTGCGTTTCAGAGCTAGAAATTGGCAATAGTACTCATCCCCATCCCATATCTGAGCTAGAAATGAGTATTCATTATATTGAGACTGTGTCTGCCCCACGCATATATGCCAAATGTAAAGCAAACCGTGGTGTCAACGCGGATAATCTTATTACTCTTAAATTAAAACATATTGCTGCTAGCAGCTGCTGTGAATCACTCCTAAAAATTGGACTACTAAATGTTAGATCTCTTGCTCCTAAAGCACTTCTTGTAAACGAATTGATCACAGATCATAATCTCAAAGTACTATGTCTAACTGAAACTTGGCTAAGACCTGGTGAATATGTCGCACTTAATGAAGCGTCTCCTGTAGGTTTTTTAAGTACTCAGGTATCGCGCCAGTCAGGAAGAGGGGGTGGTATTGCAGCGATCTATCAGTCCACCTTAAGCTTAACCCCTAAGTGTGGACATACGTTCTCATCTTTTGAAGTTCTTTCTATGAACTGTGTACAGCATGACTTAGCTAAAATAAGGGGTAACATGCAGTCCTCTCTCCTAGTGTCTGTTTACAGACCACCTGGGCCCTATTCGGATTTTCTAATAGAATTCGCTGAGTTTTTGTCTTGCCTTGCTATTTCGGCAGACAAGGTTGTGATTGTTGGTGACTTTAACATACATGTGGATAAACCAGGTGATCCCCTAGGAACAGCCTTTGCCTCTATTATTGACTCTGTTGGGTTCAAACAAAATGTCTGTGGACCCACTCATTACCACAGCCATACCCTAGACTTAGTGTTATCCTATGGTATCAATGTTATTAATCTTACTATTGCACCCCATAACCCTGTATTATCTGATCATTTCCTTATTACTTTTGAAATTGAGGCAACGACCACTTCTATATCAGAGCCAAGACACTATTACAGCCGGTCGTTAAACTCTGACGTCATTCCAAAGTTTATAGATATGCTTCCGGAATCATTCCTTTCAAACAAAGGAAATACCACTGAAGTATCGCTGGACGAACTGACTAACCAGTTAAGTTTTACTCTCAGAAGCACCCTTGATATGGTTGCCCCTCTAAAAAGAAAGTCTTGTCGGAAAAACCGTACTCCCTGGTACAATGACACTACCCGTGCCCTGAAACAGTCCACAAGAAAACTAGAGCGAAAATGGCGGTCAGCTAAACTAGAAGTATTTCGTCTTGCATGGAAAGATAGCCTCCTCCAGTACAAGCAAGCTCTTGTATCAGCTAGATCTGCCTTTTTCTCTAAATTAATTGAACAAAACAAATGTAACCCAAAATTCTTGTTTAGCACTGTGGACAACTTGACTAAAAAACCATCATTAGAATTTTCATCCTACCCCAGCGTTTACAGCAGTAATGATTTCATGAATTATTTCAATCAAAAGATTGAAGCTATTAGAGACCAGATCTCCAAATTGCCTCCTCCTCTAGGCATCACTCCTCCCTTAATCAATGAACAGCCCAAATCCTGGTTAACACAGGAAGATGTATCAACAGTGGCACTAAACTGTTTTAAGCCAATTGACATGGAGGAGCTGTCTAAACTGGTTATGTCCTCAAAACCAACTACCTGCCTACTCGACCCAATCCCTACAAAATTAGTTAAAGAACTTTTCCCCATACTAGGCCAGCATATGTTAAAAATTATTAACACATCCTTAGTAACAGGATATGTACCAGAGCCACTAAAAATGGCGGTTATTAAGCCATTACTAAAGAAACCAAACCTCGAATCTGACAAACTGGAAAACTATAGACCCATTTCAAATCTTCCATTTCTATCAAAAATATTAGAGAAAGCTGTTGCTAAGCAACTTGGTGCATACCTTAGCTCAAACCATATCCATGAAATGTTCCAGTCAGGATTTAGACCCTACCATAGCACTGAAACGGCACTTGTTAAAGTTATTAACGATTTACTATTATCAGCCGACCAAAACTCTGTGTCTGTTCTTGTACTTCTTGACCTAAGTGCAGCTTTTGATACAATAGATCACAAAATTCTACTAAACAGACTCCAGGGCTGTGTTGGACTAAATGGTCAAGCTCTTGCATGGTTCAGATCATACTTATACAATAGGAAGCAGTTTGTTAAAATAAATGAAGTATCATCCAGTTACTCAGTAATGAAATATGGTATTCCACAAGGATCAGTGCTAGGCCCAGTACTCTTTTCATTATATATGCTACCCCTTGGTGATATTATTCGGGCACATGGGGTAGATTTTCACTGCTATGCGGACGATACGCAGATATACATTTCCATGAAACCCGGTGAGGCACTACCACTTTCTCGGTTAGAGGCTTGTATTGCAGATATTAAAGCCTGGATGCTTTCCAATTTCCTGCTCCTAAACTCAGAAAAGACCGAAATGCTGGTTTTAGGTCCAAAAAAACAAAGGGAGAAACTGGGTACATCTACTTTAAATTTCGATGGTTGTTTAATTGTTCCAAACTCAGCTGTGAAAGATCTAGGTGTTACTATAGACCCAGATCTAACCTTTAGCGCGCACATAAAAAACATATCTAGAGTAGCTTTCTTTCAGTTAAGAAACATAGCTAAAATAAGGCACTTCCTATCAATAGGGGACGCAGAGAAACTGATCCATGCTTTTGTTACGTCTAGGCTAGATTACTGTAATGCCCTGCTATCTGGCTGCCCTAAATCCTTGCTAAATAATCTCCAGCTTGTACAGAATGCAGCCACTCGCATTTTAACTAGAACTAAGAAATATGAGCATATTACCCCAGTACTAGCATCGCTTCATTGGCTACCAATTAAGTTTAGGATAGATTTTAAGATTTTGCTTCTGACCTTTAAAGCCTTAAATGGACTTGCGCCAGTGTATATATGTAATCTGCTCTTACCATATAAGCCAAAAAGATCACTCCGTTCCCAAGACGCAGGCTACCTAGTAGTCCCAAGAATATCTAAAAACTTGACGGGTGGTAGAGCTTTCTCTTACAGAGCGCCACTACTGTGGAACACCCTACCAAAACTTATAAGGGAATCAGACACTGTCTCAATATTTAAGTCTAGATTAAAAACGCACCTCTATGATCAGGCTTATAATGAGCTATAGTCTGGAGACAGGACCAGAGAAGCATTTAGCCATAGAGTAATGTGGGGTGGCATCCTTTCCTTACTGTCACCTGTCAACAGCTGTGACCCCATCTTCCTGGGCTGGCTCTTGATAGGTGGGTAGGACTGTTTTCCCTCTCATGACTGCATGGTTCCTCAAACTCTGTCTTCATAGCTATGCAGCCATAGATTACTCCTGGCGGGGGCACCTGTCCAACCCTCCCACCCCTTCCCCACCCCCCACCCCTCCAGTTGGTGCTCCTGCTGCTCTATTACACTTCCCCTAACTGTTTTCTCTCTCTCTTTTTTTCACATTCTGCCGGCGGGGCTTATGCCCCGCATCTCGAGAGTTGCTGTCCGGCTTCCTGTCCGTTGCCGCTTGCCCCTCCCTCCTTACCACCGCTGCCAGCTGCTCCCGCCGCCATCGGCGCCCGGTTCCCCACCATCACTGCCGCCACATCTGGACTGTCATCTAGCTGCTGCAAATTGTATTATCATGGACATTGGCTGTTTTGACCATGTTGGTCCTTAAGCCCTAGACCCTGAGCCGACCAGAGGAGGATGGGTTCCCCCATTGAGTCTGGTTCCTTCCAAGGTTTCTTCCTAGTTACACCAGGGAGTTTTTCCTTGCCACTGTTGCCTTTGGCTTGCTCTTGTGGGGAGTTTAGGCTGGGTTTTGCTGTTTTGCTGTGAAGTGCATTGTGACAACTTGTTGTGAAATGCGCTATATAAATAAATATTGATTGATTGATTGATTGATAATACAGCCCTGGGCGAGCTGGAATCACAGTTAGGAGCGAGGAGTCGCGCCCTGAAGAGGACGTGGGGCCCTCTTTCCTGGAACCGGACAAAGGGGTTTGTTGCGGCGATTCTCTAGTGGTTGCTATACGGGGGAACTGAATTGCATAGGGATCCAATTGGCTACCAAACTGAGAGAAAAAGGGAAAAATAAATTTTAAAAGTGTAAAATTAGTCCAATTTTAACTGCGCACGGAGCATTGCTAACCAGCACAAATGGCTCTGAATCATGCAGTCTTCTGTAGGCCGAATGCATTAAAAACATAATGTTAGCCAGTCTAAATAACCTAAAACAACTTAATTCAATTCAATTTTATTTATATAGCGCTTTTCACAGATGACTGTCACAAAGACGCTTTACAGAACAGAAAGGGGAGGAAAGGGGAAATGGGAAATGCCAGCTCTAAGCCAGCTCTAAGCCCCCAGATAGCAGAGGTAAAAACTCTTAGTAGGAGAGAAAACCCTCATACTGTGGCGAGAAAAAACTCCCCGATGGGAAGAAATCTCGAGAGGAACCTGGCTATTGGGGGGGGATGCCCATCCTCCACTGGCCTATGGGTTGATTATGTCATAGGGAGGTATTCTATTCTGATGACTCCATCATGTAGAGATCAGCAGTGGCAGGTGGGGGGCGCCTAGCTGGTCTTGGGCTGGAGCTCCGGGCCAGGAGGGGGGCGGGGGAAGGACGCGGGAAACTCGGGAAACTTGGGCTAGAGCTCGCAAGTCAGTGGAAAGAGCAGGGAAGAGGAAAAAAGAAAAAAACATTGTTAGGGGGTTCAGATGGTAGCAGAACAAACACAGCAGGAGAGACAGAGGTGCCTGCTGCGATAAGGAAACCCCGGCAGAATAAGGCTATGGCAGCATAGCTAAGGGCTAAACAGAGGCAGGGGCCAATACAGCCATGAGGGCAGGCTTGAGACAGTCACCACTAGACCATGACCGGTCGAGCTTAACACAACACTACCAATAATGATCCAGTGACAGCACTGACCGCTCAGTCCACCAGAGACTCTATAGCTAATGCCAGCCACCCACTCCTGCCCCTCAACTATAGGATAGACTAAAAAGATGAGTTTTAAGCCTAGCTTTAAATAGACTGACAGTGTCTGCACCCCGAACATGAGCAGGCAATTTGTTCCATAGGAGAGGAGCACGATAGGAAAAGGTTCTACCACCTATGGTAATTTTAGCTATTTTAGGAATAACAAGGAGGTCTGCGCCCTGCGAACGGAGCGTTCGTGACGGATTATAAGGGAAAAGTAAATCCCTTAAATATAATGGGGGTAAGGGGTAAGGCTTTAAAGGTAAGTAATAGAATCTTATAGTCTATTCGAAATTTGACTGGCAACCAGTGAAGTGAAGCTAACACTGGGCTGATGTGTTCAAATCTTCTAGTTCTCGTGAGAATACGAGCTGCTGTATTTTGAATTAGCTGAAGCCCTTTCAGAGAGGAATGTGTACATCCAGACAAAAGAGCATTACAATAATCTAATTTAGAAGTAACAAAAGCATGGACTAGCTTTTCAGCATCATGTAGGGACAGTATTTTTCGGATTTTTGAGATATTTCTCAAGTGATAGAAAGAAACCCTAGAGATGTCTTTAATGTGTGTATCAAATACTAGATCTGGATCAAACGTAACACCAAGATCTTTAATGACAGCACTTGAGGTGATTGAAATTCCATCAATGTTAGGCATATAACCAGATAGTTTGCATCTCAGGGACTTGGGCCCCACTACCATTACCTCTGTCTTATCAGAGTTTAACAAGAGAAAGTTATGGGTCATCCATTCCTTTATATCTATAAGACAGGCTTCCATTTTTGACAGCAGGACAACTTCATCAGGCTTGACTGATAGATACAGCTGGGTGTCATCTGCATAGCAGTGGACGTTAATGCCATGTTTACGGATGATTTGTCCCAGGGGAAGCATGTATAGAGAGAAGAGCAAAGGCCCAAGGACAGATCCTTGTGGTACTCCATATCTAACCCTTATAGGAGGAGTCATTGTTAAGATGCACAAACAGTCCACGGAGGCCAACAATATTTTCAAGCCTATCCAGAAGGATGAGGTGATCAATTGTGTCAAATGCTGCACTTAAATCCAGAAGCATGAGTACAGAGATATAGCCACTGTCAGAAGCAAGGAGTAGGTCATTGAATACTTTGACTAGGGCTGTTTCAGTGCTATAAGAGGGTCGAAAACCAGATTGAAAAACTTCCAATATTTGATTAGGGTGCAAAAATGACCAGAGTTGTTTTGAAATGACCTTTTCTATTATTTTAGAGAGGAACGGAAGGTTTGAGATAGGCCTATAGTTAGACAAGTCGTTCATATCCAAGTTTGGCTTTTTAAGAAGGGGTTTGATGACTGCAAGTTTGAGAGTCGGTGGTATATGTCCAGAGGCTAAAGAGGCATTAACAATATGCAACAGTGGTGTTCCAATCACTGGCAGTAGCTCCTTCAGTAGCTTCGTTGGGATAGGGTCTAGAAGACAGGTAGAAGATTTTGAAGAATTTACTATAGTATTAAATTCAGTGAGATCTATTGGAGCAAAGGAGTTCAGATAGGCCACCCGTCCATCTGAAGATTCTGCATCCAAGTGTTGAGTGGACGGAAGGGCAGACCCTGTATGAGGGGTGGTAGAAGAACTTTGAATCTTGTCCCTGATTTTTAGGGGTGTCACGATTCTCCAAATCCGCGATTCGATTTGACTTTCGATTTTAAGGTCACGATTCGATTCTCGATTTTTTTCCAGCGCTATTTTTTTCCCCAGCACTATAGTCTAACTAATGGCTATGCCATTGTTAGACTATCGAGTCTTGATTTGTAAAGAAAAATACTTGTTTCTCAATAAGAAACTTTTATTTGAATAATAACAATTATAAATAATAACAAAAATATGATAATATTTAAATACACCTAAACAGTTAAGAGCTTTATCAAAACTAGACTCTAGAATAATAAACAGTTGAACATTTACCACGCTATTAACAATTTACACATTGGTTTTATGCCCTGACAACGGTCATTTACATTTTCAAATTCTTCTTTAAAAAGATGAGCGTGTTCACATTCTTTGAACAGTTAAGAGCTTTAACAAACTAATATCTGAAATAATAAACAGTTGAACATGTACCACGCTATTAACTATTTACACATTTTCTTTCATGCCCTGACAACTGTCATTTACATTTTCAAATTCTAAATGAGAATGGAAGAGTTGCCTGTGTCAATGTTTTTTTCCCAGTCAAATCAAATTCTTTGTGATGCCTGCGAATGTGTCCTGCCATATTTGACGTGTTGCCTGAGGTGGCGTATGGTACTCGCGTGTAGCATAGCCGACAAACTGTCGTTTTTTTGTCAATGACGCGTTTGTTGTTTATATAACTCACGGGGAAGGCAAAATGTTGCCACACCGGTGACTTGAGGGAAGCAGGAGGATTTTCCAGTTCTGTTTCTCCATCTCCGACTCCGGCAGTGGCCATGGTGTGTCGAAAAGTAATGCAGACTACCGGTAAGCTAACGTTAACTAGCAGCTGTGTCTTCTTTGAAATATCGTTGTTTTTTTTTCTTCGGACGCACGCCTGCGTGGACAAACAAAATGCAGTGGAAGGAGTCAAGTTTCGTTTTGTCGGAAACGCTTACATTAGAGATGGCCAAGTAGGCTACTTTTTTTTACATTTTACCCATCACATAAAAGGCTAAGAAGAGCGCGCGGGGGGGGGGGCGGGGGTGGAGAGAAAAAAAAAACTGGGAGAATCGCGAACCAGCTTGTGATTTCGAAGTTCGAAATCGAACGCTCATTTCGATCGATTTTCGATTTTGAATCGGTATCGTGACACCCCTACTGATTTTTATAATTTTGTCATCAAAGAAATTCATAAAGTCATTACTATTAAATGGGATTGAAACACAGGGATCAACATGATTCTTAGTCAGTCGGGCAACAGTGTTAAACAGGTGCCTAGGATTGTTTCTATTTTCATCTATCAAAATAGAGAAATATAAGGAACGCGCTGTGATAAGGGCATGTTTATAATAGAGAAGGCTGTCTTTCCAGGCATGGAGGAAAACATGCAATTTAGAGGAACGCCATTTGCGCTCAAGTTGGCGTGAAGCTTGTTTGAGAGCACGAGTATGGTCATTGTACCAGGGAGCTAATTTCTTATTGCAGACTTTCCTCTTTTTAAGAGGTGCGATAGTATCCAGGGTTCTACTAAGTACGTTATTAATGTTGTCAGTCAGCTGATCAATTGAGTTTATGTCTGCATTTGTATACGCATTTTGGATGGAGCCAAGAAAATCCCCACAGTGCACAAATGAGCCTGGGAGCTCATTAATAAAATCATTTGCAGATCTGGACGAGAGCTTACGACTAAAGTAGAATGTAGTATCTGATGGCACATGACAGACTTGTGAAAGGTGAAAGGTAATTAAGTAATGGTCTGATAACACAGGATTTTTAGGCATGACTGCTATGTTTGCTATTTCTGTATTATACGTTAAGACCAGATCAAGAGTATGGTTATGAGAATGGGTGGACTGATGTATATGTTGATTAAAGCCAATGGGTTCAATAATTGACAAGAAAGCAGATCTGAGAGGATCACCTTCACTATCCATGTGAATATTAAAATCACCTACAATTACTATTTTATCTGAATGAATTACCAGGCTGGAAAGGAAAGAGTTTATACCTGCTACTTTGTAATACGGTTTAAATTAGGTCAACCTAGTACATGCCGGGCACTGGAGGTCTTGCCCCGGTGATGCCTAGCGCAATAAGTATGTTAGAAAATTACATTGACACGTTGTTTCCTAAAGATATTTTGGCAAAATAAACCAAACAGTAGGCTACTCAAGTGCTATCCTTATGCGGTTAGAGAGTGGACAAATGACAGGCTTAGTGGCCTCTGGTCATTCCCTGACATCCTCGAATCCCCCGGTAAGGAACCATGTCCATGTCAACTAGCCTATATTATGATCCAGTGGCATACCTGTAAAATGGACCTTCTGTAGCCTATAACCTTACCTTTATACGGACATTAGTGTCATCTTAGCCTGTTTCCATTTATAGTTCTTAATTATCAAGTAAATTAACTGAATAACAAATTTCAATTAATGTTTTTCTGTGCTAGCATTTTCTGTGTGTCATAAAATGTGTAGCACTGACTTATTAGCCTATATGTAGCCTATTGTTAGCTGGTGCGCTGGAAAAAGTGGGGTATAGGCTACAGCATTAGACTTGTTTCAGTTTATTTGGCTTGAGTAGCCTAGCTAATCAAACAATTAATTCACTGAATAATCCAGACCAATATGTAGCCTAATGATTAAGAAATGACAACGACACAGCTGACTAACGTACGATTGTTTAACAAGGATCAGGCAATAATCTGAATGTGTTAAAGAATGTAACGTTATCTTAATTAGGCCTAATTTTAAGATGGCACTCAAGTTAGTCAAAGTGAGTTAAACATTAGAAAGCATATTTAAAGAGGACAGCCTCTTAAGTGTCTCGACCCGCATAGCCTAATTAAGGCTTGAAAAATTAATTTACAAATCGACAAAACATTGAACATAGATTTTGAAAACAGGACAGTGTGAGACTGATCTGTTCACTCGGCTCCTTCAGATTAATCCTAGAGATCAACGTGAAATCGTATGGTAAGTGATTGCTACAAGCTAACTATCAATTAATGGAATAACGTCGCTTGCTGTGAAGCTAGGTTGCTAGTTAGCTAAACCGACCAATCGATTTTTTAAACAAAACGCATATTGCACTGCATTTCATTGTTCTCTAAAAACACTCATACTGAAATACAATACAGGGTGTTTACTTTTCAACGCCAGCTGAACAGTGCAAAAAAGTCCATCGTCCTCGGTTTAGTGTGTGTGGGTAGCCGAAGCTATCTTGCAAGTGAACTGATTACTTGAGATTCATGCTGTAGGCCTATAAGTTTTTTTTATTTTTTTATTTTATGATGTATCCTATTAAAACTAATGTAAATGAGAGTCTTGATTCGGCTTGATTCGCAGAGGCTGGTAACTGTACCTACCATTGCTACCCACTGGATTTGCGACTGACTTGGCTGGTCACTAGTATTCCTAGGCTGGTAACTCACATGCCTAGCATAGCTACCCAGTGGATTTGCAACTGAATTGGCTGGTCACTAGCTGGTTACTCATGTAGGCTACCTTGCCTGGCAACCCACTGGATTGGCGATTTTTATTTATTTTTTGTTACTATTTCTGACTTACAAGGCAACAGTTGTTCAATTCAAGTGAAGGACTTACAAAATCAGTTAACCCTATTAAATGTGGCCAAATTTTCTTCTAGACCCTACTAGTTGTGTTGGCTAGGTATGCTACGTGAGTGACCAGCCGAATGCTATAGTGACCAGCTAAGTCAGTTGCAAATCCAGTGGGAAGCTAAACTAGCCACCAGCCTCAGCGAATCAATCGGGCTTCTCATTCACCCCCGCCAGCCTCTCATTTACATTCGTTTTAATAGGATACATCATAAAATAAATACATTTAAAAAACCTTATAGGCCTACAGCATGAATCACAAGGTAAACGATTCACTTACAAGATAGCTTCGGCTACCCACACACAATAAACCGAGGACAATGGACTTCTTTGCACTGTTTTGTCACGTCCCATGCGGCACACAGTGGCTACAGAGCGAAATGCAATCGGCTCCCGTTTACATTTAAATTTTGGCACGGAAACCACGCAGCTCATGTTGAAATGCAATGACAGACCGCTCTGCAGGTCAATAAATACAATCACAAGGATAGCTTTGAATTGTGTCACGTTCCGCGCGCCACGCTATGCTGACAAAGCTAAATCCAATGAGCTCGTTGGCATTTCAATTTTGGCACGAAAATCACGCAGCTGCCGTTGAAAAGTAATACACCCCGTATTGTATTTCAGTATGAGTGTTTTTAGAGAACACACAATGCAATGCAATATGCGTTTTGTTTTTAATTCTGGCATGATAAATGCACATCCTAAAAGCAAACGCAGATATGTATTACATTTCACGATGTGTCGCTAAAGCAATTGCATTTAATTAAGTCACAAAAAATCTTCCATAGGAGAGCAGCGGCTCTTACTTATTACCATATAAGCAATCAGTGAATTGCCTAGTTTACTTTTGCTTCAGGCTGCGCTTGCTAGCTAGCCCATTTAGTAAAGGGCAAAAGATAACGTTTGGCAACAGAGGTGAAAGCAGTGGCTTTCACGTTAGTGAAGTTGACGTTAAATTTGCTAAACTGAATTTACCAGCAGCTAACTTAATGAAGACATCGCGCACCTAACTGCTGATGAACAGATGGCGCCGTGTTTACACTGTCATTCTGATAGTGTCCTTCATCATCCATTTCAGCTTCTGCAATTACAAGTTGATGTTGATTTCTTTTGAAATATTGAATATTCTGCAAAAAGGGGGTAATCCGGCTATATAAAAAAGGACTATAGGTGCTCAACAAAAGGACCAGCGAACTGAAAGAATACCTAACCCGGACCACTTTGCTAGGACTAACCCGAGATGAGGAAGACTGGAGCACACAGAGCTCAGAGCAAAAAAATATTTAATAAGACTGACGTTTCGACGTCAACGACGTCTTCTTCAGAGTCAAACGGAAATACAGACAAAGCACCGGGAGGTATATAAATACCCTCCCATCATTTACACATAGTAAGGTGTGCATGTGTGGGACTAATAGATCTCGTAGTAGATACCACATACACAATGTTATATTCTTTAACAGGGTAGAGAGAAGACCGACAAATGTCATGGGTAAATAAACTGAATAATAACCTATTATGAGCATGGCATAAATAATATATAATGAAAATCAAATAGCCTATACACAAATTACAAAAAACATGAAAGATTCAGAGACTCATTTAACCCATTAGGTTCCACACTATTAAGTGTATGTATCCAGTACGCCTCTCTGCAGAGCAATTGCTTAATAATATCTCCGCCTCTGGATGACAAAGTGACTTTCTCAATACCCCAAAATTTTAGAGAAGAGACAGAACCATGATTGGCTTCAGCGTAATGTCGCGCAATCGCATAGTCCATATTCTTGGAGCGGATCGCAGTCTTATGTTCAGCAATTCTAAGTTTGAGGGCTCTCTTAGTCTGACCGATGTAGATTTTGGAGCATATACATTTCAACATGTATATTACATGGGTAGTGTTGCAGTTAATGAAGGTGGTTATTTTGAATTCCTTGCCCGAACGTGGATGACGGAAAACTTTAATGTCATTAGAATTAGAGCAATGGACACAATGTCCACAGCGATAGAACCCTCTAGGGGGCGTAGGTAGCCAGGAGGGTTTTGTCTGCGGACTACTCACCATGCTATGAACCACCTTATCTTTTAAGTTATGTGGCCTTCTAAAGCACACTCGCGGAGGTTCGGAGGTAAATTTATTCAAAAGAGGGTCACTCTGGAGAATGGGCCAGTGTTTACGGACAATGTTTTTAACTCTTCCAGCGACCGGATTGAACTCAGTGGAAAAGCAAATACGAGGAGGGGTAGTACGCTTAGGCTTTTTACAGAGGAGGGACTTCCTATCAGTATGGCGGGCAGGGTTAATGGCGGCGGTAATGTCAACAATACTGTAGCAGAAATCTGCTACGCATCTGACAGATGTTGCTCTCAAATTCTGCATCCGTGCTACAGTTGCGTCTCAAGCGCAAGAACTGTCCGATCGGTATATTACGTATCAGTTGACGGGGGTGATTACTATCTGTTCTTAACAGAGTATTTCTGCTTAAGGGTTTACGGAAGATGGTAAGTTTGTCGTCATCACCTTTAAAAATAGTCAGGTCCAGAAAATTAATGGATCTCACGCCATGTTCCTCTGTAAAAGACAAATGACTGTCTCTAGAAATCCTCAAATTCATGTAGAGTACCATCCCACACGAGCAGTATGTCATCAATATATCTACGCCACAAGGAGATTTTGGTGAGAAAGGGATTGGTGGAATTATGGATAAATCTCTCTTCCCAGTGACCCATGAACAGATTAGCATAATTCAGTGCAAATGCTGCTCCCATTGCAGTACCCTGAGTCTGTAAATATTAACAGCCATTGTATTGGAAATAGTTCATAGTGAGTGCCATCTCCGTAAGGGTGATAAGGAAACTTGAAGGGGGTAATAAGTCTTCCGGGCGTGTGGAGAGGTAGTATGACAGAGCCTCCAGACCTCCTTTATAGGGAATGTTGGTGTATAAACTCTGTACATCTAGTGACGCTAGAATAGTAGCTGGATTCACATGAACACCTTCAATAGCCCTAAGTAGATCAGACATATCACCTATATACGAAGGCAGGGTAGGAACCAATTTCTTAATAAAGAAGTCAACATATCGTGAGAGAGGTTCTGTAAGGCTATCATTGCCTGACACTATAGGACGCAGTGGAGGATCAGATACAGACTTGTGAATTTTTGGGAGGCCATACAATATCGGGCACATGGGGTATTTGGTAATTAAGAAATCCCTTTCATTTTTTGTGATCCAACCCGCAGACAAAGCATTCTCTATGGCAGTGTCAATTTCACATTTTATTCGCTCTGTTGGATTAGCACAAAGGGGTGAGTAAAATTGTTTATTCAAAAGTTGTTTTTTTATCCCCTTATCGTACTGTTCAAAAGCTAGAACAACTACTGCTCCGCCTGTGTCGGCGCTGCGAATGATCAAATTGGAATTAAGCTGTAGATCTTTGCATTCTTCTAAATTTAAATTGTTCCTGTATCGAATATGTTTATTCGCCAAAACAGAAAGATAATTTTCCACCAAGCGACAGAATGTAGTGATAGTGGGGTTAAGGTTGGAGCTAGGCAGGAACACGGATTTACCTTTGAATGAGATGTATTCTCTCATTTCACTGCAACTATGGGGGACATGGCAAACACCTTCTCGTGGTGTCCCCCGTCAGTAACTTATGACTGCCAATCGCAGTCATAAGCGAAACAGAATTTGCCAATTTAGGGCCCTCACCCGGGCTGGTGCTCGGCTGCAGTCGGGGAGGAGAGCCGGTGGTGCTTACTCCGCTGGCCTCCAACCCAGAATACTGCAGCTGAACACGGAAGGACTCACCTCCAACAAGATCAGCGTCATCGAGCAGCTGGCCTATACCACCAAGGCCCTCGTCATCCTCCTCCAGGAGACCCATTGCTTTTCAGCAGATAAGCTAGTATTACCAAATTTCACACTAGCTGGGTCTATCCTAAGCAGGAAACACGGCCTTGCCATGTTTGTCCATGAAAGGCTGAGCTGGACTCTCGCCGACCAATCTCCGGCTGACTCGGAGATTGAGTGGTTGTGCGTGGACGTTGCCGGTTTTAAAATTGTAAACATCTACAAGCCTCCCCCCTCGCGATTCACGCCGGTGTCTGTCCCGGTGTTCCCCCACCCCTGTCTCTATGCTGGCGACTTTAACTGTCAGCATGAAGACTGGGGGTACAATACCAACACACCCAACGGAGAGAACCTGGCTGCTTGGGCAACTAACAACTGCCTGGCCCTGTTATACGATCCAAAGGGTGCAGCCAGCTTTCTCTCCGGTCGCTGGAACACTGGGACGAATCCTGACGTGGCATTTGCGAGTGTCGGTGCAGACAACCGGCTCCCGGACAGACGTGTGCTCGGAAAGTTCCCGCGGTCCCAACATCGACCATCGCTGATAACCGTGCCTAAACTCGTGGACTCTATCCCGAGTGAGCCGGTGAAGCGATGGAATTTCCGTAAGGCCAATTGGAAATGCTTCCGCCTCCTCACTAACAAATCCACGTGGCGTCTCCCATCGCCTAATACCAACAACGTGGATGAGGCATACCGGGACTTCTGTGGCATGTTAGTGAAAGCGGCCAAGAAATCCATCCCACGCGGACGTCGCAATAGCTACAAACCGTGCTGGGATGCGGAGTGCGAGAACCTCTACCGCGTTTTCCTTCGGGCTCCTGCCGGAACCGAGTCAAACAGGGCTGCTACAGCCCTGTTGTCAAGACTCGGCCGGAGGAGACAAGAGCGCTGGGAGGAGGCTGTCAATTCCATCGACTTCTCGCACTCCAGTCGCAAGGCATGGAGTATCCTGAACAACCTCACTGGCAGGTCAAGACACTCCCCTCGTCATTGCCCCATTTCTGCAAATAAAATCGCATCACAATTTGTGAAAAATGGGGTATACGAGGGTAAAGACCGCGAGTCATCACGACTCGTGGCAAAAGAAGTGTCTGACCTCTGGAGGGCCCCAACATCTAGCAGCGATAACATCTCCGGTGAATTCACACTGGAGGAGTTCGCTGCTGCCCTCCAGCACCTAAAGCTAGGAAAAGCTCCGGGCCCTGATTCCATCTGCCCGGAGCTTATACTCCATGCCGCACCTGCCCTGAAGTCCTGGTTAAGAGCTTTCCTCTCTTCCTGCTTGCGCCAACTCAAGATCCCCAAAATCTGGAGAAGAGCCCTAGTTGTCGCGATCCCTAAGCCGAATAAGCCTGAAGGGGATCCTAAGAGCTACCGTCCCTTCTCCTTGCTCTGCATCCCCTTCAAGATACTCGAGCGTCTTATCTACGCCCGCGTCGAACCGATCGTCAACCCACTGCTCCCTCGGGAGCAGGCCGGGGTCCGACGCGGGAGATCGACCGTAGACTAAGTCACTTTGATGACTTAAGACATCGAGGACAGCTTTTCGTTCAAGAAGAAGGCCGGAGCCGTTTTTGTCGATCTGACGGCTGCCTATGATACCGTATGGCACCGCGGCCTCACCTGCAAGCTGCTCCGCCTGCTGCCGGACAGGCACATGGTCAGTATGATCCTGGAGCTTGTCCAAAATCGCAGCTTTAACCTTACCACTGGTAGCGGACAGCAAAGCAGGTTACGACGCCTCAAGAACGGCGTCCCCCAGGGATCTGTCCTGGCCCCCCTCCTCTATATCTACACTTATGACTTGCCTGATACAGTCTCGCGGAAGTATGCCTATGCGGATGACCTCGCGTTGGTGTACTCCGCTGGAGACTGGCAGTCATTGGAGGGGACTTTGAGCCAGGACATGCAGACACTAGTGGCATACCTCTGGAAATGGAGGTTGAAGCTCAGCGAGGCAAAGACGGTGTCGGCGGCCTTCCATCTTAACAACAGGGAGGCTAAACGTGAGCTCTGAATATATATTGGCGGAACACCCCTGCCATGCTGCGCTGAGCCAATCTACCTCGGCGTGACATTGGACAGGTCGCTCACGTTTCGCCGACACCTTGAGTCACTGCGCAAGAAGTTAACATCTCGTGTGGCATTGATGAGGCGACACATCAAAAGAAATATTTAATAAGACTGACGTTTCGACGTCAACGACGTCTTCTTCAGAGTCAAACGGAAATACAGACAACGCACCTGAATATTCTGCCCCAGCATTGTATGCACCTCGACTGTGATGTTACCGATCAGCTGTGCATGATATGAAAAAAGTGGCATCGGTTGTTAGGTCACCGTGCTTACACACAAACACAGCAAGATCATTATACTACCACCATTTACTCTGCCTATTTACGCCACTTCTCGCGTGACTTTCAACAAGGTCGATCAGTCAGTTAGCTAGCTACTCTCAGCCTGGCGCCGGGCAAAAAAAAAAAAAAAAAAGGATAGACAGGACAACTCAGCAGGAAGATTTTCAAGATAGAAAGCAGCCTTTCACTCATTCAGCTATGTTTATCAGGCCTGGCCTCGATGCTTCTTTCAACCAGCAATAATTGGGGAAATATCTCGATGATTATCGATATATATCTGCACATTTCAAATGAAAATATTGGCTATAGACTTGAATATAGCCTATAATTATGACAATAATAATAATCAATAATAAGAATGGCAACAAAAGCTCATGTAATGCAAATGTTTGATTAAAATAAATTGGCCATTTGCCCCACTAGTGCAGAGTTTTTTAAATTTTCTTTTCTTATTTAGGCTAAACTACCGAGCCCCCCAAAACATAGGTAAAAAAAATGTATTAATCTCAATGTGGAAATCCGTAGGCTACTCTCGGTTTTGGGATCTGTAGGTTACCTATACTGTTTTACAATTCAGGCATAGCCTACAGGTTTTGCAATCCATCTACGTGGGGTTTTTCGATGAAATCAATCGTGTTTTCCGGGTGACAGACCGGCCTAGAAGAGCGAAAGTCGCTAACTGACTGATGTCTACCTTGCTGAATGACACGCGAGAAGTAGCATAAATAGGTAGTGTTACGGTAGGTGGGAAACAGGACCCAATAGCAGGCGGGAAGTAGAAAAACCGAAGTTTAATATAGGGGCAAGGCAGCAATCCGTGGTACAAGACAGGCAGGGTCGTAAACCGGGAAGACAGGGCAACGGTACAAAAACAGAGTCCAAAGAGTAGTCACAGAACAGGCTGGGGTTGGAACCGGGAAGGCACAGCAGAAGTACAAAATCAGAGTCCAAAATCAGGGTCGCGAGAACACAGGCAGAAGTCCAAAACCAGGGAGGTGTAAAGGGAAACAAAAAGAAAACAAAACGAAGACCGAATACAAAAATAAAATAGACAGGAGACGGACGCGGAATAACAAAAACTAGGAAACAGATACTCAGAAAACAAACACAACTAGGGAAGGTACTCGGAAAAATCGTAAGAACACTGAATCAAAAAACCAAAGGTGACGAACTCACGAAGAAAGACTGAAATAACAGGGTTATAAACACTGAGGGAGACATACATAATGGGAATCAGGTGTGCAGAAGCAGGGAGGGGAGATTGCTCACAGGTGAGCACAATGAAACGATAAGGGAAGCTGATAATGCAATTACGAGGGAATACATAAGACGCGGACCGGACTAGCACATAACATAGACTATACATGACTTGGGTCGAAGAAGACCCGTGCACACAACGAGGTAGAGGAATGCGGAAATCAGATGCAGGTGAAGCAAGTAGGCAATCACAGTAAGATATGCAGAAATAGGGCAGAAGAAACAAAAGACAGGTGCAGATGGAAACTGAGATTGCATTAGTAAATTAGCAGGTTAGTATAAACTCTAATTCCCTGACGTTAGTAAATTAGTTGATTAGTATTATTTACAAGTTAGTTATTAGTGTATTAGTAAGAAACCTAATTCTATGCAGTTAGTAGTGATTAGTAGATTACTAATTACCTTTGTTTATAATACTAAAGAAGGAAGTAAATGAGAGTGGAAATACAGCGAAACACCGAGCTAGCAAAGCAGTTTGGTGTAAATATGTGTAATATATTTGCAAGTGTCCAGGAAGTATTTATGCTGGCTCCCATGATTGGCACCAGACAAAAGTTCCAGCATCATCTCCTTGGCCAATGCAGATTCGTGATTCATCACTGAATATCACTTTCATCCAATCATCCACACTCCATGATTGCTTCTCTTTAGCCCAATGTAACCTTGTTTTCTTCTGTTTAGGTGTGTGCTGGATTTCGTTTGGTTTATGTAAATCCCATTTCATTCAGTCGATTTATTACAGTTCTGTCACAAACATTGACTCCTGTTTCCGCCCATTTGTTTTTCATTTGTTTTTTTGTGCATTTTGTATTTTCAAGGCATATTGCTTTGCTTCTTTGCTTCTATCCTGACGCTTTGACGTCTTCCTTGGTCTACCTGTATGTTTTCCTTTAATAACCTTCATATTTTGTATACACTTGCACCAAATTTTAGACACAGCTGACTAGGAACAACCAACATCTTTTGCCACACTCTGTGTTGGATTTCCTTCTTGAAGGAGTTTTATAATCCTTTCCATTGTTTCAACTGGTAACTCTCTTGTTGGGGCCACGTTTCCTTTCAATTAGCCAAGTCCAACAGCTCGGTAAGGTCTGTAAGCACTCTCTTTTAACTGCAGACTAATTTGCATTTTTAGACTTGTGCCGGTAATGTGGAACTATTATGATTGGGTGAGGGGGGTAGACCTACTTGGAAGGAGGTACCTGTCATCTTTTGATTACCACCACCAGTGTGATTGTTACCATCTAGTAGCAATCAGGACCACTGTAATTTAGATGCAACACTAAATACGAATATATTAAATGTTGAACCTCTAACTTTATGATAATGAGCAACGTAGTCCTCATTAGACAGCAATGCTACATGTGCCAAGTAAGAATGTAAATTCATTAAGTGATGGCAAAAGAGATACAGAAGGCATGTGTTAATCCATGAGCACAAGCTAATATTATTTATTCCATTGAGCTAAAAGGAGGTATAAAGTATAAATATTGTTAAATATGGTTAAGCTTATGGTTTAAAACAGTGGTTCTCAACCTCGGTCCTGGGGGCTCCTTGTGTTTCCTGGTTTTCTTTGCAATCCCAGAATTTTAACAAGCTGTGAATTGTTATTAACTAGGTCCATTTCATATTTAGAGGGATTATTTACCCTCTTAAGCCACAATAGCTATGCATGCCATGAAGAAAAAGTCTAATATTCACATTGTGCTATATTACAAACATCTACAAAAAGAGAGGTAAAAAAAGTTTAACTAATCAAATTAAATACTGAGGTGAATCAATAGGCTCCTAATTGGTGAAATTGTGGACATCTGGCCACTAAAACTAACCATGTGGTAAGTAATGAAGAATTCAAAGACAATGCAAATGATAACAAGCCAAACCTGCATTGTGTTAATAAGTTTACTGAAAAATTATGAAGGCGTCTAAACACATGTTCAACTACCTAATTAGGAGCCTATTGATTCACCTCAGTCTTTAATTTGATCAGTTAAAAGACTGAGGTGAATCAATAGGCTCCTAATTAGGAGCCTATTTTTATATATTTTCAATATCACAATAAGCATAATGTGAACATGGAAATTTTATTCTTCATGGCAAGCATAGCTATTTCTGACCATGTCGTTAAAATCAAACAATGAGAGTAAATAATCCCTCTAAACATGAAAAGAACCTAATTTAAAGAAATTTGTTAAAATTCTGGGATTGCAATTGTGGGATTGCAATTCTTCATGGCAAGCATAGCTATTTCTGACCATGTCGTTAAAATCAAACAATGAGAGTAAATAATCCCTCTAAACATGAAAAGAACCTAATTTAAAGAAATTTGTTAAAATTCTGGGATTGCAATTGTGCTTGGAACAAAAACCAGCATACACAGGGGGCCAGGGTGTGAAATTAACACCAGCCACCAGCCAAATGCTTGTAAAACGTTGATTGTGGCTGGTAAGATTTTTACCGGAGCAGCCACTTTGGCTGGTAATGAACCAGGTTGTGTTATATTGTAAAAATATTGTGGCTGGTAAAATGTTGAAAATGGCTGGTGATTTTTATACTCCACAAGCCAGGCCAGTGGGTAAAAAAGTTAATTTCATACCCTGCAGGGGGCCCCCTGGACTGAGGTTGAGAACCACTGGGTTAAAATATGAGAATGAGAGAAAGATAAGGTGGTAGTCTACTTATAAACCTTTTACAGTGATCTCTGATTGATTGGTTATGCCTACTTCCATGCAGTAGGGGGAGATTTGCGGTACTTTTCCTCATTAATGACAAAACTATTGATGAGGAAACGGAACACCCTGTCAATCTCATGATTTCTCTCCCTTTCAGGTATTATATAGTCTGTAATACTATTAATGCAGTCTGTCCAAGAGACTCACTGGTTCCCCTCTTCTTTGCCACAGCCAAGGCAAAAGACAAGAGTGGCCTTGGTGTGTGTAAACCCCTGCCTTGCACTGTAAATTGAATGACCAGCAACCATCTGCCTCTGATAATTTTTTAGAACGGCCCTGTTTAGACCCATGGTGAATGTGGCCTTGGCTTTCACCCTGTCATCAAGGGTCGTCCATGGGACATGAGGCTGCCACCACCTTCATCGCTCCCTGACATGTTGCCATAGCTCCTACCTACCATATCCTCATCCCTCCACTTCCTTGCCTGACGGTTGCTGACTGACATAGCTGGCCTGACTAATCAATATTGAGAAAGAATACATGTTTTGCTCAACCTTTTTCATATTCCTTACCCTCCCTCCAGTGTTTTCATGTATTTTCATGCTTTTAATGCACAGTTTGGTAATGGACTGACATTGTACTAAATGTTTAATTTTAATTGTTTGAGAGCAATTGTAGGGTGAAGTCAGCAAAAGTGGGACATTTTTTAGTAGACTGTCTAGAACACCAACTAAATACTGTTTACACATTAGTGGTGTTTTAATGAATTGTTTTGGGTCTATAATATGTCTTTCATGAAATTGTGCCAAAGTATATATTTTTTAGGAATCCAGCCTCCAATCCCCAACATTGAAACATTTATTTAAATGGCACATGAACCAGCTGGACAGAAACTTTTACTTTTACAAACATTTTTATTTATTTATTATTTAGTGCTGTATTCGAACCTCAGGCTATGTTTTTGTGTTTAACCCTCGTGTTGACCTTGGGTCAAAAATGACCTTCTCTTTGTTTAACTCAGCAAAAAGAAAAGAAAAAATTACCTACCATTAGAAAAAGTCAAACATTGGCATGTAATTTTCTTTGTTTTTTTAAAGAAGCGGTACACCATCCAGGTACAACATTGTCTTAAGTCCTTTTAACCGTGCAGTTATGACATCAGAAGTCATAATCAAAATTAAGTGCCACACATCTATTACAGCAAAAAATAAAAAATCAATTATGTCTGTTTTTTAGTAAAAAATTAGTGGTGTAGAATGAAGAAATACAGTCTGTCTGGACTGTGAAGTAGGGAATCACAATTATTCACTGATTTATTTATGAATGACAGGTTGTTTCTACATGAAATTCAACGAAGAAGCTGTATCACAAGGGTGGGTCATTTCTCACCCTGTGGACACAGGGTGCATACATAATATGAATACAATACGGGTTAAACTTTATGTCCTTATCATTTATATTTATGTCTTATGGCCATCCAATTTGGGTTTTTAATTTGCTGTGAAGCACTTTTTAATTGTTTTTATAAGTTCTATGTAAGTAAATTGTATTATTATTTTACCAAGCTCATCTTCTCCAGTTAATTTCTCAAACCATAGATGATTGCTGTGGAGAGATTCTGAGATGGTTACTATTTCCTATTTAAAGATAATCATATTCCACAATTTGTATTAAATAATGACTTGTGTTCACAATCTTGGTATTGAATTATCTAGTAGATAAATTTCACATTGCATTACTTTCTTTAAATCATTAATCCTTGTTTTGTTTTTTTCAAAATGCATTTTTCATATGAATGAAATTGTAATAGTGTTATAGGTTGTTAATAAATCTGTGAGTTTAGTACCCTTATTATTTTCAAGTGACAGATCATGTCAGAGCCAGGGCTTCTCTTGTGTATATTCAAATGAGCCTGCGCTGAAGGTTTAACCCTGCCCATTACCAAGTACCCCTGTTGCAATAACAAAAAGCCAGATTAAGTCATTGACTTTTTACACTGTAAGAAACGTACGGTGAAATTCACAGTAATTAACTGGCAGCAATTGACAAGTAACTTACTGTGAAAAAAATCACAGTATTATAACTGTAAAATAAAACACAGTCATTACTATGTACTGTATTTTTTGTTACAGTAGTAGTGTGGTAACTGTAAAATAAAACACAGTAATTTCCAAGTAGTGTATATGTGATTACTGTAGTAATGTTTTAACTGTAAAATAAAACACAGTAATTTCCAATTACTGTTTTTTTGGTTACAGTAATAGTGTTTTAACTGTAAAATAGAAACTTTAATACTGTATTTTTAAGTTACAGTCATGCTGGGAATTTACAGATCACCAGTATTCTGCTGTTAAAATAAAATGTTACTGCATTTTTAATTCTTGACACATTGTTTAAGCTTCAACAATAACTGCAGAGAGACAGCAAACAATACATTTTTAAACTATTTATTCTTGAACGGAAACAAGCATAACATATTTTTCTTGTGGTTAATGGGTGAGCATACCATGGCTACCACAAACATAATACACTATGAATTTGAATTTTGTCTTATAGCATATCCCATGTACAATTATCTTCCATGTCTTCTAAACTGTGCATAAGTGACAAGCAGCTGTAATCTCTACACATTTAAAATATTAGCAACCATAAAACAATGGATATTCATATCCAAAAACATGAGGATTGCATATTTAATAACAGTGGCGATAACAAAACGTAATTACATCAGCAGCTTAAAAAAAAAAAAAGTTTTTTCCCCTTTACAGACAAATCCACATGCACAGAGAGCCTATTCCACGGTTAAACAAAAGTGACTTAGCTGAGCAAAAAGGTCTATGGCTCCTTGCCTCTTAAGGCCGTAATATACTTCACACTAAGTACGTGTACGCATACGCAGGATGGCTGCCGCACGTATCCTGCGTTCGTTTGGTGCGTCCTTCGTTGGAAACAGGAAACAGCGAAGAAGTAGTAGTACACAATGGCTGCGTCCCAATCCAGTTTTTGCTCCACCCTTGTAAACTTCACTTGCAAACTTCACTTGGGGGAATCCCTTTTGAGACCAGGATGTACCCTTAGACTCCATTTTAAGTGTGAGTCCAATCCGTTAGAAAGCCAAGTGAAGTTTGTGACATAGCCCCTCCACCCTCAACTTTTCTCAAGGGAGCGAGTCTGCAAAAGAGCAGACTCGGCAAGCTAATATTACCCACAATTCACATCGAACATCCTGTTCAGTGATAATCACGTTAATGTTTATCGCGGTATTATACATTAAAAGCACATACAGAATGGGAAAGACGGTGTATAGACTATAGGCTAATAAATACAGGTTAATGTAGTAGTTTGCTATTTTGTATTTCATAGTTTAAATTGCAAATTGCTTTATGTAGCAACAGAGTAGAGTATTCTGTGGGATGTAGGCCTACCAGGTTCTCTGTAGTTAATCTTGCTTTTAAACAGATTATTAGGCTACTCGTCTCTCAATATTTTTCAGGAGGCTGCCTGTTAGCCTAACAATAGAATTTCTCAATAACCAGGAGGAATAGATAAATAAACGTGTGCAGAATTTTACTATATTCACATTTGTGCTGACGCAAAATGCGTTAATAGCCTATGTTATGCGAAGTGATCAATGAACAACACATATTTGGGTAAATTCGTTTTTCTAGCTTGAAAGCATGCATTGCGCTCAACGCTGGTTCCAGCAATTTAAGAGGTTTTCCTCTTTAAATGTATGCTTTCTAATGTTTAATTAGTTTTGACTAAATCGAGTGCCGTCTTAATGACTAACGTGCAACTCAGAGAAAACGTTGGGATTTTTTGCCAGTTAATTATTCAGAAATATTGTCACCAGTATTAAACAATCTCATGTTAGTTATCTCTTTGTCATTGTCATTTGTTAATCATTAGCCTATATGCTACATAACTGTTCTTGATTATTCAGGGAATTTGTTTGATTGACATATAACAAGCAAAATAAACGGAAACAGGTTGAGAATATGTTCGGTTTAAATGCTTTATTCCAGCGCACGGGTTGTCCTACACGCTACACGATTTTACAACACAAATAAATATGCTAGCCCACAAAACTTGCTGTATTTATTGATATTTGTTATTCAGTAAATCAATTGCTTGACTGATAATTAATGTAAACAGGTTGAGAGTTTCATCCGTTTAAAGGTTGGCTAGGCTACGGTGACAGACGTTTTACATGATCCAAGATCCCACGATACGCCACTGTGCAGCAGCATGGTTAACTTCCGAGTATAGAAGCGGTGAAGTGCGTCTCAATTCAAATAACCCGCTCCGCCCTCGCTCCCTCACACTCGCTAAACGCAAGTGTATACTCCTGTTTTATTGATATGTGCGTCACATCCTCCCAAGTGAAGTTTGCAAGTGAAGTTTACGAGGGTGGAGCAAAAACTGGATTGGGACGCAGCCAATGGCGATTATTTTTTGTCGCTGACCTGCCTCCTAGTGGACATAACTTTTAAACAACCATTTAGACATAAAGTACGCAGTGGAGTATGTGAAGAATGCCGCTTGCGTAGCGTTCGCGTACGTACATACGTACACATATGAAACTGGACTATATCGAGGCCTTTAGGATCTTAGTGATTCCATCACTATTCAGATTTTCACAGTGCTGTTCTTCAGTGGAAAGTAGTTCCAAACGGTCAGATGTGTCTGGGGCGAGGGCAATAACGTAGTTCCTTTGGTCAGAATCTCCATGCGGGAAAACTCGAAAGAAACTCCGGGAAGTAGAAGAGCAGACAACGCACCACAAGTAGGCTGATTTCGCTGTGATTTCACAATGGAGAGACAACTGGGCGGGTTGATTTTGGTGTTTGTCATCGGTTATTACATCGTTTGCATTTATCACTTTAGGCAAACGATACAGTTTGAAAATGAGGCGTGGCTGCGGCTGGAAAATAATGTCCTGATGCACCGGAGACGCGTTTGTCCGCGATTACTCGGATTCGTCATGCTCGCATGTTGTTGTTGTTGTTGCAAAAGGGGAAATGCTCGTCTTTCTCATCCCATAATGCACAGCGTAGCTGGCTACGGGAGCTCGTTTAGTCCAAAAATGCGCAGTGCTTTCTGCAGTTGGGTCGGATCACGTTATCACCACAAACAAACCGCACCAGAGTTCGTTTGGAAGCGTAACAGGCCAAGAAGCCACAATAATAAAAAGTAAATAAAGCATGAAAAAAATCAAGCCAACTTGATTTTCTACAGTACATAATTGGTTACTGTGATTTTCTACAGTAGCATAATGGTTTGTGCAGTACTATGAATATTATTGTTATTTTTGACATTAGTGTAATGGTAACTGTGATTTTCTATAGTAGTATAATGTTGACTGTGAATTTCTACAGTACTATAACGGTTACTGTGATTTTCTACAGTACTATAACGGTTACTGTGATTTCTACAGTATCATGTTGATTACTGTGTTTTTAGGCCTACTACACAGTACTATACTGTAAAAAGTGTTCACAGTAATTAACTGCAGAAACACAGTAAATTACTGTGGATTTCACAGCCATTTTTTACAGTGATTTAAAGAGCACAATACCTAGAATCTTATTTGTCCCATTTTACCTGATGTCCCACTTTTTCTGACTTCACCCTATAAGTTTATGGAGAGTATTTATTTCTTGAATGGTAACAAAATATTCTTGACATCGGAATCATGCAGAATTGATTAATTAACCAAATAACCAATACATAAGTGATTTTAATCAATCACTTAATAAATTATTATTGTATTCCATTTATTAGTTTGTGATTTGCTCATAAACATTTCATGGCAACAACATAAATTCATCATGACCCAACAATAGAAGAGCGCTATGATGAGACAGAAGCACTTCTGACGAGATTCGACAAGGAGACATTTCCAAAACGCGAAAATGTAGCCTACTTGCCCAATGAACTAAAACCAATAGGTTCAACTCATGTTGGTTTAGTTTAGTCTATTTCGGCTTCCTTAATGTTGCGCAGTTTTTTGACAGCCTCGGTAATGAATGGAAGACGTTTGTTTTCTGAGGAGACAGGAAAACCGCGAACATCGTTCGTGTCGCCTCATATTAAATTTCTATCACCAATGGAATTCCAATGATTAACATTAAGATCAACGTGATCTAGAGATTTACATATCTCTCATAACATCAAAAGTCAATCATCATGAAATCCACAGATTTTACAGTTAAATGTTTCAGCTTCAGAAAGAGCTTACGTTTTTGAATTTTGGCATCAGGTGGCGAGATTAGGTGCAGCTATGCTACATCAAACAAACTCCGTAGTATTTTTCAGATGTTCTCATGCATATCATGATGTAAATCATGACCCATTTCCTTAGCCTGAGTTAACATTAGGCTATTTAAAATAGGCTACACTGCGTGACCAAACCATTTTTAAAAAGCAAGACAGAGAGAGGGCGGTAACGTTAAATCTGATTGAGTTATGGTTTCATACAATTTTCTAATGTAATGACAAAAATAACCAATATTGGTGCCAATTGTATTGTATAAAACTGAGAAGGAACTATTTTCTTCCTTATAGAATCAATTGTTTTCAGAACTAACAACGAGAAATAGAACGAGTAACCAGAAATAGAACTGATGACGAGATGTTTTTGGTTCAAAATAGAACTACCAACCTTTCTGAGTTCTACTTGACAATGCAAAAACAACAAAAGGGGCCGCGGAGGGTTATTTCAATTTCAGCTGATGAAGTCGACAAAAATCAATAAAGATAAAAAATAACTATATAATCATTCTTGATAACCATGGTATAAGAGATATTTTTTAGGTATAAACTCCATGCCAGTATATATACAAGAATATATGGCACTCCATGGTGGTTAATCACTACCCGTCAAGCCATATATTCTTGTATATACACGGCATGTCGTGGTTTATAACTTACATATATAACTAGAATGTAAAGTTTATGAATAAACTTTGGGTGTGATTGCTTCAGCTGTATGGAGTTTTAAAGTTGCTGTATCCAGATTAAAAAGTTAGAGCTGTAGCATCTTAAAACTCATTAAAATCTTAAATTAGTCAGGAGGAATGGACTATAATGTTCAGTTAGAGCTTTAGAATGTTCAGTTATGGATTGAGAGCAGTAGAGAGGAGAGGAAGAGGAGAGAGGAGGAGGATAAGAGGAGAAGAGAGGAGGATAGAGGAGAGATCTATTGCTAATCTAATTAGTAGTATTAGAATGGTACATTCATTAAATGTTGTGCACAGGAATCTGATCATGCAAGAGGGATCCCTTAAAGTGTTCTTCAGTGAGAGTGAAGAGCAGTCTTCTCCACTCTTAGGTTATTCAGACCATTAAGACAGTTGGTGAGTGGGGTAGTTATAGTGAGTGGAATAGTTGCAGTGGGGTAATTCATACAACTAAATTTAAACTTAGATGTCAGCATGATCACATACAGTCCATTCATAATACAACGGAACAGTTATGTGCATAACTTTTTAATAATAGCCTATAGCCTATATCAGAACAACCGCTTTTGTGGTGTGTAGAAACGGTACATTTTATGCACGTTATTGTGTGACTGTGGCAAGATGGTTGTAAACGAGTTTGGGGTATTTAATCATGCAGTGCAACTTGAGGTTGATGTCTGCACAAGCGGCGACTCTGCAGCAATCCTGCATTGGAATTTGTTTACAATTTCAGAGAAATATAAATAGGCTACTATAATTGGGACATTGACGACTAGGCTAGCACCGTAGATAAGGCCAATAACCTGCGTGTTCGTGGCGAATGATGCAGCATTTGTTTAAAAACCCAATGCACCGCGTCCTACTGGAAATACACACACTTCTGTGATTGACAGTGCTGCTAGCAATAGCAATGAGTGCTGTCAGTTTCTCAGTCCTACCCAGCTGATGCAAGCCTATGCATCAGATGCTGCGTACAAAGCGCGTCAAAGGCTGAGATTACATCAGTCCTAACCCGGTACCTGACGTTATCTGTGGCCTGTGACCTGATGTGCCTTGACTCCACTTTTGTCAGGTGAGGATGATTTTTGTGCATTTTCTTCACAGCCGATATTCTGCTTTATGCTTTGATTTCTGTATCGGAGGTGTTATTGAACTTTGTGAAGTGTCGATGAATGCTAGCAAAAGAAGACTGCATGGACGCACTATGCATGAATACAGAGAAAGAAGAATAAGAGAATATCTGCATGAATACACATTACAGAAGTAGGCTACCGAATGTAATAGACATTAAATGCACATTTAAAAAGATAGTTATACAATTATTTGTACCTTTTTGATTAACTAAATGGTTTGAATGGCAACTCGGGTAATACAAATGCAACCAAAGTCTTTAAATGGTGGAATATAATTTTATTCAACAAAAATTAACATAAAGTGAACATAAATGCAGAGGAATAACTGCATTTATTACATTCATTTTCAGCGTCTGCTAAATGAAAATTAATGTAATAAATGCAGTTATTCCTCTGCTTCCGCTTCTGCGCACACTATCCAACCTGCCTTGGTCTTCACTTTAAGGCTGATCGGGTAGGCCCGCTGAGGGCAGATGACCTCCCAAACATCTGCCGCCACCTTGAGGACATCTAAGCCCTCAAGGAGGATTTCCACTTCCTTCCCCTCGAGGATGGACGCACCGATGACCTTAATCATCCTTATAACCTCTGTCTCCTCCTGTGTCAGAAGGAAAGAAAGACCTTTTAGGTGATATACAGAGATGTGTGTGATCTCATGTGTGGGATATTCCAATATTTTTAAAAAAAAATGCATGGAGCCATAGTAGTGGTAGCTGTTGTGTTTTGTACGCCATAATAAAAACAGAGAGATTGATTTTTTGAAAAGAAATGTCTATCTTTTCAGCAGTTACACTTTATCGGTTATTAGAGCAGGACGAGATGTACATGGTCAAATTCAACTTTCTGTTTAATGCACAGGAACAGCATAATTGGTAACTTCTGTTCAGGCATATCAAACTATAGCAAATAGATATACAATACTATTTGGTGATTCAGTTGCAGCATTCAGGATTTGTGATAATTAATGTTTTGTTTCTAGAATTTACCTCCATGGTGGAGTAATTACCAGTACTCCACTGCTGGCCGAAGTTGGGGGGAAACAGTGGACGTGAGGTGTGTAAAAATGGCCATCTGGCCCAGCCGAACCTCCCAGGTTGTGGCCTCCCGCCACAGGCTGAGAGTGGCTCTGCAGCCATCC